>OX463239.1:58904355-59522601 GCA_949820135.1 Sylvilagus floridanus
CGCAGCTCCAGCCATTGCGGCCATCTGGGGAGTAAACCATAGGATGGAAGACTTCTCTCTCTGCCTCTCCTCTCTCTGTGTAACTCTGACTTTCAAATAAATAAATAAATATTAAAAAAAAAAACAAAAACAAAAACAAAACGTAGTGTTAACCCTTCCTCTATATTTAATTCCCTTAAAGGCTCTAACAGATTAATCAAGCGTGGCTTTCCCTTTTGCCTAGAGATTGTGCTAAATAATTTATTTTCTTACCAATTTCTTACCCAATTACAGATTAGTACCTCAACTATGTTCTTATTAAAAATGCACATATATATATATATATACATATATATTTATTTCTTAAGTAAATGTGAGTGTGACTACGATGTCCTCTCTGCAGTTTTTTTCTTTTTTTTAAATTTATCTATTTATCTGAAAGGCAGAGTTACAGAGAGGCAGAGTCAGAGAGAGAGAAGTCTTCAATCCACTGGTTCACTCCCCAGATGGCTGCAACTGCTGGAGCTGGATGGATCCGAAGCCAGGAGCCAGGTACCTCCTCAGGGTCTCCCATGCAGGTGCAGGGGCCCACAGACTTGGGCCATCCTCCACTGCCTTCCCAGGCCATAGCAGAGAGATGGATCAGAAGTAGAGCAGCTGCGACTAAAACTGGTGCCCAAATGGAACACTAGCCCCCCCCCCCCCCAGCAACTTTCAAAAAGTCTATATTCCTAAAGCAGAATATCTAAAGTGGTAATGCAACCACTAGTAAATGTGAAGGGACAATAGTCACCTACCCATCACCCTTACCTCCAAGCAATGTAAGAGGTAGCCTTTTCTTTAGAAACATCCTTCTCTTTTACAAATGTCAGTTTTAAATCAAAAGCAAGTAAAAAAAAAATTGAAAAGAGCCTCTGAAGGAAAAACAAAGTTGCGATTGTGCATCAGAATGACTTTCCTCTCTAGTAATTTACAAAACTCAGATAATGCATAGTCTTTCTAGTTCTACTTCCAGCATGCAAGGTTTATAGAAAAGATGCACTGAAAGTGACTAGAATGAGACCCAGGGAGATTAAGTGTCATTTTGAAGTGAGGGAATCAGAGTAGTCTGCAGGTCATGGCAGACCTAGGGCCACAATCATCCCTTGTGTTCGGAAAATTGGAAACATGCTAAAAGGTACTATGCGCAGGGAGGAGACAAGTAGCCATTTACTTCTTCAATATTGTGTAGTCTGTGAGATTCCAGGGCAGGCAACGAAGAATGAGTCCAGGAATAGGCCAGGTTGAACCTAGGAGCCAGGAGCTTCTTCTGAGTCTCCCACAGGGATGCAGGGCCCCAAGAATCTGGCCCATCCTCACTGCATTCCCACACACATTATTGGGTAGCTGGATCAGAAGTGGAGTAGCCGGGATGTGAATCAGTGCCCATATGGGATGCCGGCGCTGCAGGACACTGCTTCAACCCACTGAGCCACAGTGCTGGCCCCTCAGGTGCCTTTTTTAAACAACAACAACAAAAAATATTAAATATATAATATACATGACTTTTCCTATCTATAAATATTTTCTTATAACAAAATTCAAAAATTTTATTAGTCTTGTGTTCTATTTTCAATTTAAAAAATGATTATGGCACAATTTACTGGAGTAATATCAAAAGACCTGAGTTCTAGCCTTGTTTTTCTTGACTTTCTATATGATCAGAGACAAGTCATAATCTTCTCTGAACCCTCTCAGGATTATGTTAAACTTCAGAGATTCATGTGTAGGCATTCCATTTAGGGATACACATACATTACTTTCTTAGTAGGACTTCAGATACCTCAGAGGCAAGCACGTGAAAGAAAAATCACGAAGGATTTGAAAATTGAAGAAGGAATGTGACGAGGCCAGCACTGTGGTGATCTAAGGTAAAGCTGCCACTTTCCACAATGGCATCCCATATGAGCACCAGTTCAAATCCCAGCTGCCCCACTTCCAATCCAACTCCTTGCTAATTTACTTGGGAAAGCAGAAGATGGCCAGAGTGCTTTGGGCCCCTGCTAGTCCATGTGGGAGACCCAGATGGAGTTCTGGGTTCCTGGCTTCAGCCTTGCCCACCCCTAGATGCTGTGGCCATTTGGAGAGTGAACTAGTAGACGGAAGATCTCCCCCTTCCCCCGGTCTATCCCTCTAACTCTTTCAAATAAATAAACTTTAAAAGGAAAAAAAAAAAAAAGCAATGCGACAAAACCAGCAATCTTAGTCACTCAGGCTGCCAAAATAAAATACCACAGATTGGGGCACTTAAACAGAAATTTATCTTCTCCTAGTTTTGGAGCTGGAAGTTCTAGATCAAGGTGCCAGCAGGATCATTTATAGTGAAAGCATGCTTCTCCCTGTGTCCTCACAAGTTCTCATCTAAACCTAATTATCTCTCCAAGGTTCCTGCTTCCAAATACTATCACCTGGAAGAAGAAGGGTGAAGATTTCAACACATGAATTTCAGAGTATACAGTTAAATCCACAGTATTCCAACCCATCCCTGCAAATCCATGTCCTTGCAGACAAACTATACTTATTATATCCCAACAACCCCCAAAGCCTTAACTCATTCCAACATTAATTCTAAAGTACAAAGTATCGTCTAAATATCATCTAAACCAGACATGAAAAAGACTCACTCATCCTGAGGTGAAATGTCTCTCCACTATGAACCTGTGAAACCAGACAAGTTATGTATTTCTAAAATACAATGGTTGACAGGCATAGGACAGATATTCTTATCCCAAAAGGGAAAAATCAGACAGAAGAAAGGGATGATAAGTTTCAAGCAGTCTAAAATGTAACAAAATAAATTTCATTAGATCTTAAGATTCCTGAATAGCCCTCTGGTTTGACTGTCCCAGCTTCTAGGCCAGAGCTCTGCAGGGCACTGTGCCCATGGCCTAAGGGAAGTATCTCATGACTCTGCTGAGCTATTGACCAAACCCTGGGGCTCAGGGTGGAGGCCTCCTGGCCTACTGAAATTGAGTGGCAGCTCTAATGATCTCTGAATTGCCTTCAGGACAAGTTTTCTCTCTTGAAAAATGCACACGCTCACAGCCAAACAGCTCCACGGTCCTGTCCAGGCAAATCCAAAAAGTCTGACAGCTTTATTTCATTTTCTTCCAGTCTCTATCTCCTTCAGTCCAAACTAGCAATGTTTCTAATTACGTGGTCTTATAACTCTCCCTCAGGGAACTATTCAGAGATGGGCATTTGGCAAAGAAATTAAGTTACTGCTTGAGACACTGGCATCCCATACTGCAGTGGCTGCTTCAGATTCAACTTCCTGCTAATGTACAGATGATGGCTTAAGTACTTGGGTCCCTGAAACCTACATAGGAGATGTGGTTGAGTTCCAGAGTCCTGACTTTGGCCTGGTCTAGCCTTGGCTGTTGTGGGCATTTGGGGAATGAACCAGTTCTTTCTTTAAAATAAAATGAATTAGGCCGGCGCCGTGGCTCAACAGGCTAATCCTCCGCCTTGCGGCGCCGGCACACCGGGTTCTAGTCCCGGTCGGGGCACCGGATTCTGTCCCGGTTGCCCCTCTTCCAGGCCAGCCCTCTGCTGTGGCCCGGGAGTGCAGTGGAGGATGGCCCAAGTGCTTGGGCCCTGCACCCCATGGGAGACCAGGAAAAGCACCTGGCACCTGGCTCCTGCCATCGGACGAACGCGGTGCGCCGGTCGCAGCGCGCCATCCGCGGCGGCCATTGGAGGGTGAACCAACGGCAAAAGGAAGACCTTTCTCTCTGTCTCTCTCTCTCTCTCACTGTCCACTCTGCCTGTCCAAAAAAAAAAAACAAAAAAAAAAAAACCAAAAAAAAAAAAAAATAAAATAAAATGAATTAAAAAAAATGTTTTTTTTTTTAAAAGGAGTTGTTTAGCCTTGCCCATCAAAACAATCTTATTTTTTATCTGTCCTTTCACATTTTATTGTAAACACTCAGTAAGAACCAAGCCATTCCTTCAACATTTTGCTTAGAGATCTCCTCAGGTGTTAGCACTAATGAATTCTACCTTTTATGAAACACTAAAACATAGTTCAGCTAAGTTCTTTGCCATTTTATAACAGACTGTTTTTTATCCACTGTCCAATAACATATTTCTCATTTCTACCTGAGACTTCATCACAATAGCTTTACTGTGCATATTTCTACCATGCATCTCAAAACTCTTCGCGTTCATCCATTATCCAGCTCCAAAGTCATTTCTACATTTATTACTACAGCACTACATTCTCAGTACAAATGCTAACTTAAATCAGGCTGCCATTACACAAACCCATAGACTGAAGCAATGGAAATGTATCTTTTCCTCAGTCCTAGAGGATAGGAGTCCAAGATTAAGGGCCTAGCAGTGTTAGTGTCTAGAAAAGGCTTTCTTTCTGGCTTGTAGATGGATGTCTTCTGAGTCTTCACATGGCATGAAAGACAGCAAACTCTGTTGTCTCTTCTGGGTTCATTTTTGAAATCTTTATTTATTTGAATGACATACACAGAGAAAACTAATCCATTTTCCATCCACTGTTTCACTCTCCAATGGCTGCAACAGGAGGGGCCAGACTCAAGGCAAGAGCCAGAACTCCATTCAGGTTTTCCATTTGAGTGGCAGGAAGTCAAGCACTGAACCATCATCTGCTACTTCCCAGGCACTTTAGTGGGGAACTGCATTGGAAGCAGAGCAGCCAAAACTTGAACTGGTACTCCAATATCTGCCCCTGATGTCTCTTTTTATAAAAGCATTAATCCTCTTAGGCGGTCTTATGCCACCCTCACAACTTCATCTAAACCTAATTACCTCCCAAAAGCCTTATCTCCAAATAATATCACAATAGGGGGCCGGTACTGTTGTATAGTGGGCTAAGCCTCCACCTGCAGCAAACAGCATCCCATATGGGTGCCAGTTTGTGTCCTGGCTGCTCTTCTTCTGATCCAGTCTCTGCTTGCAGTTTTGGAAAGCAGCGGAAGAAGGCCCAACTGATTGGGCCTCTGCAACCACGTGGAAGACCTGGAAAAGGATCCTGGCTTTGGATCAGCCTAGCTCCAGCCATTTGGCTATTTGAAGAGTGAACCAGCAGATGAAAGACCTCTTTCTCTCTCCCTCCCTCTGCCTGTAACTCTGCCTCTCAAATAAATAAAAATCTTTTTAAAAAAATCACAATGGGAGTTATGACTTCAACATATGAATGTGGGGGTAGAGAGCAGGGTTGTGGCATGGAGTTAAGCTGCAGCTTGTTACACCAGCATTCCACCTAAGCCTGCCTGGCTGCTCTGCTTCCCATTTGATTTCCAGCTAATGCATCTGGGAAAGCAGTAGACAATGGCTCAAATACCCGGGCCCTTGCCACCCAGTTCTTTGCTCCCGACTTTGGCCTGGCTCAGCCCTAGTTGTTGCAGCCATTCAGGGAGTGAACCATTCGATGAAAGATCTGTCTCTCCCTTTCTCTCCCTCTTTTTCTGTCACTCTGATTTTCAAATAAATAAATCTTAAAAACAAAAACCCATGAATTTGTGGGTAGGGAGAACAGCACAATTCATTTCACAGCACAGCAACACAACATGTTTCCGATTGTCTGGCTAGCAGAACATACCTATTTGCCCCTACACTTTGAGAAAAGATAGAAGAAAAAGCATGAAAGAAGACTCTTTGGGTTGGCAAGATACAAAAGGCATTCAAATTTTCAACAAGAAATTTTTCTGCTGGGAATACTGATTATCAATTCATGGTAATAAGTTCAAGATGAGGTTACATGAAAGTACTTCGATGTTTGTGGACAGTGGTCAGCATTGTGGTATAGCAGGTAAAGCCACCACCTGTGAAGCCAGCATCCCATATGGGTGCCGGTTTGAGTCCTGGCTGCTCTACTTCCAATCCAATTCCCTGCTAATGTGCCTGGGAAAGCAGTGGAGGATGCCTTGAGTGCTTGGGCTCCTGCTACCCACATGGGAGACCTGGAAGAAGTTCCTGGCTCCAGCCCAGCCCAGCCTAGCCCTCGCCACTGCAGCCATCTGTGGAGTGAACCATCAGGTGGAAAATTTCTCTCCCCTCTTGAAGTTTTCAATAAATAAATATTTTTTTAAAAAGTGTGGACAGGGCCGGCACCGCGGCTCACTAGGCTAATCCTCCGCCTGTGGCGCCGGCACCCCGGGTTCTAGTCCTGGTCGGGCACCAGATTCTGTCCCAGTTGCTCCTCTTCCTGTCCAGCTCTCTGCTATGGCCCGGGAGTGCAGTGGAGGATGGCCCAGGTCCTTGGGCCCTGCACCCCATGGGAGACCAGGACAAGCACCTGGCTCCTGGCTTCGGATCAGCGCAGTGCGCCGATTGGGGGGGTGGCCATTGGGGGGTAAACCAACGGAAAAGGAAGACGTTTCTCTCTCTCTCTCTTACTATCCACTTTGCCTGTCAAAAAAAAAAAAAAGTGTGGACAAATGGAAATAAAGATTACTTATTTTGGTGCAAAAAAGTTTTTTAACACACAGGAAATGTGTGTTATGAAAAATCTATGAATAACTTCAAAAAATTTTAGCACCAAAACAAATTCATACTTCAAAAAAATTTTGAGAGGCAGAATCACAGAGTGAGATAAACAGATTGCAAGAGCTCCCACCTGCTGGTTCGCTCCCCAACAGCTAAGTCTGGAGCCTGAAGCCAGTAATACAACTCAAATGTCCCCCATGGGTGACAAGAACCCCGATTATTTGAGTCTTCACTCCCGCAAGGTTCTGCAATGGTAGGTTGCTGCAGCCAGGTACCAGAGCCAGGAACTGGACCCAGACACTGATGTAGAACATGGGTACCCTGGGGTTGGCACTGTGGCACAGGTTAATCTTCTGCCTGTGGTGCCAGCATCCCATATGGTTGCCGATTCTAGTCCCAGCTGTTCCTCTTCCCATCCAGCTCTCTGCTATGGCCTGGGAAAGCAGTAGAAGATGGCCCAAGTCCTTGGGCCCCTGCACCTGCATGAGAGACCCACTAGAGGCTCCCAGCTCCTGGGTTCAGATCGGCACAGCTGCGGTCACTGCGCCCATTTGGGGAGTGAACCAGCTGATGGAAGACCTTTCTCCCTGTCTCTCCCTCTCACTGTCTGTAGCTCTACCTCTCAAATAAATAGATAAAATCTTGGAAAAAAAACAAAACATGGGTATCCTAACTGCTAGGGTTCTGCCTGCTCTGAAACTCCTATTTTCCCATGAATTCTCTGAAGTTCCCTCAAACACTACTTTATAAATTATCTGAAAGAAAAAAATGAACAAAACTTTTATTAAAAAAAAGAGAGACTCAGAACTCGTCAGAGGACTTTGAAACATTTTTAGAAAACAGATCGACTGAATGTCACTCATTCTCTCTGAAACAGAACCCCAGGACTTCATCCAAAACGTGAAATAAGGAACAGGTGGGGCCGAGACTGGGGAAGGACAAGTGTGACATAACATTATGACATGGCCAAGACAGAATTAACAGCCTTCCAGGCACTCATTTTATTTGTGTACCTCAATGTTTACTGGGTTTAAAAATCATTAGAAGAGTCAAATGTGCTGTAGTTTGAAATTCAAACACAGTGAAGTCACTCTGATGGAAGATGACAAGACGAGAAAGGGAGGCTAAATGATCTTTAGAAGTTTTTTACCCTCATCCTCTGCCTCTCCTCCCAGTCTGTGGCAGTGGTCTCTGAGAATTATGTGTTACTCCTAGATGAGGATATTGGTCCTGTTACCATGTGACTATGGAAACACAGTGCCAGCTTCAGGAGCACAGAGAGGAGAAATGGAAATGGAAGAGCAAGCATCATTAATTCAAAAGAACTCAGAGAGCCTTCCTAGAGCTGTAAGATTAAAAAACAGGAATAGCAAGGGCTCAAGGAGAAAATGGCAACAGATAGTTTTAGAGGAAAGGAACCAGACCTCCTGTAAGAAGGAAAGGGAGCGTTTCAGCTGAGGAAAAGGAAGCCAGATTTCTCCAAATGCCCTAGAAAAGGCAAGGAATGAAAAACAGACCATCTCAGGAATTTGAAGGAAGGTCAACAAGAAAACAAGCCTACCAAAAATCAATAAGGCAGTGGCCAGCACTGTGGCATAGTGAGTGAAGCTGCCACCTGCAGTGCTGGCATCCCTTATGGGCACCGCCAATCCAGCTCTCTGCCGTGGCCTGGGAGGGCAGCAGAAGATGGTCCAAGTTCTCACCCTTGTGGGAGACCCAGAAGAAGCTCCTGGCTCCTGGCTTCAGGTTGGCCCAGCTCCAGCTGTTGTGGCCATGTGGGGAGTGAACCAGCAGACAGAAGACCTCTTTCTCTCTCTCCTCTCTCTCTCTGCCTGCCTTTCTATTACTCTGCTCTTCAAATAAATAAATAAATATTCAAAAAAAAAAATCAACAAGGCAAGCTACTGCTGCTTAAGACAGAGGCATCCCATATCAGAGGGCCAATTGCAGTCCCAGCACTCCACCTTCCAACCCAGCTCCCCAGTATTGCACCTGAAAAAGCAGCGAATGATGTTGAAGTCCCTGCTACACAAGCAGGAGACCCAGATGGAATTCTTGGCTCCTGGCTTCAGCCTGGCCCAGCCCTGGCTGTTTTGGGCATTTGGGTGAGTGAACCAGCCAATGAAATATTTCTGTCAGTCTGCCTTTTGAATAAATCAGTCAGTCATTTATAAAAGAAATCAACAAGGACATCTGTTGCAGCAGTGAAGACACTGCTTGGGAGGCCCACAAGCCCCATCAGACGGCCTGGGTTCAAGTCCCTGCTCCTCTTCCAACCCAGCTTCCTGGGGATGTGCATCCTGGCAGGCAGCAGGTGACGGTTCAAGTACTTGAGAACATGCCACCCATATGAGAGACCCAGATGGAGTTCCTGGTTCTTGTTTCAGCCTGGCACAGCTGCAGATGTTGCAGGAATTTGGGGGAATGAACCATCAGACAGAAGATCTTTCTGTTTCTCTGCCTTTCTAATGAATAAAAAATAAATTTCAAAAAGAGACTTTTCCAAGAAGGGAAAGAATACAAGGCAAGGATAAGGGAAAAAAAAAAAAAACAGAAAAATCAACAATAATAGATGGTATTCAAAAAGATTTTAGGGGCCAGCATGGCACAGCAGTAGACCCACTGCCAGTTCAAGTCCCGGCTGCTCCAATTCCAACCCAGCTCCCTGCTAACGTGCCTGCAAAAGCAGCTGAAGATGGCACTTGGGAAACTGAGGTGGAGTTCCTGGCTCTGGGCATCTGGAGAGTGAGCCAGTGGGTGGAAGATCAATCTCTCCTCCACCCCCCACCTTCTCCCTCTAACTCTGCCTTTCAAATAAATGGATGAATAAATCTTAAAAAAAAAAAAAATTCAGAGTTGATTCTCTCAGTTTACCCACAGTCATCATCACAGTAGCTGGCATATAACTGATGCACACCAAATATGTGCGGAGCAAGAGAATGTTACTTAATCCCCACCAAAACCTTGGGTCTAAAGAGTGCCCAACTCCAGAATCACATGTTGAGGCACAACAAAATACAGAGATGCAATGTAAAAAGCCCAGAATCTAGAATGTAAGAGAAACAGGGCAGCTATAATATAAAATAGGAAAGACCTTCAGATTTGTGAAGCCCATGAAATCACATGAATATTCTGGTTAGATTCTCTCGGTGAGAGGGCTCAGAGCTTTTAACAGAAATTCCCATGTGAGCTTATGAGGACTGACATGTAATTGGACTTCTCTATTAATACGTGTTGAGAATGGATTAGTGGGGATGTGATATTTTATATATATATGTATATATATATTTTCTTTCAAAAGTTTAAGAGATGAAAATGAGTACAAAAACACTGGTAAGTTTTCTGTCTAGGCTATGGGTCTCTGTACATACTATCTGAATTGTTATCTTCTTAAGCACATGGGTAACTACAAATATTTAAGTAGTATCTGTTTGATTACACAGCAAACATCCCAGAGACTCAGACCAACACTGCTATTCTGTTATTTTTTAAAGGCGGTATCTTCAAAAAGTTCATGGACAATGTGAATTATGGGGGTGGGGGGGGTGGGGGGACGACTCCGTGAAGATTTCAATCTGCTTTTACACCAAAACAAACTTAGCTTTTAATTCTCTCTTCCCAGGAGCTTTTCGAAGGCACCACTTACTGTTCTCCCTCTCCCCCAAAGCACTGCTAGGTCCATCTCTCCTGTTCCAAATGTTTGCCCAACACAGGTCGTGAATACACCAAAGGCACTTAACGCCCTTCGGCTCAGCTTTTCTCAGGAAATGTTAAAGGCGCCCTTTCCACTGGAGAGTAAGCAAGAACGCGTTCTGAGAGGCCACGCATCCTAGGCGCACTCCCATTTCGACGCTTGGGTCAGTCGCTCCTAAAACGTCCCCAGCCGAACCCCGCAAGTGAAAGTCACTACCAAGAAAAACCGAAAACACTCAACGCTGGTGTCGCCATCATCACCCAGCCGAGGCTCAGCCTGCTCGAGGCTCAAATTTCAAACCGTGATTGCTTCTCCGGGGACGGTGACAACAAACGTGTGAACACAAGCGTACTATTTTTCCTTAACCGGCCCCCCCACCTCCCCCACCCCCACACCCCGCCTGCCAACCAGGCGACCGAGAACGGAAAACCAACTCAAGACGTTAACACTTGGGGGTATTCCTTTCAGAGCTGTTTTAAACAAAAAACACCGACAGCGCCTCACGAAGGAGCCCGCAACCGTGAAGCAGGGAGGACCCCCGCGCGGGGGCCGGCCCAGCACCTCTGGGGCTTATCGATTCTGGCCTTCCAGGGGAGAGAGGTTAAGAAGCCGGGAGAGGGTAGCCCAGGCGATAAAGCCCGGAGGTCGACACCGGACAAACGCCGGCGCGCAGGGAAAACCACACAGAAGCCCCGCGGCCGGGGGTGGGGGGCTTTCACAGGTCCGGCCCGGCCCCGGGAGGGAGAAAAGTTAGGGCAGAGAGGGCGAGGAAGACGCGGCTGGGAGGACCGACGTGAGGAACGGAAGAGGAGGGGATTGAGGGGGGAAACGGGCCACGCCGCCGAGCGCCGAGAGGCCGGCAGGGGCCGAGGGGGTGGGGAGGAGAAAGGGCGCGGGCAGCGGCCCCGGCCCGGCCCCGCCCCGCCCCGCCGGGGAGGCTCGGCGCCCGTCCGCCCCTTACCAGCGGGAGGAGGACGCCCCAGAGCAGGGCGGCCGCCGCGCAGGGCATCCGCCGCTGTAGCCCCATCACGCCGCGGGACGTCGGCAGCGGGGGGCTCCGGGTCCGTCGACGGTGCAGCCGGGCGCAGGCGGGCGGCCGGGCTCTTTGGGGACCGCCGCCGCTTGCTGGGGCCGCCACAGCAGCGCCGACTTCCTCTTCCGGCCCCGCCCGCCGGGCGCGGAAACCCCCGCGTGGGGCTCGTGCCGGCTGCCACGCGCTCGGCGCGTCCCGGGCCTGGCTGGCCGGCTGCCGCGGCTCGAGTCCCCGGGTGTCGCCTTGTGGCCGTCAGACCTCCACTCTCCGCCGCCCGAGCCCGGCCGGGCGAAGGGACTTTGTCGAGGCGGTCGTTGGAGAGCAATGACTGAGCTCAGTGCTGGCTTCCCCGTTAGCGACCCAGGGACAGGTCGAGCCATCTGCGCGTCCGTAGCTCCTGGCCACTCTCGCGCTTAGGTGTACACCCTAAATCCGTCCACGTTCTCAAAAACCGCCCCAAGGCTCCTCTCCCCCAAGCTTCTCTGTCCGCCCATTAAGCCACATGGTCCCAGAGAGACCTTTTCAAAATCCAAATGAATTCTGGTCGCTCTCATCACACATAGGACAAAACCAAAACTCTGGCCTACAGAGTTCGCATGCTCTGGCCCCTGCCTTCCTCTCTGTCCCTGTCTCCACATCTTCTCCACGCTGTAAACAATGACTTCTAGATTTTGTTACTGGTATCCCTGCCTACTGGAATACTTTTGTCTCTGAAACTCAGGGCTTCCTGTTGGCATTTGCCTATCCGCTGATATGTCAATTGCCCAGAAGGAACTTGACATTCCCAATCTAAAGAGCCTTTCGTTCATTTCATATCATGGTTTATTTTAATTCTCTGATAGCACCTTGTGTTCTCTTAGGCCTTCTTCCATATTTACTGTTCAGTATTCTCCCTCCCAGTTGATGGTGCCTTTGCTTTGTTCACGTTACATCTACAGCACTTGTAATAGATCCTCAAATATTTGTTAAATGAATATTTAATACCAAATCCTGTATTGGACAATGTCCCTGATAATCCACGGTTCACGGTTTAGTGAGGGACTCTGATATGTGAGCAAACACAATTCAGGGGGAATAGTGACTTTTGTTTTCACAAGATACTATGAGAGTATCTAGGGGAAGTAATAAAAAGGGTGCCAGGAAAAATTCCAGCCTGAACTGAATGTTGGGTGAGTTAATTTTAGACAGGCAAGGGGGGGGGGGGCACCTCCAGGGAGAGTGAACTATTAGTGGTCAAAGCCAAAGGTGGTCTTGGAAAAAACTGCAAAACCTGAGCTTGGAAAAAGTTAGGAGTGGTGAAAGACAAAGTGTGAGCAGAGGGCAGAGGCCAAGTCATACCCAGGCTGGGGCTGCTTGGGATTTGCGGCTTGAACCTGCGATGGTGGAGAGCCAACAAATTACAAATAGAGCAATGATATGCAGTTTTGTTTTGTAAGCTCTTTGTAGTAATTGTTGGGGTGGCAGATAGGTTGACACAGGGCAAGAGATCTATTAGACAACTGTAGTAACTTAACCCAGGCCAGGGAGAGCAAAGGGGTAGGAGCAGAAGGATTTGTAAGAAAGATTTATTTTAAAACTTGGTAACTCCGGGAGATGGAGAGTGCTGATCCCAGGATCCTGCTCTGGGGCATTCATTGAGCTGGATGCCACGGGAGAAGGGAGGAAGGCAAAATGCTTTTGGACACAAGTTTGAAATGCTGGTGGGATGTGCAAGTGCCAATGTCTGTAGGCTGATGGCTACATAGGTCTGTCTGAAGCCTAGTAGTACAGTTAGGCCAGAATTCCGGTCTCCCGTCTGTCCATACTGGACATTTTTCACCCTTTGTGGCTGGCTAGGGCAGGCTGGTTTGCCCTTTTGTAAAGTGGCTCTAATGGACTAGATGACTTCATCTCGAAGCATTCCCTGTGCCTCTTAGAGCCCTTTGCCTGTGAGACTCTAAAGTGGCTCCTGGGGCTGTCTGAAGATGCTTGGGTTTTCCTGCCTACATTTTATGCCTGTTTTCCCTCCCCTTGGTTGGAAAAAATTCTGCTTGCCTGTGTTATAGGCTAGTCTCTTGTGGCACCTCTGTTCATCTGCATTAGTTTTTTCAGCCTAAAAATGTGGTCAGTAAAACATGTTCTGCCTACCTTGTGTGATTGTCATAAAAATGATATGATTTGTGATGTGAATAAAGTTACTCTACCAACTAAAAGAAAAAAGAGGAGGGAGTGGGGGAGGGGCTAGAAAGAGAGGGAGAAGAAGAGTAGAAGGCTATGGTTTAGAGTGTCAGTGCTGTTTAATTTTTCTGCCAGGATAATTTCTCTTTGGTTAAAGTCCCTGCGCATGATGAAATGAAGGAAAAATGGGAGGGTTAATGGAAAATTAAAAGATGCTTTTTAAATGACTTTACTGCTGGAAAGGCTGTTAAAGGTTGTTTGGAACATACCTCTGTTACACATGAATTGCCCTGCAAGAATTAGGTAGGGGAAAGGGTACCCCCATAATTTTTAGTTACTATTTTCCTTCTCTAAAGAAACTATGTGTAAAATCTAATTATGGAAAATAATGTCATTAAATCATTAAATTAAAGTGATTTGGATTTGTAAATATTCCTTTAGTTAATAGAATTTTTTCTTTTTCTGATGATTAAAAGATAGTGTTATTTGTTGTCAGAACCTTTCTATCTTCTAGGAAATGGGCAAGATATATTGGTTTCGTGTTACAAAAAGGAAACTTCCAAGTTGACAGCAGAGGAAGAGAAGCTAAAACCCCTTGCCCTACCTCTGTACACTACAACCTGCTTGCCAGCTCTGCACAGTGATTTTTTTTTTTTAAGATTTTATTTATTTATTTATTTGAGAGGTAGAGTTACAGACAGTGAAAGGGAGAGACAAAGAAAGGTCTTCCTTCCTCTGGTTCACTCCCCAAATGCCTGCAATGGCCAAAGCTTCGCCAATCCAAAGCCAGGAGACAAGAGTTTCTTCCAGGTCTCCCATGTGGGCGCAGGGTCCCAAGCACCTGGGCCATCCTCCACTGCTTTCCCAGGCCATAGCAGAGAGCTGGATCAGAAGTGGAGCAGATGGGACTTGAACCAGCTCCCATATGGGATGCTAGCGCCGAAGGCCGAGGATTAGCCTACTGCGCCACAGCGCCGGCCCCATATACAGTGATTTTTACCATGGGCAATTATGAAGTGTTGGTAATGAGAATCAAAGACTTTTCTTGGCAACTCGATAATTTAGTATGGAACAAAGATACTCAATCTTGTCTATGTATTAGAATTATTTTTAAACTTATCAACTTAAATTTTTTTTTGTTTTCATTTTATTTGAAAGGCAGAGAGACACAAATAAATGAGAGAGAGAGAGAGAGAAGGATATCTTCCATAGGATAGTTCATTCCCCAAATGTCCACAATTGCCAGGGCTGGGGCAGGCTGAAGCCAGGAATCCAGAATTCAATCTGAATCTCCCACATAGGTGGTAGGGATCCAAGTACTTGAGTCAATACCTATTGCTTTCCAAGATGTGCATTAGTAGGAAGCTTGGTGGGAATTGGATGGAGTAGCCAGGATTCCAGTCAAGCACTGCAATATGGGATGTGGGTGTCCCAGACAGCATCAACTGCTGTGCCAAATGCTGGCCCCCAGATAAGGGAACTTTAAAGGATACTGAGGCCCACTAATCCCCCTCTTGTCATACAGATCCTAAATTTAATTGGCTGGGATGTGGCCTGTGCATCCAGATTCTTAAAGCTCTCCAGGTGATTCTGACATGCAACCAAGGTTGAAGAATTTTGGCTTAGTCAGTGATTCTTGGGCCTCACCCCAGGTACACTGAACCAGAAACTCTGGGAGTAGGGCTCAGCGATATGTTTAGTAAGCTCCCTTAGAATTCTTAGGTGCACACTGAGGTTTGAGAACTATTGATTTAGAGCAATGTTCTATAACTGTCTGCATACTACAATCATCTCAGAGGTTAAAATTAAAAAAAAAAAAAAACCCTCTATGCTTTAATTAAACTGAAAGTAAGGGGTGAGCATTAGGCACAACAGTTGACCCTACTTGGGACACTCACATCCCATATCGGAGTACGTGGGTTCAAGTATCACTTCTGCTTCAGATCTGGCTTGATACTACGGGGCACCCTGGGAGGCAACAGTGATGACTCAAGTACTTGGATCCCAGCCACCCATGTGAGACCTGGCTTGAGTTCCCAATTTCAGTTTGGCTCAGCCCCAGCTGTTGCTGGCACCTGGGGAGAGAAACAACAGATAGAAGATCTTTGTCTCTGTATTTCAAATAAAATTAAAATTTTCAAAGAAATAACTAAAAGTAAAAATGGACATATGTAATTATAGCTAAAGATTTCAATGTTCCTCTCAATAATTGAAAGAATAAATCAGAAAGAATAAATTAGGAAGGATACAGAAGACTTGATGAACATTATCAACCAACTTGACCTAATTTGCATTTATAGAACACTCACCCGTCGGTGCCTCGGCTCACTAGGCTAATCCTCCGCCTTGCAGCGCCAGCACACCGGGTTCTAGTCCCACTCAGGGAGCTGGATTCTGTCCCGGTTGCTTCTCTTCTAGGCCAGCTCTCTGCTGTGGCCCAGGAGTGCAGTGGAGGATGGCCCAAGGGCCCTGCACCCCGTGGGAGACTAGGATAAGTACCTGGCTCCTGACTTCGGATCAGCGCAGTGCGCCGGCCGCGGTGGCCATTGGAGGGTGAACCAACGGCAAAGGAAGACCTTTCTCTCTGTCTCTCTCTCTCACTGTCTACTCTGCCTGTCCAAAAAAAAAAAAAAAAAAAAAAACCACTCAGCCAACAACTACACAATTTCAAAGAATATGGACCCTTTACCAAGTAAATTATTTGGCCACAAAACAAAGCATAATAATTTAAAGATGGTTCAAATGGCCGGCGCCGTGGCTCAACAGGCTAATCCTCCGCCTTGCGGCGCCGGCACACCAGGTTCTAGTCCCGGTCGGGGCGCCGGATTCTGTCCCGGTTGCCCCTCTTCCAGGCCAGCCCTCTGCTGTGGCCCGGGAGTGCAGTGGAGGATGGCCCAGGTGCTTGGGCCCTGCACCCCATGAGGAGACCAGGAAAAGCACCTGGCTCCTGGCTCCTGCCATCGGACAAGCGCGGTGCGCCGGCCGCAGCGCGCCGACCGCGGCGGCCATTGGAGGGTGAACCAACGGCAAAAGGAAGACCTTTCTCTCTGTCTCTCTCTCTCACTGTCCACTCTGCCTGTCAAAAAAAAATAAAATAAAATAAAAAATAAAAAATAAATAAAAAAAAAAGATGGTTCAAATCATATAAAGTTTATTGTCTGACCTCTACAGAACTAAACTGGATATAAATAATAGGACAATATCTAGAAAATCTTCAAGTAACCAGAAATTAAATATGTGCTTCTAAATCTATATAGGCCAAAAAAGAAATAATCAAGAAAATGTTTTGAATAAAAAATATATATAACATATCAAAAATTGTAGGATGCAGGTTAGCTTTGAAAAACAAAAATAAATTTGAACTATTCCATTAAAAAGATATGACTTTAAAACCAATGAGCTAAGCTTTCTTCTCTGAGAAGCTAGAAAATAAGTGTGAATGTTTGGCCTAGAGGTTAAGACATCAGTTAAGACACCATCTTCTCATATCAGAGTACCTAGGTTCAATACCCAGCTCTGACTCCAGACACCAGCTTCCTGCTAATGCAGATCTTGGAAGGCAGCATTATGGCCCATTCCTATCATCCATATCAGAAACCTAAAGTGAGTTCCCAGCTCCCAGCTTCAGCCCTGGCCCAGCCCAGGTCACTGCAAGCATTTGGGGGAGTGAACCAGTGGATAGGAACTTATTCTAGCTAATTCTATTGTCTGTCTGTCTCTCTCTCACTATCTCTGAAGAAAAAAAAAATAGAAGAGAAAAAGGAACTAGAAAATAAGAACAAGTTGAATCCAAAGTAAGCAGAAGGGAAATGAAAATATGTGGGGGGCTAGCACTGTAGTGTAGTGGGTAAAGCCACCGCCTGCAATGCCAGCATCCCATATGGGCACTGGTTCAAGTTCCAGCTGCTCAACTTCCGATCCAGCTCTCTGCCATGGCCTGGAAAAGCAGTAGAAAATGGCCCAAGTGTTTGGGCCTCTGCACCCATGTGGGAGACCTGGAAGAAGCTCCTGGCTCCTGACATCAAATCGGTGCAGCTCAGGCCATTGTGGCCAGTTGAGGAGTAACTCTGACTTTCGAATAAATAAATAAATAAATATTTTTTTAAAAAAAGAAAATATATGAGCAAAAACCAAAAAGGAAGAGAGAAAATTAGTGATGCCAAAAGACTAGCTTTTTAAAGCAAATTGATAGAATTGGGAAAACTAGCCAGACTGATTGTGTTCATGTGTTGAAAGTGTGGTGAAGGCTGGTGCCATGGCTCAATAGTTTAATCCTCTGCCTTGCAGAGCTGGCACACCGGGTTCTAGTCCTGGTGGGGGCACTGGATTCTATCCTTGTTGCCCCTCTTCCAGGCCAGCTCTCTGCTATGGCCCGGGAGTGCAGTGGAGGATGGCCCAAGTCCTTGGGCCCTGCACCCGCATGGGAGACCAGGACAAGCACCTGGCTCCTGCCTTCGGATCAGCGCAGTGCGCCGCCGCGGTGGCCATTGGAGGGTGAACCAACGGCAAAGGAAGACCTTTCTCTCTCTCTCTCTCTCTCTCTCTCACTGTCCACTCTGTCTGTCAAAAAAAAAAAAAAAGTGTGGTTCTACGTGTAGTAATGTTGAGGTGATGGGTCAGGCCTAGTGCGAGGGTCTTTAGGTCATTGGGACCATGTCCTTGACAGGGATTAAAGTAGCTTTTGTGGGACCTCTGAGTTAGTCCTCCTGAGAGGGTTGTTATGAAAAAGCAAACATGGCCACTCCCCAGCCTCTCTGGCTTTCTGGCTGGCCATGTAATCTCTTCCTCCCATAGACACTCTTATCATGATGCCATTGCTATGACTCCTCATCAGAGCTGAGCAGATCCTGGCACCATGTCACGAACCTCAAGAACTGAAACCTAAATAAATCTCTTATCTTTATAAAGTTACCCAGCCTCAAATATTTCACTATAGTTTGTAAAACTAATATACAATCCAAACATCCACCAACAGATAGATGGAAATGTGGTAAATAGGCACTAGGAATCTTGCTGAGCAATAGAGGAATGAACCCTGGATAACATAACAATGTACAGGAATCTCAAATCATCAGTCTGAATAAATGAAGCCAAACAAAAAAAGAATATATGCTATGGGATTGCATTTACATAAAATTCCAGAAAATGCAATTTTATCCACAGTGACCAGAAGCAGACTGGTGATTCCCTGACGATGGGTATGGAGGAAGGGATGGGATGCAGGGTACAAAAAGAAATTTGGAGGCATGATGGAAATATTTGTTTTCTTGATTGTGGTGATAAACTCACAAATGTATACTTACATAAAAACTGTTAAATTGTAGGTCTTAGAGGTATGCAGCTTATCGTAGGTCAATTATACCTCAATAAAGTGGTTTAAATAAATCCAATAAATTATACCAACAGAGATCCTATGCCCAGATGCCAAAAAGATACACATTTGGTCAGGAGTAGGAGCAGCACATCAGCACGTTTTAAAACGTCCACGGGTAATTCGACTGTCCATCCAAGAGGGGAAAAGTACTGGTACAGAAAAGCCAACTACTTATTACCCCTGAACTCAAAGAATTCCCAGGGGTTTTGAGTGAAGGAGGCTGTGGACCAAATCTTATTTTCTTTGGCTTCTCTTCTCCAGAAGTGAGAAAAGCATTATAGCTTTAATTTACTCTTTTACCTATTTAGAAATACTTAATAATTATTTTAAACTTTAGTCACCATGCTGTGCAATAGAAAAGCCCATTCCTCCTGTGTAACACAAACTTGTATCCTTTGACCCTTTTCCTCATCCATCCCAAACCTCCTGCTTTTCCCCTCCAGTCTCTGGTACTACCAACCTGTTCTCTACTCCTGTAAGTTAGGCTTTTTAAAGATTCCACATACAAGTGAAATCATACAGTACTTGTCTTTCTGTACCTAGTTTAACTCACTTAGCTTAACGTTCTCCAGGTCCACCCACACTGTTACAAGTAAAAGATTTCTTGCTTTTTATTTTTTCAATATTTGTTTATTTTCATCTATTTGAAAGGCAGATGAGTGAGCAACAGTTAGAGAGAGAGCTTCCATTTGCTGCTTCTTTCCCCAAATGTCCACAACAGCCAGGGCTGGGCAAGATCAAAGTCAGGAGCTAGGAACTCCATCTGGGTCTCCCCAGTGGATGGCAAGAGCCCAAGCACTCCAGCCACCTTCTGCTGCCTGCTGGGATGCACACAAACAGGAAGCTGGACAGGAAGCAGAACAGCCGGGCTGGAACCAGCACTCCAACGTGGAATGTGGGTGTCCCAAGCTGCTGCTTAACCATCTGCACCACAATGCCCCTACCAAATTCCTTGCTTTTTAAAGGCTGAGTAGTATTCCACAGTATTGAAGTGCACACACATACACACCATATTTTAAAAAATAAACATTTACAGGTTTTGAAAATGATTTATTTTAATTTGTTTGTTTGAGAGAATGTACCATCAGCAGATTTACTCCCCAAATGCCTGTAATGGCCAGGGCTGGGCCAGGGTCAGAGCCAGGAGTTGGGAACATAATCCTGATCTCCCACATGGATGACAGGAACCCAATTCCTTCTGCCCCCCAGGGTCTGCATTAGCAGGAGGGTGAAATCAGGAGCCAGAGCCAGGTATCAAACCCAGGTGCTCTGTTGTGAATATGACAATCTTAACTACCTCCTAGGCTAATGGCCTGCTCCTATACACATTTTAAATATTTATTTATTTGAAATGAGAGTTACGCAGAGAAGAAGAGGCAGAGAGAGAGTGAGCTCTTCCATCTGCCAGTTTGCCTATATATTTTTAATCTGTGTATCCATTGACGGGGAATTTGGGTGTTTCTATGACGTCTCAGCTATTGGGAGTAATGCTGCAGTGAACATGCCTTTTTGATATATTGATTGAAATTCCTTTGGACGTGTATTCAGAAGTGTGATTGTTGGACTGTATCATCTTCATTTCGGGATTGTGGTGTTGGCATTGGGTTTATGTGTTCAATGTGCTTCTGAACATAACTCTGAGAAATCAGTGTGCTTATTTATTACCCCTGTTGTGGGCATAATCCATGTTACCCCTGCAGTCTCAGGGATCATCTTGCCCTCTGCTGAAAAGGTGGCTCTGTTTTTCTGGTATTATATTTCTGCAGACACTACCTGGCTTCAGTTAGATGTGTTCCTCCTCCAACACCTGTTTATGAGATAGTTCTCCTTGAGCAATCCACGTGCCTTGAATGCCTCTGGGTTCACAAGACATGCCTAGAAGCAGAGAGGCAAGCTGTCAGCTGTGCTTTTATTACATTATACTCTGTTCATTTGTTCACATATATTGGTTCAGAGTGGCTTCCCACTTGAAATCGCATTAATCATTTAAACCTACTGGACAGAATTATTGAGTTCAGAAGAGAAATATTCAGTAAATGGAAATATTAGAAGAAAGGATTTCACATGCAGGCCAAAATTCTGGCTTTAGGTTACCTTCTCTTAGGAAATCTTCATAAGGCCTTAATGAAGGAACTGCTTGAATCCAAAGCTGTGGAAAGTTTAATAACTTAAAAAGCAATTGTTTTTTAAGTTGACATTCTCTGCTTTGTTAAGTACTTTTGTATACATTATCTAACTTAATTCATCTGAGGCAATTTTATTAGGTAAGTAATAATTCCTTTTTATAAATGAGGAAATTTGAAGGTAAATTGTGCTTATGAAATCTCCCAGCAATGGGGCCAGGGCAGTGGGTTAAAGCCCTGGCCTGAAGCACCGGCATCCTATATGGGTGCCAGTTCAAGACCCAGCTGCTTCACTTCTGATCCAGCTCTCTGCTATGGCCTGGGAAAGCAGAAGATGGCCCAGGTTTGCACCCAGGTGGGAGGCCTGGAAGAAGCTCCTGGTTTTGGATTGGCGCAGCTCAAGCTGTTGCGGCCAATTGGAGTGAACCAGCGGATGGAAGACCTCTCTCTCTCTCTCTCTGCCTCTCCTCTCTCTGTATAACTCTGACTTTCAAATAAATAAATCTTTGGAAAAAAAAAAAAAAAGAAAGAAATCTCCCAGCAAGATATGGGGCAGACTTTTAAATCCAGTTAATTCAATTTCCATTTGGATCTTTATGAATACTCAATATAAATGTTTACTAAATTAAGAAACTTTGGCCATTCATGAAGAAGTCTGTGTTGTGCCTTCTAAAACATATGTAAGTCTTTTGAAGAGCAGCTGGGTCTAATTTCAAACAAAAGCAGTTCTTTAGATTTTGATTTACCTACAAATTCTAAGAGTCTCTTCAACAAGGAGGAAGGAATTTAAATAGTAGATTCAATGCTAAGCTGATTTTCCTTGTTCTTAAGGATTATCAAACTGTATGAATATGTAAACAGTTTAAAGTTACAGAATTTTCTGGAAAAGTTTTAAGTTACCAAGTGAGTCCCTAATAGTAGTTTGGATATTTATTTCTTTCCAGGATATATTTCTTTTCTTTTCTTTTCTTTTCTTTTCTTTTCTTTTCTTTTCTTTTCTTTTCTTTTCTTTTCTTTTCTTTTCTTTTCTTTCTTTCTCTTTCTCTCTCTCTCTCTCTCTCTCTCTCTCTCTCTCTCTCTCTCTCTTTTTTGACAGGCAGAGTGGACAGTGAGAGAGAGACAGAGAGAAAGGTCTTCCTTTTGCTGTTGGTTCACCCTCCAATGGCCACTGCAGCTGGCGCGCTGTGGCCGGCGCATCGCGCTGATCCGAAGCCAGGAGCCAGGTGCTTCTCCTGGTCTCCCATGCAGGTGCAGGGCCAAGCACTTGGGCCATCCTCCACTGCCTTCCCAGGCCACAGCAGAGAGCTAGACTGGAAAAGGAGCAACCGGGACAGAACCCGGCACCCAGACCGGGATTAGAACCTGGTGTGCTGGTGCCACAGGCAGAGGATTAGCCTATTGAGCCGCAGCTCTGGCCTCTCCAGGATATATTTCTACGCTAAAAATGGATAAAAATAACCTATAGGCAGGTGCCATGGCTCAACAGGCTAATCCTCCGCCTAGCGGCGCCGGCACACCGGGTTCTAGTTCCGGTCGGGGCACCAGATTCTGTCCCGGTTGCCCCTCTTCCAGCCCAGCTCTCTGCTGTGGCCCGGGAGTGCAGTGGAGGATGGCCCAAGTGCTTGGGCCCTGCACCCCATGGGAGACCAGGAAAAGCACCTGGCACCTGGCTCCCGCCATCGGATAAGGAAGACCTTTCTCTCTATCACTCTCTCTCACTGTCCACTCTGCCTGTCAAAAAAAAAATAATAACCTATAGATATATATAAGATAATAGTATATATGTATGTTCTTTTACAGGGCCTAAATGTAATTCCTGGAGCCTGCATTGTGGTACAGTCAGTTAAACCCGCAGCCTGGGATGCCAGCATCCCATATGAGCACCAGTTCAAGTCCCTGCTGCTCCACCTCCAGTCCAATCGCCTGGTAATGGGAAAGCCACAGAAGATGGCACACAAGCCACATGGGAGATCCAGATGGAGTTCCAGGCTCCTGGCTTCAGCTGGGCCCAGTCCTAGCCATGCAGCCATTTAGGGAGAGAACCAGTGAATTAAAGATCTCTTTCTCTGTCTCTTTCTACTAATCCCCGCCTCTCTCTAACACTGCCTTTCAAATACATAAATAAATCAATCTTTCAAAAATAAAATCTCCAAGGAAATAAACTAATTGCTTTGATGTTGAGGTATTGTTGTCTGTACAAATCAGTCTGGTTTCAGGGAGCACTGGCTGAATTTAGATACTACTGGGAAAGACAAAACCCAGTCCATTTCCAAACTTGTACAGCATTGCAGGTTGACTTAAACTATTTCTAAAACCCCTCTGATTCCACTTGAATTAATTGACATGAGTTTCTTGGCTGGGTGCTACAGCATTATCTATCGACATGTTGAGACAAATCTGGGCTTTCGAAGTCCAAGTTGCTTATTTATAGGCGACTCCAGATTAATAAACTATCAGCTGAGGCAAGTAAGTGCAGCAGATGCTATCTAGATGCACACGGCTTTGAGGCCTGTATGGTGCCACTCGGTATACAACAGGCTACATTCCACATGACATTTTTGGCTGACTTTACTGTGACTCTATTGCCTGCTCAGGGGAAAACAGGATTTTTGACTAACAGTGAAAGTCAAATAACAGTTTCTGTTCTACGCAAGATAAATAAGGAATATTTTTGCTGAAAAATCAGTGATTTTATGCCCTAAATAAATGGTGACATTAATTCATAAAATAAATTTGCATTTTAAATCAGTATTTTACTAACTGTCTGGTTTGGTAGGAATGTTACATTTGTGAAAATGTATGGGCTGACCCCCTGAGATCTCTGATGAAAATATGAAGTATATTTTCTCATTAACAGGTCTTGCCATTATTAGCCACTCTCCCTTTTCTTGTTTTTCATTAACCTGCACCTAGCATTCTGTGTCAGGTATACGTGCCAGAGATCATGATGATAAGGCCGCGTGATACCAGCAGCTTGTCTAAGCATTAGTGTGTGACCCAACCAGCGAGTGTAGCCAGTCATTTCCAGCCACTTGGGTCAGCTGAGCTGGGAACATCACTTTAAAGTCTATGTAGGGAGGTGGCCAACTGTCACAGGATACAAATGTAAGTCTGTGAGTTTAAAATTTAACAACAAAAGGATGGCGCTCAGGAAATAGCGAGGAGTGAGGGGTATTTTATAGCCACCCAGTGGAAAAGAGCACTATATATTCTCTTTTCATTATTTTTTAAAAGATTATTTGTTTATTTGAAAGAGAGAGAAGGAGAGAGAGAGGCAGAGCAAGAGAAACTTCCATCTGGTACTTTACTTCCTTAACGCCCACAACAGTTGGGCTGGGCCAGGCCAAAGCCAGGAGCCCAGAACTTTACCTGGAAATCGCCTAGCCCA
This sequence comes from Sylvilagus floridanus, assembly GCA_949820135.1. NCBI lineage: Eukaryota > Metazoa > Chordata > Mammalia > Lagomorpha > Leporidae > Sylvilagus > Sylvilagus floridanus. Next base: position 58,928,605 of record OX463239.1, read on the forward strand.
CACGGGTGGCAGGAGCTTGAATACGTGAGTCATTTGCTCCTCCAAGGCACAGAGAGCTGGATCAGGAGTGAAGTAGCTGCGACTTGAGCTGGCACTCAGATATGGGATGCAAGCAGGGACTTAACCTGCTGCACAACACCTGTTCCTGCCCCTGAGTTTCCTCTGTATAATACAGAGACAGCAAAGTGTGCTTGGCCTAAGTGTACTCTCTGATGAGTTTTCACAAAGCCAGACACCTGTGAGAGGAGCGCCCACGGAAGAAACAGCTTTACTAACCCTCTTCTAGACAGTCCTAGCACTCCCATTTGCTCCCGAGAATAGCTGACTGCTGTTACTCTATATTGGTTTCATCTGTTCTTAAACGTGGGGTGAATGGCCTCACTTTCGTACCTTTTTGTGTCTTGCTTGTCTCTCAACATTATGTGTGTGAATTTCAGACATATTGTTGCTCATGAACCAGCCAGGTTTTCAAAACGAAAATGTTACCTTTCTGCTGTTATTCTTGAAACACAGCCTTCGGTGGCCGGCGCCGCAGCTCAATAGGCTAATCCTCCGCCTGCGGCGCTGGCACACCGGGTTCTAGTCCCGGTTGCGGCGCTGGATTCTGTCCCGGTTGCCCCTCTTCCAGCCCAGCTCTCTGCTGTGGCCCGGGAGTGCAGTGGAGGATGGCCCAAGTGCTTGGGCCCTGCACCCCATGGGAGACCAGGAGAAGCACCTGGTTTCTGGCTTCGGATCAGCGCGGTGCACCTGCTGCAGCGGCCATTGGAGGGTGAACCAACGGTAAAGAAAGACCTTTCTCTCTGTCTCTCTATCTCACTATCCACTCTACCTGTCAAAAAAAGAAAGAAAGAAACACAGCCTTCTACATATTCTGCTGTGTTAGTGGTGTCTTTATACCTGATGGGTTAGAGAGAATGGGGACTCATAATTATGAGGCCAGGTTAAAAACATGACTGAAGTTCTGTGATGTCTCCATTTCCTTCGGGAGGAGAGGGGGAAAAAGATGGGTTCGAGGATTCTCAGGAGCTTTTCCCCACTTGAGTCTCTCTCTGCCTTTGTTTGGATGATAACCTGCTTTCCCAGCTCCACTGACCCAAGGATGCCCTTCTGGCTTGGAGGATCTACCCTAGTTGAGGGGGTGGGTGGAGAGGACTCTGTTGATAAGAATCACTTAGGGTATTAGTTAAAAACAAATTCCCAGCCCCATCCTAGACCCTGAATCCCCAGGGTACTTCTCTAGCTGTTAGCCCAGTTCTTAGCCCTCCAGCCCAGTTGTTTCAATAGCTTCAGGTGAGTCTTATCCAGAGCACACTTGGGAAATGCCTTATGGAGCATAACCAAACCACATGTGAGACATGCTCAACCATCACTTCTCTTTAAGGATCAATGTCTCCACATGCCATTATCACTGCTGAGATTCTTTTATTATTCTTGGAAAGTGGTGTTTTTTTTTTTTAAGGTGGAGAAATATACTCAAAGGTCAGAGCATTATGAGCTCATCTGTAGGCAATAAGATGATATAGGAACCTTTTAACTGCACTTCCTCGTTTGTTACTGATTGACTTAGAGTCTGTAAAGTCATCCTATTGAGATATTCAAACAGATAAGAATATCTAAATTCTTAACCTTGTGAATCACTCTGTCCCCTCCTTATCCCTAAACTCTTTCTTCTTATGAACAAAATGCAGTAGTCTCTAAAATTTTAGGACTCTCTGCCTTGGGGGGTGGGAGAAGTCTTTGTTTTCAATGAGTCACAAAGTGAACAGATACCTCTCCTACCTCCTTGCCTGGTGAAGGCTATATGACCTGTGCATTTCCAGTATTCCAAGGGAGACAGGAATTTAAAAGAAATTATCCTAGGAGGGGGATGGAAAAAGAAAAAAAATTATTTATCCTAGAGGTAGAGAGGCAGAGAGAGAGAGAGAGAGAGCGAGCAAGCGTGCAAGCAGGAGAGCAAGCTGTTGGTTCACTCCCCAAATGCCACTGGGAATTTTTTCTAAGCCCCTCCCCCTGCCACATGGGTGGCAATGACTCAAAAACTTGAGCCATCAGCTGTTTGCTTCCCAGGGTATGCATTAACAGGAAGCTGGAACTGGGAGCAGAGCTGGGACTCCAACCCAGGCTCTCCCACATGAAGTGTGGACATCTTAACTGCTAGGCCAAAGAGAACTTTAAAAAGTTTGGACAAATGGCTCAGTTAAGTGGATAATTATTTAGAAAAGAATTCTTCAATAAATGTTTATGCTATTTCTTGTATAGGTGTTTTAGGAACTGGAGCTTCAGCTAGTAGTGTGCTGGAACTGGCTTGAACTACAGTCTATTTATGCACATATCTTCCCAACTCTACTCCAGTAACTTCCTGTTGGTAGCTTTAAATGGGCCCTAGTAGGAGTATTTATACAATTGAAATTGGCAAATGCTACAAATCAAAGTGTTACCCCTACACTCGAAGAGCTGGTAACCATTTATGCATATACCACTGACCACAGTAGTAAACAAAACAAAAATTGTTGCTCAACATGGAATTCATGTTGTAGCTGGGGAGATAGATAAAATAAGTAAGGGTATCGTATTTGAAGCATATTAGACAGTAAAGAGACAAAGAGTGTGGGAGGTGGTGGGCTTCTCAATAGAGGGGTCAGGAAAGGGAAAGCCTTCACTGAGAACATATTTGAGTGTTGATTTGAAGGAAAGGAGGGAACAAGCCTTGCACACCTTGGGATAAAGTGATCTGGAAGAGAACCTGGAATACAATGGCCCTGGAGCAGAAGCACTGCTAAGTGAGTAAAAGTAGAGTGGCAAGAGCTGAGGTCTTAGAGGTGTTTGGTGAAGCTGGGGTGGCATGAAACGCCATTGTGGAGATATAAGAGAATTTAATAGTACAATTATAGCTTGTGTGTGTGTGTGTGCGTGTGTGTGAGTGACAGAGTTAATGTATGAACAAACATTATAACAAACAAGATAACAAATATTATCTTGTCAGATTCCTTGCTACATTTAAAGGTGACGTTGAATTGATTTCTTTATGCTGGTTTAGTGTTTAGTGTCTAGACTTGTGTCATCTCATCAGGTAGATGTTAGTCACATGTGGCTCTTTGAATTTAAATTAATTAAAACTGAATAAAATCAAGAATTCAGTTCCTCTGTTGCCCTGGTCAAATATCTAGTTTTTAAGATTTGTTTTATTTATTTGAAAGGCAGGGGCCAGTGCTGTGGTGCAGTGGGTTAAAGCCCTGGCCTGAAGCATCAGCATCCCATATGGGCGCTGGTTCTAGTCCTGGTTGCTCCACTTTTGATCCAGCTCTTTGCTATGGCCTAGGAAAGCAGTAGAAGATGACCCAAGTTCTTGGGCCCCTCCACCCACGAGGGAGATCTGGAAGAAGCTTCTGGATCCTGGCTTTGGATCGGCTCAGCACCGGCTGTTGTGGCCATCTGGGGAGTGAACCAGCGGATTCTCTGTCTCTACCTCTCTCTGTAACTCTTTCAAATAAATTAAATAAATCTTTTAAAAAAAAAAAAAGGAGTTACAGAGAAAGGGAGAGATCTTCAATCTGCTGGTTTACTCCCCATATGGCCTCAATGGCCAGGGCTGAGCTAGGTCAAAGCCAGCACATTCATCTGGGTCTGTCACATGGGTGCAAGGGACCAAGCACTTGGACCATCCTCTGGGGCTTTCCCAGGTCATTAACAGAAAGCTGAGTCAGAGGTGGAGCAGCCAGGACTTGAACTGTTATCCATAAGGTATGCAGACATCACAGGCGGCGGCTTAACCTACTTTGCCACAATGCCAGTCCCTCATCTTTATTCTTTTAATGCTGAATTTAATTTGTATGTCTTTATTTAGTGTGAAAGCTCCTTGAAGGCTATGGCTAAGAGAAAACTATCCCCCAGACAACTAATAACTCTTTATGCTATCTACCAAATCCATGAGGTACTCACTAAAAGTTTATTAGGTATTGGACAAAATTGAAAAATAATTCCATATTCTCAAGAATGTATTTTTTAAAGACTTATCTATTTATTTGAGAGGTGGAGTTAGAGAGAGGCAGAGAGAGAAAAAGAGGTCTTCCATCTGCAGGTTTACTCCCCAAATGGCCACAATGGTCAGAGCTGGGGTAATCCAAAGCCAGGAGCTCAGAGCTTTTTCTGTGTCTCCCATGTGGGTGCAGGGGCCCAAGTAGTTGGGCCATGTTGTTCTGCTTTCCCAGGACAGAGAGCTGGATCAGAAGTGGAGCAGCTGGGACTTGAACTGGCGCCCATATGGGATGCTGGCACTGCAAGCGGCATCTTTACCTGCTATGCCACAGCACTGGTCCCTCAAAAATGTATTTTTAAAGCTGTAGAAAGAAATGGGGAGTATTAAAATGTAGACTTAGAAAAGCCATATGGCAGTTCCTCAAAAAATTAAACAAAGGGGCCAGTTAGGTTGCTGCTTGGATGCCTACATGCCATATAAGAGTAGAAGTTCAAGTCTTGCCACTTCTGCTGCTTATCGACTTTCCTGCTAGCGTACATCCTGGGAGGCAGAGGTGTTGGCTCAAGAACATGGGTCCCTGCTATCCACATGGGAGACGCAGATGGAGTTCCAGACTCCCGACTTCGGCATGGCCCAGCCCTAGGTGTTGTGAGCTTTTTGGGCAGTGAACCAGTAGATAAAGGATCAATATCTATCTATCATCTCTCTTTGTTGCTCTGCCTTTCAATTAAATAAAAAAAAAACATTAAAAAAATTAAACCTAGAATTGCCATATAACCCAGTAATTCCACTTCTGGATACATATCCAAAAGAATTGAAAGCAGAGGCACAAACAAGTATTTGCACATCTATGTTCATAGCAGCATTATTTACAATAGCCAAAAGATATAACCATGTCCATTAATAGATAAATGGATAAATAAAATGTGACATGTATATACAATGGAACATTATTCAGCTTTAAAGAGAAATGAAATTCTGATATGTGTGACAACATGGATGAACTTTAAAGAGGGATAAAATCCAGACCAAAAAAGACAAATATTATACGATTCCACTCATATAAGATACCCAGAGTAGTCAAATTCACAGACAAAAAGTAGAATGGTGCATGTCAGGGGAGAACTTGAGGTTATTGTTCAATGAATTCGAAGTCTGTGTTTGAGATGAAAAAGTTCTGGAGATGGCTGGTGGTAAGGGTTGCACATTGAATGCACTTAATGCGACTAAACAGATTCATAAAAATGGTTAAAATGGTACAGTTTTATGCTACATAGATGAATACTTCAGCAGGTTCATGGAAATGGAATTAAAAATGTTTATTTTTAATGCAAAAACATTGAAATCCATGCATAATTTTTTATGATACACATCTTTTAGGAGTTTTTTGAAGATTCCCTCATATGTATGGATTTCAAAAAATTTTTTGCACAAAATAACATCTTTTAATTCCCTTTCCCATGAACTTTTGGAAGTACCCTGGAGTGTTTTATCACAATTAAAGAAACAAGAATGTTTAAAGACTGTTGATCATTAAAAAGTATCTTTTCTGATATTGTTTTAGCTTTTTATTTTTGTCTTTGAACTATGAATAGCCCATTTTCCTAGTTTGATGATTCTCAAAAATGTGGTTCAGGGACACTTGGAGGTCTCTGATACCTTTTAGGGAAGTTATTGAAGTAGAACTATTTTCATAATAAAACTATATTATTTGCCCCTTATACCTCCATTCTCTCAAGTGAACACTGGAGTTCTACAGAGGTCACAGATTACGTGGGATTACAAAAGACAAAATGCAGAAGTAGACAGGAGAATTCAGCTGCCTTCTGTTAAGCTAGACATTAAAGAGATCTGCAAAAATGTGAAACAATGGCACTCCTCATGAAATTCTGTTGGAGGAAACTTAGTTATTCATCAGAGAATATGTTATTTATGTTAACATGTAATGAGGTTATTATTTTAAGTAAATTAATGTTTTTAAAATTTCTCCACTTTTAATTTCTAATATGATAAATAGCAATAGTTACAACCCACATAAAAGCTCTTTGGGGCCCTCAGTATTTTTTAAGACTATAAAGGGATTCTGAGGCTAAAAATTTCAAGAATTGTTAGTCCATTTAGAGGGTGATCAGACTAAGATGCTAGCAAACTGAGATTTCTGTCTTAGAATTCTATCCATCACCTCCGGTTAATCAAGGATTAGCCAACCTCATCTAAATTCGGATAACCTCAAATTGTCTGTGAACGTAAACAGTTGTGTCAAATGTGACTTAAGTAATACTTACTGATAAATAATTCTGAGTCTGCAACCTTCTGGGCCAGACTTCATTGCTGCTGGGTCAAAATTCGTGCCTGCACGTAGAGGATGGTAATTGAATATCCTAACACAAATTAGGGGTTTGAAAGACATGTCCTTTTTAATTACGCACCTTATCTATTCTGTGGTCTCTTAAATATAACCCTCTAACTACAGAGTTCTTAGTCTACTTAAACATGCAATTTAAAATCCATTATCCAGCAGTATAATTCGCAAAGACTGTATAAAGACTAGTTATGCAATAGTAACATCAGAAGTACAGTCATGGCTTAAGATAGGTCACACAGTCACCTCTGCCTGCTAGCCTGCCTAGCAATGGTTTACTTTCTAAAAGGTCCCTAAGAAAAAAAACTGTTACTGGTCAATAACTGACTGAAATTAAATCTCTTAATATTTTTTTTTTTTTGACAGGCAGAGTGGACAGTGAGAGAGAGAGAGACAGAGAGAAAGGTCTTCCTTTGCCGCTGGTTCACCCTCCAATGGCTGCCGCGGCCGGCGTGCTGCGGCCGGCGCACCGCACTCGTCCGATGGCAGGAGCCAGGAGCCAGGTGCTTTTCCTGGTCTCCCCATGGGGTGCAGGGCCCAAGCACCTGGGCCATCCTCCACTGCACTCCTGGGCCACAGCAGAGGGCTGGCCTGGAAGAGGAGCAACCGGGACAGAATCCGGTGCCCCGACCGGGACTAGAACCCGGTGTGCCAGCGCCGCAAGGCAGAGGATTAGCCTGTTGAGCCACGGCGCCGGCCAATATATTTTTCCTTTGCAGGATATCAGTCTTACCAAATCACCTACTGGCATAATGGTTAAAAATATATAAACTTGGGCCGGCGCCGTGGCTCACTTGGCTAATCCTCTACCTGCAGCGCCAGCACCCCTGGTTCTAGTCCTGGTTGGGGTGCCGAATTCTGTCCTGGTTGCTCCTCTTCCAGTCTAGCTCTCTGTTGTGGCCTGGGAAGGCAGTGGAGGATGGCCCAGATCCTTGGGCCCTGCACCCGCATGGGAGACCAGGAGGAAGCACCTGGCTCCTGGCTTCCAATCGGCACAGCGCACCGGCCACAGCGCGCCGGCCGTAGTGGCCATTTGAGGGGAAGGAAGACCTTTCTCTCTGTCTCTTTGTGTCTAACTTTGCCTGTTTATATATATATATAATATAATATAATATAATATATAATTATAATATATATAATATAATATATATAATATAATATATATAATATAATTATAATATATAATATATATTATATACATATAAACTTGGATGATTGAAGAATCTGCACTCCGATCTCAGTTCACATGCTTAGCAGCTGACTTTTGGAAGATTGATTATACTCTTTAAATCTCAGTTTACCCATCAGTACAATGGGGATGATAAACCTTTTATGCAGTGGATTAAAAAGGAATTAAATTAAGTAACGTGTAAAAACCAAAAACTAATTTGGCCATACTGAGCTTCTGATAAATATTAGCTGTTATTTCAAATACTAGTGTTAGCTTCCATTACATTCAGCTAGTTCTCATTAAAAGAGAACCCACAGGCCTTCTTGTTGTCAATTATTTTTCCTCCCCTTTCAGGAAAAGGGAAAAGTGGGCCCTCTTCTAGCTGTCTTCTAAAACCTAGGATGTCTCCTCTAGGCCCATTTTATCAATCCTAAAATGAACTTTTCTTTTTACATTATAATATCTCCATGACTTGGTATATGTCTTACAATTGATAGTATTGCATTGCCTAACTGTTAGGGTTCGCTCGTTTCCTGCCTGCCTGCCTGCCTGCCTCTCTCTTTCTCTCCCTTTCTTTCCCTTCCTTCCTTCCTTCCTTCCTTCCTTCCTTCCTTCCTTCCTTCCTTCCTTCCTTCCTTCCTTCCTTCCTTCCTTCCTTCCTTAGATTTGTTTATTTGAAAGTCACAGTTAAACAGAGAAAGGAAAGGCAAAGAGAGAGAGAGAGAGAGGTCTTCCATCCGCTGGTTCACTCCCCAATTGGCCGCAACGGTCGGAGCTCTGCCAATCCGAAGCCAGGAGTCAGGAGCTTCTGGGTCTCTGATGTGGGTGCAGGGGCCCAGGCACTTGGGCCATCTTCTACTGCTTTCCCAGGCCATAGCAGAGAGCTAGATGGGAAGTGGAGCAGCCAGGTCTCAAACGGCGCCCATATGGGATGCCGGTGCTTCAGGCCAGGCCGTTAACCCACTGCGCCACAGTGCCAGCCCCTTCTTTCTTAATACTGCATAAAATAATGGCAAACCTTATAATTCATGGCACTTAGAGTCAATGAAATATAGTAACTGCACCCAAAAAAAATACCCGAAGTGCATTCTCTGTCATTGTGTTTATCGTACTGTCTTGTGATCTGGTCCCCAGTCTCAAACTAACTTGTTTATCATTTGGCACAAAGACATCTCATAGATTTGTTGAATGACTGCATGCATGGGCTTGATATAACCTTATTACCACTCACGCATAAGTTCATAAAAAGTGTAACTAAAGGGAATCTATTTCCCTTTTCCTGGAATTCAATAGTCCTAAATTATATGGTGTTCAGTGTTGTTCATACTTGTTTAGGGCTTGGGAGTCTCATCTACCCAGCTGTGGTGTAAGCTTCTCAAGATAGGGATTATCAGTACAATACACATTTTGCCTTCCCTGCAGTACTGGGCATGGTGTGTACTTGGTGATTAGACTGCCAGTATGCCTCCCCTAGAATCTTGGGGTATTGAATTGGGTTGTTTGAATTCCTTAGGCTATTCTAACAGTTTAAAACCTGGAGTGTCTGTCCTTCCACAACTAATGATTGTTAACAGAGCTTTTGTCTGCCGATTAGGAGAGGCAGAGTGACAGTGAAAGAATAGCAAATGATGGCATAGCTAAGGCTGTCAGTGCACCACCCACAGCCCCTCTGACCTTTTGATCAATATGAGGTCTGCTATGGTTTCTTTGGGGGTTATCCTATAAATGTTCATGTGTTGGAAACTCAATCCTCAGTGTGAGGTTTTTGAGGTAGTGGGACTTTTAAGAGGTGGGGACAGGTTTGAGGTAATCAGATTGCTAGACTTGCTGTGCTAGGTCACTGTGGTTCTCATGGGACCCCAGTTATCACTCACAATGAGTTGTTATGAAATAGCAGAGCTGATTCTTAAATCTCTCTCTGGCTTCCTGTCTTACCATGTGAGTCTCATTTTCTCTCTATCTCCCATGTTCCTGCCATGATGTCATTCACTATGAGGCTCTCACCAAACAGTGAACTGATGAAGCTGCCCAATCTTGGACTCTCAGCTTCCAAAAACTGTGAGCTAAATGAGCCTTTTTTTCTTCATAAGGCGCCCAGCCTCAAGTATTTTGTTAGAGCAACAGAAAACAGAAGAATAGCAGACAAAAATAGAAACAGAAAACAGAAGCCATGGCTTCTATTGGCTCCATTTTCAGTGAAGCTGCTTTGCTAATATTCCCAGAAACCAGGATTGTGCTGAGGAACTGCAGCCATTGCTTTACTGGTGCCTAAGCCCAAAGGCTCAGCCCAGCTCCTTTGCCTCAAGGCCAGAGAAGCCTTGAGGTGTCATTTATGCTGCACAGTCTCCCACAGAATCGGGTTGAGCCAGGATTTCATCTGAAATTGTATCTGTGTTTGACTTTTTTCCAATCTTCCCTATCCTACTTCCTCTATTCTTCTTTTAAAGCAGTTGGTGAGGCAATTAAGAACTAGATTTAATAGTGACTGAATTTTAGCATAAAAATGTTTTAAAAAGTCTTGTGTTGCCCAATTTAAAGATTTTTATATTACAGATCCTTGTTACTTACCTTGTACAATGAACAATGTAAACCATCAACCAAACTGGACCCAGGGAGTCTTCCTGCCCTGCCCTCAAGGCAGACACATTCTACCTTGAGCAAAATTACAGGAATAAGCAGCATGAAATGAGAATGAGAACAGTGAACAATAGGTACTGACCAAACATTTCACAATCTATTCTAATTTATTTGCATTTGACATTTCTCTAATTCTATTTTTGATAACGTCTGGCTTTTCTGATGAGTAGCTTAGTGGTTTTCTGGAATAAAGACACAATGCAAAACGAGTTGATGAATCCACTCGTGCTGTCCAACATACAATCCATATTTGAATAAAACGCTACATGATCACATAATAGAAATGTATCCTCTCTCAGCCTCAATTCCTCTCTTTCTAATCCCTGTGATATTCTGGGGTCTAAAAAATAAATCTCAAGATTTGTTCTCATGAATGGTACAGTGAAAAAGGTAACACACTTTGGCCAGTAGATTCACACATTTGTTTTTTAATTTCTTCAAAGCTCTTAGGTGTGGTCAATGGTTCAGAAAGCACACGGCTTGTGTAGACACAGCTCTGGGAATGAATTCTAGTTCCTCTCCTTTTATGGCCTGAAGTTTCTTAATCTTCCTGAGGTTCAGTTTCATTTCCTCAGTAACAGTGTTGTAAAGAAATGCACACAACAATATGTCAATAATAGTGGGACAACTCTTCAAGATGTTGATTTTGTGCCTTGCTCAGGCTTCTGTAGGCATTTTTGCTCCCCTGTTCAAGGAAAGTAGCCAAGTTTGCCTCAGGGAGTAGTTAATGGCCTTAATGTGGCTGGGCCAAAATTAAAAGCTGGCCTGAAATCCAGAACACAACCTTCCATCTAGTCTTGGAGATGATATTACTGGACTGTCCCAGATGGCAAGAGACACCAGGGGTTGGGAAAAGTAGGCCAGGACTGTAGAAAAAGCTTTTTAAGGAAGAAACCCCCATGTTTAGGGGGATGCACTCATGGGTTTCAAGAGACTCAGGGACATGCACCCTACTATCATGCAATGATTGGGTCCGAGGCCTGTGGTGGTGAAGGCTGTCTTGATGGAGTGCGCCTCACAGTGCACTATTTCCCACTAGACTTCAAGGCTCCCAATTTTGATCCCTGTTTCAGCCTTTGCTCAGAAGTAGTAGAATCGCCTGCCTGCAAGGACAGTACCACCTGTAGACCTGGGAAAGATGAACTCTCACCCTGGGTCTCATATTCTGGGGGCCCTGCTCTTTCCCTCCCTTGGCTTGTGCTCCTCTTATGGGACAAAATGTCTGCTAGGGATATGTCATCTAAAGACCACACCTCTGCTTTCTAAACCATGTTCCACATAACTGGGACCCTGAAGTTCCCAGCCCAAATGGCCCTGAACCGTATCCAGGCTTGAATCAGCCACTTTCCAGTGTCCATCTTCCTAAAGGCAGCCATGCCCAAGTTCACACTCTCATCTGAAGGATAGTCTGAAAGTGACTTCTTGGCAGGAAGGAGGGTTAATGAACAGAATTTGGGTGTGCAGGCTAGACTATCTACACACTTGCTGGTAAGTATTCTTGTTGGATGGGTAGGGAGTTTCTGCATACCAAAAAATTCTTCAATTCTCTCTGGATACCAATTGGATGTCCTATAATTGAAATCAATTCCAGTGCTATCTACCAGAAGTTAGTGTGGAAGGTGAAGGTCCTAGTCCCATAAGTGCAGGTCGTCAGCTGTGCTTCTGATGGACCAGCTAGAAATCAGAGGCTCCCAAGACCTCCCACTCAGGTCAGTCCTTTGCTAGAATGGCTCACATGGCTCAGAGAAACACTTCACTTTATCACAAGGATATTACTCAAGAACAGCCAAATAAGAGATACATAGGGCAAATTACGTGGGAAGGAGTGAGAGCTCCTATTCCCTCTCAGGGTACAACATCCAACCAGCACTTGTTTGCCAACCTGGAAACTCCCTGAATCCTACCCTTTGGTGTTTTTATGGAGGCATCATTATGTACACATGGATGATTAAGTCACTGACCATGGGTGATCAACTCAACTTTCAGCCCTATCCCCTCCTTGGAGGACAGGGATGGAATGAAAAAGTCCAACCTTCAAGTCCACTGGTCGGTGCCTTTGGTAACCAACCCCTATCCTGAGACCACACAGGATCCTAACAAGAGTTGCCCCATTAGGACAAAAGATATATCTGTCACCCAAGAAATCCCAAGGGGTTTAGGAGCTCTCTGCAGGAGGAGGAAGAAGATCAAATATGTATTTCTTATCATAAATCACGATATCACTTCAGAGTGCAGCTGGTGTCCTGCTTTTATTAATTACCACATTCAGATGAAGAACTCCAAGAAATCACCAGATTCTACCTAAATTTGAATGAGGCTTTTTATGAAGGTATACTTGTCAAGATATAATTGTAGAATTTATTTATAGTTTGCCAGTTTGATTTATTATTTAACTATGAAATGACTTCAAAAAGTTTGTGGAAGTGGCATTAAAAAATAAATCTAATTTTGGCACAAAATTTTATTTTAAAATCCATGCAGTTTTTTCAAGATACATGTTTTTTCACGAATTTTTTAAAGACCTCTTGTATTTAACATATGGGCTATGAACCTCTATTTCTACTCTGTCCTTGCACTGTAAAAAATTAGCCAAGGCAAGGGATCATAGAATTTGGATCATGGGCCGGCGCCGTGGCTCAACAGGCTAATCCTCCGCCTTGCGGCGCCGGCACACCGGGTTCTAGTCCCGGTCGGGGCTCCGGATTCTGTCCCGGTTGCCCCTCTTCCAGGCCAGCCCTCTGCCGTGGCCCGGGAGTGCAGTGGAGGATGGCCCAGGTGCTTGGGCCCTGCACCCCATGGGGAGACCAGGAAAAGCACCTGGCTCCTGGCTCCTGCCATCGGAGGAGCGCGGTGCGCCGGCCGCAGCGCGCCGGCCGCGGCGGCCATTGGAGGGTGAACCAACAGCAAAAGGAAGACCTTTCTGTCTGTCTGTCTCTCTCTCACTGTCCACTCTGCCTGTCAAAAAAAAAAAAAAAAAAAGAATTTGGATCATGAGCATCTATCAGTGGTGGCAGTGTGGCCTGAAGACCAAAGGGCCCACTGCAGATATTCTGGAAAGTGCTGAATCCTGGGAAGGTAGAGACAGCCCTAATAAGTTGCCCTACCTTAAATGTAAATGTAAGCCGGGGCCGTGGCTCACTAGGCTAATCCTCCGCCTTGCAGCGCCGGCACACTGGGTTCTAGTCCCGGTCAGGGCTCCGGATTCTGTCCCGGTTGCCCCTCTTCCAGGCCAGCTCTCTGCTGTGGCCCAGGAGTGCAGTGGAGGATGGCCCAAGTGCTTGGGCCCTGCACCCCATGGGAGACCAGGAGAAGCACCTGGCTCCTGCCTTCGGATCAGCACGGTGCGCCGGCCGCAGCGGCCATTGGAGGGTGAACCAACGTCAAAGGAAGACCTTTCTCTCTGTCTCTCTCTCTCACTGTCTACTCTGCCTGTCAAAAATTAAAAATGATAATAATAAAAAAAAGTAAATGTAGCAAGTCCTCAACCTTTCATTGCCTTTGAAATTTGAGAGCCAAACTTGTTTCATTTAGAACAAAAATAAGCTAGGAACTTTGGTTTGTCTTGTGCACTACTCTATCCCTAACACCTACCTACACCGGTGCCAACACATTTTGCTGAATGAATAAATGTTTGTTCTCAGTGCCAAGGATTAAACTTATGTCTGACACATGTTTTCTGCAGGTGTCAGTGTCAGGAACTTATTTTTGACAAATGCCATCTAATACTTACCTGTATATAATTTTTCATTTTTATTTACTAAGTTGCTTTGGTTAGCATTTGTCAACTGTCTGCTAGGCTGAGACTTCTAAGTAACTTGCCTGCAGGTTCCCTTGTGTCTTTGTTGTGATTAGGAGGTGACAACCCACTTTCTGAAAAAGCCCCTATCTATGAAAAATTCAGAGTTCCTTGGGCCCTATTTGTGAAAGACCATAGTTTTATTTTTCTTGTTTTTTAAAAAAGACTTATTTATTTATTTATTTATTTGAGAGGTAGAGTTACAGATAGAGAGAAGGAGAGTCTTCGATCTGCTAGTTCACTCCCCAGATGGCTGCAGTGGCTGGAGCTGGGCTGATCAGAAGCCAGGAGCCAGGAGCTTCTTAATGGGTCGTCCATGCAGGTGCAGGGGCTCAGGCACAAGGGCCATCTTCTGCTTTCCTAGGCCATAGCAGGGAGCTGGATCAGAAGTGGAGCAGGTAAGAATTGAACCGATGCCCATATGGGATACTGGCATCATAGGAGGTGGCTTTACCTACTATGCCACAGCGCCGGCCCCAACAGCTTTATTTTTCTAGACATTCTCTATGTGTGGCTTTCCTACCCTTCACAATACAGTTCTGTTTACTGATGGTGCCTGTGTTTAACATAGTATCTGCCTTCTCTCCCATCCTAGATGTGATCCTAAAGTAAGAAATCCCACTTACAAAAGGCCCATCACCACATGTCTACACAGCAGACATACTCTTTGATCTCTTGACCAGTTCAGAGAATCTATAGAATACACTCATTCTCTGAGTACTAAAAACTGTCTGGTTTCCATCTTTTTGGGCTGTAATCACACTTGTGGCTAGAATTGTATTAGTCTAATAATTAGTCTGGTTTTCATTTGATTTAGCCATACTTAAATTCTTCTAGTACCAGGCTCAGTAAGCTCTCAGTGTAGACACCAAAGCTCCTTGCAGGAAGGAACTATATTTTCGGTTCTGTATCCCCAACACTTAGCATCTTGCCTGTAATGTAGAGAAACAATGAGTAGTCCTTCCCTCCTGAAAACAGGTTCTGTGAAGAACTAGAAGGGATCTGAGATTTTAGTCTACTTTCAAGTCAACGAGCTAGCTTGTCACAGTTCATGGATGCTGGTAGAAGACATGAGGCTCCTGGGTCAGAGACAAAAAAAACTGTCTAATGCGTAAGATATAGCAGTAGCTAGAGTATGTGCATGGAGCCAGTGCTTCAAGTCCCAGTTCCTATAGGGTAACATGAATAGGGTCAGTTAACACCTGTGCATCAAGAACTCTGAGCTTAGGAATCTGAAACCTTGAGTGTGTGTGTGTGTGTGTGTGTGTGTGTACAGTTTTTATGGTTTTAGTTAACACAAGTAAGACTTGCATATGTGGTGTGTTAAAGATCAAAATTTTGGGCCAGCACCGTGGCTCACTTGGCTAGTCCTCCACCTGAGGCGTAGGCACCCCAGGTTCTAGCCCCGGTTGGGGCACCGGGTACTAGTCCTGGTTGCTCCTCCTCCAGTCCAGCTCTCTGCTGTGGCCCGGGAGGGCAGCGGAGGATGGCCCAAGTGCTTGGGTCCCTGCACCTGCCTGGGAGACCGGGAGGAAGTACCCAGCTCCTGGCTTTGGATCGTGCAGCGGCAGCTGTAGCAGCCATTAGGTGAATAAACCAACAGAAGGAAGACCTTTCTCTCTGTTGCTCTATCACTGTCTATAACTCTCTCTCTGTCTCTCTCTCTCTGTCTCTCTCTCTCTCACTGTCTAACTCTGTCTGTCAAAAAAAAATCAAAATTTTTGGGGCCAGTGTTGTGACATAGCAGGTAAAGCTACCGTCTGCAACACCTGCATCTCATGTGGGTGTTCATTTGAGTCCTGGCTGCTCAACTTCCAATCTAGCTCCCTGTTAATGGCCTGGGAAAAGTAGCAGAAGATGGCCCAAGTGGGTCCCTGCCACTCCATGTGAGAGATCTGGGTGAAGCTCCTGGCTCCTGGCTTTGGCCTGGGCCACAGCCAGCTGCTGTGGCCATCTGAGGAGTGAACCAGCAGTTGGAAGGAACATCTCCCTGCCTCCCTCCCTCCCTCCCTCCCTCCCTCCCTTCCTCCCTCTCTCTCTGTGTCCCTCTCTCTCTGTAACTCTGACTTTCAAATAAATAAACAAATCTTTTTTTAAAAACTTAACAAATTGAGTTTCAAAGACCTTATTGGTTTTTATTAGTGATTCATAAATCAGGCAGAATCATTTCTACAAAATACAAAAGAAGCTCCAATCAGCTAACCAGAGTAAGGTGGTTTTATAGGCAGGAAAAATGGTGGAAAACAAACACTGAACAAATAGCACATGGGGCATTTCAAGATTACTTTTCATGTAGGGACAGAAGCAAAATCCCGTAGACTAATGGGATTCAGCTACCATTTCTCTTCTTATTTCTTGGAAGGTCAGGTCTTCCAAGTAAACCACTGAGGTTTCAGTTTGGTGACGTGGAACATGAGGCGACTCCATCTGGGGCCCACTGTCTCTTCTTTCACAGATGTCTATTTTTCTGTTGTTGTTTCGTTGTTGCTGCTCAGTCTGGCACTGGGATTGGTAATTCATGGCCTGTTCTGCCCTCCATGGCTTTGAAGTTCTTGGAGCAAAGATTGTGAGTAATCTCAATACAGTAAGATTTACTGCACACCAGAAGCACTTTTTGCTCTTTGACATTTTGGACAAGAAAATTCCCTGGGCAGTGTATGCCTCATCTTCTTGTTCCCAAAACCATTGCTGGGCATTGAGGTCTGGCACTTAAAGTTTCCCCGGCCATCAGGACCTCCGGGTTATAGTCAGTCTGCACCCAGGGCTTGTTTTCTGAGCATCCTGCCAACCTTTCCTTCTCTGCCCCTGTGGATTTTTAAGTGTCCATGAGAAATAACCAGGAAATGAGCTACAAAAACTATAAATCTTCTTTCATCAAAAAAACTTAAATTCTTCTGAAACTCTAAATATCATACCACATGTCTAACTAAAGGTTACATTTGACAATATTTAGTCTGGCCACAATGAATTCAGCAGTTGTGTGGTTGGGTCATTTGTGATTGTAAAACTAGATCTTTTAAGTAGAAACATCCTATTCCCCACCACTGCATTTAACTTCCCATTATAAAACACTTGGCCTGATGAGATAATTATACTATTAAAAGGAAATTAAGATTGCTTTGTCTTTAAGTGATTGGCAGAATGTACTCATTTTCCCAGAACATTTTTTCCTTTCTGGTTGTGGCAACAGAAACTGGAAGTACAGGTTGAGCCTGTCTGACACTTGCAAGGGTGTTGACATGAGGCAGAAAGGACTGTCACAGCTGATTGCATAATACAACATGTTAATCCCCAGGGGTTTGCAGCAAGAACATTTCTTCCTTGAGAGGATTGGGAAACTAAAACAGGGTTTTTTCTGGGACCGGTGCTGTGGCGTAGCAGGTAAAGTTGCTGCCTACAGTGCTGGCATCCCATATCCAGCTCTCCGCTATGGCCTGGGAAAGCAGTAGAAGATGGCCCAAGTCCTTGGGCCCCTGAATCCACATGGGAGACCTGGAAGAAGTTCCTGGCTCCTGGCTATGGATCAGCCCAGCTCTGGCCACTGTGGCCATTTGGGGAGTGAACCTGCGAATGAAAGACCTGTCTCTGTCTCTGCCTCTCTGTAACTCTGCCTTTCAAATAAATAAATAAATCTTAAAAAAAAAAAAAGAGGATTTTTTTTTTTTTTTTATTTGACAGGTAGAGTTATAGACAGTGAGAGAGAGAGACAGAGAGAAAGGTCTTCCCTTTTCTGTTGCTTCACCCCCCCAAATGGCCACTATGGCCGGCGCTGCAATGATCCAAAGCCAGGAGCCAGATGCCTCCTCCTGGTCTCCCATGCGGGAGCTGGACTGGAAGAGGAGCAACCGGGACTAGAAACTGGTGCCCACATGGGATGCCGGCACCACAGGTGGAGGATTAACCGAGTGAGCCATGGCACCTGCCCCAAGGGTTTCTTTCAAAATTGTGTGTTATGGTCCAGATTTTTTTTCTTTTTGACAGGCAGAGTGGACAGTGAGAGACAGAGAGACCGAGAGAAAGGTCTTCCTTTGCCGTTGGTTCACCCTCCAATGGCTGCTGCGGCCAGCACACCACGCTGATCTGATGGCACTAGTCCAGGTGCTTGTCCTGGTCTCCCATGGAGTGCAGGGCCCAAGCACTTGGGCCATCCTCTACTGCACTCCCGGGCCATATCAGAGAGCTGGCCTGGAAGAGGGGCAACCGGGACAGAATCCGGCACCCCGACCAGGACTAGAACCCGGTGTGCCAGCGCCTCTGGGTGGAGGATTAGCCTGTGGAGCTGCGGCACGGGCCGGTCCAGTTTTAAATATATGCCATAGAATACCAGCTATTTCCCTTCACCCTCTTATCAGTTACTTTTTTTTATTTTTGAAAGATTTAATTTTTTATTTGAAAGTCAGAGTTACACAGAGAGAGGAGAGGCAGAGAGAGAGAGAGAGAGAGAGAGAGATCTTCCGTCTGATGGTTCACTCTCCAGTTGGCCACAACGGCCGGAGCTGTGCCAATCCGAAGCCAGGAGCCAGGAGCCAGGAGCTTCTTCTGGGTCTCCCACAGGGGTGCAGGAGCCCAAGGACTTGGGTCATCTTCTACTGCTTTCCCAGGCCATAGCAGAGAGCTGGATGGGAAGTGGAGCAGCCAGGTCTCGAACCAGTGCCCATATGGGATGCTGGCGCTTCAGGTCAGGGTGTTAACCCACTGTGCCACAGTGCCGGCCCCTCGGTTATCTTTATGTTTGCTCTTACCACCTCTGCTGAGCAAGTAAGCCCTGTAGAGCCCCAGCTGTTTTGGCCAACTAGGTAGTGAACCAGTGGATGCATGATCTCTCTCTCTCTCTCTCTCTCTCTCTCTCTTTCTTTTTTCCCCCCCAAAAAAACCTTTTATTTAATGAGTACACCCTTCATAAGTACAATTTTAGGAATATAGTGATTCTTCCCACCATACCCGCCCTCCCATGCCTACTCCTACCCCACCTCCTCCTCCCTCTCCCATTCCCAGTCCCATTCTACATTAAGATTCTTTTTTTTTTTTTTTTTGACAGGCAGAGTGGACAGTGAGAGAGAGAGAGAGACAGAGAGAAAGGTCTTCCTTTGCCGTTGGTTCACCCTCCAATGGCCGCCGCGGACGGCGCGCTGCGGCCGGCGCACCGCGATCATCCGATGGCAGGAGCCAGGTGCTAGGTGCTTTTTCCTGGTCTCCCATGGGGTGCAGGGCCCAAGCACTTGGGCCATCCTCCACTGCACTCCTGGGCCACAGCAGAGGGCTGGCCTGGAAGAGGGGCAACCGGGACAGAATCCGGCGCCCCGACCGGGACTAGAACCCGGTGTGCCGGCGCCGCAAGGCGGAGGATTAGCCTTTTGAGCCACGGCGCCGGCAAGATTCATTTTCAATTAACTTTATACATAGAAGACCAACTCTATAGTAAGTAAAGATTTCAACAATTTGCACACACACACACAAAAACTGTTTGAGAACAAGTTTTACAGTTAACTCTCATAATACAAGTCATTGAGGACAGAAGTCCTGCATGGGAAGTAAGTGCACAGTGACCCCTGTTGTTAATTTAACAATATACACTCTTATGTATGATGTCAGGGATCACCCGAGGCTCTTGTCATGAGCTGCCAAGGTTATGGAAGCCTTTTGAATCCACAATCTCCATCAGTATTTAGACAAACCCATAAGCAAACTGGAGTTCTCTCCTCCCTTCAGAGAAAAGTACATCCTTATTTGATGGCCACTTCTTTCCCAGTGGCAACTGGCCAGAGCTGCATCAATCCAAAGCCAGGAGCCAGGAGCTTCTTCTGGGTCTCCCACACGGGTGAAGGGGTCAAGGACTTGAGCCATCCTCTGCTTCTTTCCCAGGCTGTAGCAGAGAGATAGATCATCAGAGAGACAGCCAGGACTTGAACCAGCACCCATATGGGATGCTGGCGCTTCAGGCCAGGGTGTTAACCTGCTGCACCACAGTGCCGGCCCCCACTTCAACACTTAAGATGGTCACTTTAACACTTAAGATGTTATTTTTACCACTCAGCTTAATGGGATTTGGGGTTCCATGGCAAGTTTTTAAACTGTACCCTTGGAAGTAAGCCTGGGGGCCGGCGCTATGGTGCAGTGGGTTAAAGCCCTGCTCCTCTTCTGATCCATTCTCTCTGCTACGGCCTGGGAAAGCAGTAGAAGATGGCCCAAGTCCTTGGACCCCTGCACCCATATGGGAGACCCGAAAGAAGCTTCTGGCTCCTGGCTTCAGATCAGTGTAGCTCTGGCCATTGTGGCCATCTGGGGAGTGAACCAACGGATGGAAGACCTCTTTCTCTGTCTCTACCTCTCTTTGTAACTCTTTCAAATAAATAAAATAAATATTTTTTTAAAAGAAGTCTGTAGGAATGTATGCAAAACTACACAGCTTTACAGTTACAAACTTCCTCCTCCCTTTCTTATTCTCACTCTTATTTTTTACTGAAATGTATTTTCAATTGACTTTATACACATATGATTAACTCTATTTTAAGAGTTCAACAAATAGTATGAAGAAGAGGAAAAAAAAAACAATACTCTCCTTGACAGTCAAGACAAGGCTGTTCAAGTCACTGCTTCTCAAAGTGTCAATTTCACTTCTACAGATTTCCTTTTAGGTGCTCTATTAGTTATCACAGATCAGAGAGAACATATGGTTTTTGTCCTTTTGGGACTGGCTTATTTCACTAAGTATGATGTTTTCCAGATTCATCCATTTTGTTGCAAATGATTGGATTTCTTTTTTTTTTTTTTTACCGCTGTGTAGTATTCCATAGAGTACACATCCCATAATTCTCTGCCTTTCATTCAAATAAATCTTTTTTTTAAAAAAAAATAAGATTCAAAACCAAACTTTGATACAAGTTTAGAATAAAGAAAGTACATCATGCGGTGGGCATTTAGCCTAGTGGTTAAGACACCTGCATCCCACATCTGAGTGCTTAGGTTTGAGTTCCAGCTCCAGTGCCTGACTCCATTTATTAATCTGCCACTCTCTTCCCAACTTCTTGACCTTTTAACACTAGAAGTTATTTACATGGTTTTGAAATATGGAATGTTTTATTGGCATACTACTTTACCATACTATAAAGGGACTATTATTTCTTGCATTTCTCCAAACTGTTTACCATTAAACAGATAGATAACACATTGAGAGATTTAGAAACACATGAAAATAAAAAATAATTTTTATTTTACAACCCATTTATTTCAGTCATATTATAGAAAAAGCTTTCAATGAAATTACATAAAACATTCTGAAGCCATAATTCAGTACACCTTTATCTGGTTCAAATGCCAAAGAGTTAGTCTACAGAGTTCCGTGGTTCAATTCTGGACCTGAGGGAGCTTTGGTCTGAAAGTTTGGTCCTCTCTCCCAGTCCAGAGAGATTCAAAATCTTAGTTTGGCCTAGAATTGATCTAGACCCTACAGAAATTATCCAGTGAGAATTTAACCCTAGACAAGTGAAAATCAGACTAGACAAAATCAATAACATTGTCCAATTTTGTTCAGTTTTAGTTCCAATGCCTAGAACCCTGCTGACAATATGAAGTGTTCCATAAACATTTGTATCAAAGAAGAGGTGGGCCGGCGCCGTGGCTCAACAGGCTAATCCTCCGCCTTGCGGCGCCGGCATACCGGGTTCTAGTCCCGGTCGGGGCACCGGATTCTGTCCCGGTTGCCCCTCTTCCAGGCCAGCCCTCTGCTGTGGCCCAGGAGTGCAGTGGAGGATGGCCCAGGTGCTTGGGCCCTGCACCCCATGGGGAGACCAGGAAAAGCACCTGGCTCCTGGCTCCTGCCATCGGATGAGCGCGGTGCGCCGGCCGCAGCGCGCCGACCGCGGCGGCCATTGGAGGGTGAACCAACGGCAAAGGAAGACCTTTCTCTCTGTCTCTCTCTCTCACTGTCCACTCTGCCTGTAAAAAAAAAAAACAAAAAACAAAAAACAAAGAAGAGGTGGAAGTGTTTTCACTACACTCAAAACCACTGAGTGCAACCCTGTGACATCACTTGTGTGGGTTTTTGTCCCTTGCACACCAACCAAGCAATTCTGCCACAGACACCACCAGGGTATCCTCTAATTCCCCTCCATTCTGATATTGTCTACCTAAAGATAGCATCAGATTCCACAGGGTGACGGATTAGTCCCACAGGGCTGCTCCCCACTTTAGATGCTAGTCACAAATAGTAGGTTGTCACCTACGAGTCAGATCAACCCACTGTACATCAAGGGTTCCTACAATCTTTTCTGATTAGATTAACTTGCTAGGGTGGCACACAGAACTTAGAGAAACACCTCACTTACAGTTACCCATTTATAGAGCCCCGTGAACAAGGTGCATAAGATGAAGAAGGGAGGAGTGAGTTCCCTTTCAGGGACTACTACTTCCACAGAACCTCCCTCATGGTCAGCTGCTCAGAAGCTCTCTGAAACCAATCCTTTTTTTCTTAGGGAGGCTTCACCACATAGCCATGAATGCTGACATCACAGGCCTTTGGTCATCAGCTCAGCCTTTAGCCCCTCTTCCTTCCCCAGTGGTTGGGAGGTGGGCCTGAAAGTCCCAACCCTCTGATCTGCCTTAGGTCTTTCCAGTGACCACCTGCTGTGCGGAAGCTATTTGGCTTCCCTGCCATCACTCATGTCATTAGCACAAGAAAGACAGCTGTCACTCTAGAGTTCCAAGGGTTTTAAAGACTGTATCCCAGGAAACACAGACATTCACAGTATCACAATTTGCTAAATAAAATGCATGCTATGTGCCCAACAAGTCAATCCTCAATATACTTCTTATTGATTCAATGAATAAAGCAATGAGTAAATCCATGAATGAAGATATGATTATAGTTTGCCTTTCTCCACAAGCAAATTAACTTTTTAAAAGGGAAACTTTTTTTTAACTTAGGACCTATAACTCCATTTCATTCCTCCTGCTGCTACCTCCTCTCTCTTCTCTTATGGAAGACAGGCTACATGTTTTATCTACAAGGGAGCTTCAAAAAGTTGGTGAATACATGAAATTAAAATCTAATGTCCATTTTCCAGGAACTTCTTGACGTCCCTGTGTGTATCTGTGCTTTCTTCTTTAGCATGCTTCTAGCAATCACTTGCCAGCTACCTTGCAGGCAGGAAGGGCCCTCATGACTGGTTCCATCCAGTGTAAAGTCTGAGTCCATACAGCACCAAGCCTGACATCCTCCATGACTCTTTATCCCTTTGGCCATATGCAGAGGAGTCAACAGAGCATTTTAAGTCCCAAGAAGATACTGGAGAGGTGGGCATTTGGCCCAGTAGTAAAGACACTGCTGAGAGCCGGCACTGTGGTATAGCAAGTAGAGCTGCCACCTGCAGTCCCATATGGGTACCGGTTTGAGTCCTGCCTGCTCCACTTCTGATCCAGCTCTCTGCTATGGCTTGGGAAAGCAATAGAAGATGGCCCAAGTTCTTGGGCCCCTGCTCCTATGTGGAAGATCTGGAAGAAGCTTCTGGCTCCTGGCTTCAGATCGTGGCAGCTCTGGCCATTGCAACCATCTGGGGAGTGAACCAGAGGATGAAAGACTTCTCTCTCTCTCTCTCTCTCTCTCTCTCTCTCTCTCTCTCTCTTTCTCTCTGCCTCCGCCACTCTCTAACCTCTGCCTTTCAAACAATAAATAAATCTTAAAAAAAGAAAGAAAACACAATACTTGGGATGCCTTATCCCATATCGGAGTGCCTGGTTCAAGCCCATTACTGCACTTCAGATCCATCCTCCTGCTGATGCACACCCTGGGAGGCAGCAGATGATGGCTCCAGTACTTGGATTCACCCACGTGGGAGACCTCGATTGAGTTCTAGGTTCCTGGCTTCAGCCTGGCCCAGCCCTAGATGTTGTGGGCATTTGGAAGTGAACTAGTAGATGGAATCTCTCTCTCTCTCTCTCTCTCTCTTTCAAATAAAATGAAAATAAATGAATAAACATTTTAAAAATTGATTATTTGTTTAAAAATAGAAGATGGAGGAGATACTGGAGCTTCAAGAGAGAGGATACTTGGCTTTTGAATCCCTGAATGTCTGTGTGGAGTAAATCTTCACCCACTTCACCCCTAACCAATGCATAGTGGACTATGACATGTATAACAAATAATTCTTGTGTTTAGCCATTGAGATTTCAAATTATTAATTATAATCAGAACTGTATATTTGCCCCAGTTACCTGACCCATCCGGCGCTGGAATAAAAAATCTTTGAAGCAGCTTGGGATACCCCAGTCATCATGCCCTAGTCTACAAGCGTTTAGAGGAGTAAGTGCATTCATTAGTGCAGTTCACTGGGCTCTGGTGTTGTCTAGCCTTCTTTACTGACACAGATCTAACCTGGGACTTGGTCAGCACTACTACTTGCAGCTTTTTATGCCCATGAGGTGGCCCGTTCTGATAAGGGACACTAATTCCTAAGCCTGGGTTCCAATTTTCCTTGCACAGCTTAGTCCTAATTCTGGGGGTTTTTATTTTTATTTTTTAAACATCTATTTTATTTATTTATAAAGGCGGAGAGAGAGAGAGAGAGAGAGAGAGAGAGAGAGAGAGAGAGAGAGAGATCTTCACCTGCTGGTTCACTCTCCAAATGGCCACAACAGTGGGGCTGGGCCAGGCTGAAGCAGGAGCTCAGGATTCCATCTGGGCCTCCCACACAGGTGGCAGGGACCCAACTACCTGGGCCATCTTCCACTGCTTTCCTAGGCACATTAACAGGGAACTGGATCACAAGCAGAGAAGCTGAGACTCCAGCATGCAGTCTGATATGGGATACTGGCACTGCAAGTTTTGGCTCAACAAGATGCGCCACGAGGCTGGCCCCAGCGTTCTCTGTAGTTTTAGTATTAATATGCCAAGAGCTCCTAGGAATGAGACTGTTTTGCTTTTGCTGGGTCCTGCTCCAGTGCTACACCTCCTACATCAGGTGTTCATCCCATATATTTTTTTTAAAGATTTATTTATTTATTTATTTGAAAGGCAGAGATACAGAGAGCAGAGGGAGAGGCAGAGTGAGGTCTTCCATCTGCTGGTTCACTCCAAGAATGGCTGCAAAGCCAAGTGCTTCTTCCAGGTCTCCCATGCAGGTGCAGGGGCCCAAGGACTTGGGCCATCTTCTACTTTCCCAGGTCATAGCAGAGAACTGGATCAGACTCAAACCGGTGCCCATATGGGATGTCAGCACTGCAGACAGAAGCTTTTACCCTCTATGCCACAACACTGCCCACCCCCTCCCATATTATTTAACCATGATAAACATCCTAAAGCCATCTTTCTATCTGTTTTCAACCTTAAATCATGACCACCCCTTCATACCTTGCCTCCCACATTTTTGCTGGGGGTTCCTGGTGCCCTGGGTGACACAGCAACCATTTGTTTCAACCATGTTCATTTCCTTGAAGTTCACTGAGGTCAAGTTGCCAGAATCTTCAGCTGGACTCAGTGCTGACCTTTCACTACCTGGACAGGGTTGGCCTGGCTCCAGGTAACCTCCTGACCTTCCTCCCAGCTTATAAGGAAGCAGTGACTCCCCACAGAGGAGTTTTGAGGTGGCACAACTGAGAAGTCATTGTGCTATTTTGTTTTCCCAATGCATGTAGGATGCTAATCAGTATTTTTGATTGTGATAAAGGTGTTTTAATTGTAGGCTATCAGAAATAAATTGGTGGTTTTAGGGCCTTATATTGTTGTGAGATATGGCTATACAGTCCTGTGCTTAACATTATTATATTGTGCTAACTCAAAGCTACCTGTAACTCAGTGTAAAGTTTTGATGATTTAATACCCAGGTTTACAAAGGTGCCAGCCAGTTGCTCTATTGTAAAGTCACCGTGTAAGTAAGCTTTCAAGTATCTTCCTCCCTTAAGCTTGCTCTTGTCCTAAGGTCTTTCCTAATGTGCCTGGCTTTCATTGTCCAGCCTGTATCTTTACTTTCCAGCTAAACAGACAAACTTGGTAGTTTCAAAACAATGGCTGTCAGTATTAAGCTTCAGGAAGTGAGAAAATGAAGTCCAAGCTGTTATGCTGCTTGTAGATGTAAGCAGTCAATTCTGAAAGCAGCTATGATAAGTACTCTGTCCTACACACCTGCCAGCAACAATGACAATAAAGCCCCACCCTCAGGTATCCTGAAACACCCAGTTTCCATCCTGGAAGGACAGAGCACTGAGTTTGCACTCTGAGCTCACCACCTACACTTAGGAGGCCTTCAGAGTCCAATAAAGATTAGCAAACATCAAGTGTTTAGTATGTGATAGGTATTGTATTTGCACATTCTGTGCACTCATTTAATCACTGTAGCACAGCTAGAAGCTATTGTTATCACCCCTATCTTACAGATAAGGAAATGGAGGCAAGTATGCCTTTACACAACTTGACCAATGGCAGTGTCAGTGAGGATGGATTCGGCTGTAAGAAAGAAAAAACTTATGAATGGCTTATACTAGTGCTTTTCAAAATGTAATGCATACAAGAATCACCTGGGGCATCTTGTTAAATGGCAGATTATAATTCACTATGGGAGAAGAGAGGTGAGGTTCTGCATCATAAGAAATCAGCAATCCAGTGCTGGTCTGCAGACCATACTTTGAGGAACAAGTGTTTATGCCACAGGAATACTTACTGCTTACATAATAAGAGGCCTGGAGTAGGTGGTTGCAGGATTGATTCAGCAGCTCTATAATTTCCTTCAAGACACAGACTCTTCTGATGTGCCATCAGAAGTAAGCTGACTTTTAAAATATATTTTTATTTATTTATTTGAAAGACATGAGGTGAGAGAGAGAGAGAACGCTTCCAGCCCCTAGTTCACTCACCAAATGCCTGCAACATCCAGCTGGGCCAGGCCTAGGCCAGGAGTAGGGAACTCCATCCAGGTCTTCCTGGGTGCACAACAGCAGGAACCTCGATCAGAAGCAGACCCTGGACTTGAACCCAGTCTCTCCTAAATGGGATACAGGCATACCAAGCAGTTTCCTAACCACTATGCCAAATGCCAATCCCAGTAAGCTAGTTTTTCAATCTTGGGCTATTTCATCATGGTGATAAGAAAGCTACCTCTGCTCCAAGTATCACACCAGGAAGTAGCTATAAATGCTATTCCCTCACTAAGACTTGGAATATTTCCAACTGAAAAAAAAAAAAAAACAGCAAGAAAAAGACATGGAGATGGATGGAAATGGAGTGGGAGAAGTGTTGGGTAAAAGAGCTGCTAGATGGGTATTAAAGAGTATCTGCCACAATTAAGAAATAGTATAGCCAGGATTCAAATCATTCTGCACCCAAAGCTATATTACTCCCCATCTGATGAATTAACCAGAGCTGAGGTAAATTGGAATAATCAGAGAAGACAAGCCTAGAATAAGATTGTTCTAAACAAGCTCAAGTCTGTTGGTTTGTAGCATGCCAGCCAGAAAGGTACCATGCACCATGAGTTAGCTATCAAAAACGGAATACATGTTTGGAGCCCAGAAGCGAAGAGTCAAATTTCCAATGTCTAGAGCATTTCCTAGTTGCAATATTCTGCTCATCAGACAGTTGGCCCGGTGCTGTGGCATAGTGGGCTAAGCTTCCGCCTGCTGCACCAACATCCCACATGGGTGCTGGTTCTAGTCCCAGCTGCTCCTCTTCCAATCCAGTTCTCTGCTATGGTCTGGGAAAGCAGTAGAAGATGGCTCAAGTGCTTAGGCCCCTGCATCCGTGTGGGAGACATGGAAGAAGTTCCCGGCTCCTGCTTTCAGATCAGCCCAGCTTTGGGCGTTGAGGCCACTGGGGATTGAACCAGCAGATTGAAGACCTTTCTGCTGTCTGTCCCTCTCTCTGTCTAACTTTACCTCTCAAATAAAGAAATAAAATCTTAAAAAAAAAGATTAATCTTGCCCCAGACTCACCAAGAAAAAGTTCTGATTCTTGATTTGACTTGCCAGGTAACTGGATACTAGAAAAGGCAGAGGGGTTCTCTGGTTAGTATACCCAAGTTTTTTGTTTCTCTGAATGTGCATAGTTCCCATTGGAAAGAAACACTTGGACAAAAAGATGAGCTCAGAGGCATACGCTGGTCCAAACTGAAACTTAATGTGCCATAAAAGCGGATTCAAAAGCCACTGTGAAAGGGACATTTTTTGTCAGGGCTTGCACTGTGGTGTAGAAAGTAAAGCCTCTTGCCTGCAGTGCTGGCATCCCCTATTGGCGCTGTCCAAGTCCTGGCTGTTCCACTTCCAATCCAGCTCCCTGCTATTGTGCCTGGGGGAGCAGTGTAAGATGGCCCAAGCCCTTGAGCACCCTGCATCCACATGGGAGACCTGGAAGAAGCTCCTGACTCTGGCTTTGGCCTGGTCCAGCCCCAGTCATTACAGCCATTTGGGAAGTGAACCAGCAGATGGAAGATCTCTCTCTCTCTCTCTCTGTGTGTGTATGTGTCTCTCTCTCCTTCTCTCTCAGTATCTCTACCTTTCAAATATATAAATACATCTTTTAAAAAAGGAAAGAAGGAACATATTGTTTAGGAGATATTGGGAAAACTGGTTCACCATATGGAAGAAAATAAAACATAATTCATATCTAACATCATATATGGAAACTAGATCATTTGCAGGCCTACATATAAATGGTAAAGTTATAAAGTTAACAGATAAAAATGTAGACTGGCTACATTTTTAGAGATAAACAGTGAATTTTTAAACAAAATTTCAAAAACAATGAGATACCAGTTTACATGGATCAGACTAGACTCTACGGTGTCTGTACAAAAAGATGTTCATTCAATGGGATCGGCACTGTGGCACGGTGGGTTAACATCCTGGCCTGAAGCACCGGCATCCAATATGGACGCTAGTTCGAGACATGGCTGCTCCACTTCCGATCCAACTCTCTGCTATGGCCTGGGAAAGCAGTGGTGGGTGGCCCAGGTCCTTGGGCCCCTGCACTCACATGGGAGACCTGCAAGAAGCTCCTGGCTCCTGGCTTCAGATCGGTGCAGCACCGGCCGTTGCGGCCGACTGGGGAGTGAACCAACAGATGGAAGACCTCTCTTGCTTTCTCTCTGCCTCTCCTCTCTCTGTGTAACTCTGACTTTCAAATAAATAAATAAATCATAAAAAAATTAAAAAAAGGTATTCACTCAAGTGGTGCTTATAGTGCTAAGGAGCTGGAAGCAATTGGGAGAGTGAAAAGTTTAGAGGCAATGGGGATCAGGTGTACCCCATAAAATATGAATAGCTCTTTTTTTCTTTAAAAATTTATTTATTTATTTGAAAGGCAGAGTTACAGAGAGACAGAGGCAGAGAGAGAGAAAGAGAGATAGAGGTCTTCCATTGGATGGTTCACTCCCCAAATGACCACAATGGCTGGAGCTGCGCAGATCTGAAGCCAGGAGCCAGGAGCTTTCCCCAAGTCTCCCATGTGGGTGCGGGGACCTAAGGACTTGAACCATCTTCCACTGCTTTCCCAGGCCATAGCAGAGAGCTGGATCGGAAGTGGAGCAGCCAGGACTCGAACCAGCACCCATATGGGATTCTGGCACTGCAGGTGACAGCTTTACCAGCTACGCCACAGTGCTGGCCCCTGAATAGCTCTTTAAGAGACAAGTGCCAAGTGATAAATGATATACAATATACTATTATTCATGTAAACTAAAAACACATGCACACAAAATAATACACAGATTGTTTAATATATTCAAATAAGAAGAAACTTGTTAAATGCATATTTAATTTCCTATAGGAATGGAGGAGGGGAAATATGAGAGTTATGGTTTTAAAAATGGAATGGTTGGGTGAATGAAGGACAGTTATAAGGACACTTCAAAAAGTTCATGGAAATGTAGAATTAAATATAAGTTTACTTTGATGTGAAAACTTTAAAATTTGGGGTCAGCATTGCAACACAGTGAATTAAGCTGCTGCCTGCACTGCTGTTATCCTATACAGTGCTTCTTCAAGTCCTGGCCACTCCACTTCTGATCTAGCTCCCTGCTAATGCACCTCAGAAAGCAGTGGAAGATGGCCCAAGTGCTTGGGCCTTTGCACCCATGTGGGAGACCTGGCTGTAGTTCTATACTCCTGGCTTCAGCCTGGCCCAGTCCCAGATATTGTAGCCATTGAGTGAACCAATGGATTGAAGATCTATCTCCCTGTCTTTCCCTCTAACTCTGCCTTTCAAATAAACAAATAAATTTAATTTTTTTGAAATCCAGGCACAGTTTTTTTCACAATACACATGTTCCATAAACTTTTTGAAGACCCCTTGCATGCATGGATTTCAAAATCTTTTGCATCAGAATAAACCTATCAAGGTAGGTGTTGTGGCACAATGGGTTAAGCTGCTGCTTAGGATGCCTGTATACCATATCAGAGTATTACTTTGAATCCTGGTTTCTCCCCGCTTCTGATCTAGCTTCCTGTGAATGCACTTGGGAAGCAGCAGATGATGGTCCAAGTATTTGGTACCTGACACCGTGAAAGACCCGGATCTAATAAATGGCTCCTGGCTTCCGCCTGGCCCAGCCCTGGCTGTTGTGGACGTTTGGGAAGTGAACCAACAGATGAAAGACCTCTCTCAGTCACTCTTTCTCCTTCTTTCTCTGTCACTCTGCCTTTCAAGTAATAAATAAATCTTTTAAAAATTAGTAAACTTACCTTTTTAATTTGAGAGGCAGAAAGAGAGAGCATGTGTGCTAGCAGCCCTCTGCTGGTTCACTCCCCAAATGCTTGCAATAGGGTTGAAGCTGGGAGCTGGGAACTCAATTACTTGAGCTGGGAGGCAGGAACCCAATTACTTGAGCTGTCACCACTGCCTCCTAGGGTCCACATTAATAGGGAGTGGGAGCCAGGTATTGAACCCAGGCATATCTTTTTTTTTTTTTTTTTAAAGATTTATTTATTTTATTTAAAAGACAGAGCTACAGAGAGGCTGAGGCAGAGAGACAGGTCTTCCATCCACTGGTTCACTCCCCAAATGACCTCAACGTCTGGAGCTGCGCTGATCTGAAGCCAAGAGTGAGGAGCTTTCCCTGGGTCTCCCATGCAGGTGCAGGGGCCCACGGACTTGGGCTATATCTTCTACGGCTTTCCCAGGCCATAGCAGAGAGCTGGATTCAAAGTGGAGCAGCCAGAACTCAAACAGGTGCCCATATGGGATGCCAACACTGCAGGCCTTGGCTTTACTAGTTAGGCCATGGCGCTGGCCCCTCATTTAGTTTTCTTGTGATTTCTCACAGACATCCTGACAAAATTAAATCTCAGGGCCTACAAAGTGGAATCAGAGCCTGGGTCTGGACACCTATCAATCCTGGCACCCAAGTCATCCTAGTCTATTCACAGCATGTCTCCTTCTGACTACACATTAGCTTAAAAGATTTTAGTTATTAAAGTTATAGTTCATCTTTCTGTCTGGTCATAATGCATCCTTCCTTTCCTTCATATAAGAAGTAAGATATATTCATTTTTATTCAGATATATTCATTTTATTTCTGTTGTTATTGTTTGTCTAATTAAGCTCTTCAGCATATAGAAAGAGACTGTTATTAACAGTCATTTGTGCTAATAGTTTTCATAGTGTCAGTATTACTACTGTAGATGATTTTTTTAAAATTTTTTTTGACAGGCAGAGTGGACAGTAGGGGGAGAGACAGAGAGAAAGGTCTTCCTTTGCCGTTGGTTCACCCTCCAATGGCTGCCACGGTGGTCGGCGCGCTGCGGCCGGCGCACCGTGCTCATCCTATGGCAGGAGCCAGGTGCTAGGTGCTTTTTCCTGGTCTCCCATGGGGTGCAGGGCCCAAGCACTTGGGCCATCCTCCACTGCACTCCCGGGCCACAGCAGAGGGCTGGCCTGGAAGAGGGGCAACCGGGACTAGAACCCGGTGTGCCGGCGCAAGGTGGAGGATTAGCGCCGGCCTACTGTAGATGATTTTCAATGTAGAGTTTTTTTGTGTGTGAAAATAGATACCTTAATCTGTGTTTTAGAAATTATTCCTGGCCGGCGCCGTGGCTCACTAGGCTAATCCTCCGCCTTGCGGCGCCTGAACACCGGGTTCTAGTCCCGGTTGGGGCGCCGGATTCTGTCCTGGTTGCTCCTCTTCCTGTCCAGCTCTCTGCTGTGGCCCCAGGAAGGCAGTGGAGGATGGCCCAAATGCTTGGGCCCTGCACCCGCATGGGAGACCAGGAGGAAATACCTGTTCCTGGCTTCAGATTGGCGCAATGTGCTGGCCACAGTGGCCATTTAGGGGGTGAACCAACGGCAAAGGAAGACCTTTCTCTCTCTCTCTCTCTCTCTCTCTCTCTCTCTCTCTCTCTCACTGTCTAACTCTGCCTGTTAAAAAAAAAAAAAAAGAAATTATTCCTGATATTTGAGGGATAACATTTCAGGTGAAGATATTGTAAATAGAGTCTAGGCTCACTGGATTGTAGATTGGCATTTCAAATGGAAAAAAAAAAAAAAGAGCGTGTCCATAAATGGAAGAGAATGTTTACTCAGGAGGCCAACTGTTGTTTTTAAATTAACCTTGATGTTAGGATGTAACCCTTTGCTCACAATAACATTAAACAGGTTAATTTCTAACCATTTGGAATCAAAGGGCAACAGGGCAAAATTATGAAAATTCTCCGGTCAGCTTGAATTTGAAAATTCCATAATCTAAAGTGTTAAAAAGTCCAGAGTAATCCCTTTTGGTCTGGATTTTTATAAAGGAAAATTGTAAAATGTATGACCAATACAGTTAAGGAAAACAACTGCCCAAGTGATGAGAACTATTATAACTCTACCTGGTATAAAAATCCAATGAATATACAGGTACTTTCATAAAAACCAATAAAGAACTTAGAGCGGTTAAAAATGTGTCTAAATTATGTGTTTTTTATAGATCCAGTCCAGTTTTAAAGGAACATTATGGCTTTGTGGCTTTATGCATTCTTCTTCTTAAAATGCCATTTGTATGCATACAGGTGTAGCTCATGGTTAGGGACTGGTGTTCCATTTTGCCTCTAGGCTAGACTAGCTGAGAATGAACTTTGCAGGTGCCAAATACTCCAGGCCCTTATCTTCCATAAGGTATTGGGCCCGGAGGCAACATTGGAACAAATTCCGATTGCATGCCCATCAGATGAAAACCGTGAGCAAAGTCACTGCAGTTCTAGAAATAGAAAGTGGAATCAGTCCAACCAAAATGTCAGTATGAGGAAATAGTTCGATAAAAGGAGCTCTCAGAGGAAATGAGTTTTCCTAGACAAACTGAAGGGGGAAAGTAGTTGAAAACAGAATTACCAAACTGATAGGTAGCCTAGGAAAAAAGGTGCTCCTTTAGGTTTTTATTCAAGCAGCAAGATTTAAAACATTATTTAACCAATTGCTGAAAAAAAATAACTTCCTAGGCACTATCATTTGTCTCCTGGGGCTTTCCAATGTGAAAATGAAAACTGAGAAAGGAGAGAACGGCATGGAGATGAATAGAAAACACCAACTCCAGGAAGTAATTTTGAGAAGATTCCACTTTACACCTGTCATCTAGGCTTCGGGCAGAGAAAGGGCCATTGCATAAGGTGACTATATGATTCATCATGCGGATATTTGGAAAATGAAAGGCAGCACTCTTAGTAAATATGCAGGGACAATGGGTATAAACCTGACCATCCCAGGCAAACTGAATGTATAGTTCCCCTAACTGTAAATACGGTGTTTATAACAGGGGTAGTAGAACAATGTTTAGCTAGTATCTCAAATGCCACAATTAGAGCTTTATTCCTTTGACTTAAGTCATCAAGGGGATTGGCTCATTTTCCATAAAATTACTCCTAGAAGAAGTAAACTCATTCATAAGTCATTTATATTTTAACATGAAGAAACTTTTTAGTCTTCCCAGAGGACAACTTTGGTTGGAGGGAATCTGTAGTGTGTTGGTAGAATTCTGAACTGTTTTTGGCTGAGGGAAGAGGGAAAAGAGCACTGCATGAAAGAAGATGGAGAGGTCCTGAGATGTCTTATCCTTGACTTTAAGACTTACCCCAAACCCAGAGAAGTATTCAAATGCAACCATGGGTGTGGTAAGCTGCCTAGGCCCAGTGGCCACATGCATTCCTCTAAAGACCCTATCTCTAGCAGAACAGAGAGCATGAATTCCCAGCTGCTCATGAAGCATCCAAATAAACCAGCCTAAAAGTTCACAGAGCAGGCAGGGCATCGTGGCACAGCAGGTTAAGCCACCACCTGCATCCCATATGGTCCCCAGGTTCGAGGCTGGACCGCTCCACTTCCGATCCAGCACCCTGCTAATGCATCTGGGAAAGCAGCGGAAGATGGCCCAAGTCCTTGGGCCTCTGCACCCATGTGGGAGACCCAGAAGAAGATCTGGGCTCCTGGCTTCAGTCTGGCATAGCCCTGGCTGTTGCTACCATTTGGGGGGTAAACCAGTGGATGGAAGATTCTCAAACTCTGCCTTTCCAATAAATAAAAATAAATCTTAAAATAATAGTTCACAGAGTAACAGTCATTTTTATGAAGTTGAGCAACGGCTTGCCTTTCAAGTCACAAAACCAGAGAAAACTTTCTGGTCAGACCCACTGGGATTTCATGGTACCACACTCCATGCAGTGGGAGCACTGAGGGGGAATGGAGGAAGAACCCTACATTAACCTTACAAGCCATCCTTTCTCCCAAAAGGTTAAGGAATTGTTTTGCATTTCTTGACTCTGAGCAATTTATAGCCCAGATTTAATTACTATTTAACATGAATCCATAGTATTAAAAACAACCACAAAATAAATAAATAAGTTAAGGTCTCTAGACTGTCATTTGAACCATTTTTGACCAGTAATTTACATCAACCCCATCCTTGATTTTCACAACAACAGGTTATACAAGCAAGGTAATAGCCAGGGACCACTTTCTGTTTATGAATATATAAGTGAACTGGAGGATGTCTCTGGAGAAGATTACAGGTTTTTATGTAAAGCTATTTTCAGAAATAAGGTTCTGAAATAGAACCTTATAATCTGAGCGGAAATCAAATGGCTCCAGGATTCCTGTAACAAGGTATCCTGGCCAAAAGATCTGCTAGGGCAAATGTACCTTCCATAAAAAGGTTAAGAAGGACCCAGTCCGTCTCCAACCCTGGCAAGGTTTGCCATCTATAGGTGTCATGTCCAATAGAACCTTCTGCAATGACAGAAATCATCTATGTCTATGCTAACATAGTTACTGTTAGCTAAGTGCAGCAGTAAATACTTGAAATTGGGGCCAGTGCTGTGGAGTAATGTGTTCAACCACCTCCTGTAATGCTGGTATCCCATATAGGTTCTGGTTTGAGTCTCAGCTGCTCCACTTCTGAACCAGCTCCCTGCTAATGCACTGGGAAAGCAGCTGAAGATGGATCAAGTGCTTGGGCCCCTTACCCTTGTGGGAAAAACAGAAGAAGCTACTGGCTCCTGGCTTTGACCAATTTCTGAGTGAATCAATGGATGGAAGCTCTCTCTCTCTCTCCCCCCTCCTCTCTGTAACTCTGCCATTCAAATAAATGTTTGAAAAATAGTTCATAAAAGAAAAAGAGCAGCAGGTGTTGTGATCTAGCAGGTAAAGCTGCTGCCTGCAACACTGGCATCCCATATAGGCATCAGTTCAGGTCCCAGTTGCACCACTTCTGATTCAACTCCCTGCTAATATGCCTGGGAAGGCAGCGGGGAATGGCCCAAGTACTTGGACCCCTGCACCCATGGAAGATCTGTTTGAAGTTCCTTGCTTTGGCCTGGCCAAGCCCAGGCCATTGTGACCATTTGGGGAGTGAACCAACAGATGGAAGAGCTCTCTTTCTGTTTCTCCCTCTCTCTCTGTAACCTGGACTTTCAAAAATAAAAATAAAATAAATCCTTAAAAAAACAGGAGAGAAGAAGCAATATTTAATGGGCATTGAGTGTATCTCAGGCATTGTTCTAGGTATTAGGGAGACAGCAAATGAACAAGATGGAATCCCTGCTCTCAAAGGTGAGTAATTGCTCATCTCAGTTCTGAAATGGAGATACTCAGACCACAAGTAATCAATGAATCTTCAAGTGGTCTGGGTTAGAAAAATCAACACTTCATCATTATGCCAGTGTCTATTCTTGATAAATAGTACAATATTGGGTGATTTTAAGTGGCAGTACCAGGGCCTGCTCAGGGTGTAGTGGGTAAAGCTGCTGCCTGCGGTGCTGGCATCCCATAAGTTCTGGCTGCTCCACTTCTGCTCCAGCTCTCTGCTATGGCATGGGAAAGCAGTAGAAGATGGCCCAAGTCGTTGGGCCCCTGCACCCACGTGGGAGACCCGGAGGAAGCTCCGGGCTCCTGGCTCCTGGCTTCGGATCCGTGCTGCTCAGGCCGTTGCAGCCAACTGGGGAGTGAACCAGTGGATGGAAGAACTCTCTTTCTCTGCCTCTGCCTCTCTCTCTCTCTGTAACTCTGACTTTCAAATAAATAAATAATAAATCTTAAAAAAAAAAAAAAGAGGCAGTACCAGTAGCATGAATCCTTACCTTACTAAGAATTTAGTGAGAAATACTCAGAAAATGCGAAATACCCATGCTTGCCAGCGCCCAGCACTGTAAAGACCAGAGGAGAACTTTTAGAAATTCCTTCTAGAAAGGACCAGGGATAGCAAAGGACAAGGAAGAGAAAACTTGCCAGTGAGAAGGAGCGGGCAGGGGCTCTAAGTGTTTGTGCTCCTTCTACCTGAGGCTCTAAGGTTGCTGGTCCTTAGGTGAACTTGGGCTGTAACTTTACCTTCCAGGGTCCAGGCAGATGGGGATAGGGTAAGCCTGGCTGATTGCCCACCCACCTTTTCTTCAAGGAGCTCCATAGCTAAGCAGCAAAGGGGTTCACAGAATTGATGTCTTCATGTGACAGTTACGGTGGGAGGAGAAGGTGTTAAAAGCATCCATGCATTTCTTCCTCATTTTTCTTCTACTAGCTTTCCTTTTCTCTTCAAATTTTTGCTTACTTATATGTGACTGCATATTTGAGTGTGATGAGTTTTTTGTGCAAATATTCTGCTGACAAGATATCCTGCTTGAGACAGCTTTATCACAGAAGAACTTGAAAAGTAAAAAAAAAAAAAAAATCAATGATTCACTTACATGACATTCTTTCAAGAACAATGCCTACAGAATCTGTACAAATTACAGGAATTATTCAGATTTTTAAAAATGTTTATTTTCATCTACTTGAAAGCCAGAGTCACACAGAGAGATACAGCAAAAGAGATCTTCTATATGTTTGTTCACTCCCCAGATGCTCACAACAGACAGGGCTGGGTCACCCATGTAAGTGTCAGGGACCCAAGTACTTGAACAATCAGATGCTGCCTCCTAGGATGCATTAGCAGGAAGCTGGACTTCCCAGTCCAGCAGAGTAGCAGGGACTTAAACCAGCACTCTGCTATGGGATGTGGTCATACCAACCAGCAGCTCCGCTTAACCGCTGTGCCACAATGCCCATCCGTATTCAGCCAGAGTATGGGTAAATCTCTCTTGGTGCCTTCTCTGCCTATTTGACGAATGTTTGCCTTTTTAGATGACTATAGTGTGAGGATTAAGAACAGGAACAGATTTATTAAGGTCTAATGAAGTGAGAAATGCATATATCATGTTCTCAATATAGAATCTCAGTAATTGTTACATAGTGAAGTATTTATTTGATGGTCTATGAACTTTCCTAACTTCAGAAGTCTGTATGCAAATATGAATCATGCAGAGCAAAGTATGATCAGATTTTTACTATAAAAATGGACAATTAAGGGCAACTCGTATTGTATATAACCACATAACACTAAGAAACTTTATCTTTCCAGTTGCAAAAATCATATAACCTCAAGATTAAAGAAAAAAAACTCCTATATGATGTTGCTATTCCTGCTACTGTTAATTGGCTCACTGCTGAAGATACTGGACCCTGGTCAGAGAGTTATGTTATAATCTTGCATGAGGGGCCGGCACTGTGGTACAGCGGGTTAAAGGCCTGGCCTGAAGCGCTGGCATCCCATATGGGCTCCGGTTCTAGTCCCGGCTGCTCCTCTTCTGGTCCAGCTTTCTGCTATGGCCTGGGATAGCAGTAGAAAATGGCCCAAGTCCTTGTGTCCCTGCACCCACGTGGGAGACCTAGAGGAAGCTCCTGGCTCCTGGATTCAGATTGGCGAAGCTCCAGCCATTGCAGCCATCTGGGGAGTGAACCAGCGGATGGAAGACCTCTCTCTGTGTCTCTACCTCTCTCTGTAACTCTGTCTTTCAAATAAATAAAATAAATCTTAAAAAAAAAATCTTGTATGAAAGCTCTGCTCAACAAAGAGCCCCCATATTGTAGAGTAAATATCCAAAAAACAATCAAATATCCTTTTTGAGGACATTTGAACTTGAGATATAATAATTTAATAGTAATAGGAAAAGCAGAAGCAGAGTTAAAAAGTATCAAAGGACGGCGCTGTGGCGTAGAAAGTTAAGTCGTCACTGTTGCTGTGGTCATCCCATATGGATGTCAGATTGAATCCTGGTTGCTCCATTTCTGATCCAGCTTCCTGCTAATGCGCCTGGGAAAGCAGCAGAAGATGGCCCAAGTCTGAGTGGGAAACTCAGAAGAAGCTCCTGGCTCCTGGCTTCAGCCTGGCCCAGCCCCAGCCATCGCGGCCATTTGGGGAATGAACCATTAGATGGACGATTTCTGTATCTCTTTCTCTCTCCCTCTCCCCCTCTCTCCCTCTCCCCCTCTCTCTATCTTTGTCTCACTGTATCTCTGCCCTTCAAATAAATAAATACATTTTTAAAAAAGTATCCAAATGTCCTTAAAAGTATAGTAGTAGGGTTGGGATTGAGAAGTTAATGATAACACAACTTAATGTTTTTATATGTTCGGTGTTTCCAGCTATGGAACTGTGTTCATCTCTATAAGTTATCATCTCTCAAAAAACCACCATTAGTTAAGGTATTTTGAAACTTCAAACAGCATAATTTATAAGGATAATTAATTTGTTATTGGTTTTTCACTTTTGTATATGAGTAAATTCATGTATATAGCTTTAATCTTTTCTTGAATTATTTCCACAGCATAAACTACCAGAAGAGGTTTTAATGATTTCAAGAAATGAACATTATGGTTTCTGTCACCTATGTTGCCATATTACTTCCCAAGGAGATTGAAATAATTCATCAGCAAGATCATAGTATGGATTCCACAATAATTTCATGTATTGATTTCCCCAATTTTATAGGTATACCCTCAAAACTTTCTTAGAATTTTCGGATTCATATCAAATATTGTAAGAAAATGTCAATGAACTGTATAGACCTAAAACTCCTCATGCCTTATGGATCAGCAGGTGCAACTTCCAAGCTCAAAACAGATGGCATTAGAATCAGCAATGTGTAAATCTTAGATTGCATTTCTAGCATCGGTGCACTTGAAAAATGAAGATCTTATTAAACACAGACCACAGCAGGAGATTGACAGGCTTCTACCTGGACTAGACATGACCTCATCCATGCTGCAACAAAAAGCCACTCTTCACACATTAATCTTGATGTGAGGATGTGCTTTTATTCTGTTTTCTTTTGGTCATAACTAATGGGAATAATCAATATAAAATGATCTCAGAAAGCTTTTGGAGCTAAAGCCAATTTTCACTTGTACTCATGTAATGCCAAACTCATGCTTTTGTATGCTTCTACAAACCAGCTGCCAATTTTAATAAGATAGCTTCAAGTTTCATTGTGTTCCTGAAGTTACTTACACTGAATAAAGGAAAATCGTCCAATTTTGTTTCGATGGACATAATGGCTAAGAATTTTCAGTATGTTAAGGCAAACAGCCAGAATTAACACTATTTTTGAATCTATTCTCTGATTTCTTCTTTTTTTTTTTTTTGACAGGCAGAGTGGACAGTGAGAGAGAGAGACAGAGAGAAAGGTCTTCCTTTTTTGCCGTTGGTTCACCCTCTAAGGGCCGCCGTGGCTGGCTGATCCGAAGCCAGGAGCCAGGTGCTTCTCCTGGTCTCCCATGGGGTGCAAGGCCCAAGCATTTGGGCTATCCTCCACTGCACTCCCTGGCCACAGCAAAGAGCTGGCCTGGAAGAGGGGCAACCGGGACAGAATCCGGTGCCCTGACTGGGACTAGAACCCGGGGTGCTGGTGCTGCAGGTGGAGGATTAGCCTATTGAGCCACGGCACCAGCCTATTCTCTGATTTCTTAAGATTGGCTCTAACAAAGATTAAAAAAAAAAAAAAGTAACGCAGAAGGATTTAGTTAAAATGAGGAATTGAGTAGAATCATTTTCGCTCCACTCCAAACCAAGAAATGCTGGGCTAACAAACTAATAACTTAATTAACTTTAAGGTCAAAAGCAAAGAAATGAAGAACCATTGGAAGAATCAAACTGTGCCTTTGGAGTTGGGAAAACTTAGGGATGGCAGCTGAGACTTCTCTCCTTTTTTTTTTAAAGATTTATTTTTGTGAGAGGAAGAGTTACAGACAGAGAAGAGCAATGACAGAAAGAAAGGTCCTCGCTGGTTTACTCCTCACATGGCCGCAATGGCTGCAGCAGGGCCTATCTGAAGGCAGGAGCCAGAAGCTTCCTCCAGGTTTCCCATGTGGATGCAGGGGCCCAAGCACTTGGACCCTGCTGGGACACCACTTTCCCAGGCCAGTAACAGAGAGCTTGATCAGAAGAGGAGCAGCCAGGACAAGAACTGGCACCCAAATGGGATGCCAGCCCTGCAGGCCGGGCTTTAAGCCACTGTGCACAGAGCAAGCTGAGTCTTGTGTCCTTTGCCTTGTGTCTGCAAGGGGCTGCAAAATCGCTACACTGTCTAAGAATAGGATTAGGAAAGCCCAAACGTGGAGAGCTGCTGCAACTATGAGCCAAGTCAGCAAGAATGGAAACAGGATGACCTGTCAGCAATGGAGACCTCAGGGACTGCCAATAGTGGGGATGACCCTAAATTTGGACTGTCCCCAAACCATGAAACAAACATGAAAACTTGTGAAACCCTTAGGATTCAGGCATGACGACAAAAGCAATGATTAAACCATGCCATAGAGAGGTTTCTATCTCGATGTGTTCATGGGACATCATAGTTATAACTCCAGCTGAAGAGAAACTCTGACAAAAAAATAAAATAAATAAAGAGCACAGTTATGTTCAAGCTGGATTGAAAAGCAAAGCAAAGTTAACATCTAGATACGTGCTGGTGAAATGGGAGGACAACAAAAAAGGAAAAAGTCGAAAACTAATAGGAGATTACAGAATAGACAGTTTTCTAATCCGTGAAAATAAAATTGTCATGAACCATAGAATAATGCCTGCGGTGTGCTAGAGATTCATTAAGACTATGTAAATGGGGCCAGTGCTGTGGTGTAGTGGGTAAAGCCACCACTTGCAGTGCTGGCATCCCATATGGACGCTGGTTTAAGACCCAGCTGCTCCACTTCTGATCCAGCTCTTTGCTGTGGCCATATGGGATGCCTGCGCCACAGGCGGAGGATTAACCAAGTGAGCCACGGCCCCAGCCCCTCCACTTTTGATCCAGTTCTCTGCTATGGCCTGGGAAAGCAGCAGAAGATGGCCCAAGTCTTTGGGCCTCTGCACCTGCGTGGGAGAACCAGAAGAAGCTCCTGGCTCCTGGCTTTGGATCAGTGCAGCTCGGGCCATTGTGGCCAATTGGGGAGTGAACCATCAGATGGAAGACTTCTCTCTCTCTCTCTCTCTCTCTCCCTCTGTAACTCCAACTTTCAAATAAATAAATAAATCTTTTTTTAAAAAATAGATTATGTGAGTGTATAATCTCATTTTTAATCATCAAAATTAAAGTATATGCTAATTAATTGTCACCGAAGAGGAAGGACAAAGGACCTTTTCAGATGTACAAATACTGGGAGCTTATTATTTGTAGATATTTGAAAGAACAACCAAAGAATGTACTTGAACAAGAAGGAAATTGAATCCAGAAGGAAGAGTGGACACAGAGAAGCACTGTACTTGGGAAAAATCACAGCTAAATCTTAAAAAAGTATGCAATTTTCTTTTTGCCTTGGAATACATTTCTTATTTATTTATTTATTTATTTATTGACAGGCAGAGTGGACAGTGAGAGAGAGACAGAGAGAAAGGTCTTCCTTTTGCCATTGGTTCACCTTCTAATGGCCACCGCGGCTGGCGCGCTGCAGCCGGTGCACCAAGCTGATCCGAAGCCAGGAGCCAGGTGCTTCTCCTGGTCTCCCATGGGGTGCAGGGCCCAAGCACTTGGGCCATCCTCCACTGCACTCCCGGGCCACAGCAAAGAGCTGGCCTGGAAGAGGGGCAACCGGGATAGAATCCGGCGCCCCACCTGGACTAGTACCTGGTGTGCCGGCGCCGCAAGGCGGAGAATTAGCCTATTGAGCCACAGTGCCCGCGGAATACATTTCAATTGAATGTCAAATATAATATTGAAAGTCATCTTCTTGCCTCTGCAATTTTTTTTCTGTAGACACTGAAGTTATAACTGTTATAAGATGTACTAAAGATGTTTGGTTTTCTTTATGTAATGCCTAGACATGTACTACATGTATCACAAACTCTTAAAAATGAAAATTATGCATTCACATAGTCATAATTAAGCCTGTAGTTATGGGCTAAGTAAAAAAGAAGGGCCAGCTTCTAATTTTGAATTAACTATTTTAAATTTCAGTAAGTGTTAATACTTAAAGTGAGACAAAATTCCCAGTATTAACCCAGAATAAATGATTTCAATCTCTAAACATCCTGAACTTGGTCTGAGGTGAGTCGATTTCATTAACTTTGACTTTTTGTAACCTTTCAACTTCTTTCTAGAATTAGAGGGTTTGAAGAAGACTACAATGCTTATTACAGCAAACCTGTATTTCTGTGGTTGTAATGGGCATATTAGTCGTCCTGA
The DNA here is from genome assembly GCA_949820135.1 of Sylvilagus floridanus. Lineage (NCBI taxonomy): Eukaryota > Metazoa > Chordata > Mammalia > Lagomorpha > Leporidae > Sylvilagus > Sylvilagus floridanus. The sequence goes on from OX463239.1 coordinate 58,971,473, forward strand.
GGTTGACCTCAACTTTTAAATACCTTATCATTTGATATCTCATTTTGAACATGTTATTTTCTACTTGTTTCTGCCATTGGCATTTTTCTTTCTATGAGGTCAGGTAAGTTACCTCAAGGTGAAAATAGTTGCTATTTAATGCTAAGCACAGAGCAATTACTAAAATAATTTAGACCAATTTTAATCGGCTTTTAAGAAACTTACTGTCTATGCTATTTGCCTGGTGCTGCAGTTTGTAACTGTGAAATCTAAGCTGTTGATGAGAGGCTTGAGTGTCCAACATGGTGCCCATCTATGTGGAGTATACAGTGAGTCAGGAGGATGTGATGTGGGAAACTGAGGTGCCCAAGGTATAGGTGTCTTAACTGGCAGATTTGAGCAGTTTGGATTTGATTTGACAGGGAATGAATACTTTCTAGAGTAAGCAAGTGATATGCCAAAAGTCATGTTTCAGAATGACATAAATGTAAATATAAGCATACTCTTATGCTCTTTGCAATTACTGCTAGTCCTTTATTATGGACACCATGGTTATTTATCTATTGAGAGAACTCAACAGACATTTAGATTGAAAACTGGAGTCAGCCTGTCACCCAGCATGCTTGTGGCCTCCCTTCCTTACCATCTGTTAACGTGCTCTTTGGAATGCAAATTTTAACATTTGCCTATCCAAAACATAATTAGAAAGATAACATTGCTGTCAAAAATCATAAAATCCACTATAAATGATTTTCCCTATCGTCATCCTTTTTGGCTTAAACCTGTGTTTTCTGACATTATAAGCCATGTTTGTATGGTTTCTACGCATATGATACAACACCAGCCTGTTTTTCTATTTTTAAATTATAAAAATAATGAGAGGAAGATTATCTTTGTGATCTAGTTGTGGGGGAAGGATTTATGCACAGAGTGTAATCCACAAGGCAAAAAGTTAGGGCTGTATGTGGCTGTGTATGGAACTTCAGGGGGGTCATTTATATAGATGTTGGTATTGTGTAAGTGGCCTGGTGAAAATGGGTAGATTTGATGAGATATCATATACAATTTAAAGTGAAGGGCAGAGTGACAAGATATTTCCACTGTATAAAATCAAATGATTAATATATAGAACATTAGGCCGGCGCCGTGGCTCAACAGGCTAATCCTCCGCCTTGCGGCGCACCAGGTTCTAGTCTCGGTCAGGGCACCGGATTCTGTCCCGGTTGCCCCTCTTCCAGGCCAGCCCTCTGCTGTGGCCCGGGAGTGCAGTGGAGGATGGCCCAAGTGCTTGGGCCCTGCACCCCATGGGAGACCAGGGAAAAGCACCTGGTACCTGGCTCCTGCCATCGGATGAGCGCGGTGCGCTGGCCGCAGCGCGCCGGCCGCGGCAGCCATTGGAGGGTGAACTAACAGCAAAGGAAGACCTTTCTCTCTGTCTCTCTCTCACTGTCCACTCTGCCTGTCAAAAAAAAAAAAATACATATATATATAGAACATTATTCCAATAGAAATACAATGTGAGTCACAAATGCAAGCCAGTCACATGTCATTTAAACTTTTCTAGTACATTATAAAAATCAAAAACAAATAGGTAAAATTAATTTTTAAAATGTTTTCACTTAATACAAAGTCCAAAATATTACCATTTCAATATGTAATTAACACAAAGGTTATTCATGAGATATTTTGTGTTCTTTGTACTGAGTCTTTTAAATCTGGTGTGTATTTTGTACTTAGAGTTCACATCAGTTTGGACTATTTCAAGTACTTGAGAGCTTGGGGCTTACTAGTTAATGACCAGTGCCTATTGTATTGGGCTGCATAGCTCTAGACAATAAAAGATCCTCTTGCAAATCTACAACTAAAGGAAACAGTGAAAATTGGGGAAAGGATATAATTAACCAGTTAGTGAAGGAGAAACTCTAACTCATAAGAGAGTCCATCTCACTAGGAAAAAAAAAAAAACAACTTTGAACAGTGAGGCATAATTTTATAGCCACCAAATTGGCAAAAGCTAGATATTACAGAGTGTTTGGTGAAAATGTGTAGAAACATGGACTCTTTGACCTCTGGATGGAAATGTAAACTGTTGCAGCCATTTCTAAAGAGCAATCTGGCTTTCTTAGGTTGTAGCAATATGGTGTGATGAGAGAAAAGTAACACAATGAGGTTTACAGCATAATGGCCATTTATTTAAGTTCAAAAGGGCAAATTCCATATAACCCTACGTATTCTATAGAGCTATATACACATCTAATGAATATATATTGGAGTGAGTGCCTGCAGTAGAGGGAGAAAATGAGATCAGGAATAAAGATGAAAAAATGTAATATTGCTTACGGTAAAAGCAGCTCACTGCTTTTCCTCTTCTGACTCTGTTTATGGGGGGGAAAGTGTTCAGTTTTTCTCACAACTTGGGGATAAGGAAACATTTCTGCTCATCATTTTATATATTTTCTTTTTTTTTTTTTTTTTTTTTTTACAGGCAGAGTGGACAGTGAGAGAGAGAGACAGAGAGAAAGGTCTTCCTTTTTGCCGTTGGTTCACCCTCCAATGGCCGCCGCGGTCGGCGCGCTGCGGCCGGCGCACCGCGCTCGTCTGATGGCAGGAGCCAGGAGCCAGGTGCTTTTCCTGGTCTCCCCATGGGGTGCAGGGCCCAAGCACCTGAGCCATCCTCCACTGCACTCCTGGGCCACAGCAGAGGGCTGGCCTGGAAGAGGGGCAACCGGGACAGAATCCGGCGCCCCGACCGGGACTAGAACCCGGTGTGCCGGCGCCGCAAGGCGGAGGATTAGCCTGTTGAGCCACGGCGCCGGCCCATTTTATATATTTTCTAAGACAGTCTGATATGACTTCAATTGTTTTCTCTGTGCCAAATTCTCCTATATCTGTATTTCCAATCAAGCTTTTGCACCCTACTGCACATTTTCACCATCAGCTAAACTCCACACCATAAGCATCACCCTCATCTCCAACCTAGATAACTGCTCCTTCTAAACTATCCTACTTTTACCACCATTATTCCTTCCGTCTATCTAAGAGGAGCATTTATTGATAACTTTAACATTTTCCTTTTTTTTTTTATTTGACAGGTAGAACTACAGACAGTGAGAGGGAGAGACAGGTCTTCCTTCCATTGGTTCACTCCCCAAATGGCCACTATGGCCGGCGCTGCGCCGATCTGAAGCCAGGAGCCAGGTGCTTCTCCTGGTCTCCCATGCAGGCGCAGGGGCCCGAGGACCTAGGCCGTCCTCCACTGCACTCCTGGGCCACAGCAGAGGGCTGGACTAGAAGAGAAGCAACTGGGACAGAATCCGGCGCCCCAACCAGGACTAGAAACCCGGGGTGCCAGTGCTGCAGGCAGAGGATTAGCCTGTTGAGCCACGGCACCCGCCACAACTGCCTTCTAACATTTCCCGGCCAAATTCTTTAGCCTTCTTGTTGGTTCTGAGAGCTCCTGTTATATTTCCTAAAATTTCTTTGCTGAATTTCACCAGAATTGGTATCTGATGCTTGCAAGTAGAACCTGACTGATCCTTTCTCCACTTGCAGTTGAAACTTCTTTCCTGGTTGCATATCTCCATAATCTGAGCCCAGACTTCCTTTCCCATATTCACCAAAGCCAACGCCAGCTCAGTCACTCCCTGACTCCGGAAAAGGCCACGTTAGATCTTGCTGCTGGAATGACCTACTCTCATGCATCTACCAAATTCCCATTTATGGATTTTTCAAAGTCCTACTCAGGATTTGTTTTCACTAGGAAACAATGTGGTCTTTACTGACTTCCCGTCTTTGAAATCTGTTAGTATTTAGTGTCTGGAATCCACTAATTTTTACGTTTGCAGGAACATTTGATGGGTCATCACCTATCCCCACAAAATTTTTGACCAAGAACTTGGTACCTATTCTACTGTTGGGCAGCTATAGTTAAGAAGTTCTCTTTCACATGGGACAGATATTTTTCATCCTACAACCCATTAGTTCCATTGCTGGTTTCGGCGTGGCATGCCAGTAAATGAAGGCTATCTTGATTACAGATTCTGTGCCTTAGCTAGTGGCTATTTCTTCCCTTTTTGTTTCATGTGAGAACTTAGTAAAGTTGAGGCTGTGGTATGGCACAGTGGGTTAAGCTGCTACTTGAAGCGTGGACATCCTGGATGAGAGTGCTGTTTGAGTCCCTGTCACTCTGCTTCTCATCCAGCTCCCTGCTAATACACCTGGAAAAACTGTGAAAGATGGCTCAAGCACTTGGGCCCCTGATACTCATGGTGGAAACCGGGATGGATTTCCAACCTCAGCCAATGCAGCCATTTGGGAAGTGCATCATCCGATGGAAGATCTCTTTCTCTATCCCTCCTTCTTTCTTTCTTCTCTTTCATATAAAATAAAATAAATATAAAAAAAATTAGTAATGCTGCCTTCAAAGTCTCTATGTTAATGATAAAATATGAAAAACCAGTGACAGGCACGCTCTTGGGTACATAAACACACATAAACATGCATATAGGATATGATTTTATAAGCAGTTATGAATCACTTCATATTTGTACTGCTCATATTTCCCAAAATGATGTTGTGGAAAACTTTGTGAAAAACCTAGCTAAAGTCCAAAGTAAGTCTGTGGTATTCCCCTGATGTAATCTGGAAAAGCCGTTAATCCAGTACTTGTCTAATTCAGCTAAGGGAAAGGCATGTGACTCAAACTAGGGCTCTGGAATTTGAATTCCTCAGCCGCACGATCTGTTAAACATGGGTGAGTAGGTATTCATTCACCCTAGCACGGTGCCCTGGCCTGCCTCAAGAGCGCTCTTCAAGTTCCTACTTTTTAGCCCTTGGAGATCACCTATTTTTAAATGTTTGCAGGCTGGTTTGGATCTAGCTACCCTACCAAAAAGAAGATAGGTTAGTCTATCCTGGTTTGTTCTTAATGAATCCATGTCAGCTGGCTGACGACCAAATTGTGCCTTTTTAAAAGGTCCCAAACTGGCTGTTTACTAGACTTTCCCTGATTATAACAATCAAGCTTTGCAGTTTGCCATTTCCAGAAGCTACAGTTATCTCCTTTTTGAACATTATAATTCTTGACCATTTCTGGGCTTTTGACACCTCTTCTCCGAATTCTTGAAGGTTATTGATAATAGACTGTAAGAGCTGCAAGCTTCTTTCACGGCTGGCTTTGGGCCAGGCATTGGAACAACTGTAAGGCAATGACACACTCTACTCACTGTAGGTCGTGATACCCTCACCACTTGTTTCCCCTCAATTTGCACTTTAATAATTATTTTTAAATTGTAGAAATGGTAGATGCTCATTATAAAATCATTCAAATATTACAGTAATCTACAAAATAAAAATAAAAGTCCTTCTCTCAGTCAGTCCTAATACCCAGTGTGAACAGATTGGAGTGTATCCTCTAGACATTTGTCATGCATCAATAAACTATTCTTACATAACTTGAAAATGACATCATAGCCTGCAGGTGGTGCTGCAACTTTTCACCTATTTAATATCATTATCATCATTATGTATGAGTCATACAAATGATAAATATTTCAGTTTTCCAATGAGTTTACAGTATTCTTTTTTTTTTTTTTTTTTTTTTTTTTTTTTTTTTTTACAGGCAGAGTGGACAGTGAGAGAGAGAGACAGAGAGAAAGGTCTTCCTTTGCCGTTGGTTCACCCTCCAATGGCCGCCGCGGTCGGCGCACTGCGGCCGGCGCACCGCGCTCGTCCGATGGCAGGAGCCAGGAGCCAGGTGCTTTTCCTGGTCTCCCCATGGGGTGCAGGGCCCAAGCACCTGGGCCATCCTCCACTGCACTCCCGGGCCACAGCAGAGGGCTGGCCTGGAAGAGGGGCAACCGGGACAGAATCCGGCACCCCGACCGGGACTAGAACCCGGTGTGCCGGCGCCGCAAGGCAGAGGATTAGCCTGTTGAGCCACGAGTATTCTTTTTTAAACACTGTAAAAATGCACCCTATACCTATGAAGGCACTTCAAAAAGATCATGGAAAATGAAAAAAAATGAAAAAACTGCAGATTTCAAAAATTTCTTGCACTCAAAATAGATTTACTTTTCATTGCATTTTACACGACTTTTGTGAAGTCCCCTCAAAGAGCCATCTTCCTTCACTTCTTTTTCTATGAAGAGTACAGAGGAGACTGCAGGTACATCTAGGGTTACATAGGGGAAAAAAGAGAGGAAGGGCTCTGCTCTGTCCAATGGTCACGCTGTTACCCTGACATGGAAATGTATGATTATTTTCATATTTTACTTGATCTTCATAAAAATCTATGAAGTAGATAGACCAGACAGTGATCATCACTATTTTGTAAAGTCTCAGAGGTACTGGATGACCCGCCTCATGTCTCACAACTGGTTAGGGGCAGAGTAAGGTTAAAATCTGTCTTCTATTTCCCAGGCCACTGCTTATTGCTCCCTGGACATCTGCTCTTTGAACCCACATGTGGGAGGAGAATTGGGGTAACCGAAAAAGCTGGTCATGAGGAATGTGCCGTGTCAGCCAGTCGGTGCCATGCTGAGCAGTGTGGGTTTAGGTGCTCTTTTTTCATATGTTCAGAAACAAAGAGAATAAAAGTCTTTCCATGTGTTTCTGTGTACACCAGTGATTTATGCTTACGCAGTAGAGACAGTCATAATACGCACATGCACGTGTATCCTCAAATGCAAGGCTGGGGTTCTTAACCCTGTCTGCACATTAAAATCACTTGGAGAGCAGGAGCAAGCTTGTGATTATAAAGTAAATTGAAAGTATGGCATTGCAAAAAGTGAAAGAAAATAAGAAAGGAGGAAGGAGGGTAGGAATGAAGGAGGGAGGGAGGGTAGGGTGGGAAGTATTATTATGTTCAGGTTTAATGAAAACAGGTAATGAAGAGAGTATACCTGGCAGACCAGCTATGTTCTTAAAGCTGTATATATGAAATCTGTTTCCTTAATATAAATAAATATTTTTAAAAAGAATCGATTGGAGAGTTCTAGGAAGTAAGCACAGGGGTGAGGGGTTGGGGCAGGTGTTGGGCCTCAAGTCTCAGATGGTCTGACCCCACGAGGGGAGTGGGAGCCTCTCAGGCGACTCCAAGTAATCTGCATTGTGACTGAAGTTAAACTTCACTATGTTTCCAGGAAGAAAATTTCCCGCTTACCTGCAAGTTTGGCCCATTAGAAAGGTTTCTAACCCCTGAATTCCTTAGACATACTTCCACCCTGCATAGGACCATATGCAGAGATGCCACAAACAGAAAGCCTCTATTTGGGAACAGTAGAGGGGAAAGGAAGTATCATCGAATGGGAAATAAGAATTTTCTTCCTAGGGGAAGTTCCATGGAGAAGTTATCTTCTGAGTAAACAACAGCCATTAGTGCCACAGAGCATCAGGGACATTGTTGTGCAGTTGTTCCATGGAAAGGGGGCACTTTGGGGCCCAGGAAGAGCTGGGCCTCAAAGCCAGGAGCCAAGAGCTTCTTCTGGGTCTCCCATGCGAGTGCAGGAACCCAAGGACTTGGGCCATCTTCTACTGCTTTTCCAGGACATAGCAGAGAGCTGGATCAGAAGTGGAGCAGCCAGGACTTGAATGGGCATCCATATGGGATGCTGACACTTTAGGCGGCCTCTTTACCCGCTACCCCACAGCGCTGGCCCCTCAATCAAGTTTTATGTTTTTTTAATTTACACTGGAAATAATTGAAAAACTTTCAGAATTTCATCACCCTGGATGAAAGGACACTCACAGATTTCAAAAAATGCAGTTGTGAGAAAATAACCTAGAGTTTATTCCCGTAAACATTATAGACTTAACACATATCGGTGTCAACACAGTATATATTTCCAGAGCGGCACATTGGGAAAAAAATACTACTAGGATCTAAGGGCATAAAACTTCAAGGAACAAGGGCACTCAATACAAGTAGCTAGGAAAAAAATTTTTTAGAGATTGATTTATTTATTTGAAATGTGAAGTTACAGAGGTAGAAGTGGGGGGTTCACTCCCCAAATGGCTGCAATAGCCAAAGGTGGGCCAATCCTAAGCCAGGAGCCTGGAGCTCCTTTTGAGTCTCTCACACGGATACAGAGGCCCAAGGATTTGGGCCATTTTCACTGCTTTTCCAGGCCATAGCAGAGAGCTGGATCAGAAGTGGAACAGCCAGGTCTCAAACCAGTGCCCATATGGGATGCCAGCACCACAGGTGGTGGCTTTATCTGCTACATTGCACTGGCAACAGAAAAAAAATTGATAGAAACTATTAACAGCTCTCAAGATAAAGAAGAGCAAGAATTAAACAAGTAGTTTAATAAAGGAGATATAATTATTTATACCCAGGAAATTTTAGACTATCATTTGGTAAATATTAAAAGATACTTATAGGTAGGGTAAACCACAATCTCACTACCTGTGGTTGAGTCAGTTTTCTTGGGACACTCCTGATTTTAGTACTGAATGTTCCTTATATTGGGAAAGCCCCCAATCCTGGGCAAACCAGGATAGTGGTCACCCTTCCTGTAGGCCCATTTTCTTAGAGAATCTATAAATATAACAAAGTCTGTTAGTTAAGATCCTATCATATACTCAAAATAATTAGAAGGGGCCAGTGCTGTGGTGCAGCTAGTTAATCCCCGCTTGTGCCAGCAAGCCATATCAGAGTGTTGGTTCAAGTCCTGCTTGCTCTGCTTCAAATTCAGCTCTCTGTTAATGTGCCTGGGAAGGCAGCAGATGATGGCCCAAGTGCTTGGGTCCCTGCCATCTATGTGGGAGATCAGGATGGCGTTTGGCCTGGATTGGCCCTGGTTTTGGGGGTCATTTGGGGAGCACCAGTGGATGAGTGATCTCTCTCTCCTTCTTTCTGTCACTCTGCTTTTCAAATAAATATTCTTTTTTAAAAAGTATCTAATAATGGAACAATATTTAAAAGGAATGGGCATAGGGCCAGCATTGTGAGGCAGAGGGTAAAGCTGCTGCCTGCAACACCAGTATCCCATGTGAGCCCAGCTCGAGTCCTGGCTGCTCTGCTTCTTATCCAGCTCCCTGCTAATGTCCCTGAGAAAGCATGTGCCAAGTGCTTCAGCCCCTGCACCCATGTGGGAGACCTGGAGGAGGCTCCTGGCTCCTGGCTCCCACCTGGCCCAGGCCCAGCTGTTGCAGCCTTTTGGAGAGTGAACCAGCAGATAGAAGATCATTCTCTCATTTTCTCTCTCTCTCTCTCTCTCTCTCTCTCTTCTTCTCTCTTTCAAATAAATAAATAAATAAAACTTAAAAAAAAAAAAGGCACAGGCAGCATGCAGTAAAACCACAAGGGAGAGAATATCACATCAGAACAGGTAACAGCAGGGTCATCCTTATGACTCCTAGGCTTCAGATAGTGAGTGGAAAGAGCTGTAGACAGATAGATGGATCCTGGAGACAGAGGAATATACCAAGAGGGCCATGTGACTGAGGCTGAGATCTTTTTTTTTTTAAAGATTTATTTTATTTATTTGAAAGACGGAGTTGCAGAAAGAGGTAGAGACAGAGGGGAAACTTCCATCCTATGGTTCACTCCCCCAAATGGCTGCAATGGCTTGAGCTGTGCTGATCCAAAGCCAGGAGCTGCTTCCAGGTCTCCCATGCAGGTGCAGGGACCCAAGGACTTTGACCATCTTCTACTGCTTTCCCAGGCCACAACAGAGAGCTGAATTGGAAGTGGAGCAGCTGGGACTAGAACTGGTGCCCACGTGGGATGCCAGCACTGCAGGCAGTGGCCCCACCCACTATGCCCCAGAAAGTAAATTTTTAATTTAATTTAAATTTAGACAGACACTTGTGGCTTCCAGATCTTCTGTAGGGCAGTGTGGGTCTATAAACTGAGGTCATCTGTGTTGAAGTACCGTGGCAATTGTGTGGAAATCAAGATGAATTGGATTTCGCAGTAATCTCATCCTTACCCCAGCTGCTTTGAAAACTTTTATACTATTGACTATTTTTTCCTTCATAAACTGCTCTTTGTATTTGGCCTTTGTAATGCTACGCTTTGGTTTTCTCCTTAAATCTCTGTCCATTCCTTCTCATTTTCTTTCATAGATTGGCCTTTTGTACTTGTTCCTTAAATGTTGTTTCTCGGTATGTGAGGATGCTTTGGTCTGCAAATAATAGAAAATTCATTCTAAAGAGATTTTTAAAATAAGGAAATACACCTCACATTGTAAGAAGTCCAGAGTTCAGGTGACTCAAGGGTCAGTTAATTCTGCAGTCATCTTTGTCCTTAAGGTCCCAGGCTCTCTTCTGTATTTCTTTTCTGCCATCCTTAGTGTGTCAGTTTTGTCCTTGGACTAACTCCTTTCATGGGTTCAAGCCACCTGCTGCAATTCCAAACAGATCCCTATAGAACAATGTTTAGAAGAGGAGGCTATCTCTTCTGTAACTTCTGTAATCCTCTTAGAAAGCTTTTCCAGAAACTCCAATGGCAGAATTTTTACATATATCACCTTCATCAGAGTTACAGATATGCCTGTGCCTAAGCAAATCACTGGTAAGCTAATAATAAGTATCTACCCCATTAGTCTATAAGTCTATCCTTTTACCAGTATCATATTACCTTGCTCACTATACCTTTGTAGTAAATTTTGAAACTGGAGTGAGAATTCTCCAAATCTGTTCTTAGTGAAAAGCAATTTTGGTGATTCTGGGTTCCCTATTTTCCAACTGAATTTTAAGATCATCTTGTCAATTTCTGCAAAATAAAAGTCATCTTGGGTTTTGATAAGCATTGGTTTATTTGCTTATTTATTTACTTTTCTTACTTCCATGCTTTTACAGCTTTTGTCTCCTCCAGGATCCGGAGGGGTAAGTGGATGAGTAGTAAATTGGCAAAGGCTGGTGTCTGTAGCTTTCACTGGACTGTAGAATGCCCTCTGTATTGGCAGGTGGCCAAATGTCTTTCCTTTAGGTAGCACATTTGTGAGTTGACGACCCTGTGAAAAACCTCCACATACTTTCTGTGCCAAGTTGATCCTCTCTCCAGAGGTGAACTTTGGGAATTTTTTCTCACCTTCTGTCCTCTGGTTGCATATCCTCTCTTTTTGGGGAGAAAGGGAGGGAAGCTGTCATTCACTGGGCAGTTCCCTTGGACAAATTTCTTTTGGATAGCTCATGTCTGGTACATGTAGCCGGCATGTTCATTTGGTCCAGGGAACTCACTCAATCTTGCCTTGCCAAGTGATGGAAGTGCAGCTCTGCCATGTCTGACTCCTCTTTCCTTACCTGCAACCATTGTAGCTCTAGTCAATCTGCTGCCTTCAGAATTATCCATTTAAAGACCGAATGTCTGGGCCGGCATCCCGTATGGGCGCTGGTTCGAGACCTGCTGCTCTACTTCAGATACAGCTCCCTGCTAATGCACAGGGAAAGCAGCAGCAAATGGCTCAAGTGCTTGGGCCCATGTGGGAGATCCAGAAAAAGCTCCTGGCTCCTGGCTTTGGATCAGCCCAGCCCTGGCCATTGCATCCATTTGGAGAGTAAACCAGCAGGTGGAAAATCTCTCTCTCTCTCTCTCTCTCTCTCTCTCTCTAACTCTGACCTTCAAATAAAATAAATAAATCTTAAACAAACAAATAAAAAAAGAGCAAATATCTGGCCCAAGGCTCCTGGGACACTTAGGTTCTCCCAGGACTTACAGGCTCTGCCCTGATAGCAGGCAGGTAGCCTGAGGCAGGCCCAAGAATTTCTGTAGCTCAGCCAGTATTCCTTCAGTCTGGCAGGCAATCCCAACATCTATCAAGTTTCTCCTAGAATTCTACATTGTTGGTTTAGGCGGGTTTGGAAAAGACAATGATAAAGGTGCAGAGCTGCTGTTACCCCATATGACCTTCTGTGAACTCAAAAAGGACCTTACTCCTCCAGATACTTTACTGCCATCTGCTGGAAAATTTTTATAAAACTGTATAAATCACCAATGAGTGTGTGATGAATGGTGCCCTCTACAGTTGTGCAGTGCACACCTAACCCAACTATAAGGAATGTTCCAGAGTTTAAAAATCTCAACACACTTTGCTTCTAAGAATTCCCTTCAATGAGTCCTTTTCTAATAACTCTTTTCTTTCTCTCTTTTAAAAATATTTTCTCAGCAGATTCTCTGTTTTTACTGATTTGAAAGGCAGACAGACAAAGAGAGATAAAGAGACACCTTCCATCTGTTTGTTCACTCCCCAAATGCCTGCAATAGCTCGGGCTAAACCAGGCCAAAGCCAGGAGCCTGGAATTCAATCTAGGTCTCCCACATGGATGGATGGGAGTCCACAAATACTTGAGCCATTATCTGCTACCTCTCAGAGTGTGTGCATTAGCAGGAAGCTGAATTAGAAGCAGAGGAGCTGGGACTCAAACCACACACTCTAATATGAGATGCAGACTTTCCAAGTGGTGACTTAACTGCCAAACACCTGCCCCATCTTGAAATTCTTAATTATATTTGCAAAGATCCTATTTCCAACAAGGTCACATTCTTAGTTACCAGAAGTTAGGATCTGAACATTTTAGAATGACACCATTCAACCTGCAACACCAGTGACAGTCACTCACTCTGTAGTTCATACTTCTGTCCAACAAATGAATGATTTTCTTCCACAGCTGCCTTCCAGCAGACAGCAGGATCGTATTTGGCCAGTCTGAGTGTGGCTTTGACTTTCCACCAATGTCACCACGAAGCACAAGGAACACACCCACCTCTGTAGCCAACACTAACAGGGTCATGTTAGGTGTGTAGACATTGCTGAGGGAATTCACAAATACCAAATTATCTTGTCCTATATATTTTGAGAGGTACAAATAAAAATTGAGATATAAAAGACAGCAGAATCTCTTTGAAAATACAGAGAAGCACATTAGAAGATTCCTTCCTAGTTAGTTCAACAGTTTGTCTGGATATAAATTTTTTTTTTAGATTATTCCAATTTCTCAAAGGCTTTAAATATTGTTCTTCAGAAGACATAAATAATCAAAACTTATGAGCTAGAATGAATCTGCCAAAATACTTTTTTTTTTTTGCAGGTATAGTGTTGTTTGATGGAGATGGAGGCCTTGTTTCCAGTCAAAGTGCTCATTGTGCTGAGGATCTTAAAGAGCAACCGCTGCATACCTCACTCACTCAGGTCTGAACACAAGGTTCTCACCATCTAATAAGCGATTCCTCCATTCATAATACCTTTGTTTCTTACATGTTCCATTTTTCTTTTGGATTAAATTCCTTCTTTCTAAAGAATATCCTTTGTGTTAAATAAAAAAGTTAACATGTGTACACAAAAATAGAAGGGAATTTTTTTATAGTTTTTTTTTTTTTTTTAAAGGCAAAGTTACAGAGAGGCAGAGGCAGAGAAGGAGAGAGGTCTGCCATCCGCTGATTCATTCCCCAGATGACCACAACTGCCAGAGTGGAGCCAATCTGAAGCCAGGAACCTAAAGCTTCTTCCGGGTCCCCAATGCAGGTGCAGGGGCCCAAGGATTTGGGCCATCCTCCACTGCTTTCCCAGGCCACAGCAGAGAGCTGGATCAGAAGTTGAGAAGCCAGGACTTGAACTGGCACCCATTTGGGATGCTGGCACTGCAGGTGGCAGTTTCCCCACTATACCACAGCACAAGCCCCAAAATAGAGGGAACTCTTATGAAGCCATTACTAATATTAGAGAATTATCTGTATTTTTCATATTTATGCAATCTATTATTTTCTTTTGAAATATTTTAAAGAAAATCTTAGGTATCATCAATTAATCTCTACATCTTTTAGTATGCATTTCTAAAAATAATAGACATTTTATTTTTTTAAAGATTTATTTATTTTACTTGAAAGGCAGAGTTACAGAGAGGGAGAGGCAGAGGCAGAGAAAGAAAGAGAGAGAGAGAGAGAGAGAGAGAGAGGGAGAGAGAGAGAGAGATCTTCCATCTGCTGGTTCACTCCCCAAATGGCCACAGCAGTCAGAGCTGGGCTAGTCTGAGCCAGGATCCAGGAGCTTCTTCCAGGTCTCCCACACGGGTACAGGAGTCCAAGGACTTGGGCCATCTTCCATTGCTTTCCCAGGCACATTAGCAGGGAGCTGGATCAGAAGTGGAACGGCTGGGACTCAAACCAGTGCACACATGGGATGCTGGTGCTGCAGGCAGCGGCTTTACTCACTATGCCACAGTGCCAACCCCTCTTTTTTTTTTTTTTTTAAAAAAAGATTTACTTATTTATTTGAAAGGCAGAGTTAGAGGGAAAGAAAGAGGGAGAGAGAAGGAGAGAGAGATAGGTCTTCCATCCACTGGTTCACTCTCCAAATGGCTGCAACAGCTGGAGCTGGGCCAATCCAAAGCCAGAAGCCAGGAACTTCTTCCCAGTCTCCAACACAGGTGCAGAGGCCCAATGATTTGGGCCATCTTCTACTGCTTCCCCAGTCCATAGCAGGAAGCTGGATCAGAAGAGTAGCAGCTGGGACTAGAACTGGCACCCATATAGGATTCCAGCGCCATGGACAGGAGCCTAGCCCACTATGCCACAGCGCTGACTCTTATAATAGACATTTTCTTAAATACCATATGCCCTACCCGTATCAAACCCAACAATAATACATCAGTATTATCTAATATCTAAACTATATTTAAATTATTCTGATTGTCTCTACAATGCCTTTTTTTAAAAAAAGATTTATTTATTTATTTGAAAGTCAGAGTTACACACACACACACACACACACACACAGAGAAGTCTTCCATCTGATGGTTTACTCCCAATCGGCAACAATGGCTGGAGCTGCACTGATCCAAAGCCAGGAGCCAGGAGCTTCTTCTGGGTCTCCCACGCGGGTGCAGAGGCCCAAGGACTTGGGCCATCTTCTGCTGCTTTCCCAGGCCATAGCAGAGAGCTGGATCAAAAGTGGAGGGGCCGGGGCCATGGCTCACTTGGTTAATCCTCCGCCTGTGGCGCAGGCATCCCATATGGGTGCTGGGTTCTAGTCCCGGTTGCTCTTCTTCCAGTCCAGTTCTCTGCTGTGGCTCAGGAAGGCAGTGGAGGATGGCCCAAGTGTTTGGGCCTTTGCACCCGCATGGGAGACCAGGAAGAAGCACCTGGCCCCCGGATTCGGATCAGCGTAGCGCCAGCTGTAGTGGCCATTTGGGGGGTGAACCAATGGAAGGAAGACCTTTCTCTCTGTCTCTCACTGTCTATAACTCTGTCAAAAAAAAAAAAAAAAAAAGTGGAGCAGCCCGGTCTCGAACTGGCGCCCATATGGGATGCTGGCGCTTCAGGTCAGAGCATTAACCCACTGCGCTACAGTGCTGGCTCCCACAATGCCTTTTGTGTTTCAAGTTTGTTTAAATCAAAATAAGGCCCATATGTTATACTAGATTCTTAGAGCTTGTCAGTCTTCCTTAATCTACCATAGGATTATTCACAGTGGCGCTGTTGACATTTTGGGTGAGATAATTAGAGTTGTCCTTGCACTACAGGATTGTTGGCAGCATCCTTGCCTCTACTCCCAATTCCAGTAACAACTTTCACACTGGAACTGAAAATGCTGGGGGTGGGGGAGTGGCAGGTGTCGTGGCTAGGGAGGCTTGCATCCCATTACAGAGTGCTGGTCTGAGTCTCAGCTACTCCACTTCTGACCCAGCTTCACATTAATGCACCTGGGAAAGTGGCAGACAAGGGCTTAAGCACTTAGGTCCCCACCACCCATGTGAAAGGCTCACTTGCAATTCCTGGCTCCTGGCCTTGGCCTGTGCCAGACTTGGCTGTTGTAGCCTTTTGGGGAGTGAACCACTAGATGGAAAATCTCTCTCCCTCTCATTTGGCCTGCCTTTCAAATAAATATTTGTTAAAAGAAGAATGTTTAGGGGCCAGCAGTGTGATATAGCAGATGAAGTTGCCACCTGGGACACTGGCTGTGCCACTTCCAATCCAATTTCTTGCTAATGTGCCTGGGAAAGCAGTGGAGAATGGCCCAAGTACCCGGGACCCTGTACCCATGTGAGAGACCCGAATGAAGTTCCTGGCTCCTGACTCCTAGTTTCAGCCTGGCCCAGCCCTGGCTCCTGGGGCCATTTAGGGAGTAAACCAGAAGATGGAGGATCTCTTTGTGTGTGTGTGTGTGTGTGTGTGTGTGTCTGTAACACTGTCTTTCAAATAAATAAACAAATATTTTATGTGAATTCTTCAAAATGCTGAATTTATTTAATTTGGAGAGCCATATTTTACTAAGTACTTTGTACGAAGGTGTTATTCGATGGTAGTGATCTATTTGCATAATGAACACAATTTAAAAGTTAGCATCTTTCCAGCAATTCCTCAAATGTAATGGAGTTCTGAGATTTTAAAGCATAGACACTGATTCAGACTTGGCTTAGGTCTTATATGAAATACCCATTTTTACACATTATTTTAGAAGGCTTTCCTCCTGTGTATTTCATGGTGTCCACTAAGTGATGAATTATACCTGAAGGCTTTTCTGCATTCATTACATTCATAATGTTTTTCCCCACTGTGATGTCTCTGGTGTTTCTTAAAGGATGACGAGTCATGCCTATAGGCTTTCCCACAGCGACTGCATTCATAGGCTTTCACTCCTGCATGGACAGTTTTATGGTTGCTGAGGTAAATCCTCTGCCTAAAGGCTTTCCCACATTCCTTGCATTTGTAGGGCCTCTCTCCAGCGTGGATTCTCTGGTGATGCGTTAGGTATGCTCTGTGACTGAAGGTTTTAGAGTACGCAGTGCGTGCACAGGGCTTCTCTGCAGTATGAATTCTTATGTGTTCACCAAGGTGTTTAATGTGTTGAAAGGTTTTTCCACATTCATTGCAAGTAAAAGGCTTCTCACCAGAATGAGTCCTCAAATGTAGGATCAAGCTAATGTTCTGGCTGAAGGCTTTCTGACATTGATCGCAGACATAGGGTTTCTCTCCGTATGAGTTCTATGATGCTGACTAAGTGATCAGTGATGACTGAAGGCTTTGCCACATTCCTCATTCAAAAGGCTTCTCACCAGTATGGATTCTCTGGTGTGTACTAAGAGATGCATTTTGACTAAAGGCCCTTCCACATTATTCACATCTGAAATGTTTCTCTCCAGTATGAATTCTCATGTGTTCAGTAAGGTGAATGAGCTGTTTGAACACTTTTTCACATATAGTACATTCATTAGTTCTTGTTTTTACGTAATTTGTTGGCTGGTTAACCAAATCCAACTTGTATTTGTTCCTCTTTCCAGATGTATCACATTCATGGAGCTCTGATCTATAATAATATTTAAATTCACGGTGCTATTTTCCCCTAACTAGTTAGTTTTTCAGCCTGTCTTGCTGTTGGTCAAAATGGCTTGTCTCACATCCCTTCCATGGGTTTCCTGGTGCCTTTCTAAGATGCATCATCATATTGGGAGACTTTTCTCAATGTGGAATAAATGATAGCCTCTCTCATGAACCTTCCCATCATAATTCCATGATATAACAGAGCCTGGGCAATGTCATTCATGGCAGTTGGCTTATTGGTTTTTATCTTACTCCTTGAATCTGAACTGGGATCTCCTAGGCCTTCCTTCTCTGCCATCCATGGTTCTTCTTTCTCCACTGGGAAATCACATTAGGGTTAGAAAGCTGATATCCCACTGACACCAGGTTCCTGTTCGATACAGGTTCTGGTGAACAAGGGCCAGTTACCCCGACTCTTCCTGGAAGTCAGCAGACACATCCTTGAAGGTCAGTGTTTCCTGGGATTCTGCGTCAGGAGCCCAGGGGTCACTTCATCCTCGAAGCGTTCTTCCTGGGCCTCAGCAGTGTCCTGAGACAGCAGAGATTCTCCTTCAAACATTTTAGTCACCTCTTCCCACAGGAGCATGCCCTCTGTGGTCTCTTTGGATGGTGCAACTTCACCCAGGTGCCACCTGGCCTTGGTGGGCATGCCGATGCCCGCCTGGGAGGGCTTGTCTGCTTCTGGTGAGAACACTGCAGGAGCCTCTGACTTCACAGCTGTGTGGTCATCTTCAGATCACAATCTCCGAGTGTCTGTGTGGCTCCTGAAGGCTGCTGTGAGTTGAACACCTCGGGTGTGCTCCAGACACAGGCAGGACCAGAGCAGGGGCGGGAGAGCACTCGCTCTCCAGGCTGTCAGCCACAGAGGGACTGGGTGGTAATGGATTTTGTCTTTCCCAGCCTTTTAAGGACAGACCACCTCTCCACTCAATGCAATCATTCTCCAAAAAACATCAAGCCCTCTTTGGAATCCCAGAGGAAGGACCATCGGCCTCTGGAGTGGACAAGGGTCTTCCCCAAAACGCCATCGAGGGCAGGCGTAGGGCAGTGGGCTTTCCTAGCCACAGCACCAGGGGAGCTGAGTGCCGGCCATGAGGGCTGCTCTACACAGGCTTCTTGCAGAGCCGGGTGAAGACACACCTCTCTAGTGATGTTTTAATGCTGGGCCATGCCTGGCTTCTGCCTTCTTAGGCTTCTGCCTCCAGACTGAACCTCCGGGTCCACCGAGTGACTGGCTGGCCCTGGCACAGCCTGGTGGGCCCAGCTCCAGCTCTCCTGCTACGGTCCTGCTAAGGCTACAGTCCAGCGTTAGGGTGTCCAACCCCTGGCTCCACAGGCTGGGCAAACGGCTCTGCCCTCTCCGGGGAAGCAGTGCGCACCCGAAATTAATCTTCATTAAAAAATGTTTAATAATTTTTTCAATAAGGATCTGAGACAGTAAACTACTTGTCTATAACTGTCTGAAAAATATTTAGATTTCATTAAGTTTACATATAGATTTTATTGCCTTAGTTTTTTTTTTTTTTAAGATTTATTTTATTTGTAAGAGTTAAACAGAGAGAGAAGGAGAGGGAGGGAGGGAAGGAGGGAGGTAGGGAGAGAGAGAGAGAGACAAAGAGAGAGCAGCCAGGACTCGAACTGGCGCCCATATGGGATGCTGGCACTGCATACCAGGGCTTAACCTGCTGCACCACAGCGCCAGCCCCTACCCTAGTGTTTTAATAAAACATTAATCTACTGCCTTCTGAAATCTGTTTTGATGAAGATTCTATTATTTTTCTGATGTGATTCTTTTACAGTATTTTTTCTCGTAGTTTTTTTTTTTTAATTAATTAACTTTTTAAGGGCAGTTTTATATTCCTAGCAAAATTGACAGGAACATTCAGGGACTTCCATTGCTGTCCCCCAGTATCAACATCACCCACAGGAATGGTGCATTTGTTACAACTGGTAAGTCTACACTGACACATAATAATCACCCAAAGTCCATCGTTCACATTAAGGCTCACTTGTGTTATTCTACAGAGCTGTATAAAAAATGTACAATGACGGGGCCAGCGCCATGGCTCACTTCACTAATCCTCCGCCTGCAGCGCAGGCATCCCATATGGGTGCCAGGTTCCAGTCCCAGCTGCTCTTCTTCCAGTCCAGCTCTCTGCTGTGGCCCGGGAAGGCAGTGGAGGATGGCTCAAGTGCTTGGGCTCTTGCACCCGCATGGGAGACCAGGAAGAAGCACCTGGCCCCCGGCTTTGGATCGGCGTAGCACCAGCTGTAGTGGCCATTTGCGGGGTGAACCAATGGAAGGAAGACCTTTCTCTCTATCTCTGTCTCTCTCTCTGTCTCTCTCTCTCATACTGTCTATAACTCTACCTGTCAAAATAAAAAAAAATGTACAATGATATGTGGCCAACATTACTGTATGAGGGTATTTTCTCTACTCTAAAAGTCCTCTGAGCTCTGCTTACTCATTCCCCTCCATTCCCTGAGCCCCTGGCAAGTGCTAATCTTTCTTTATTGTTTTCACATATTTGCCTTTACCAAAATGTCATACAGTTGTAATCACACAGTACCCAGCCTTTTCAGATTGATTTGTTTCATTTGGTGATACACATTAAAATTCTTCTATGACTTTTGGCTTGATAGTTAATTTAGCATTGAAAATTGTATTGTCTGGATGGGAGACAGCGTTTTATCCATTCACCTGCTGAAGGACATTTTGGTTTGTGCTCTGACAGTTATAAATAAAGCTGCTATAAACATTCATTTGCAGATTTTTTAGTGGACGTAAGTTTTCAACTCCTTGGGTAAACATCAAGGCTGGATCCTGTGGTAAGAGTGTGTTTAGTTTTATAAGAAACAGCCAAATTCTCATCCAGAGTGACTCTACCATTATGCATTCCTACCAGCAATGAATGAGAATTCCTTTTGCTCCACATTCTTGTCAGCATTTGATGTGTTTTAGACTTTGGCCATTTAAATAGGCGTGTAGTGATATCTCATTTTTTTTTTTTTTTGACAGGCAGAGTGGACAGTGAGAGAGAGACAGAGAAAGATCTTCCTTTGCTGTTGGTTCACCCCCCCAAATGGCCGATACGGCTGGTGCACTGCGCCCCTGACTCCTGGCTTTGGATCGGCTCAACTCTGGCCGTTGTGGCCAACTGGGGAGTGAATCAGCGGATGGAAGACCTCTCTCTCTCTCTGCATCTCTCTGTGTAACTCTGACTTTCAAACAAATAAATAAATCTTAAAAAAAAAAAAAGACCTAGATTCTTGGGGCCAGTGCTGTGGGGTAGCAGGTAAAGCCACTGCCTGCAGTGCCAACATCCCATATGAAAGCCGGTTCAAGACCCAGCTGCTCTACTTTCAATCCAGCTCTCTGTTATGGCCTGGGAAAGCAGTACAAGATGGCCCAAGTGCTTAGGCCCTAGTACATGCATTGGAGACCAGGAGGAAGCTCCTGGCTCCTGGCTTCAGATTGGCGCAGCTCTGGCCATTGTGGCCACTTGGGGAGTGAACCAGCGGATGGAAAACTCTCTGCCTCTACCTCTCTGTAAATCTTCTTTCAAATAAATAAATAATCCTTTTTTTAAAAAAGATCTAGGTTCCTCTTGGCTCTTGGCTCTGCTCTCCTCTCTCCTCTTCTCTGCTCTATTTCTCTCCTTGCTAGCTCCTCTCCTCTGTTTCTCTCTTATATTCTCTTTCTCTTTTTTCTCCTTCGCCGCCCCTTCACTCCGGTCTGTAGGGTGTTCCCCAATAAACCCTTTCCCTTACTCCGGTGTCCGGTGTGTTTTGCGACGGCTAACATTAATCTATAACGTTGGTGCCGTGACTCGGATAGCCTCATATCGGTAATCCAGTGTCCCCCAGTGCTCTGGGGTGCTGGATTTCTGCCGGTCACAAAGCACACCTCCGGAACTCCTTCCAAGCCACCGAACGCTCTGCGATCTCCATCCACACATTGGCCTTCCAAATTCTGACGTAAGACGCGGGACGGGAAGCTCTCACGGTGACTCTACTTGTCCACTGAGTTGTGGTCTACTCTCGTCTACATTCGTCTGAGGCTTTTCTACTCAAGTCTAAAGTCGTAGTGTTAGACACCACTACTCCTACTTAGGCCTGTAGCCTCTACGGACACTGTGTCCAGGCAACAGTGGGGGCGAGTGAGGACTCCATCTCTGTTCACCTCTTTGCAGGTGAACAGGCCCTGGGCTCCAGCGGGTGCTTGGGTGACGACCCCGCCTTCTGCCCCCATGTTTTTTGTTTTTTGTTTTTTTTACTTTAATATTGCTTTTTTTTCTTTCTTTTTAAACTTTTATTTAGAATATAAATTTCCAAGGTACAACTCTCGCTAGTCAGAGAGCCGTGATGCAAGGACGCTTGCAATCCACGGAGCTGACTCTACAGGTCGCAATGGGAACTTTTCTCTACCCACGTTCCGTCTGATGGTCCCTCTCAAATTGGCCCCAGCCCTCAAAAGCGGCCCCTCCATGGTGGCGCATTTGGCCGAGGTTTCGGAAGTCGGAGTAGTTTGGCCCTGATAACATCTTTATCGCTTCCATGAGCGTTCGGGAAAAGGGAAGGGGATTCCATACGTTCAAGCCTTTTCCTCTCTTCGAACTAAGCCTTCCCTGTGTACTTCCTGCTCTCCCGCTCGAGTCCTTCTGGCCTCCAAGATTCACACTAGGGGGCAGAAGCCTGAGCAAAAAATCTTTTCTTCTGCCCTGATCCAGTTCCCGCCACTACCACAGCCTCCTTTGATCCTGCAGATCAACCTCCCCCTTATCGCTCCAATCTACAGGCACTGGCTCAGCGGCTGAAGTTCCAGCGCCATTGTCTCCCACGGGCAGCTGCGTCCTCACCTCCCCATCCTGCCGAATTCCAGGGGGCGGTGTCAACCTCTTCTGTCCTATCCAAAGCCCCTTGCTCAACTATTCCTCAAAGCCATTCTCATGCCCGCGTGTACTTCCTCCCTACCTGCTTTCCTGCATGGATCTGGCCCACTGTAACTAATTTTTCTTTGAATTTAAGAAGATCACTACCTTTGAAACTATTGCTTTGTAAAATGCTGAACTTATTTTGCAATTTATTTTAACAGGTTTCCAGGTAATCAGTACTCAATGAAACAGCAATGGGTAATTAGCACTTGTTTTAGATGAATGCAATTTTAATTTAAATTAAATTCAGATAGAGATAATATAATATCAGCATCATAAGTCATTTAGATGTAACTGCTAATTTAAATTGGGTAAAGGCGAATAAAATAAATGTGTCTAAGTGTAAACTTTTGTATACTCAACATGTTATATTCTATAAAAAACTATTTGGGTTAGTTCATAAACTGTCTATGAAAATTGTTCAACACTGTTTAAAGTAACTCAAGCTAAAATTTGATGCGTTACCTTAATTTGAAGATTTTTAACAGTTTATCTCAAAATGTAAATCAAGGACATTGGCAGATGGAAAAAACAGCTGAGTTTTTAAGAGCTATGGGTTATTTAAATATGTGCTTATTTTCAAACATTCAAATAATTACCTTGTAACAATGATCAAATTTGGTCTATATGTCATGATGTTAAATCTCATTTCAACCAGATATTTTGGATTTTGAGCCTTCTTGACATTCTTGACAGGCATTCAAAAAAATCAAAGTTCCAAAGAATTTGGACTCTGAAATTTCCAGTAACTTTTGGACTTTGGTTTTCCAGTTTGGGCCCAACTGAAAAAATTGAAGGACCTATGTCTCTCATCTTGTAGAGACACCAACTAATCAGGCTATTTGGACTAGTACTGTCAAGATGTGAAGTGGTGCTGAATTTTAAGTTTCTATAATATAAAATGGCACTAATACAAACGTCTGAGAATTAAAAAGTCTAATAATCTTGTGTTACTAGACATAATGGTTATCTTAATAAGAAAGCCCCAGAAGCCTAAAAGAGTTACGTGCTTTGTAAAATCCTGTAGGTGCTTTCAGAAATACTGTGTGCAGTAAGCAAATGCCTCTTGTTGGTTAATGAGTTTATAATTTTAAATGTGGCAACTTAAAGTCTTTTGTCATCCACAGTTTGGTATATCAGATTTGTTGCTCATAAAACTAAAGCATTGTTGGTTCTGTGTTTAGCTGTCTTCCTATAGGTTCTGATGAACTTTTTCCAGCCACATCTATTGTATTCAGTACTTTGGGATGACTCTGTAAACAGATGAAGTCAGTAATGTATTAAAGGTACCAACTGAGAGAAAGTATGGTTAACTGAGATTACTAAAAACAAAAGTAATTCAAATCAATTGGTAATTTACAAACAGGAGTTAGATTTAAAAAAAAAAAACTACTAAAACTGCCATATTGGTCTATTATGTTATATGTGTGTATACATACTGTATGTCTACATGGGAAAATTTAAAAGTTTTATTTTAATTGGCTTATAGATAAAAGATTGCCCATAAATTTAAGCTGCTAAAAGACTCATAGAATGGCAGATGTCCTAAATAGCACTCTGGCCTCAGAATCAGCCCTTAAGGCATTCAGATCTGGCTCAAGAGCCCATGAGAATATTTTAGGCATGGAAAGCCAAGACACTCTGGAAAAAAAAAGAAGACCTAAATGAAAGATCTCTGTGAGTGAGATCCCAGTGGAATGAATGGGGCCATCAAAGAAGGAGGTACCTTTCTCTGAAGGGAGGAGAGAACCTCCACTTTGACTATGACCCTGTCAGAATAAGAGTGAAGTCAGCGAACCCTAAAGGCTTCCATAGCCTCGGCAACTCATGACTAGAGCCTAGGGAGATTACTGATGCCATAAACAAGAGTGTCAAATTGTTAAATCAACTTCAGGAGTCACTGTGTACTTACGTCTCATGTGGGATCTGTCCTTAATGTGTTGTCCAATGTGAAGTAATGCTATAACTAGCACTGAAACAGTATTTTACACATTGTGTTTCTGTGTGGGTGCAAACTGATGAAATCTTTACTTAGTATATACTGAATCAATCTTCTCTATATAGATAATTAAAAATAAAAAAAATCTTGGTGTTAAATTGGAAATTGCCTAGAAAATTAATCAATTTTTTTAAAAAAAATATAACATGTAGGATCTCTGTCCTTAATGTGAATTAATACTATAACTAGTACTCCAACAGTATTTTTCACTTTGTGTTGCTATGTGAGGGCAAACTGTTGAAATCTTTACTTAATATATACTAAACTGATCTTCTGTATATAAAGAGAATTGAAAATGAATCTTGATGTGAAGCAAGGGGAGAGGGAGTGGGAAAGGGGAGGGTTGCAGGTTGGGGAGAAGTTATGGGGGGGAAGCCATTGTAATCTATAAGCTGTATTTTGGAAATTTATATTCTTTAAATAAAAGCATTATAAAAAAAAATTTAAGCTGCTAAAATTAATCAAAGATACATTTTAAGTCATATGACCTGAATCTCTGTATCATATGTTTTAAATGTGTTGGTAGAAAAAAGTAGAAACATTTTTTATATGCTTGTGCTGAAATTTGCTGGTTAAACAAGCTACACCATGTTAGATATTTAAGAGATGTTTCCAAATATAAGTATTAATATTTATGTTAGGCATTGGGCCTTCTGGTAAATGTTTTCTTAAGTTGTTATCTAATGGTTGAAACTGTTTGCTAAGTTTTCATGTGCTATTGCTATTGTCAGTAAGCGATCTGGGACTGGCTCCCCCATTTCTCTATTCTAAGCCTGACTTGTTCTCTCATTTCTCTATTCTCTTCGAGGTAGGAAACTATTTCTATTATGAAGGAATCTCCAAGATTCAAAATTTGATTTTAGATCTTATAAAAGAGATGGCTAACATTTTTCTGTAATAGCATAGCCAACATGAGAGCTTAAATTATAATTTCATAGCTAGATTTACTTTGCCATCAGCGAGGTAAACAGGAAAGACCTCCCTTTCAGAACAAAGGGAAAGGAAGTTTTAAAGTGAGAATATAGTTTTCCTCATGGGCATTGTCTACTTTAGAAAAACTACTACAGAACATGCCTGCGACTGTAGGCTTCTAGTTTAGGCCACCAAGAGTAGAGATGGGACTTGAGCACCCCCTTGACTTGCATCCTCTGGTCTGCTTTAACAAAACCCAAGAGGAAGAGAAAGCTAGGCATCAGAAGCATGGGTGGCAGGCCTATTAATGGCTCTTCTGTACAGTGATCTGCCCTCAAGGAGACCCAACAGGCCAGTCCACTGCAGTGGCTTTCAACGTGGCAAGCCTGGGCTTCAGTAGAAGTCAGCTTGTGGGGAGCCCTGGCAGCTCTGTCAGCCAAGAGTTGGATCACTGGAAATGGACCTGCCCTGGAGTTGAAGGACTTCAGGTCAGAGCCACAGATCTTATTGGCTCTAAACTGAAAAGCCCTTCACTCAGCCCAGCTTCCAAAGTGACCTCCGCAGCTGAGGGGACGGCCAAGCAGGGTCAGCAACATTGCAGGCAGAACTGTAAATTTCCTGTTAGAGATGCCACCTGCCTTTACATGGCCAGCTCTCCTCCCAGGCCAGCTAGGTAATGGAAGTCAACAGGGTGCCTTCCCCAAGGAGGCTTACACCTCCCCTAGGTTGTAGGCTATATGAAGAGACAGATGAGTCTGAGCCTCATAATGTACAAGGCTTTAAAGCCCACCTGGTTATTATCAAGCCCCTTCTGTCAGGTTCTATTTGCCTCTCAATCAGAAATCTTATTTGTAGCTTAGCACTTTTCTTAGGTTCTCTAGTAACAACTCAAGTGGCTTTTTTCCCAGTGTTGGCTGAAATCAGCTTTAAGCCACATTCATCAAACTGTCCCCACAAGGGTCCAGAGACACCCCCCCATTTACTCTCTATAAAATCCTCTTATTACCTGGTTAATTAATAGTCTCACCCTGTCTTTTATACTACAGTGTCTGCTTACAGCAGGTTATAATGCAACAAACGATGGCCTTCAGCAACTAGGCGGTCAACCAAATGCTGCCACAAGGATATACTCGGCTCCCCATCCAGGAGACAGCGGCTTGAAACATCGCCCTATGCCAGCGAAAAGAACCTCATCACCCCATGTCAGCAGGAAGTAGCTCTAAAGACAGATCATTGTCCCTCTACCCCTCCTGGACTTTTGGGACTAATGTAATCCCATATAAACCCTGCTTTATAAAAATCAAAAGGCGCAGTTTAAGCCAGGTGGCCTCATGGCCCAGCTACCTGAGCCAGGCTCCACCCCCATCCTAAGGGGATTCTGTAGGGTGTTCCCCAATAAACCCTTTCCCTTACTCCAGTAAAAAAAAATAAATAAATAAAATAAAAAATAAAAAAGATCTAGGTTCTCATGAATCATTTTTCTTATGGTAACAAAATAATTTTAAAAATAGGCTTACTTGTAGCAAAAAAAAAAAAAAAGAATGAATTACTTTCTGAACTGAGACTATCCCTTATAGATCATAGAAGAATGAGAAAAAGTGTGGAAGATAAATATAACGAAAGATAAATATAAGAAAACTTCAAGAAATTCCCAAGGCTGTGGAAGAATATTAGACCCAAATCCCAAAGGGGAAGACATTTTTCTGGAACAGTTTTTCTGCAATCCCATGTAGACAAGAACAGCAAGGCATTGGAGTTAGATTTAGCAGTGGGTCATTTTCACTTTTTATAATTTCAAAATCTTACAGATTCTGTTGTTTTCTGTCCTGGCTGTGTCTTTGTGAACTGCATGTTCTAGTTAGGTACCTCCAGGACAGAATCACCAAGGGAAACACGATGAGCCAGGAGCTTATGGAACTTAAGGTCTCTAAAAAACATGCTGCTACGTCATTGCATTTGGCAAGCAACGGTTTTAAGATAGTTTTCAGGCAGGTCACAGGCCGGCACAGCCAACAGATAAAACAGCCTCTTGCCTTCTGATGTATTGCAGCCATTGTGGTGAGAACGGAGTTCCTGTTGGGATCCCGAGCAAGAGGCTCTAGTCAGCAGGCCTCTGTTTTGCTAGGATCTTGCTTCAAGTTAGAGGTTAGGTTGCAGCTCCCTGCCCTCTAAATTGTTCTGTTAAAGGTTACATTACATAGACAATTCGAACAAAGCACTGGAATGTCTGAGGTAAGAGAGCTCTTTGTAAATCAAGGAGAAGAATAAAGTTCCGCAGCATAATCCTATCTCTAAGCCAAATCTAGATAATGTCAAAATACTTTCAAATAACCATTTAACTCCTTCTTTGCAAGAATTACAAGTCTGCACTGAAAGAGATGTTCCCTACTCCCCAAAGAAGCAAAGCAGGTAGCGATATTCTTTGCATCACAAACTTACTACAGAGAGGTAAAGAAAAAAAAATGTGAAAATAAAGGTTAAATGGGAAGATAGTGAGGAAACATACCTTCTCTCTTTTAAAAGATTTAATTATTTGTTTGAGAGGCAGAGTTACAGAGAGAGAGGAGAGACAGAGATCTTCTATCTGCTGGTTCACTCTTCAAATGGCTCCTATCTGCTGGTTCACTCTTCAAATGGCTCTAATGGCTGGGGCTGGACCAGGCCAAAGTCAGGAGCCTGGAACTCAGTACTGGGACAGGACGTCGAACTAAGTACTGCTATGCGTTCTGCCACCTCTCCTGATATCTGCTTGAAGAAAAGTTCATGGGAGGACTTAGGGAAACAATTTTGGATATATTAATAAGAATTATCATTTATCAAGTGTCTGCAATGTGCTAGATGCCTTACAGGCATTAGCTTACTTCAATGCCCCCAACTGCATTCCAAGGTGAATTTTATTATCCTTAATTTATCTTTGGAAAAGAATAATGTGGCTTACATTATATGATATGCTGAAGCCTTGTGACTAGTAAAGGCTGGAGCCTGCATTCAGACCCTAGAGTGACTGAGTCTGGATCGGCCCAGCTCCACTGTTGTGCCATCTTTAATTCTCTGTCACAGAACATCAGAAAGTGCTTTAGGCTTTAAAATATATTAGAATCTATTTCCTATTGCTGCTGCCACCCTGATTCAAGTTTCGTTTTTCTGTTGGCCTGGATAATTGATCTCCTGTATTTATGTGGCTCCCCCACCCCCAGGATTCACTGAACATTGTAACCCAGAGGAGGCCTTTAAGACAGAGGTCAGGACCTCCCAACCTGGTGCTCAGTATCACTGAGCAGATTTTCATCGCACTCACAATAAAATCCAAAGTCATTCAAAGGGCTTCTAACACCATATATCATCTGACCCCTCCCTCCCTTTAGAACTTTTTCCTACCTCTCCGTAGGTAATCTTACCCTAGTCATACTGGTCTTGTTTTCCTCAAACATACTCTGACTACTTCTGCCTCAGGACTTTGAACTTGCTGTTCATTCTGCTTGAGATCTCTTCTGGATACTCATAAAACTTACTCCTTCACTTCCCTTAGAACTCTGCTCACATATGATTTTATTGGTGAGTCCATTCCATTAATAACTATGGTAACTAGCATCCAAATATGGCTCCTTAGAGCTGTATCTTCCAGCGTTTACAGCCTTGTATGCTCTTCTTCCTCTAAATCTAGTGTGTTCTATAGCTTGTTTTGACCAAGAGAATGTGGTAGAGGCAACACTTAGATGACTTCTAAGGAGAGGTCACAAAAGGTGTTTGCAGTTTCCACCTGGATTTCTTGGAACACCTGCATCATAGGAAGCCACCAACTATTAGAAGCCTGTCTACCTATTCCCACTATCCTGTGAGAAAGCCTGGGGCAGCCCATGGAAAAGCCATGTGGTCACAGCCCAGTTATTTCAGCCTTCCCAGCTGAGGTGCCATGATTCGAACTAAGAAGCCAGCCTACTCAGTTCTTCAGGTAACTCCAGCCTCAGGCACAGGCAGTGTAAAGTCCCCCAAGAGAGAATCACTCAGTCAACCTCCAAAATCATAATAAATTGTTTTATTTTTAGTCTTTTTAAAGATTTATTTTATTTATTTGAAAAGCAGAGTGGGCCGGCGCCGCGGTTCAACAGGCTAATCCTCCGCCTTATGGCACTGGCACATAGGGTTCTAGTCCCAGTCGGGGAGCTGGATTCTGTCCCGGTTGCCCCTCTTCCAGGCCAGCTCTCTGCTGTGGCCAGGGAATGCAGTGGAGGATAGCCCAAGTGCTTGGGCCCTGCACCCCATGGGAGACCAGGAGAAGCACCTGGCTCCTGCCTTTGGATCAGCGTGGTGCGCTGGCCGCAGCGCGCCGGCCACGGCGGCCATTGGAGGGTGAACCAAAGGCAAAGGAAGACCTTTCTCTCTTTCTCTCTCTCTCACTGTCCACTCTGCCTGTCAAAAAAAAAAAAAAAAAAAAAAAAAAAAAAAGAAAAGCAGAGTGAGAGAGAGAGAGAGAATCTTCCATTAGCTGGTTCACTCTCCAAATGGCTGCAACAGGTTTGAGTCTCCCTGAATTTTGTTTTAAATCAACGGTGTTTAGGGTGTTTTATTGTACAGCAATGGCTATCTGGAACATAAGTCAATATTAGCTGCACCCCAATGCCCACACATAACATACTCCACACCCTCCTTAACTAGCTTTATTTATCTCCATTGCTCTCTGCCACCACATGGCTTATTGTGTATTCACCTATTTGTTATTGTCTCTCAGTCCCCACAGAATGTCAAATCTGGGAAGCTGGAGACTTTGTCACACTCATTACTGTATTTCTAGTATCTGGAATAGTATTTATTTTAAGACATCCCTCAGGGGTCAGCATTGTAGTGCAGTGGGTAAAGGTGCTGCCTTTGACACCCACATCCCATATGGGTGCTGGTTTGGGTCCTGGCTGCTGCACTTCCAATCCAGCTCCCTACTAATGCATTTAGGAAAGCAGCACAAGATGACCCAAATGCTTGCACCCCTACAAACATGTGGGAGACCAGGAAGAAACTACTAGCTCCTGGCTTTGGCCTGGCCTAGCCCCAGCTGTTAAGGCCCTTTGGGGAGTAAACCATTGGACAGAAGATCTCTCTCTCTCTTTCTCTCTGTAACTGCCTTTCAAATGAAATGAAATGAAATGAAATAAAATAAATAAGTTTTAAAAAATAAGATGGACCCTTAATTAAATATTTCTTGAAAGAAGGCACAAGTTTATTTTGCTAAGTTTTCTTTCTCTAAACATAGTAAGCCTATAAAAAGAAAGGACTGAAATTATTTTAAATGGTCTACACCTATAGGCTTCCCTGTTATAAACACATCTGATGCTATCTAAAATACTTCAGTCTTTGCCTTGCCATTGAAACATATCTTCTAAGGGGGAGGGAGTAAGGTTCTGTTTCCTTTAATAAATATTGACCCTGGGAGAAGGGGACTAGAAATATCATAGTCTAAGTCTGTGACCCCTCAGCCCCCAACATGTTGAAATTTTTATTTTATTTATTTATTTATTTATTGACAGGCAGAGTGGACAGTGAGAGAGAGAGACAGAGAGAAAGAGAGAAAGGTCTTCCTTTTCCATTGGTTCTCCCCCCAGTGGCTGCTGCGGCTGGCGCACCACGCTGATCTGAAGCCAGGAGCCAGCTGCTTATCCTGGTCTCCACACGGGTGCAGGGCCCAAGGACTTGTGCCATCCTCCACTGCACTCCCAGGCCACAGCAGAGAGCTGGCCTGGAAGAGGGGCAACCGGGACAGAATCCGGAGCCCCAACTGGGACTAGAACCCGGGGTGCCGGCGCTGCAGGCAGAGGATTAGCCTATTGATCCGCGACGCTGGCCAAAATTTTTATTTTTAAATATTAAAATATTTAATATTAAATAAAATTTTTTTTGGACAGGCAGAGTGGACAGTGAGAGACAGAGAGAAAGAGAGAAAGGTCTTCCTTTTCCGTTGGTTCTCTCCCCAATGGCTGCTGCAGCTGGCGCACCACGCTGATCCGAAGCCAGGAGCCAGGAGCCAGGTGCTTCTCCTGGTCTCTCATGTAGTGCAGGGCCCAAGCACTTGGGCTATCCTCCACTGCACTCCCTGGCTACAGCAGAGAGCTGGCCTGGAAGAGGGGCAACCGGGACAGAACCCGTTGCCCCAACTGGGACTAGAACCCGGTGTGCCGGCGCCGCTAGGTGGAGGATTAGCCTGTTGAGCCACAGCGCCAGCCTAAATAAAAACATTAATTAAAAATTGTTTCAAAGGCAGAGTGGCAGAAAAACGGGGAGGGGGGAGAAATAGAAAAATACACAGAGAGAAATAGAAATCTTCCATCTACAGGTTCACTCCCGAAATGCCCAAATCAGCCAGGGCTGGGCCAGCCAGAACCCAAGAGTTAGAAATTCCATCCAGATCTGCCATGTGGGTGCCTGGAGCCCAAGTATGTGGGCCATCTTCTGCTGCTTTCCCAAGTGCATTAGCAGAGAGCTGGATCAGAGGCAGAGCAGCCAGGTCTCCAAATGGCACTCCAATATGGGATGCCAGTGTTGCAAGTGTGTCCTACTGTGCCACACAACATTGGCCCTACATGTTGAAATCTTAATCCTCAATGAGGGCACTTCAAAGGTAAAATGGAATTGAAAGATGTTTATTTTGGTACAAAAAGTCTTGAAACCCAGGTTTTTTTTTTTTATAATATATATTTTCCATGAACTTTTAAAAGATTCCTTTATCAGGATGTGGGAGTCTTTTGATGTGATTAGGATATGAAGACAGCATGCACCTGGATGGAACTGGTGCCCTTATGGAGGAGACTGGAGAATTCTGTAGCCCTCTCTGTCACGTAGGGAAATAGTGAGATGGCCATCTGCATACCAGGAAACAGGCACTCACTGACGCTGAATCTTCTAGCACCTTGATCTGGGACTTCCCAGCTTCAGAACTGTGAGGAATCCATGTCTGTTGTTTAAGCCTCCCAGTCTATGGTAAGCTGTTACAGCAGTCCAAACGGAGGCAAGAAGTAAAACAGGAGTCAGGCACACAGCCCGCGAGCAGATGGCCATCCGAAGCAAGGCAGATGCAGCCGGGGTGTTCTTGTCGGTCCACTGCACTGCAAACACCACCCCTCCCTTCCCTCGGGTCTGCAAGGGCCTGAGGATTCTCTCAATCCACATGCACTTGTTCAATGTCTCTTCCCTCTCTTACAGTGAAAATACCTATTCTCTACTTCCACAGAATTCGTGAGAATGAAAGAAGGTCACTCAGTGGAAAAGCTGAGACATAAAATGTCTAAAACGATTCCAAGTTTTGGAAACAAGAATCTTCTTGGTGTTAAAATATAGTTCAAGATCTCATTTCAACCACTTTGTGGGAAAATTGTTAGCATTAAGATCTCTTGGCTATTAGCTTTGTTTATCTTTTTAGGCTCTGCTACTTCTGGAGAGAGAAGGGAAGGATTGAAGGTTGTATATTCCTAAAGAAATAAGTGCTGATACA
The DNA here is from genome assembly GCA_949820135.1 of Sylvilagus floridanus. Classification (NCBI taxonomy): domain Eukaryota; kingdom Metazoa; phylum Chordata; class Mammalia; order Lagomorpha; family Leporidae; genus Sylvilagus; species Sylvilagus floridanus. The sequence continues at coordinate 59,004,037 of OX463239.1, forward strand.
GCAAACAGCACAGCCTAGGGGTGTGGGTTAGGGGGTGGGCTGTCATTCGGTGTCAATGGAGGATTGGGCTTGGACACTCTGCCGTCTCCTGAGCCTAAGCCTCAGCCTCAGATTTCTGGACAGCACATTTTCAGGCAAGAACAAACAACAGGGCTGTCCCGTTTGTTTTGACTCCTAAGGAAAGAAGAGACAGCAGGAGGTACGGATAGTCTCAAAGCTCACAGTCCTTGCTTTACCAGTGGAAATTCCTAGCTAGCTTCTCCATTGAAATTATGCGCATTGAGGTTTTTCTCAAAGTGCTCTCCAGGACCCAAATTGTACTTTCTGTATCCAGTCCAGTTGGATCATTTCTCCAGAACAAAACACGACTACAGTGAATTCTCTCTGGCTTTGAACCTATAGCTTTCCTAGATTTTTTCAGTTCCCTGCCCCTACACCCTCTCCCTTTATTTTATAGGTTCAGTCTGGGCACTTTGTTGAAACAGCCCTATTTAGAAGATTACAAAACTGAGATTCAGGGGCTGGCGTTGTGGCATAGCAGGTAAAGCCGCTGCCTGCACCACTGTCTTCCCATATGGGTGCCAGTTCGTGTTCCAGCTACTCTGTCTCCAATCCAGCTCCCTGCTAATCACTGGGAAAAGCAGTGGAAGATGGCCCAAGGGCTTGGGGCCCTGCACCTTCGTGGGAGACCCGGAAAAAGCTCCTGGTTCCTGGCTTTGGATTGGCTCAGCTCCAGTGGTTATGGCACCTGGGGAGTGAACCAGTGGGTGGAAGACCTCTCTCTCTCTCTCTCTCTCTCTCTGTCACTTTGCCTTTCAAATAAATAAAACAAATCTCTTTTTAAAGATTTATTTAAAATAAAAGTGTTTTTAGAAAAATGCCGTTTTTCACAAACACTTTTTAGAAATAAACCCATTAAGATAAATAATGTTAAAATAAGATTTCTTTGAGGCCACAGCTGGTCCTTTTTATGTAAAATTACAAGTTTAAAATACATGTTGGATGGGGCCAGCACTGTGGCACAGTGAGTTAAAGCTCCAGTCTGCAGTGCTGACATCCCATATGGGCACCCGTTCAAGTCCCGACTGTTCCACTTCAGATCCAGCTCTCTGCTGTGGCCTGGGAAAGCAGTAGAAGATGGCCCAAGTCCTTGGGCCCCTGCACCCATGTGGGAGACCTGGAAGAAGCTCCTGGCTCCTGGTTTTGGATCAGCTCAGCTCTGGCCATTGCGGTCGTTTGGGGAGTGAACCAGCAGAATGGAAGATCTCTCTCTCTCTGGCTCTATCTCTCTCTGTAACTCTGTCTTTCAAATAAATAAAATAATTCTTTAAAATAAAATAAAATACATGTTGGGGTCAAGGTGAAAAAAGTTGTTTTAAGAAGACTGTAAGGGGCCAATAACCCAGATTCCAAGGATCACGGAACATAAATTAAAACAAAGTCTTAGGGCCTTAGCACTGTGGCACAGAGGGTTAGGCTGATGTCTGCAGTGCCAGCATCCCATCTGAGTCCTGGCTGCTCTACTTCCAATCCAGCTCTCTGCTATGGCCTGGGAAAGCAGTGGAAGATGGCCCAAGTCCTTGGGCCCCTGCACCCATGTGGGAGACCTGTTAGAAGTTCCAGGTTCCTGGCTTTGAATTGGCCCAGTTCTGGCTGTTGCAGCCATTTGGGAAGTGAACCAGTGAATGGAAAACCTCTCTCTCCCTTTCTCTCTTTCTGCCTCTGCCTCTCTGTAACTCTGCCTTTCAAATAAATAAATAAATCATTTTTAAAAATGAACATGGGAGTGCAGGTATCTTTTTCAAAAACACTGATTAAAAAAAAAAAAAAAGACTGTAGAGTACAGTGGAGATTTTGGCTTCCATACAAGGTTTGAATTGGTTTTGTAGATTTTTCCCAGTACTTAGATTTAGGGTTTAGATTATCTCATGTGACTCTTATAAAAACGGAAGTTTTAGCCAAGCACTGACATGTAAAATAAAAACAAGAAACTTTTTCCTTCAGGGACTAGCTGAGCCATAGTTGAAAGTTCACTAATGCACCTACATATCCATGGTAATTAAACCTAGCTTCTAACAAACTTAAAGTTAAATTTTAATGGCTTTTTATGTCTGGGTAATAAATTACATGTAAATGACTCTTGGATGGAGAACCTTAGTTTACACAAAATGTCAAAAAAACTGTACTGATTGATAAACTCAGAAGAGGCCTTGGCGATCTGTGTTCCAGATGGCCCCATAGCCAAATCAGTCAGCTTCCCTGAAACTTTGTTTCTTCTTCTATGAAATAGTTATGTTTGGCATTGTAACTAATGTTTATGCAGTGTTTATTTCTTCAAAATTCTTTCCTATGTATGATCCGACTTAATTCTTCTCAATCTGTGAAATAAGAACAGATCCTGTTACCCTCATAACACAGACGCAGAGACTGCAGCTCATAAAGGCTTGAATTATGTGTCTAAAGTCACAGTTTGAATACGGTAGAACGAGGAATTCAGACTCGGTTGTTCAGATACAATTCTAGGTAGGGAGACAGCAGCCTGCTACCTCTGAAAGTCTGACACAGTAAAGTTGCGTTTAGTCATTATTTAATTACAACCAGACTTTTAAAGTACCTTAAACACTATGCAACAGGTACAATATGTTCCCTAGCCTGCAGGACTGGACGCTATTATGGTTCCACTGCAGGAGGATCCAATTAGGTACTAAGTTAATAGCCAACTTTATAGCTAAGCTAATAGAAAAGCCACATCATACTGGCTCCGTCTTGTCAACTAGCTGCTTTTTTTTTCTTTTAAAGATTTATTATTTATTTATTTGAAAAGCAGAGCAGCAGAAAGAGAAGGAGAGACAGCAAGAGAGATCTTCTATCTGTTAGTTCACCCCTCAAATGGCCACAACAGCCAGGGCTAGGCCCGGCTGAGGGAGCCAGGGGCCAGGAGTTCCATCCCGGTCCCCTACATGGGGCCATTCTCCACTGTTTTCCCAGGCTCACTAGCAGGGAGCTGGATGTACGTGGAGCAGCCAGAATGCAGATGGGATGCTGGCACTGCAGATGTCAGCTTAACCCTCTGTGCCACAGTGCTGGCCCTAAGACTTTGTTTCAATTTATGTTCCTTGATCCTTGCAATCTGGGTTACTATAAAATACATTCTCTCATTGCTCACCCACCAGGATGTAAGAATCACAGCATTAGCCAGAACAGCTGTAAGTGAACAATGTAAATAGCACTCAATTAGTTTAAGGAATGATGCTCGTATGGGTCTCCCATGCTCTTTCCTCAGATATTTAACCCCAGGTGTTTGGTAAATCCTAACCCATTATTTCTGCAGTTTTTGGTTTCGACCTGAAGTCGAACCAAATATTAACATTCATTTATATTTGCATGGCATGCTTTCAAATTTTTCAAAGTGCTTCTGCATTCATTATTCACTTTATCAGTATATAACGCCAGGAAGAGTTGAAATTGTTCTCTGTAGTTTCCAAAACAGCTATTTATTTACTTACTTACTTATACAATGAACACAATGGGATATCACAGAACTACCATAACAATACCGGAAATGAAGACAAGAAGGGGCTGGCGTTGTGGCACAATGGGTTAAGCCGCCACCTGTGAGGCCAGAGTCCCAAAGCAGAGTGCTGGTACAAGTCCTGGCTGCTCTGCTTCCAATCCAGCTTCCTGCCAATGTGTCTGGGGAAGCAAGAAAGAGGTCCCAGGTACCTGGGTCTGTGCCGCCCACACGGGAGACCCAGATGGAATTCCAGGCCCCTGGCTTCAGCCTGGCTCAACCCTGGCCGTTGAGGACATTTGAGGAATGAATGAGCGGAAGGAAGTTCTCTCTCTCTCTTTCTCCCTCTCTTCCTCTGTCACTTTGCCTTTCAAACAGATAAAATCTTAAAAAAACAAAGTGGGGGAGAGCAGTGCTATGGTGTAGTGGGCTAAGCTTCCACTTGCAATCCACTGCATCCGACATGGGTGCTGGTTCTAGTCCCGGCTGCTCCTCTTCCAATCCAGCTCTCTGCTATGGCCTGGGAAAGCAGTAAAAGATGGTCCCAGTGTTTTGGCCCTTGCACTCATGTAAGAGACCCAGAGGAAGCTTCTGGCTCCTGGCTTTGGATTGGCCCAGCTCCAGCTGTTGTGGCCATTTGGGGTGTGCACCAGAAGATAGAAGACCTTTCTCTCTGACCCTCCCTCTCTGTCTGCAGCTCTATTTCTCAAATAAATAAATAAAAATCTTTATAACAAAATGAAGACATGAAGATAATAGAATGAAGAACAGTAAAGTGTGCCAATCAGGTCTGAAGTTAGTAGGGTCTGAAATAACTACAAACACAGAAAAATAAAATAAAGTAACATGTTCCAAAAGTAACAAATCAATCAAAAAAGATATAATCTAGGTTCAGTCATCAAACTTACAATTCCAAAGCGTAAGAGAAAGTTAGTAGCAATTGGTGAGGATATCTTTGTCCCAGAAGTGCCAATATCACTTAAAGATTCAGAAGGAAGCCTAAGTAAATTAATACTCATTCCTTTTTAAATATAAAATGAGAAATAAATGAACATAACTCTACTAAAATCCATAAATATTCAAAGAGAAGATGTAGAGTGAGGTTAATAATTAGGTGTCATAATCAATTGTCTTTTTATAATAAAATTTAAAGATTATTTTCAAATGCTAATTTTTGTTTTCATTAAGTAATATGCTCATAGATATTTAGGAAAAACTCCCTGGAGGCAATATATACTGCTACAGTGTAAGAGCAGCAAATTATCAAGGACAGAATACATATTTGTACAGATTTTGAACCAATCTGAGACAGAAATTTCCAAGTGTTCTTGAAAAATATGTGAGTGTTCACTTCTATAAGACATTAAGCTGTTTCCTTTAAAAATTCCAGCTGGAGGAGCCAGGGCTATGGCCTAGTGGATAAAGCCTCCACCTGCAATGCTGGCATCCCATATGGGCACTGGTTCGAGTCCCAGCTGCTCCACTTCCAGTCCAGCTCTCTATTATGGCCTGGGAGGGCAGCAGAAGATGGCCCAAGTCCTTGGGCCCCTGCCCCTGTGTGGGAGACCCAGAAGAAGTTCCTGGCTCCTGGCTTGGGGAGCGAATCAGCAGATGGAAGACTTTTCTCTCCGCTTCTCTGTAACTCTGCCTTTCAGATACTTAAATAAATCTTTTTTAAAAAAAATTCGAAAGCCACTGATATGCCTGTACACTTAACTGTCCCTTGAGACATTTTAAGTCAGTGTGTATCATTCACAGGCCCATCAAAATTTTGGCATGGAGCCTGATGGGTGACCAAGAAGCAAGAGAGGACAGGATATCAAGAAGTCACAGGATGGAGGACAAAATACTACAGAATGAGCAACAGTGTATTTTTAAGTCCAAGGCCAGTCACAGTGTGTTTCGGAATACTTAGGAGCTCCTTACTATTTGGCATTTGGAACGCCCAATTTGGATTAGTGTCACTTAGGGACAATCCTGGTTCTGGGACCCAGTTGCTTTCCTCTTCCAGCTGCTCGGGATGCAGTTATGTTGCCATCTAGTGGCTATATTTAGAATTGCAGTTTCCCTACACGCTAGGGGAAGCTTTGATTCACCATCTTGTGTCAATTCACAACCTAAGTCAATTCAGATCAGGCAAAACTCCCTCTAACAGAGATCACCCTAGCGACTCACTTTGCAAAAATGTCTTCTGTCTCCTTGTGCAAAGAGCTTTAATTTCTTGCACAGTCTTAAATTCTCTTGGTTTCCAAAAGATTAAAGTGAACATATATAAACCAGAACACATACATGTGTTTTTAAAAAATTATCACTTTTTGGGCCGGCGCTGCGGCTCAACAGGCTAATCCTCCGTCTTGCGGCGCTGGCATACCAGGTTCTAGTCCCGGTTGGGGCGCCGGATTCTGCAGTGGAGGATAGCCCAAGTGCTTGGACCCTGCACCCCATGGGAGACCAGGAGAAACACCTGGCTCCTGCCTTCGGATCAGCGCGGTGCGCCGGCCGCAGCGGCCATTGGAGGGTGAACCAATGGCAAAGGAAGACCTTTCTCTCTGTCTCTCTCTCACTGTCCACTCTGCCTGTCCAAAAAAAAAATTATCACTTTTTTAGTTTTTCAAACAAATTCTTTATTTCAAGAAGGAAGAAACTGAACCCTAGAGAGGTAACAAGGAGGTGCTTCAAGAGTTGAATTTTCATTCATTTATTAACAAGTATTGTTCATTGGATTTCTTCTCAGAGCCACGTGCTGAGGAAGCAAAGATGGATAACACACTAGGGCCGCTCTGTCTAAAGGGGAGCCAGGGTCAGGATCAATTAAGAAAGAGTATGAGGGCCGATGCCGCGGCTCACTTGGCTAATCCTCTTCCTGTGGCACCGGCACCCCGGGTTCTAGTTCCAGTCAGGGCTCCGGATTCTGTCCCAGTTGCTACTCTTCCAGTCCAGCTCTCAGATGTGGCCCGGGAAGGCAGTGGAGGATGGCCCAAGTGCTTGGGCCCTGCACCCACATGGGAGACCAGGAAGAAGCACCTGGCTCCTGGCTTCGGATCGGCACAGTGCGCCGGCCACAGCGGCTATTTGGGGGTGAACCAACGGAAGGAGACCTTTCTCTCTGTCTCTCTCACTGTCTAACTCTGTCAACAACAACAACAAAAAAATAAAAAAGAAAGAAAGAAAGAAAGAGAGAGTATGAGAGAACAGTGGTGGGTGGGCTGTGCAAATGGCTTGCTGAGACCAGGCCTGGGAGTACTGAGTCATATTTAAGGCAACCAACCCTAAAAAGGACATGCAGTAAACAAAATGTGGCAAATCCATACATCAGTCTATTTATTCAGCTCTGTAAAGGAAGAGCAGTCTGACGTGTGCAATAACATGGGTGAATCTTGAAGACATTCTGCTAAGTGAAATAAGCCAGTACACTAAAGGGCAAATGCCACATGGTTCCACTAACATGAGGCATCTGCAACAGTCAAGTTCATAGAGACAGAAAGTAAAACGTGGCTTGCAGGTGCTGGGGGAAAGACAAATGAGAAGTTACTACCCAAAGCACTGACTTTCAGTTTGAGAAGATGAAAGAATCCTGGAGACGGACGGTGGAGATGGTAACACAATATGATTATGCATAACACCTCCAAATGGCACATTTAAAAATGGCTAAGACAGTAAAGTTTGCTCTGTGTATTTTACCAGAAGTTTTAAAAAGAAGTACGCAGAAAGCAATGGGAACAGCCACACACAATATACTTGTAACGTTGAGCAAAAGAAGCTAGACAGTAAAGGGTGCATTCTGTGGGCTTCTATTTACATAATCCACATGCTAAAAGAGAGGCAGGGCTGGTGCTGTGGCATAGCAGGTAAAGCCGCTGCCTGTGGTGCCGGCATCCCATATGGACACTGGTTCGAGTCCTGGCTGCTCCTCTTCTGATCCAGTTCCCTGCTATGGCCTGGAAAAGCAGTGGAAGATGGCCCAAGTCCTTGGATCCCTACCTCCGTGTGGGAAACCCAGAAGCTCCTGGCCCCTGGCTTCAGATCAGTGCAGCTCCAGATGTTGTGGCCATCTGGGGAGAGTACCAGCGGATAGAAGACCTCTCTCTGCTTCTGCCATTCTATAACTCTGCCTTTCAAATAAAATAAATAAATCCTTAAAAAAAGAGAGAGAGAGAGAGGCAGAGATGGAAAGGTAGCATGGGCTTCTAGGGTTCTGGTAATGTCCCTTTCTTAATCAAAGAGCACTCTAAAAATTAATTTTGCTGTGGTAATTTTTGCAGTTTTCTGTACATATAGTGAGCTTCAAGTTTCTTTTTCTTTTCACGAGACACAGACAACCTGAAGGGGAATCACCAGAATAGTCAAGGAACTTTACGCCTTTGCAGATGGAAAGGTTGAAAACTTTCAGGGTGGTCAAAGTAGTCAGAGTCTTCAAATATGTCTGAAGCAGTGGCACGTGGAAGAGGAAGCAGACTGCGCACTATGCCAAAGTAGATCTTGGAAATGGTGGCGGGTGGTAGTGAGAGGAAGACAGAATTCAGTTCCTTATTAGGGATGCTTCAATTGTTGAGTGAGAATGGGATCGCTCATGCAGCATATGCACCAAGCACTGACTTTGGGGCAAATGTAACTGGGTTGGAGGGGGGACATCCTGCCTCTGCCACTAATTTGGATGAATTATGTCAAATAGGGAGTCTCAGATCCTACACTTGTAAAATGGGCCTTGCACTTTCTCACTGGTTTACTTTCAGGATTAGTGATGATGCATACAACATGCCCAGCCCAGGCTTGGCTCAGTAAGTAGCAGAGATTATTTTCAGTAGAAGATGAATCACCCATCAGTGAGGTGTTAGATGTATTGAAGCATTTGTCTCCTTCAACAACAGTAATGTCCGCTGCTCTGCATTTGTCTAACTTTCCAAGGTCACACAGCAGGTAAGTGGCAAGGCCTTCCGTTCCTGAGGTAGCTCCACTCCAGGGGGCCGCCTCAGGCAAAGATGTTCCCACAGCAGCCAGTGCCCATCAGGGCTGCATGACAGTGATACGGCAGGATCCTGATCCTTTCAATTCTGAGTGTGCTCTAGAGAAATCCAGACGGAAAAATCAAGTCATGGGCAATGGAGAAGCTTGAGGCTAACAGGTATGTGTGGTGGGAGGAGAGGAGAGTTTTTAAACAGAGGAGTAAGGGAGGGGTGGTGTTATGGCGCATCTGGTTAAACTGTCATCTGTGAGGCTGGTATCCTACCTGTGTGCCAGTTTGCATCCCAGCTGCTCTGCTCCCTGCTAATGTGCCTGGAAAAGCAGTGGAAGATGACCCAAGTGCTCGGTCCCCACTACCTATGTGGCAGGCCTAGATGCAGCTCTGAGATCCAGGCTTTGGCCTAGCCCAATGCCCGCCAATGCAGCCATTTTGGGGGAGTGAATCAGTGGATGAAAGATCTCTCTCTCCCTCTCTGTCTCTCTGTCTCTCTCTCTGTGTCTCTACCTTTCAAATATCATTTTTTTAAAAGAGCGGATTAAGGAAAAATTTGAAGACAAGGTTAGCCCACATCACCATTTTTTTTTTAGCACCCATTTTTAACTGGTTACATTAATAAGTAATAGGTCTAAACACAGGATGTTACTTTGAAAATTCAGTTTCTTCATTTTAGGGAAACACAATGCACTTAATTCACAAAGGTGAGAGAAACCTGAATTAGTGCTTTGGCCTAAACTTCCCCAAAGCTTCCTTCATATCCTGGCTCCAGACTTCTTAACTCTCGCATTTCCAAAGGAACTGACTTCCCGGAGCAGAGCCTCTCTTCCACTCCAGGCTCTCTTCTCGCCTTCTGTTGCACATCCGCCTAGGAACTAGGAGAACCAGGAGACAAAGGAGAGTCCCTAGGACAAGGGAGCGAGGAAACAAACACCTGGAATGGTCTCCTTTGACTTGGGCATTACACACTCAGATCAGACTGACCCTTTGAACTTGCTTCCTCTCCAAGCTGCTCGAATGCTTGACAACTTTTATACTGGCTGAAAAATAAAGGGGTAGCAATTTAACTCGCTATAGCTTAGGCCTTAGCCAGAGGAGAAAAATATCAGCAGCTTCCTTTTATAACAGCTTATTTTAGCTGTTTCCTTCTTCATATGAAAGCCCTTGGTAGAAACCAACATAACAGTCCAAACCCACACAAAAACCTCAGCTTTTAGTCACAGGCCTCACAGGGATGTGACATCATTTCTCAGTTTACCAAATGGAGACATTTCCTGGAACACCCACTCTGAGCTTTTGCCTAAAGGAGTTGGGGAGTTTGCAGCCCACGATGTTGTCTAACTGGATCTCCTGGGTTGGTATCCCATAGGCAGACTTCTTTCAGTGGGGCCTGTTCTTTTCATAGGTAGAAGACAAAGCAGTGACTTGCCCTCCTTTTGGGATGGAGAGCAGTCCCCAGTGTACACAGCAGAGTCCTGCAGGAAGTGATGGCACATTCAGAATGAGTAATTTGTGGAGCAGATAATAAAAGGACCATACACAGGAAAATGGAGTTTGGGGGAGCAACACTGGATTGGGTGGTACCCCAGGGTTAGTTACTGTGAGCAAAAGAAAGGGATTCTTGCTGAAGTGGTTCTCAAATTTCAGCAAGCATCTGCACCCCCTAAATGACTTATTAAAACACAGACTGCTGGGCCCTACCTTGGAATTTCTGCTTCAGCTGGTCTAGAGTAGGAGTGGAGTGCTTGTATTTTCCACAAATTCCCTGATGATGACAATGATGTCGGTATGGGGAGAAAACTGTGGAGAAGATGTGCAGACGTGCAGCCAACACAGGGAGACTCAGCAGGGAAGAGATCAGCGGAACCTAATCCAATCAGCCCAATTTCCCCTTATCCAATTCCTTCTGTTGCTTTTCATTGATTAAAGTCAACCAGCAATCAAGAGGTAAGAGAGCCCCAAGACACAATTTAGACAGTCCAGTCTCTCTGACACAGATCAAAGAGGAGAGTGGATTTGGGGAACCAAGTGGAAAATACTCACCACGTTCACCCCAAAATCTCTGCAAGTACTTTCTTCTCATTTTTTTTTCATGTTACCTTGTATTTCTATCATGGTTTCTAGTGTGCACAAGCATTCACTTACATTATACAATATCCTTGTCATTTTCACTGTATGAGGTAGGTGGGAATGATACATGCTCATATACAAGTAAGGAAATTGAGGTTCAAAATGGTTGAGGCTGTGCATCTGCTAAGAGCTGGGACATTAACACAAGTTTTCATGGGTTCCGATGTGGGTCTCTCCCTGCCACTTGACACTTCAGACATCAGGGAATCTGGAAGTGATCCTGGTCCTGTAGTGAACTATCTCCCCCTCAGTGCCCCATACGCATTCTCTTCCTTGAATGAAGAGTTCAACCCTTGCTCAAGGGCTTACAGTGAATTTAGCCTCTTGCTAGAATTGTTTCTTTGCATTCGTCACTGTTTTTTAAACTTTTTTTTTTAAAGATTTATTGGGCTATGGTGCAGAGGGTAAGCCACCATCTGTAGCGCTAGCGTCCCATATGGGCGCCAGTTCTACTTCTGGCTGTTCCGCTTCTGATCCAGCTCCCTGCTAATGTGCCTGGGAAAGCAGTGAAGAATGGTCCAAATGCTTGGGTCCCTGCATCCAAGAAGGAGACTTGGATGAAGCTCCTGGCTTCTGGCTGTGTCCTGGCCATTGTGGCCATTTGGGGAGTGAACCAGTGGATGAATGGAAGAGCTCTCTTTTTCTGTCTCTTCCCCTCTTTCTGTATTATGACTTTCAAATAATAAATAAATTAATTAAAAATATGTTTAATTGGATCTCCCAGGCTGGTATACTATAGACAGATATGAACCAGCACCCATATGGGAAGCCAGTGACACAGGTGGTTGCTTTACCTGCTGCACCACAACGCAGGCCCCTTGTTCTTAAACTTTTCAGTGGCAGGTGTACTTAAAGTCTTGATTAGGGGCTTCTGAGAGACCCATAAATCACAGATCTTATCCCTCTGAATTTAGGTACCTTTTGAAAAATATATACAAGAATCGGATAGATGGAAACAAAAGTGTCAGCTTTAATGAAGTTGAGACCAAAGTACAGAAGCCACAGCTCTGAGCTCACAATCAGGAACTTCCACATACCCGCCTCCAGATTTCTGAGGAGGCAGGAGTGGGTGCCTGTGTGGGCACAGGTACATGTGTATCCTTGGGGTGGGTGGGTGGATGGGGTGCAGCTGCTTAGTGTACAAGTTGGTCCGTGGAGAAGGACGTCAATGGGGGGAAGCAGGGCTGCAGAACTAGTTCTTTCCTTAGCGGCCCAGTCAGGTGAGTCACTCCTTCCTTGGCAAGAATGGAGAAGCGAAATGGCAGGGAGGTAAATTATCTTTTCACGATTTGGCTGAAGTGGAAGTTTTTAGTTTTGGACCTTGGAATGGGTGAAAATGGTATCCCCCAATACTTCTCAGCAGCATAAAAAAATCTATTGATGCAATTAATCCTGTCATATGATCTAGGTACTGTAGCTTTTGTGTGACTGTGTGTGCGCTATCATTTGCTGAGTCACCTCCCCAATGTCTGTAACTGCTGGGGCTGGGCCAGGCTGAAGCAGAGAGCTGGGAATACAACATAACTGTCTCACATGGGTGGCAGGAACCCAATTACTACAGCCACCACTGTTGCTTTCCAGGGTCCGCATTAGCAGAAAGCTGGAGTCAGCAGGTGGAGCTGGGGATTGAACCCAATGCTAGAATAAATGCTTGTTTCAGTACTAATGCTTTAAAGATTTTTATTCTCATCAGTACATTAACCCGTTAAGGCTCAAGTTTTCAATAAATGATATTTATTTCAAAGTTACCACAAGTGATGTATTTACTGCTCAGACTAAGGCTTTATAGGTGTCCTATATGTAGAACAATAGGACAAAACTGATTAATACAGCCTCTGGCTTCACAGCACTACCATCTCTTTGGAACTTTTATTTCTCGTAATTGGATTAATTTCTGATGCCTTGATTACTTCTTAAAATCCTCTGGAGCACAGCCTGCTTGAGTATTCAGTTCCCACCGTTTCCTTCTTACCCAAATCTGGAGTCCATCTCCTTTTCTTGTCCTGGACTTCTGGGAAAAGTACTTATAAAGATTTCCTGAGAACTAGATTTTTAAAATGAGTGCATGTGGGAAAACACACTCCATGTATGGAGAGGGCTCTGTTTTTGCCTCTCCTTAGTTCTCAGGCTTCTTGGGGAAAAGAAAGTATTAACAGTCAGATTGCTTCTCAAGTAGCTCTACTAGGACTGTGTTCATGGTATAGGTTAGAATTCTGCTTTATAGACTGTTGCTTGAACTAGGTTAATCATAAGCTGGACCATGGAGGACTTTTGGCTAAATACAGATAGTCATTGCAAAGGGATTTGTTATAGAGGAATTTACCCAGTAAACAGTTCTTTTCCGGCTAATGTTTTTACCAGGCTGATTCAGTCCAGGGAGCAGGAGTGGGAAAATACTGTGGATACAGTCTGCTGGCTAGTAGTCAAGGCAGAGGAAAGGAAACACAGGCAAAGGTCTATGTGAAATGCGATTCTGAGTCACAGAGGGACAGGAAGAAAATAGCATGTGTCATTCTGACAAAGCTCCTCTTTGGGGCAGTTTCTTTTGGCCGTGTCTGCCTCTCCCCTGGAGAGAGTTACAGGGCCTCACTTGGTTCTTCCTGCTGTATTTTCAGACTTAAAAGGAAGCCACCTACAGGCTAGTTTCCCTCCCCTCTTGAGAAAGAAAACAAAAGGAAATGGAGAGCCTTGGCTTCTAAAGAACCTGGGTCAGGTTTTGAATGAACCCAAGACAGTGCCCTCTGTCAGGGACTGGGAAAGCTGCAACCACAGCCAGGGTTTGCTCCCTGGCGCCGCTTTGGGGATGAGAGTGGAACTGCGCTCTTTAAAGTCGCCTGAATCCCTACTATGACAGATCCCAGAAACCCCTCTAGGACGTCTCCTTTCCTGGGCCTTGCTTCTTTCTCTGCCTGGAGAGTGTTCCGATCACCTTCTTGCCATTCCTAAGGCTTTTTTTCTGGCCATGCCCTTTCAGACCCTTCTATGTCTGCACATGTCTCTGACCGCTAAGTCCCAGAAAGGTCTGTGGCAAACTATACATCAATAATGCACAAGTATTTCTGCAAGTCATGGAGCATTTTTCACAGTTTCATTAAAACATATTTCCCATAGCATAAAACGTCATTCATGGTTAAGTGTAAGGTGAATAATTTTCAGTAAATTCACAGCGCTGTGCAGCTACCGTCACTATTCAGTTTCAGAACACTTCTCAGACACTACACAGTTTCCTCGGGAGTACCTGCACTCAGTCCTCACTTTGACCTTCAGTCTCAGACAAGAAACGCAACCATGCACCCACAGATTTGCCTTTTCTGGTCATGTTTCTATAAACAAAATCCTACACGGATGGCGTGGTGGTGCAGATTAAGCTGCCGCCTGTGACACCGGGATCCCATATGGGCTCTGGTTCGAGTCCCAGCTGCTCCACTGCCAACCCAGCTCCCTGCTAATGTGTCTGGGAAAAGTGCAGATGGTCCAAGTGCTTGGGTCCCTGCACCCAGGTGGAAGACCTGGATGAAGTTCCAGGCTCCTGGCTTCACCACTGCCCAGCCCCAGCGGTTGCAGCCATTTGGGGAGTGAATCAGCAACTGGAAAATCTTTCTATCTCTAACTCTGCCTTGCAAATAAACAAATAAATCTTAAAAGAAAAAATAAAACTCAAATGGAGTCATACAATATATTTTGTGTGTGTTTTCTTTCATTTGACGTGTTTTCACGGTTAACCCATGTTGTAGCATTTATCACTACTTCATTTCTTTTTATGGCTGAATCCATTGTATGGATACACTACAATTAATTTATCCATTCTTCAATTAATGGGCATCTGGGTTGTATGTAGCTCTTGGCTATTATGAATAATCCTGCTCTGAACATCTATGTGTCATGTAAAGAACCTGAGTTCATTTTCTTTGCACATGGATATTACAACTGTTTCAACACTAATAGCTGAGAAGACTGTCTTTTCTCCATGGAATTCACTTGGCTACTTCATCAAAGTCAACTGGCCAGGAGAGATGTTTAGTCTAGTAGTTACGACACTTGTCTCCTGCATCAGAGTACCTGGACTCAGTTTCTGGCTCTAACTTCGTGCCAATGCAGACCCTGGGAGACAGCAGTGATGGCTCAGTTGGGTTTCTTCTTCCCACACAGGGGGCGGGATTACATTCCCAGTTTCTGTCTCTGTCCCTGGCCTAGACCTGGTTGTTATGGGCACTTGCGGTATGAATCCATGTTTGGTTGTCTCTCTCTCTCTCTCTCTCTCTCTTTAAATTAATTAGCCATAAATGTAAGAGGTTTTTTTTTTTTTCTTCTAGTTTCAATTCTATTTCATTAATATATACCAGTATGCCTATCTTTATACCAATATCATATTGTTTTGTTTAGTGAGCTACTGCATTTTTGGAAATTAGCACTGCCATGATTTCTTTTACTAATTTTTCATATAGCAGGCATTTGTCCAGGGATTTGTACAAGGGATTATTAGCTTTTCAGCTATGCATGTCCTTCTCCAGGCAAAGCAATATGGTACTTTAACTAACTTGTAATAAGATGCTTCGGTGGGTTTTTCATTTCTAATACTCTTCTGAAAAGTGTTAACAAAAAGCTTTGGCTTTAAAGAGATTATCAGATTTATGTTTAAGATATTAAATTCTTTCCTTTAAATTTTGGTCTCAAAATGTGTAGAGGAAATATGGCCACAACCAGAGACAAAGAAAGAAAAGCAGACTCCTCCTCCCAAAACAGACCTTGAAAAGTGGCTGCTCACAATTAACTAGTGAAGCAACTGCCCACCGTTATCTTGTCCACAGAGGGAAGAAGTCCTAAGTTCTGCACCTGTAAACTCCAGTCATAAATCTGTCCTAATTAATCTGCCCCTGGTATCCTACAAACATACCAGGCCCACCAACCATTGGACGTGAGGTCCTAAGTCACGTAGGCTGCAATTTAAACCCACCAATGCTGTAACAGCTAAGGTATGATGCTGATGAACCTATAAACACTGTAAGAAACTTGGGATTGTCGCTCAGTTCTCAGGAAATGATTCCAGCTGAGCCTGCTGGCGTAATAAACTGCTTCGATCCTCCATTGTGTCTGGTGCCTGTTTGAACAAAGAGAGTCTTCCCACCTCAGATCTCTGTACCAAATGATGTCTTAACTTATCTGGCACCATAATGGTATTTGAAAATGTCCTATTGAATAAGACACAATAAGGTAAGCGATTAACATCTCTAAAGCCAAGAGAAAGAAAGAAGCTTTTGTCATACTTCCTTTCTTGTTTACAGTTTCACACAGATTTCTCCTTTTCCCTGTGTCAGCAAATTATCTGATACTGATGTTACCATCTTTCTTAGCATTTTAAGATGTGAGCTGTGGGAAGTCAGAAGGAAAAAAAAAATTTTTTTTTTGTTTTTATATTTATTTATTTGAGAGGCAGAGTGACAGAGACAGAGAGATCAATCATTCATCCACAGGTTCACTCCTCAAATGCCTGCAACGACTGGGGCTGGGCCAGGCTGAAGCCTAGAGCCAGGAACTCCATCCAAGTCTCCAACGTGGGTGGCAGGCACCCAATTAGGTGGGTCATTGTCTGCTGCCTCCAAGGGCACACATTAGCAGGCAGCTGGATGCAAAGTGTGAAGTAGCCTGCACTCTGGCTCTCCAATACGAAATGGGGCCCACGTGGCAGTTGAACCTGCTCTGCCATAACACCTGCCACTAGAAAGCAAATCTTTTATTCTCCCCCTCTTTAAGCCAAGGAAAGATTCTAAAATTAAGAATGAATAAAATTTTAACATAAAACACTAGATTATTTTTATGAATGATTTGTTTTGCTTATTTAAGAGGCCCAGTTACAAAGAGAGAGGCAGAGATCTTATGTCTGCTGCTTCACTGTCCAAATGGTTGCAACAGCTGGGGCTGGGCCAGGCCAAAGCCAGGAGCCTAGAACTCCATCTTGGTCTCCCATGAGGGTGGCAGGGGCCCAAGGTCTTGGGCCATCGTCTGCTGCTTTCTCAGGCACATTAGCAGGAAGCTAGATGGGAAGTGGAGCAGCCAGAACTCCAACCTGTGCTCACATGGGATGCCAGCATCGCAGGAGGAAGCTTAACCCACACCACAATGCAGGTCCCCTAACAACAGTTTTCAATAAAACTTAAATATTTTAAAAAGTCTTCAGTAAATTGAAAAAAAATTCTTGAAAAACAAGTCAACAAAGTGGACTTTTTTTCTTGTGTTCCTGCATAATTACGTGGACAACTCGGATTTAAAACAAACAAAAAAAGAACATTTACTGGGTAATAATGAGGTTACAGAGATTACAGCAATTTTAACTGAAGATTGTTTGTAAGAAACACTAGAAGTACAGAGGACAAACTGAGTGAATCTCTTAAAATGCAAATACTTATGCACCAAAGCTAACAAAATTTTAGAAAACACCTAGCCAAAGCAATTAGGCAAGAGAAAGAAATACAGAGTTGGAAAGAAGGAAGTCAAATTATTACTGTAATGACATGATCTAATACATAAAAACTCCAATGATTCCACCAAAAGCTGTCAAAACTAATATTTGAATTCAGCAAAGTTGCAGGATAGAAAGTCAACATTTAAAAATCAGTTGCACTGTTATACATTAATTGTAAATTTTCTGAAAAAGAAGTAAAAAAACCTCATCTCTAATAACTATAAAATTTTTCAAGATTAAACTTAATCATAAAGATAAAAGATCTCTACAATAAAAAACTAGAAAACATTGACAAAAGAAATGGAACAACATCCACCAGGTAGGAAGTTAGAAATTAGCCTGTGTGTGTGAGAGGGGCCTAAGGAAAACAAGGTATCCGTGCAAAGAGCGTAGCAGCCTCTCGCAGCCCCAGAAGCATTCCGCAGAAGCAGCCCAGGATTCTGCACGACAAAGTCCTGCCCATACCCCAACGACTTCAGAAAGCGTCCCAGCCTTCCCCTGAAAGTCACCTCTCTGCCCAGTGTGAAGTGGGCTACCCAGTCTGATGACACCAGGAAATAAAACCTTGGGAGGGATTTTAGCTGTTTCACAACCAGCAAACCTTTAGTCCGGGATAAGAGAGTGCGGGGAAGGAGGAATGGCAGGAGGAGCTGAGCTCTTCTTTAGAAGCCCCAGTCTGACACAAGTGGTACCCTCAGCTCTTTCCTGAGTTTTCCGCGTGGGCTATCAGGTGTATTTCAGCCCTCATGCTTAGCTCTCTGTCCTTTGCTGATATGGCTGCCTGGCCATTTAGTTATGTAATCTTGCTTACTCCAGTCTGAATGGCTGGGCACTCAGATTCTGTCTGAAGATGTGCCAATCACTCGGACAGATGCTCTCCCCCAGGAAATCTTGCTACTTTGCTTATTAACACTCTCTGTCTCATGCCTGGATTCTTCCTTCCTTCTTTCCTTCCTTCCTTCCTATTTATTTCTCTTTTTCCTTCCTTCCTTCCTTCCTTCCTTCCTTCCTTCCTTCCTTCCTTCCTTCCTTCCTTCCTTCCTTCCTTATTTATTATTTGAGAGGTAGAGTTACAAAAAGAGGGTGAGACAGAGAGAATGGTCTTCCATCCTGCCGGTTCACTCCCCAAATGGCTGCAGTGGCTGGAGCTGGGCCAATCCGAAATCAGGAGCCAGGAGCTTCTTCTGGGTCTCCCATGTGGGTAGAAGGCATCTTCTACTGCTTTTACAGGCCATAGAGAGCTGGATTGGAGGAGGAGTAGCTGGGACTCGAAACGGCACCCGCATGGGATACCAGCACTGCAGGCAGTGGCTTTTACCCCTATACCACAGTGCTGGCCCCACTCCTGGATTCTTCTTTGCTGTGCAGACAAGCATCTCTACTCCACTCATCCCTGGCAACCTATTTGGCAAACTATCCAGAAGCCACCACCCTCTGTCTCATGCTGGAATTATTTCTTGCATAAAGACAACAGCGTCGGCCGGTGCTGCGGCTCAATAGGCTAATCCTCTGCCTTGCGGCGCCGGCACACCCGGTTCTAGACCCGGTCGGGGCACCGGATTCTGTCCCGGTTGCCCCTCTTCCAGGCCAGCTCTCTGCTGTGGCCCAGGAGTGCAGTGGAGGATGGCCCAAGTGCTTGGGCCCTGCACCCATGGGAGACCAGGAGAAGCACCTGGCTTCTGCCTTCGGATTAGCACAGTGTGTCGGCTACAGCGCACTGGCCGCGGTGGCCATTGGAGGATGAACCAATGGCAAAGGAAGACCTTTCTCTCTGTCTCTCTCTCTCTCACTGTCCACTCTGCCTGTCAAAAGAAAAAAAAAAAAGACAACAGCATCTATCCTACCCATCTCTGGTAACAACCCCATGTTCATGGATTGGAAAAAAATAACATCACTAAAATTCCCACACTATCCAAAATAATATGTGAATTCAATGCAATACTTGTGACAAAATAATGATTTTTTTCACAGAATTAGAAAAAAATACTGCTAAAATCTGTACGGTACCAAGAAAGATCCTGAGTAGCTAAAGCAATATTTTTTTTAAAGTTTTTTTTCTTTTTTAAGATTTATTTATTTGAAAGGCAGAGAGAGAAGGAGAGAGAGAGTGAGAGAGAGAGATATGGAGGGGAGGGAGAAAAGCCTGCCACGCAGCAAGGAGTTGGATTGGAAATGGGACAGCTTCCAGAGCTGGCACTGATAAGGGATGCTGGTGTTGGAGGAGCAGCTTAACCTGCTGTGCCACGATGCCAGCCCTGCTAAAGCAATTTTGAGCAAAATGAGTATCTGACTTTAAAATATAGTACAAAGCTATAGCAATTTAAACAGCATGGTACTGGAAAAAATAGACACTGACTAGTGGAGCAGAATAGAGAACTCAGAGGTAAGCCAATAGCCAATTGATCTTTGACCATGTTCTTTGGCAATGGAGAAAGGACAGTGTTTCAATAAATGGGGCTGGGAAAACAGGATATTCACATGGAGAAGAATGAAACTAGACCCTTAGCACTCACCTTGCAAAAATATCCACTCAAAATGGATAAAGACTTTAGTATAAAACATGAAACTGCTAGAAAAAAAAAGATACAGTAAACACTTCAGGACATTAGAATGGCAAGAGTGTTTTTGGATCAGACCCCAAAAGCACTAGAAACAAACCCAAAAACCAGACAAATGGGATTCTACCAAAATCAAATTTTTCTCCAGAGCGAAAGAAACAACCAGAGGTAGTCTATAGAACGGGAGAAAATATTTGCAAGTGATACACCTGACAGTGGGTCAGTAACCAAAATATATAAGAAAGTCGAACAACTCAATGGCAGAAATCGTCAAATAATCCACTTTTAATGTGGGCAATGGGTTTAAACGGCCATTTTTCAAAGGAAGATGTTAAAATAAAATGATCGACAGGTACCTGGAAAAATGCTCATCATCACTAATGATCTGGCAATGCAAATCAAAACCATAGTGAGACATCACCTCATTCCACTTGGCTTGGCTATCATCAAAGAAAGACAAGTGACACCAAGTGCTGGAGAGGACGTGCAGAAAAGGGAACCCCTGCATACTCTGAGTGGACATGTTAGTTCAGGCACTGGAAAACAATACCGAGGTTCCTGGAGAAATTAAAAGTAGAACTACCATATGATCCAGCAATCCCACTACAGAGTATCTATCCAAAGGAAACTGAATTAGTCTGCTGAGGAAACATTAGCACTCTCACGTTTACTGCAGTATTATTCACAATAGCTAAGACATTGAAACAACCTAAATGTCCACCAACGGATGGATAAAGAAAATGTGGTAGAAATACACAATGGCATGCTACACATGAATGGAACTGGAGGTTATTACGTTAAATGAAATAATCCAGGCACCAAATGACAAGCACTACATGGTCTCACTCCTATGTGGAATCTAATAAAAGCAGATCTCATAGAAATTGGGGTATAATGTTGCTTCCTAGAAGCTGGGGAGAGCAGGCTGGAGGGAGGGGCAGGGAAGGACTGGTTAACAGGTACTAAGTCACAGATAGGAGAAAGAAGGCCTGGTGTTCGATTGCACAGTAGGGAGACTACAGATAATGATGATGTACTGTATACATATATATTTTTAAAAGGCCACAAGAAAGGATTTTGAAGTGTTTTCACCATACAGAAATGATAGATGTTTGGAGACATAGCTGTTTACTCTGATTTGAACATTATCCATTATATCAAAACATGGCACTTCATAAATACAATTTTTACATGCCAATGAAAAATAAAAAAAGCTGATTGTTGATCCTTGAACTGATTATTGAAATGCCCCAAGGTCACAGGTGGAGAAAACAGTGAAAACCTGAGAACAAACAGCCAGGAAGCTTGTGAGAGTTTGAAGAAAGTGGAGAGAGGAGCTCAGCAAAACCCAACGCTTTCATTCTTTCTTCTATGCGCTGTTTCTCTCCCCTCTTACAGGTGTAGGGGAAGCTCTGTTAGGGAGCGCTTTCATTATTTTATCTGTACTGCAAGCAGGCCTTCAAGTGACTTGATAGCACACCATCCATCGGTCTTAATTTTAATTAAAGAAGATTCTATAAGATACGAGACTCGTCAAGCACATATTTCACCGGCCAGCAGCGTAACCTCAGGTCATCTAGCCTCTTGAAAACGCTGCACACTACTGAGAAGATGAGAGTGGAAACAGCAAACACGATGCAAGTAATTACGAACAGCATTTTAACTGGCTGGATCCCTGGGGTTTCAGGGAGCCTCCGAGGTCACCAGACCACGTTTTGAGCAGCTCAGTACTACCTTCCGATCTAGGGAAGAGGTAGCCTCTCTCCACATGGCCAAGTGGAAAAGAACCGAGTGCTGTGAGACACGCAGCGGGTGGCGCACGCAGCTCGTTCCGTGCCTGCCCGGCCGGCGACGCAGCTCCCGGGAAGCGAACTTGAACCTGCACCAGCTGGACAGGGGGCGGGATGAGTGGCACTGTCCACTTCTCCCAGAGGAGCCGCGGGCTGGAAGTGATCACAGGTCGGGGCACTGACCGCGGCCGCCGGACTGGGCACCACGAGAGGGCCAGCTCGGGAACGGGGCCCCGGGGGAGGCCGCAGCTCCGGTGCAGCAGCGGGAGGTGTGCGGGCGGGTCGCCCGGGGCCCGCAGCCAGGGTGGCTGAGTGCGGGGAGTCCCTGAGAAGTCGCGGCCGGGAAGGCGCGCTTCTCGACGCGTTCCCGGCGGCGCGGGAAAGGGGAGAC
The DNA here is from genome assembly GCA_949820135.1 of Sylvilagus floridanus. Taxonomy (NCBI): domain Eukaryota; kingdom Metazoa; phylum Chordata; class Mammalia; order Lagomorpha; family Leporidae; genus Sylvilagus; species Sylvilagus floridanus. Next base: position 59,025,834 of record OX463239.1, read on the forward strand.
CTTGAGGGTACGACGCAGAGGGACGAACCCGAGCGGCTTCCTCAGAACTCACAGTTGCTGGGTGACTTGTCCCCGGGTTGCTATGGAAACCGGCAGCGTGGACGCCTCCACAGGAAGTGCGCCGCGGCGCGTTCTTACGAGCCAGCGGCCTCTAGCGCCTCCCGCGGCCACTCTGGAGAACGACACTGTGTCTGTTCGCGCTGGACGCGAATAAAGATTTCTCCTTCAAAAAGCAGGAAGTAACTACGGAGGCCGGGGCGGCGGCGGCGCCTGCGGAGGCCCTCGGGCATGAAGTCGGGCGGCGACGCGAACGCTGGCGGCGGCGGCGGCGATGAGCGACATTGTGGAGAAGACGCTGACCGCGCTGCCGGGCCTCTTTCTGCAGAACCAGGCGGGTGGCGGGCCCGCGGCTGCCAGGGCGCCCTTCTCCTCGCGGCTGGGCGGCCTGGTCCGCAGCATCACTGCCCTCACTTCCAAACACGTAGGTGCCGGCAGGCGGGGAGGGTGGGGGCGCGGGGATGAAGGGCCCTGCGCCGGGAGGCCCTGGCTGGGCAGCGAGACTCCGGGACCCCGCGGGCAGGCCTCCTGGAGGGGTTTGGGGGCCGCCTGTGCGTGTGTCTGTCCGGAGTCTTCATTTTCTTGCGCGGACTGACAGCTGGAAGTCTGAGTTTCCACAGTTGGCTTCGACACTGACTCATGGGGATCTGGGACGGATGTCTCTAACCTTTGACCCTCCGCACGTTTTCCCAAAGAGGAAGGGGGAAAGTACCGACGCATCTTCCATAGTTGGCGTTGAGGATTACAGAGGGGGCCGGAGTGTGAAAATACCCAGTGCGGTGGGACTGCGGGGCACTGATCCACCTCCTGCGAAGTTTCTTTCTCTACTCAAGTTCTTCCCCTTCCCCGGGCCTTTCAGCTGCTTCTGTCACTCATGTTCGTGGACAGATCTGCCATCTGAGCCTGCTGTTCAGTGTATTTGGGGAGCTCCGAGTTCTTAAGTCAGACCAAGGGGTTGGGCAAGGAAAAAAACGTAATTCTTCCCCAAATGTAAAATTTGCTGAGTAAGTCTCTGCTTCAGATGGGCTTTGGACATGAGCGGTGTATAATAGAAGTGTGTGTGTGTGTGTGTGTGTGTGTGTCTGTTTAAAGATTTAATTTTATTTCAAAGGCAGAGTTATAGAGAGAGGGGGAGATACAGAGAGATATCTTTCATCTGCTGGTTCACTCCCCAAATGGCTGTAACAGCCCAGGTTGGACCAGGCTGAAGCCAAGAGCCAAGAGCTTCATCTGGTCTCCCACGCAGGTGCAGGGGCCCAGGCACTTGGACCATCTTCCACTGCTTTCCCAGACCATAAGCAGGGAGCTGGATCGGAAGTGGAGCTACTGGGACTTACACTAGCACCCATATGGGATACTGACATTGCAGGCCGCAGCCTAACCCATCCTCCATAACTCTGGTCCCTATAGTTGTGAGAGATACTGACCCAAAGTTTTAAGGAGTTGCAATCCTATTTATGTCATATTTATGTCATAAATTGCCTAACAGATGTTTCTGGAGCAACTATTTAACTAGAAGTTCTTGAGGAAAATAAAATAAAAGACATTCCCTTCTTCCAAGGATTTGGTCATCCATTTTGGGCATAAGACTAGTGACAGCACAATTATGATGCAGTGTCAGGAGAGGAGAAAAGAGAAGAGAATCCAAGTACCCTCAAAGTTAAAGAAGTTTTTTTCTTTTGGAAGCTGAAATAAGATGATGTTATACTCCAAAGATCTGCTTCATATACCAGAATCATTATTTGTGGATTCAGTATTGTTTATCTTAACGTTTTTGTTCTTTGCTAATTTTTATGAGATGTGCAATGAAAAAAAATTTTTTTTTAATGATTTATTTACTTATTTGTAAGGCAGAGTGAGAGAGTGAGCACTTCCACCTGCTGATTCGCTCCCCAAATGGCTGCAGTGACCATGGTTAGGTCAGGCCGAAGCCAGGAACCTGAAATTCCATCTGGGTCTCTATGTGGGAGACCAGGGCCCATTGCTTTCCCTGGACCATTAGCAGGGAGCTGGATTGGAAGTGGAGCAACTGGGACTCAAATAAGTGGTCATATGGGATGCTGGTGTCGCAGGTGGCACCTTAACCTGCTCTGCCACAATGCCGACCCTGAAATCTTAAAATAATTGATTTTGACTTTCCAGTTACAGTGTGAAACTGTACGTGGGTATCCAAATGTGGTAGGACTTCACTAGTAGTTCTTCCTTTTCTACCTAGTGCACACTTACTAATTCAGTGTGTGATTTATTATTATTTTTTAAAGTTTTTAATTTTCATTTTTGTTTAAAAGGTAAGGAGACAGATGAAGAGAGATCTTCTGTCTGCTGGTTCAGTCCGCGAATGACTGCAACAGCCAGGGCTGGGCCAGGCTGAAGCTGGGAGCCTAGAACTCAATCCATGTCTGCCCCGTGGGTAGCTGGAACCCATTCATTACCTGCTGCCCTTCAGGGTGCACATTACAAGAATCCGTATGGAAGGCCAGGCTTTCTGATAGGGCATACAGGCATCCCCAGCAGTGGCTTATCTGCTGTGCCACACACCTGTCCTCAGTGAGCAATTTAAAGATAGCTTTATACTGACCAAAAAGGCCAATTTAAAGTGCTTAAGGAGGTAAAGTTACAAAGTGAATAGTGTCAGTGCCCTCATAGTGGGGTTGTGTGGGAGACTGGGAAAAGCATAGGGGGAAATGAGGAAGAAACTGGGACAGTATGTGGAGAATTTCTCCCTACTCTTTCCCTCTCTCCAGTTTTAAAAATAAACATTCATTTATTTGAAAGAGTTAGGAAGATAGAAATATCTTTCATCCCCTGGTTTACTCCCCAGACATTTGCAACCGCCAGGGCTGAGCCAGGTGGGAGCCAAGAGCCAGGAGCTGCATCTCGGGTTCCCTTGTGATAGTGGGGGCTCAAGCACTTGGGCCATCTGCTGCTGCTGGATCAAAGTGGAGCAGCCAAGACACGAACCAGCACCCATAAGGGATGCTTGGAGTCTTAGGCAGTGGCTTTACCCTCTATGCCACAATGCTGGCCCATGTCTTCAATTTTTTTTTTTTTTTTTTTTTTTTGACAGGCAGAGTAGACAGTGAGAGAGAGAGAGAGAGACAGAGAGAAAGGTCTTCCTTTGCCGTTGGTTCACCCTCCAATGGCTGCCGCGGCCGGCGCACCATGCTGATCCGATGGCAGGAGCCAGGTGCTTCTCCTGGTCTCCCGTGGTGTGCAGGGCCCAAGCACTTGGGCCATCCTCCACTGCACTCCCAGGACACAGCAGAGAGCTGGACTGGAAGAGGAGCCACCGGGACAGAATCCGGTGCCCTGACCGGGACTAGAACCCGGTGTGCTGGTGCCGCAAGGCGGAGGATTAGCCTGTTGAGCTGCGGCGCCGGCCTCTTCAGTTTTTTAAAACCATTTTCTGTCAAGCAGTCCCTTAAAAGTTCAGTAACTGAGTGAAGAGGAATGGTAGGTTAGTTTGGAAATAATTATTCTCTCCAGGGATGATTCTGAGGGTGAAAAAAATGCCTTTGGGCATACTTCAAGCATGTAATATTTGTCTCTCTTCTTTAATGTTTCTTTTTAGTTGAAAGTATTATAGATTTTAGGCCGGCGCTGTGGCTCAACAGGCTAATCCTCCGCATTGCGGCGCTGGCACTCCGGGTTCTAGTCCCCGTCAAGGCACCGGATTCTGTCCCAGTTGCCCCTCTTCCAGGCCAGCTCTCTGCTGTGGCCTGGGAGTGCAGTGGAGGAGGCCCAAGTGCTTGGGCCCTGCACCCCATGGGAGACCAGGAAAAGCACCTGGCACCTGGCTCCTGCCATCGGACGAGCGCGGTGCGCCGGCCACAGCGCACCATTCGCGGTGGCCATTGGAGGGTGAACCAACGGCAAAGGAAGACCTTTCTCTCTGTCTCTCTCTCTCACTGTCCACTCTGCCTGTCACACACAAAAAAAGTATTATAGATTTTAATTTTTCTCCTTAAAAATAAAGTTACAATTGAAAATAGTAGTTATTCAAACATTTAAATATTTTTACTGTTTCAGGAAGAAGAGAAATTAATCCAGCAGGAATTAAGTAGTTTGAAAGCAACTGTTTCTGCTCCTACTACAACACTGGTAAGTTTGCATAGTCATATGTACACACATGAGTTTGAAATCTGGTCCACTGTGGACTTGATAGTGACATCTGACTTACCAGTTGCTAAAATTTAATTTATCGTAGGCAAAGTCAGTTGTGGTTGCTAGCAAATGAAGTATTAAATTTTGTTTTTTTCTTGACTGATTGCACTGGAAAAAATCTTGCCTGACTGTGTCAAGTCAGGACCAGTATGATGATAATTATGTAACTATGTGAAACTCCTTGGACCCCAGTGCTGATCTCATTGTTTCAATATTGTACACTTGGAAAAGTTTGGGATAGGTAATTTAAAATAATATTTTCTGACCTCGGTTGATAGCTCTCTTAATTTTGCTATTATACATTTTGGAGTTGGCTGACAGGTTGGCTGACAAAATAGTATAATTGTTTTCTTACTGTGAAACTGAGTATAATGCACAACAGCTAAATCAAGACCCAGTTTTTTTTTTTTTGACAGGCAGAGTGGACAGTGAGAGAGACAGAGACAGAGAGAAAGGTCTTCCTTTGCCGTTGGTTCACCCTCCAATGGCCGCCGCAGCTAGTGCACCGCGCTGATCCGAAGGCAGGAGCCAGGTGCTTCTCCTGGTCTCCCATGGGATGTAGGGCCCAAGCACTTGGGCCATCCTCCACTGCACTCCCGGGCCACAGCAGAGGGCTGGCCTAGAAGAGGGGCAACCGGGACAGAATCCGGTGCCCCGACCAGGACTAGAACCGGGTGTGCCGGCGCCGCAAGGCGGAGGATTAGTCTGTTGAGCCTCGGCGCTGGCCCAAGACCCAGTTTTTAAACTTGGTTCTGTATTATTTGATTTTTTTGAATAGCATTCATTCAGCAAATTTTTAAAGAAGTTATTTTTTTGAGAGGGAGAAAGACAGTTTCCATTCTCTGGTTCACTCCTTAAATGCCTTTAGTGGCTGGTGCTGGACCAAGCAAAAGCTGGGAGCCAGGAATTCAGTCCACTTCTCCTATGTGGATGGCAAGAACTCATCTACTTGAACCATCACTGCTGGCTTCCAGGGTTTGCATTAGTGGGAAAGCTGGAGTCAGGAGTTGGAGCTGGGGTTCAAGTCCAATCCTTCTGATGTGGGCTTGGGCTTACTAACCAGAGACTTAACTGTTTGGCCAAAAGCCTGCTCCCGCAAATTTTAATGAGTGGTATCTAGATACAGACCACTGTGGGACTGCCCCAACACAGATTAAGATCTAGTTTTCCTTTTTTTTTTTTTAAGATTTATTTATTTATTTATTTAAGTCGGAGAGAGGGAGAGACAAAAATATTTGAGAAAGATCTTCTATCTGCTGGTTCACTCTACAGATGGCTGAAATGACTGGGGCTGGATCAGGCTGAAGCCAAGAGCCAAGAGCTTCTTCCACATCTCCCACATGGCTGGCAAAGACCCAAACACTTGGGCCATCTTCCGCTGCTTTACCCAGGCCGTTAGCAGAGAGCTGGATTGGAAGTGTAGAAGCTAGGACTCGAACCAGAGGGATGCTGACATCTCAGGAGGCAGATTAATCTGATGTGCCATAGTGCCAGAGATACAGAGAGAGAGAAGGAGAGAGAGAGAGAGAGAGGTCTTCATTTGCTGTTTCACTCCTCAGATGGCTGCAGTGGCCAGGCTGGGCCAGACCAAAGCCTGGAGCCAGCGGCTTCTTCTGGGTCTCCCATGTGGGTGGGGGCTGATTTTTAAGTTGATAATTTTGTATGGCCTGTGAATGATGTTGTAAATATACAATGGCCTTTGGCAGATAAAAGGCTCCCCACCCCTGATGTAGAGGTTGAATGACAGTTTGACAGAGAAATTGTAAAGAATTCCTGCATTTAGGAAAGAGAATAATAGTATACACAATATAATTTTGCTTAAATGAAGTCCAAAATGGTTTTTGAAAAACTCCGAGGTAAAATGCTGCAAATACAGAGGTGATACTTAATGGATTAAATTAACATTTTCAGTTTTAATTGATGCAAGACTTCAGTATCTTTTATTTTCTCAGAATTTAGTAGTCTTAATTAATGTTTAATGGGTTAATTTTATTGCTTTAAGCATAAGTGACTTGAATTAAATCTCATTCCCTAAAATTTTCTTATGATTTACTTTACGCCCTTCTTATTTATACACACACACACACACACACACACATACTTCCACATGTAAAGTAGTAAAAGTTATTTTCCTTAAAGTATTTTATTTTACTGTTTCCTTTTAAAATTTCTTTTTTTTTTTAATTTTTAGATTTATTTATTTATTTGAAAGACAGAATTAGAGAAAGGCAGAGACAGAGAGAGGTCTGGAGCTGAGCTGATCAGAAGCCAGGAGCCGGGAGCTTCTTCCAGGTCTCCCACATGGGTGCAGGGGCCCAAGGATTTGGGCCATCTTCTACTGCTTTCCCAGGTTATAGCAGAGAGCCGGATCTGAAGTGGAGCAGCCAGGGCTTGAACCAGCGCCCATATGGGATGCTGGCAGTGCATGCAGCAGCTTAACCAGCTATGCCACAGCTCCGATCCCTATTTTACTGTTTTCTAAGCATTTTATGGTTTAATAATCTTGTAATATGCTAGCCCTAATTATATTTAATTTTTTAAAAAATTTATTTGTCTATTTGAAAGTCAGAGTTATACAGAGAGAGAGAGGTCTTCCAGCTGCTGGTTCACTGCCCAATTGGCTGCAACCACTGGAGCTGCGCCAATCTGAAGCCAGGAGCCAGGAGCTTCTTCTGGGTCTCCCACGTGGGTGCAGGGGCCCAAGGACTTGGACTATCTTCTAATGCTTTCCCAGGACATAACAGAGAGCTGGATCAGAAATACAGCAGCTGGGACTCGAACTGGCAACCATATGGGATGCCAGCACTGCAGGCAGTGGCTTTACCCACTATGCCACAACACCAGCCCCAGCCCTATTAGATTTCAAGGTTAAAATAGCTTATGAACTTTTTGGGAAACATTTATATTTTTATTTCTGATTAAAATTTGCTATAAATATTGATGCAAATATTATATTGAAAAGAAACTTCTAGGCTCTCTGAAAAATGTTTAGCTGGCACTGCAAATATTGGAAGATCCCATTAAAAACTGAATCTTTAAATGGCTATACTATTAATGGAGTCACACCCTTTAGTTAATAATAATTGTGAATTATTAAAAAAAAAAGTACCTGTAAAGCAGACTATTACATTTAGTAGGGTATTCTACATTTGGTCTTAGCCAAAAGGCTGAGAAATTATTAGTAGAGTATTCTAAAAATGTCTAGGTACATTTTGATTTTTAGATGTGAAAAAATATTTTTTAAAGAAATTATTACCATCTGTGGGAATTTTACAAATGTTTTCATTTGACAAAGTGTGTTAAATTGATGTCTTGCATTTTGGAAGCCAAGTCAGATTACCATGCATGGAATTTTGTCTGAGCTCCACATGTATCATATTATAACCAAATGTTACACTAAGGGCCCATAGAATTAGAAGTCACTAGAATTGGTTTATTTTATAGTGTGGTCATTAATAAAATATTTGAAATAATTTTATTAAAATTAGTACTTTTGATAATTAACACGGGTCCACATTATATTCATACAGTATGATATCAGGTGATTAATTTATAATATGTATGTATGTTATCTTCATATCAGTGTCAGGATTGAGATATTCCCTGTGAAATGATTGTAACGTAAGACATTCTGTTATTTGTGTAGTTACTGGATTTTTTTCTTTTCAGAAAATGATGAAGGAATGTATGGTGAGACTTATGTATTGTGAAATGCTTGGCTATGACGCTTCCTTTGGCTATATACACGCAATCAAGTTGGCTCAACAAGGAAACTTACTAGAAAAAAGAGTAGGTGTGTGTGTTTAAGACTTTCATACTATAATATTGTCCTTAAAGTTCTAACTGCTGTGTAGAATAAATGATGGCAGGAAAATGGTATGTTTTTAGAACACTGCATTATAATTTCTGTTGAAAGATCAAGCACTTCAGAAGTTCAGAGCCTATACATGAATCAGTTTCATGACCCATAGCATTTTGGAGTTGTAAGAAAGAGTAAAATCTGCGTGGGATGTGATGGTAGTTAGAAGACTATATAGGTTTTTTTTTTTTTTTTAAGATTTATTTATTTATCTGAAAGAGTTAAACAGAGAGAGAAGGAGAGGCAGAGAGAAAGAGAGAGATGTCTTTCATCTGCTGGATCACTCTCCAAATGGCCGCAACTGCTGGAGCTGCGCCGGTCTGAAGCCAGGAGCCAGGAGCTTCTTGCTGGTCTTCCACGTGTGTGCAGGGCCCCAAGGACTTGGGTCATCTTCTAATGCTTTCCCTGGCCACAGCAGAGAGCCAGATTGGAAGCGGATTCAAACCGGTGCCTATGTGGGATGCTGGCACTGCAGGCGGTGGCTTTACCCACTACGCCACACCGCCAGCCTTGACTATATAGTTTTGTTAAAACTCATTGAACTGTACTCATAAAACGGGTACATTTTCTTGCATGTGAATTGTACCTCAGTAAATTTTTTTTTTTTAATATTTATTTTATTTATTTGAAGGGCAGAGTTACAGAGAGAGGTAGAGCCAGAGAGAGAGAGGTCTTCCATCCTATGGCTCACTCCCCAAATGACCGCAATGGCTAGAGCTGAGCTGATACGAAATCAGGAACCAGGAGCTTCTCTGGGTCGCCCACATGGATACAGGGGCCCAAAGACTTGGGCCATCTTCCACTGCTTTCCTAGGCCATAGCAGAGAGCTGGAACGGAAGTAGAGCTGCCGGGATGTGAACTCGCGCCCATATGGGATGCTGGCACTGCAAGCTGGAGCTTTAACCCACTGCGCCAAAGTGCCGGCCCCAGTAAAGCTGGTTTAAGTAGTCTGTTTAACCTCATCAGTTTAAATGGTTAGAAATATTTTCTATAGGATAAAGCAAATTGACTGGAATAAATTTGAACCCATTCTCACAAATTTTAGCTATGAAGATTAGAATTATTTTTAAAAATTATCATCTCTAGTTAACCTTTAGGGGTATTAGGCAAATTTCTTTCAAAGACTTAGTCTTCTTTTCCTAAACATTCAGCTTTAAATGAGGGTCCAAAAAGGAAGCACTTTAGAATAGTTCTTCATTCAGAGGGGTTGATAACATGATGTTGTCAAGGATTAGCATTCTAAGTAGATTTTATGCATCAGAACTGTCAGATGGTAGGGTAAGGGTGGGAGATGTCTTGGTAAAGATTTTGAAACAGTATGTATACAATATTCCACTTATTAGACACCCATTCTACTCAAAATACTCTTCTGTCATACAGATTTGTTATGTTCTTTCCTCTAAGTTCAGTGTCATCTGGCTTCCTTTTTTTTTCCCTCTCCATATTGCAAATAAAGTCTTAATTCTGTGATCACTCAGGTGGCTCCTAACATCTGTTACTGTATGGTATTATTTTTTTCATATCTTAATACTTTAGATCCTAGACTCATTCTAAAATTCCTTCAGGCAAGAAATATTTTTTTCTGAGTTATTAAAGTAGTCTGTTTTAATAATTTGCTTTTCTTAAAACTTTGATTTCTCTTAAATACTACCCCAAAGTACAGTTTTATTCTATTAATGTTTTCAGATCAGCTTGCAAAGCTCTTCCCATTGTAGTCATTGTTGTTAGTAGTCACCCCAAACTTTCTCATTGGAAAGAATATGTTTTTCTAAGCAAGATCATGAATCTCAATAAAGTGACTCTGAGGTCTTTGAGATAAGTTCCCACAGCTGTGAACTAAAACATGTACAAGGTTATTTATTGCAGTGTTACTTATAGGAATAAAATTCAAAAATAATCTGTATGTCCACCGGTAGTTGAAAAAGCTATGGTGCATCTACTCAATGAAAACTATGTAACTGTGTAATAGTATCAAGATATCAAATTGTAGAGTAATCTATACAGTATTGTTTGTGTGAACATAAATGCCTTTTGTGTAAGACAGAGTGTATGTGCATAGTTTGGTTTCTTTTTTCAAAAGGAAGCAGTGGAAAGATGAATCAGAAACTAATGAAAATAGTAATAGCAGGGAGATGGGAGGGTTGCGGGTAGGAGGGAAGTTATGGGGGGGGAGCCACTATAATCCAAAAGCTGTACCTTGGAAATTTATATTATTAAATAAAAGTTAAAAAAAAAATAGTAATAGTTACTTATGAGGGCAAGGGGCAAAATGAATATCAAGACAAGAGATGAGAGTGAACCTTTTCTGATTGTATTATTTAATAAAGTCTTAAACTTTTGAATTATTTAATGCTTTATATATTTAAAAAATACAATTAAATTTAAAGTGAAAAATGTCAAAATGTAGGTCTAAGAAGCAAAAGGAAGCAACAGTTATAAGATTTTTAAATTTCCTGCCTACACTTATAAGGAAGTCAGTCAAGTAATAGGAGAGCAGGACACATGCCCTTCTTCATGCCCACGTGGCCGAAACGAAAATGACAGGACCAAAGTTAAGACTAACTAAACTCTAGCCATGCAGTTTTTTTTTTCTTTTTAAGATTTATTTATTTGAAAGGCAGAGTGAGAGACAGAGAGAGAAAGATCTTCCATCCACTGGTTCACTTCCCAGATGGCCAGGAGCTTAGAACCCCATCCAAGCACTTGGTCTATCTTCTGCTGCTTTTCCAGGTTGATTAGCAGGAAGCTAGATCAGAAGTGGAGAAGCTGGACTCAAACCTGTGCTCATATGGCATGTCAGCATTGCAGGTGATGGCTTGACCCACAGTGCCACAATGTGGACCCCTAGCCATGCAATTTTCAAACAAGTTCCAAAGTGGTTTTGCTTCAGAACTATCATATGAAATCTAATCTGCATATTCTCTAAATCTCAGAGACAAGAGAAATAAGGTTTCTGTGTCTTATGTTGACTGTATGAGCACAGCACATGATTCAAGCCTCCATGAAGCCCATTACAACATTATAACTACTATTTTCTGTGTTTGTCTCTGTCTCCTCCACTGTTATTGCAGCAATTCTCAAACTGGGAGCATTGTAAATTCTCCACCTGTATATGTGCCTGCGGCACCTGGCATATAATAGGCTCCCACCATATCTATCCCATGAATAATGAATATCTTTTATGTTTTTAAGATTTATTTATTTGAAAGGCAAAGTGACAGAAATGGGAGAGAGAAAGAAAGAGGGAGATACCCATTCATCTTTCAACTGATGATTCACTCTCCTGCAACAGTTGAGGCTGGGACAGGCCTACATTGAGCGCCAAGAAATCCATTCCAGTCTCTAAGCACATTAGCAGGAAGCTGGATCAAAAGTAGAAGTGGGACTTGATCTCAGGTACTCTAACAGGGGATACAGGCGTTCCAAGTGGCGGCTTATTCACCATACCACAACACAGATACCCAGATAAATTTTACAGCTTCAGCTCATAAATGTCTTTCCTACTTGAACTGAAATTTCACTAAAGGAGGTTAGTTTTTTTGAGTGTATCTTCCAGAGTTCTTAAATAGATACCTCTAAGAGGAATGCCACTGTTTTCTTGACTTAAGCTAATATGTAAGAGAATAAAAAAGTGGCTCAAGATTGGAGGGAAACAGATAGGAAAGAAATAGTGAAGGCATGGAAGTGGAGAAGTAAAAGAAATGAAAAAAAAAAAAAAGTTGGGTAGGAGCAAAGAAATACTAGACTTTTGCCTTGTATCTGTCATCACTGTCTCTTCTTATGGCTAATTTTTGGATATTTCCAAATGGATTCATGTCTATATTCTTTTTTTTTTTTTTTTTTTTGACAGGCAGAGTTAGAGACAGAGAGAAAGGTCTTCCTTTTTCCGTTGGTTCACCCCCTAAGTGGGCACTACAGCCGGCACGAAGTGGCCGGCGGCTGGGCCGATCCGAAGCCAAGAGCCATGTGGTTCCTCCTGGTCTCCCATGTGGGTGTAGGGCCCAAGGACTTGGGCCATTCTCCACTGTACTCCTGAGCCACAGCAGAAAGCTGGACTGGAAGAGGAGCAACTGGGACACAATCTGGCGCCCCAACGGGGAACCCGGTGTGCTGGCGCTGCAGGCAGAGGATTAGCCTAGTGAGCCACGGTGCCAGCTGCCAAATGGATTCATGTCTAGCATACTAATGTTTAAAACTGAAAAGGTTTCCACTGTTCCCAAAATGCTCAACAATGATTGAAAATTTCTTTTTGATCTTTTCGGAAAAAGAGAACAAAACAAAAGAACATTCCAAATACAACCTTTCAGGCATCAGATATTCTTAATATGTGCTATTGACTGAAAGTCATTTTTTTTTTTTAAGATTTATTTATTAGAAAGACAGTGTTAGAGCCAGAGAGAGGACTTCTATTCCGCTGGTTCACTCCCCAAATGACTGCAATAACCAGAGTTGAGCAGATCCGAAGCCAGGAGCTTCTTCCTGGTCTCCCATGCAGATGCAGGGGCCCAAGAACCTGGGCCATCTTCTACTGTTTTTCCAGGCCATTGCAGAGAGCTGGATTGGAGGTGGAGCAGCAGGGATTAGAACTGGGGCCCATATGGGATACTGGTGCCGCAGACTGGGACCTTAACCTGCTGAGCCACAGTGCTGGCCCTGAAAATCTTTTTTTTTTTTTTTTTTAACAATTTATTTATTTTATTTGAGAGGTAGAGATACAAACAGAGAAATGTTTTCCATCTGCCTGTTCACACCTCAAATGACTACAATGGCTGTAGCTGGGCCAATCCGAAGCCAGGAGTTTCTTATGGGTCTCCATCCTAGGTGCAGGGGACCAAGCTACTTGTGCTGTCTTCTACTGCTTTCCCAGGCCTTAGCAGGGAGCTGGATTGGAAGAGGGACATGAACTGGTGCTTATATGGGGATGCCAGCTCTGCAGGTGGAGCTATTGCCCACTGCACCATAACTCTGGCCCTGAAAGTCATTTCTTGTAATTTTTAATTTCCATGTCTATAATTTTATTTATTTTTATTTTTTCCCCCAAAGAAAAGTTTTATTTAGGAATACAAAATTCATACATTTCATAAGTAAAACTTTAACCCCTCCACCTCCTCCCTTTCCCATCACCAGTCCCATTCTCCACTAAGATCCATTTTCAAGTAACTTTATACACAGAAGACCAACTCTATACTAAGTAAAGAGTTCAACAATTTGCAGGAAAAAAAAACAAACAAAAAGCCCAAAAAACTTCCTCAACAGCTGAGACAAGGGCTGTTCAAAGTCATTGCATCTTGAAGTTAATTTCACTTTTTTTTTTTTTAGAAAATTATTTTAAAGAAGTACCCAAGAATGATACATCTTTTGCAAGCACTTAGACATAATTATAATACAACTCTTTGAAGACAGAGGTCCTGCATGGACAGTTAGTGCACAATGGCTCTTGTTAGTTTAACAACACATTTTTTTTTTTTTTTTGGACAGGCAGAGTGGACAGCGAGAGAGAGAGACAGAGAGAAAGGTCTTCCTTTGCCGTTGGTTCACCCTCCAATGGTCGCCGTGGTCAGTGCGCTGCGGCTGGCGCACCACGCTGATCTGAAGGCAGGAGCCAGGTGTTTCTCCTGGTCTCCCATGGGATGTAGGGCCCAAGCACTTGGGCCATCCTCCACTGCACTCCAGGCCACAGCAGAGAGCTGTTCTGGAAGAGGGGCAACCGGGACAGAATCCGGCGCCCCGACCGGGCCTAGAACCTGGTGTGCTGGCGCCGCAGGCAGAGGATTAGCCTATTGAGCCGTGGCACCAGCGAATTTAACAACACTCTTAAAACACTTTAATGATTACCCGAGGCTCTTAACTTGAGCTGCTTAGGCTATGGAAGCCTTTTGGATCCACAAACTCTGTTAGTATTTATAGAAGGCCATAAGCAATGTGGAAGTTCTCTCCTCCCTTCAGAGAAAAGTACCTCCTTCTTTGATGACCTCTTCTTTCCACTGGGATCTCACCCATTGCAGTCCTTCATGTGACACTTTTTGCCACGGTGTCTTGGCTTTCCATGCCGGAAATGCTCTTGTGGGCTTTTCAGCCAGATCAGAATGCCTTTAGGGCTGATTCTGAGATTAGAGTGCTATTTAAAGTGATTGTCTTTGAGTCTGCTGTGTGCATTGCTTTCCATGTTGGAGCATTCATTCCTTTTTAAAATTATCTATTACCAGACACTCAGTCCTATCCATAAAATCACTTTAACACTTAAGATGGTGTTTCAAAAAGGCACACCGGGTTCTAGTCCCGGTCGGGGCACCGGATTCTGTCCCGGTTTCCCCTCTTCCAGGCCAGCCCTCTGCTGTGGCCTGGGAGGGCAGTGGAGGATGGCCCAAGTGCTTGGGTCCTGCACCCCATGGGAGACCAGGAAAAAGCACCTAGCACCTGGCTCCTGCCATGGGATGAGCGCGGTGCGCCGGCCGCAGCGCGCAGCCATTGGAGGGTGAACCAATGGCAAAGGAAGACCTTTCTCTCTGTCTCTCTCTCTCACTGTGCACTCTGCCTGTCAAAAAAAAAAAAAAGTCGCTTTTTAAAGATAATGTTTAAACCTTCTCATTTCTTTGATCTGCTCCCATTGCCACCTTCTCTGCTGTGGTTTCTAAGGCCAGTTTGGGTGCCTTCCCTGATGGAGAATTGTCTTCTTATTTTTTTGTGTGACTATTGATAATTATATTTCTTTCTTTCTTTCTTTCTTTCTTTCTTTCTTTCTTTCTTTCTTTCTTTCTTTCTTTTTTTTTTTTGACAGGCAGATTAGACAGAGAGAGAGACAGAGAGAAAGGTCTTCCTTTTCCGTTGGTTCACCCCCTAAATGGCCGCTATGGTTGGCGTGCTGTGCCAATCCGAAGCCAGGAGCCAGGTGCTCCCTCCTGGTCTCCCATGCAGTGCAGGGCCCAAGGACTTGGGCCATCCTTCACTGCACTCCCGGGCCACAGCAGAGAGCTGGACTGGAAGAGGAGCAACCGGGACAGAATCCGGCACCATAAATGGGACTAGAACCTGGGGTGCCGGCGCTGCAGGCAGAGGATTAGCCAAGTGAGCCATGGCGCCGGCCGGTAAATAAATTTCAATGCCCAATGAGTGAGACATTTTAAGTGCCTTGTTTTGTGAGGTTGTTTTGGCTTCACTTTAAAGGTGAGAAAACAGAAAGGTCTTGTCATTTGTCTGAGATCATAGAGCTAATAAATGATGGAGCTAGAATGTGAACTCAAATTTCTGTTAGTCTAAGCTTTTATCCTATGTTTCACTTAGTCATTTCAAATATATTCTATGATCATAGTTTTGTTTACCTGAGAAGTTTTCTTTTTAAGATTTTATTTATGTATTTGAGAGGTAGAATTATAGGGAGATGAGAGACAGAAAGGTCTTCCATCTGCTGGTTCACTCCCCAAGTGGCTACAATGTCCAGAGCTAGGCTTATCAGAAACCAGGAGCCAGGAGCTTCTTTCTGGTCTCCTACGTGGGTGCAGGGACCCAATCACTTGGATCATCTTCCTCTGCTTTCCCAGGCCATATTAGCTGGATTGGAAGAGGAGTAGCTGGGACTAGAACCTGTTTCCATATGGGATGCCTGTAATGCAGGTGGAGGCTTAGCCCACTACACCACAGCACTAGCCCCGGAGAAATTTTTTGAGTCACAGAGTATCTTTTCTCTATTGTCTGATTGTCAAAGTAGGTTAGCTTAACAGATAAAATTAAGATTTCACTGAGATGATCTTTGGATTAATTTCTTGGTGTAGATGTTGGTGACTTGGGTATGGGTATTATTGCTGTACAAGTGATTTGTCAGCAATCTACTAAAACTTAATCACCATCTTAAATGTTCTCTGGGGCTTTCCTCATCCCTTTCTTGGTCCTGGTCAAATTTTTTTTTTTACCTCTTTCATGACTGTTGGAGTAGCAGCTCTGTTTCTCAGACTTTCAGTGAAAATGTTGCTGTCAGACATGGCTGCTACTTCTCAGTTGTGAGAACCAGGAGTTTCTGTTTTCTCTCATTGCGTGATAAGCACACATAGAATGGATGCTAGGTAACAATGAAGACAGTTAATATTAGAATCGCTAGTGAAAGGGTTGGAAGAATTGAGAATTTAAAAAAAAAAGGAGCATGAAAATCAGGCACCTTCATTACTCATGGAAGACTATGTAGAGAAGCCATACAACATAGGGGTTTAAGATGTGGACTGACCGCAAATGCCTGGGTGTAGTTCTGGCTCCACCAAGTCATAGCTGTAGCCCTTGGACCTCAGTATTATATTACGAAAATAATAGTATCTACTTCATAGGGTTGTTGTGAGTTTAAATGAAGTAAGGCTTGTAAAGTACTTGACCTATAGTAACTGTCTAATAAATATTAGTTGAATAGTATGAGAGGTGTCAGAAATTGACATGGAACATCTAGATTCCAAGTACATGGCAGTCGTTGTATATTAATGTATTTCTTCAATCCTATGTATTTTTTAAAAAGATTTATTTATTTATTTGAAAGTCAGTTACACAGAGAGAGGAGAGGGAGAGAGAGAGAGAGAGAGAGAGAGAGAGGTCTTCCATCTGCTGGTTCACTCCCCCAGATGGCCGCAACAGCCGGAGCTGCGCTGATTCGAAGCCAGGAGCCAGGAGCCTCTTCTGGGTCTCCCACATGGGTGCAGGGGCCCAAGGAGTTGGGCCATCTTCTACTGCTACCCTGGGCCATAGCAGAGAGCTGGACAGGAAGTGGAGCAGCCGGATCTTGAACCGGCACCCATGTGGGATGCTGGCGCTTCAGGCCAGTGCATTAACCCACTGCGCCACAGCACCACCCCTAATCCTATGTACTTTTAAAAGGTGTAAATATTATTGAAACAAAAATGCTTATTTAAGCCAATGAGTACATTTAATGTGGTAGAGTGCTTTTTTCCTCAGTAGCTGTTACTCATTCAGTAGTGCCTTAAGATTGAGAAGATAAGATTGTGGATGACTTACTATAGGATCTGAATCTTATGGGTTGGTGTAGGGTAGCTTACACAATAATACAAACAGCCATAACTGACTATTAACTCTAATAACTAGTAGTTTTTGAATAATTTTGTTTGGCTATTAGAAAATATAGGCCTATTTATGTAGAGATTTGCACAAGAGGTAGAAGGCATATCTTAATGTTATTTATAGGACTGTCAGTTGGTACACATAGCTAGCCCCTTTTCCTTTACAAGTGTATCCTTGAGAAATCTGTAATTCCCAAACATTTTAGGATGAAGAAGACTTGAAATCTTCCTTACCTAAGTTTTTATCTATTTTTTTATTTGAGAGGGAGAGAGAGAGAGAGAGAGAGAGAGAGAGGCAGAGGCAGAGGCAGAGGCATATAGGTAGACACACAGAATGGGAGAGAGAGAGAGAGAGCTCTCCAATCTGATTTAGTCCCTGTATGCCTGCAGTGGCTGGCTGGGAATGGCAGGGGCTGGGCTGGTCTAGACCAAGGCTAGGAACAGGGAATATAATTCAAGTCTTCCTACATGAGTGCCAGGGAGCCAATTATTTGAGCTGTCACCATTGCCTCCTAGGTTCTGGAGTTGAGCCCAGGTATTCTCATATGGGATATGTGCATCTTAACTGCTAGGCTAAGCTTTTTTAACTTCATATTTTAATAGCAATGTGTTTCTATTTTAGTCTGTAACTGGTACCTTTGAATTTAAAATTAGAAATATGTTATTGCTTTATTAAATCTATTGGGAAAGATTTGTTTTTGGTGGGTAGTAATCAGACTTTATGCCCTCAATGTTTAGGTTACTTGGCTGTTTCTTTATTTCTGCATGAAAGTCATGAACTGTTGCTGCTTCTTGTGAATACAGTTGTAAAGGTATGGTCGGTCTTTAAATTAATATAAAGTCTTGAATTATTCATGTTGGCATCTGCCATTCTCCTCAGCCATATTGTTAGGTAATCTTGGAAGGAGATGGATTTATAGAATGGGCTTAGAAAGATCTTTTAGATCAGTTTCTGCAGTTGTAAAATGGGGAGATGTAATAGAGCTTAGAGTTTTGAGGGCTAACTGAAGTAGTGTGAAGTAGTGGCTGCTACTGCTGTTATTATTTCATTTTGAAATTAATAATTAGATTATAATCCAGATCTCCAAACTCTTAGTCAGAAAGACTTTTCATGCTGTGTCTTTCTCTCTAGAATCTATTCTAAAGGGATATAGATAGAAATCAAATAATTGAAATCTTAAAAAGTCTAAAATAACATTTTAAAGGAAAATATAATACAGTTGGGTAACTGAAGTTAATAAAACCACAATCCACATTCATGAAATTTTTAAAATTAAGAATGAGATACAATAATTGAATTGTTGAGATTTTCCATTCATCATGTATGAATCTTTTTGATATGTGAAAGTGTATGTGTGTAGTAGTTTGTAAATTTTAAGTCATTAACTATTAAAGTTACTGGTAACTTAAATGTTTTTCAGACTTTCAAAAACATGTTTTAAAATTCTGTTAGAATAATTGATATGCATTTGTAAATGTATATAAAGTATGCATTTTATTGTATACAACTATTTTCTTTTAAACTTTGTTATTGTTGATTAATAAGAAAAATTCTTTAGATTGTTTTATTTGTTTAGAAAATAAAGGAGACTACTTTGGCCAGTGGCAGAATAGAAATACATTGCTTTTATATTAGTTGCTTTGTGGCTATATTGTTTATTGACTCTGTTAAGGCTACTGAAGCAAATAGTGATATTCCTTTAAATTAAGTCTGGATGTACAAATTAACTATAAGGTTAGGAGAAAATTACTAGTATATTGGGCCAACTCAGTGTTGGGTTTGCTGTTCCTCCTGTCACATTTTACACTGTATGTTTTCTTTGCTTAATGATTATGCCAGGATTTGCAGAGCACTAACCTGATAGAAGTATGTATGGCGCTTACTATTGTCAGCCAGATTTTCCCTCGAGAAATGATTCCAGCTGTTCTTCCATTAATCGAAGATAAACTCCAACATTCTAAGTAAGTAAATTCTTTTGGGATAGGTGTCTATATGGTATATTTCAAAACAAAGTTTTAGGGGCCGGCTCCGTAGCTCACTAGGTTAATCCTCCTGTAGCACTGGCATCTCATATGGATGCCGGTTCTAGTCCCAGCTGCTCCTTTTCCAGTCCAGCCCTCTGCTATGGCCCGGGAGTGCAGTGGAGGATGGCCTAAGTGCTTGGGCCCCTGCATCCACATGGGAGACCAGGAAGAAGCACCTGGATCCTGGCTTCGGATCGGTGTAGCTCCGGAGGTTGTGGCCATTTGGGGGGGGTGAACCAACGGAAGGAAGACCTTTCTCTCTGTCTCTCTCTCACTGTCTGTAACTCTACCTGTCAAATAAATAAGTAAAAAAATAATAATAAAATAAAACAAAATTTAAATTTGTCATAACTTTAACTTAATGCTACTAGGTCTGAGAATATTCTTTGACTGTCAGATATAATGCAAAATCCCCAATATGATCATCCTATTTTTATGTGTGTTTAGGAGAATTTTAGGCAACTTTCTAATGTTATAGTGAGAGACAGTGAAGCTTAGAATCAGGAATCCTTGGCTTTCTTCCCAATTCCACCACTAATGAGCAATGGTTCTGTTTTTCCCTTGGATATGTGGGCTTGGTTGAAGATCGTTAGTTCTCACAAAGTTATTTTGAGGGTAAAGTGAAATAATGGAAAACATATGGAAATAGTTAAAGTGCTCTGAATGCAAAGCTTCTGTGTATTGGAAAGATTCTTCTTTTTATATTAAAGTCATAGCATTCAAATTCTAATTTACAGCAGAATATAGTCAAATAAACAATAACTTGTAGTATTTTACAAACTTTCTTTTCTAAGATTCCTTAACATCGTCTTACTAGCTTGATTTACTTTTTCACCCTGCTGGAAATAATTTTGTTTTTGGCTAAACTCCTTAGCTTCAGAATCTTTAAAGTTAGGGAAAAGTTTGCATCATTTTCTTTTCTTTGTGGTTTCAGTATTTTGAATATACAGATATTCTTGGTAAAGATTTTTTTTTGTCACTCATATAACACTTTATGTCATGCTTCCCTAGTCAATATATATATATTTTTTATATTTATTTTGTTTATTTGAAAGGCTGATTTAGAGAGACAGGGAAAGAAAGAGAGTGAGAGATCGTCCGTCTACTGGTTCACTCTCCAGATAGCCACAATAGCCGGCTCTGGGCCAGGCTGAACCCAGGAGCTGCGAACTTCATCCTGGTCTCCCACATGGGTGTGGGGCCCAAGGACTTGGGCCATCTTCCACTGCTTTTCCTAGCCACATTAGCAGGGAGCTGGATGGGAAGTGGAGCAGCCAGGACTTGAACCAATGTCTGTATAGGATCCTGGCATTGCGAGTGGTGGCTTAACCTGCTACACCACAGTGCTAGCCCCAAAGTCAGTATTTTTAATGGGCTAAGATTGTACTATTGTTAACATTTGGGGAGTGAATGAGCAGATGAGAGATCCCTGTTTCTCTGACTTTTTTATAAATTAATTAATTTTACAAAAGATTGTAAAATGTTATTTTATAGTTTGTATTCTTTAACAAATCTTGGGCCTTGAATCTTCCAGCAAAAATAATAGCTTTTACTGAGAATTCTAGAATAGCTTCATAGGCTTTTCAGAGTTTTATGTTTTATATGTCAAATCTGTGTTTAGAACAAAGAGTGATTGTAAATAATTGTTAGAAAATACTAGCTTTTCTTAGGTATTTATATTTTGATCTGATTATATCAGCAGCATATTTTTACATTTTCCTAACCATCCTCTTTTGTAGTGACTATACTTAATAACCCTCGAAAGGACCCCTTTCCTTTTTTTTTTTTGTTTTTTTTAGGTTTCCACAGTCTATTTTCAAATCCTGGCTAGAGTTTAGACTTTTTGCAACTCTGCTAGTGTAGTTAATGTTCATCCACGATTCCAGCCTATGGAGTGAAGAACTAAGTAAAATGGAATGGAGCTCCAAATATGCCCGTAGTTGTCATTCAGAAGATGTTAGATGAAGGTTAGACTCATCTTTTGAATCCCTGGCTATATTTCTGCATACTAACTCCAGAGCCTGAATCCAGGTCCTTTGATGTCCTGTGTTAGTACTACCACTTATGAGTAGGCCTAGGGATTCCTTTGATTGTTCAGAGCTTATTTTTCCTCACTTCATTTACCTATTCTCCCTCAGAATTACTACTGGTTAACACTCAGTGGCAATATGTTGGGATGTAGTTTGCAGTTGTTATGTTATTTTTCCTAATGACAAATATGTTATTAATCAGCTTTTCTCTTTTTAAATGCTTATTTTATACATGTTTTTAAAGGTTTATTTTTATGTGTTTGAAAGGCAGAGTGACAGACACACACACACACATACAGAGAAAGAGAGAGAGAGAGAGAGAGATCGATTGCTTCCATCTACTGGTTCACTCCCCAAATGGCACAATGGCTGGGGCCGGGCCAGGGTGAAGTCAGGAGCCTTGACCTTCTTCTGGGTCTCCCGCTTGGGTGCAGGGACCCAAGGACTTGAGTCATTTTCCATTGCTTTTCCCAGATGCCTTAGCAGGGAGTTGGATCAGAAGTGAAACATCTGAGTCTAGAACCGGTGCCCCTGTGGGATGCTGGCATCTCAGGCGGCAGCTTAACCCACTATACCACAATGCTGGCCCCAGTCCTTTTTTAGGTGAGAAGAGTTTTCCGTCATGCCATAGTTTGCTTAGAAAGATATTGAACTGTTTACTAATGGAATTAGCAGGAGCTGGATGATCATTTGTTGGGAGTATTATAAAAAGTATTCTTGAATAGAACACAGAGGACTACATTAAACCTCAGTTTTGAGATTCAATGACTTTGGGTGACAGAAATACTTTTTTTATGTTATCAGTTATTTAGATCCTTCCTATGAAATTTAAAACACTAGTTTGTTAGGATAAATTCTGTTTGTTAGAGCAAAAATAGATTGCAGGTAGCCCTGGGGCTGAGGAACAGCTTGTATTTTGGTAATGTTTGCAAATCTATAGCTTTCTGATCAACCTTGCACTGCTCTGTTATCTTGTATTTGACAGAAATAAATATTAACAGAGCTTAAAATATTTCATTTTTGAATATAAGTAACATATTTTTCCTAATCATCATTCTTTTGTAGTACAAGTAAATATTTCACTTCTGCGATTTTTTGAGTATTACCAGTATAGTCTACAAATTTGAGATACATGGAACTGTGAATTACAGAGAATAACAAGAAATATACTTCTTTGGAAACTACATTCTAAACATACGATAGCGTCTCCTTTTTTGCTTCAGTTATTTGTTACAAATGAAGTGCAAGACGAACATATATATTTCTCTTTGTTATCATGAGTCCTTTGAAACAGATGAACTAGGTAGGGAGAGGAATAACATCTTTTTATTATGTGTATTCCCCTGTACACTTCCCTGGTCTCTAGTATTTGGAGTATGTTTGCCTATGATATAAAATATATATATATATATAAAAGGCACTAAGAAACTGTTGAAGAGATTTTTTTAAAACGTTAATAGAGACTTTTATATTACTAGCTAAAATTGTATATTAATGATTTAACCTCTGTTGACATCCTAACTTCTAGAGATAGCTTTTAAAAGTAGAATTAGGGGTGCCTGCATTGTTACATCTGATATTGGAGTGCTGGTTCAAGTCCCAGCTGCTGTGCTTCTAATCAGCTCCCTGTTAATGTGCCTGTGAAAGCAGTGGAAGGTGGCCCAAGTGTTTGGGCCCCTGTCATCCATGTGGGAGACCCAGACAGAGTCTACTGGCTTCTGTCTGGCCCAGCCCTGGCTGTTGTGTCCATTTGGGGAGTGAACCAGCAAATGGAAGATCTTTCTCTCCCTCTGTTTTTCCCTCTTCTCTTTCATTCTGCCTTTCAAATAAATATTTTTTTAAAAATATTTTTTTATTTATTTGAAAGGTAGAGTTACAGAGGTAATGGCAGAGAGAGAGAGAGAGAGAGAGAGAGAGAGGTCTTCCAACCACTGGTTCAATCCCCAAATGGCTGCAGTGACCGGAGCTGGGCCGATCTGAAGCCAGGAGCCAGGAGCTTCTTCTGGGTTTCCCATGTGCGTTCAGGGGCCCAACTTGAACCATTTTCCTCTGCTTTCCCAGATCATAGCAGAAAGCTGGATTGGAAGTAGAGCTGCCAGGACTTAAACTGGCACACATATGGGATGCTGGCACTGCAGGCAGTGGCTTTACCCGATATGCCACAGTGCTGATCCCAATTAAGTTTTTTAAAAGAATTATTTATTTATTTGAAAGGCAGAGTTAACAGAGAGAGAATCTTCCATCTAGTTAGTTCATTCCCAGTGACCGCAATGGCTGGAGCTGGTCTGAAACCAGGAGCCATGGAATTTGGGCCATCTTCCACTGCTTTCCCAGGCACATTAGCAGGGAGCTGGATCAGAAGTAGAGCAGCCAGGACTTGAACTGGTGCCTATCTGGAATTCTGCCACTGCAGGTGGTGGCTTTTACCTGCTATGCCGCAATGCTGGCCCCATAAGTTTTAAAAAAGTGGAATTAGGGAATTAATAATTTATCTCTTTTTTCTGATTTCAAAAGTACTATATTCTCATTATAAACATTTCAGTAGCTAGAGAATTATCTAACATGGGCAGTTAAAGTCTGTGGAGGGGCTGGCGCTGTGGGGTAGCAGGTTAAGCTGCCGCCTGTAGTGCCAGCATTCTATATGGGTGCCAGTTCGAGTCCTGGCTGCTCCACTTCCGATCCAGCTCTCTGCTTTGGCTTGGGAAAGCAGTAGAAGATGACCAAAGTCCTTGGGCCCCTGCACCCATGTGGGAGACCCGCAAGAAGCTCCTGGCTCCTGGTTTCGGATTGGAGCAGCTCTGGCTGTTGCGACCAACTGGGGAGTGAACCAGTTGGTTCTCGCTCTCTCTCTTTTTTCCTCTCCTTCTCTCTCTGTGTAACTCTGACTTTCAAATAAATAAATAAATATTAAAAAAAAAGTCTGTGGATGTTTATCTTCTAGAGATAACCACTTCTTATAGTTTGGTGTATTAGAATAAACTTAATAATAAGTATAAAAATCTTTAGATTATGGAAAGAGCTGATATTTTGAAGTCGTCTGGCCCATAATCATTTCAAATTAAATGCCTGGTAATTCACATTTTCTTGTTTAGATTTTTAAAAAATTTTTTTAAAGATTAGTTTATTTATTTGAAAGTCAGAGTTACACAGAGAGAGGAGAGGCGGAGAGAGAGAGAGAGAGAGGTCTTCCATCCATTGGTTCACTCCCCAACTGGCCACAATGGCCGGAGCTGCGCCGATCTGAAACCAGGAGCCAGGAGTTTCTTCCAGGTCTCCCACGCAGGTGCAGGGGCCCAAGGACTTGGGCCGTCTTCCACTGCTTTCCCAGGCCATAACAGAGAGCTAGTAGATTTTACTTTTTTATCCTCAGGGAGATTATACGAAGAAAAGCTGTCCTGGCATTATACAAATTCCATCTCATCGCTCCTAATCAAGTACAACATATCCATGTTAAATTTCGGAAAGCACTTTGTGACAGAGATGTTGGGGTCATGGCTGCTTCCTTGCACATCTACTTTAGGATGATTAAGGTAAGTTGGAAATTTTAGGAGGTACTGAGTGAGTTCCATTAGAAAAATATAATTATGAAATTAAAATCGGATGTTTCATTAAAATGCTTAATTAACATTTTATGCACCTGTTGCTGACTTTAATTATGAGTTGTAGGTACATTATAGACTAGGTCTTTTTTTTAATGCCTAAAATCTTTTTGTGTTACTAAGAAGTATGGAAAATAGTAGCTATGGAAGGTGATTAGGATGTGCATCTTTGTGGTTTTTCAAACAGTGATTTGATGTTTAGAGCTTCGTCGGATGCCAAGCAGCTTCTAGAAACAAGCAGGGTGGGGATTATGCGGTATAGACTGCACTGTGGACTTCATATGTTAATACTGTGTCAGATGAGGAAAAAGGGTTGAATGATATGGTGAAACTTCTTTCTAAATAGGAATGATAAGATTTATGCTAATTCAGCCTGAGTGTATTTCCTGGTTTGTGTCTGCAAGTGTATGTGTGTGTGTGTGTGTTTCCATTTTATTTGAAAGGCAGAGAAACAGAGGTCTCCCATCCATTGACTCTTCTGGCCCAGGTGGGCCAGGCTGAATCCAGGAGCCTGGAACTCACTTTTGGTCTCCCATGTGGATGGGAAGCATCACCACTGCCTCTCAGGGTACACAGTAGCAGGAAGTAGGTTAGAAGTGGAGTAGCTAATACCTGAACCAGCAATCTAATATAGGATGTGTGATTTCCAAACAGTGACTTAACCGCTGAGCCATCCTTCCACTCCCAGAAGTATATATTGGTGAGATTTCCTCAGCACCTATTAACTCATTTAAAATTTAGAACCAAAGCTTGCTTTCTCTTTAATGCATTATATTCCAATGTATGGTATAGATAGATATTTAATATTAAATCTTATTTTCCTTCTAACATATACTAAAATTTAAAAGATCTGTAATTTTTCTCCCAGAAATTTGGCCTTGTTACATAATAAAAATTGCATTGAAGAAGCTGATGTTCATTTTAAGGAAGCCAGGAGCAAGGAGCTTCTTCTGGGTTTCCCATGTAGGTTCAAGGGCCCAAGCACTTGGGCCATCTTCTGCTCCTTTCCCAGGCACATTAACAGGGAGGCTGGATTGAAAGGGAGCAGCTGAGATGTGGACTGGTGCTCATATGAGATGCCTGCACCACAGCACAGCTTTGCCCTCTATACCACAGCAACCAGCCCCATGAAATATGTTTAAATTCTTTATGATAATTAATGTTTTTAAAGATTTGCTTATTTATTTATTTGAAAGGCAGAGTTACAGAGAGGCAGAGGCAGAGAGATAAGTCTTCCAGCCGCAACTGCCAGAGCTGGGCCAATCTGAAGCCAGGAGCCTGGAGCTGCTTCTGGGTCTTCCACGTGGGTGCAGGGGCCCAAGCACTTGGGCCATCTTCTAATGCTTTCCCAGGCCATAAGCAGAGAGCTGGATTGGATTGGGAGGAGAACAGTCAGGACTCAAACCAGCACCCATTTGGGATGCCGGCACTGCAGGTGGCGGCTTTATCTGCTGTGCCACATTGCTGGCCCTGATAATTAATTTTTAATGGACAGGCTCACTAAATTTTGGGAGTTTTGCATATTTAAGTAGATTTAGTTGTGCTTTTCCACCTACAACAAATTTAACATGCATATGAGAAGTCTTTTGCATATGGTTCAGAGATTGTAAACAGGTCTTAGATTTTTGTTCAGAGTAATGGTTTTTAATGCCAGTATGCTAATTCTCACGTTTTGCTTTAATTGCTAGTATTGGCTATTAAGGATTCTAAGATGTAGTTATAAAAACTTAGGAAGTGTGATTAAACTGTGTGTGGAGAAAAGTAGCCAGTGGTGGAAGCTTTCTGGGGATGATTCAAATTAGGATTAGGTAGACAGAGGAGTTTTATTATGGAAGATGTGTGCATTAGAGTGTGTTTGATTCAGTGTGAATGTAAGCTTTTTTATTATTTATTTTTATTTTTTGCTGTTTTTTAAAATACCTAGATTAAGAGAAAAACAAGGATTTGAAAAGCAAAACGTAAACATTTAAGTGAGCATGTTTAAGTCAGGTTCTCTATGGCATTTCAGCGAGGTCTATTTTTCATTTGAAAGAAATTACTAACAAAAATTTTGTTGTTTTTCTTTGGGGGGAATGTAGGAGAATTCATCTGGATATAAAGACTTAACTGGGAGTTTTGTAACAATTTTGAAGCAAGTAGTGGGAGGAAAGCTCCCAGTAGATTTCAATTACCACAGTGTGCCAGCACCATGGTTGCAAATTCAGCTGCTGAGAATTCTAGGACTTCTAGGAAAAGACGATCAAAGGTAAACTATGCTAAGTAAGTTTACTTAATAACTTAATGCCATATGATACAGCTTTTAGGCTTTTGTCACCCAGAGCTTTCCTGATAAGAGATTATCCCAGTTTGTAATTGGCTTAATTATGATAAACCAATGGAAAGAGTGCCTAAATCTTCTGTTTGCTGGGGTAATCCTGGCTCTCTGGTTATCCAAATCCTGCCCATTGAGAGAGGAACTCCTCAAGTACCATCTCCTCTGTTTCTGAATAGTTCTAGGTATGTGTGTCTGTGAGAAGAGGTGGTGGTGGGGGGAGGGTGAACAGAGAGCTTAGGAAACTTTCTTCAAAGGGCCAGGTGAACGTGTTCAGCTTTGTAGGCCGTAAGTTGTCTCTTGTAGCTATTCAGCTCTGCTGTGTTATGTGAAAGCAGCCACAGACAGTACAGAAATGAAGGAGCATGAATGTGTTCTAAAGAAACTTTATGAACAGTCAAACTTGAATCTCATAATCTCCACTTCATGAAATTCAGGTTTTAAAATTTTTTTTTCTAAACATTCAAAAAATATAAAAACTATTCTTCATTTATAGCCATACCAAAACAGTTCCTGGCCAGACTAGGCCTATGGGCTGTAGTTTGCCAGCTCTTAAGTCTAGTTGGCTATTAAATGCTTCACCTTCTTCATTAATTTTTTTGGATTTTTCTTTTAGCCAATGGCTTATGTTAAACTTTTAATATTTTAATGTTTGTTGTAAACTCTATATTTTTTCAACTGTATGCATTTTTAACTTTATTTTGTTATACTTTTTAAACTAGAAACTTTCAAAGTTCTAAGATAGTACTCTTATAGCTTATGTAAAGGGATTCTCTTGCAGTTTTTAACTAGAGTCATCAATTGCATTGGTATTCTCTGTGTATGTACATGTACATCTTAATATTTTAAAGATATATTTATTTATTTGAAAGTCAGAGTTACAGAGCTAGAGATCTTCAATCTGCTGGTGCATAACCAGAGAGCCACAATGGCCAGGGCTGGGCTAGGCAGAATCCAGGAGCCTTACCTATCATGCCATAGCTCTGGCCCCCATATATATTTGTTTTTAAAAATATTTCTGAAGTGTCCAAGAGCAGCTCTGACTAGATTATAGTTTCTTTAATAGCAGGGGACCCTGGCTTGAGTCCCTATTTTTTTTTCTTAAGGATTTATTTATTTGAAAATCAGAGTTACAGAAAGGGAGGGGGAGACAGAGAGATATCTTCCATCTGCTGGTTCACAACCCAGATTGCCCCAGTGGCCAGGGCTGAGCCAGGGGGAAGCCGGGAGCTTCTTCTGCGTCTCCCACGTGGGTAGCAGGGGCATAAGCCATCTTATGGGCCATCTTCCTATGCTTTTCCAAAGCCATTAGCAGGGAGCTGGTTTGGAAGTAGAGCTGCCGGGACATGAACCAGCACCCATAAGGGATGCTGACATCACAGGTGGTGGGCATACCTGCTGTGCCACAGCACCTGCCTCCATACATAGATAAACCTTTTATCTATTTTAATTTTATTTATTTGAATGTCAGAGAGAGAGAGAGAGAGAAATAAAGAAAGAGAAAAAGATATCTCCTATCTACTGGTTCACTCTTCAAATACCTGCAACATCCAAGAACTCAAGTTCATGTCTTCCAGGTGGGTGGCAGGGACCCAACTACTTGAGCTGTCACCTGCTGCCTCCAGAGAGCTCAGACCAGCACTTCAGTGTGGGATGCAGGCATCCCAAGTGATTCTTTTCTTTCTTTCTTCCACCCTTCTCCTCTCCTCTCTCCTCTCCTCTCCCTCCTCCTCTCCCCTCCCCTCCCCTTCCCTCCCCTCCCGTCCCCTCTCCTCTCCTCTCCTTTTCTTCCTTTCTTAGATTTATTTATTTATTTGAAAGAGTGATGAGAAAGAGATCCTCCATCTGCTGGTTTACTTTCCAAAATGGCTGCAGTGGCTGGGGCTATGCCAGGCCAAAGACAGGAGCCCAGAATTCAATCTGGATCTCCCATGTGGCGGTAGGGACCCAAGTACCTGGGCTGTATTCCACTGCTTTCCCAGGTACATTAGCAGGGAGCTGGATCAGAAGTGGAGTAGCAGGACTCAAACTGGTACTACAAGATGGGATACTGGCTTTGCAAATAGTGGCTTAAAACATTGTGCAACAAAGCTGGTACCCCAAGTAACATCTTAATTGCTAGACCACCTACCTCTGAAACTCTTTTATAAAAATTTGGGATAATAGAACATTTTCTCTTTGTTGTCTGAATTATAATGAGATTCAGTGTTCATATAAATTTTATGTTTCTGGGGCCCACATTTTGGCATAGCAGGCTTAGCTGCTGCCTGCAATGCTATATCCCATACAGGTGCCAGTTTGAGTACCGGTTGGGCCACTTCTTTTTTTTTTTTTTTTTCAAGATTTATTTATTTATTTGAAAGAGTTACACAGAGAGAGAAGCAAAGGCAGAGAGAGGTCGGTCTTCCATCCTCTGGCTCACCCCCTAGTTGGCCACAACAGGAGGAGCTGTACTGATCTGAAGCCAGGAGCCAGGAGCTTATTCCGGGTCTTCCATGTGGGTGCGGGAACCCGAGGACTTGGGCTATGTTCTACTGCCTTCCAAGGCCACAACAGAGAGCTGGATGGAAAGTGGAGCAGCTGGGACTTGAACTGGTGCTCATATGGGATGCTGGCACTGCTGGTGGCGGCTTTACCCACTATACCACAGCACTGGTCCCTGGTTCACTTCTGATCCAGCACCTTGTTAATGCTTCTGGGAAGTCAGTGGATGATGGCCCAAGTAGTTGGGCTCTTGCACCTACATGGGAGACCTGGATGATGATACTCTTGGCTTCTGGCTTCTACTTGGCCCAACTCTGGCCATTTTGGCTTTTTGGGGAATGAACCAGCAGATGGAAGCTCGCTCGCTCTCTCTCTCTCTCTCTCTCTCTCTCTGCAACTGCTTTTCAAGTAAATAGATAAATCTTTTTTAAAAGGTTGCTTTTTATACTTCTTAGGAAATGATTAGCTCAATGCAGAAAAATAAAATTCTTATGTTAGAATTCTGAAGTATTTAATTAAAAAAATGTATTTCTCTCTCTCTCTCTCTCTGCAACTGCTTTTCAAGTAAATAGATAAATCTTTTTTAAAAGGTTGCTTTTTATACTTCTTAGGAAATGATTAGCTCAATGCAGAAAAATAAAATTCTTATGTTAGAATTCTGAAGTATTTAATTAAAAAATGTATTTCTAGAAAAGTCTTATGTATTGTTTGAATATTTTCTTGTGTTTAATATTATTATAATTCCTAGGTTACCATTTAGCTCAATCATGTGCACAGATATTTACACATTTCATGTGTAAATTATTCTTTTGCCAGACATTGTCTTTTAAAATTGAGAAACTAGATTATAATCAAGGTATAGTATTACTAAAATTTTTTGAGAGGATTGGCAATGTCTGCTATTATGGAAGAAATGTTTACACAATGAAATGAGGGATTTTAGAATATGGTTCTGGATTCTTATCACTGGATATTTACATGTCAGTCAAGATAGAATGAAAGTACATGCAATTTATACTGAATTTTGTGGCTGTTTATTTGGTAAAAAACAAGTCATTTATGATCTAAATTTATACAGTCCCAGATTATTTTGATGTTTTTGTTTTACATTATATGTTCTTTAAGATCACTGTATATGTCCTGTGTTACTTTTTTTAATTAGTGTTTTTTTAACTTGTCAAACTTATAAAAAATACCAGCTGAGAAGCTGTAGTTTTCACATTGGCCTCTTGGAGAGAACTTTTCTTTTGTAGGCTCAGAGGCAGACTCCCGGAGCTCCATAAACAGGGAATTTTTAAAAAATTGTCTGTCACTACACAGTTATGTTACTCTAATCAGTGACCAGAAGGACATATTAGTGAAACAAATCTGTTAATTTCACAAAATATACTTATTTATTTTTAGTATTTAAAAATTGTATTATCAAAGA
The DNA here is from genome assembly GCA_949820135.1 of Sylvilagus floridanus. Lineage (NCBI taxonomy): Eukaryota > Metazoa > Chordata > Mammalia > Lagomorpha > Leporidae > Sylvilagus > Sylvilagus floridanus. The sequence goes on from OX463239.1 coordinate 59,056,843, forward strand.
GTGTATTTGTTATTCAGAAAAAGATTAGTATTTGAATTAAAAACCAAAGCAAAACCCCGTGGTGGGGCCAGTGCTATGGTGTAGTGAGTAAAGCTGCCACCTGCAATGCCAACATCCCATATGGGTGCTGGTTCATGTGCTAGTTGCTCTGATTCTGATTCAGCTTTCTTCAGTGGCCTGGGAAAAGCAGTAGAAGATGGCCTAAGTACTTGGGCCACTGCCTCCCATGTGGGAGACCCTGAAGAAGCTCCTGGCTTTGGCCTGGCTCAGCCTGGGCTGTTGTGGCCATCTGGAGAGTGAACCAGTGGATGGAAGATTCTCTCTTTCTCTCTCTCTATTTTTTGCAAAGAAAATTGTAAGATAGTGTGTTCAACCAAACATCCTCATTTGTAAACGGGGAATAGGTGAGACAAATGATGGATCTGTGCATATCTCCTCCTTGGCTGACTAGTCAACTTTGATAAAGCAAGAAGTTAAGCTCATGAAAAGAGCAAATGAAATCTTTTAGATGTGAAATTTAAAATATAAAATGGATTTAAAATTTAAAAAATTTAAATGTTCTTTAAACATTTTAAAATTTAAAATTTAAAATATAAAATGGATTTCTTTCACTTCTCTTCTGTAGATCCTCAGTTTTAAAGAGAGACAAGTTTGAAAAACTATGTTTTATTGGGTTAGAATACTGTAATTCTTCTGCAAATAAAATATCTTTTAAACAGGACAAGTGAATTAATGTATGATGTTCTTGATGAATCCTTACGAAGAGCGGAGTTAAATCACAATGTCACATATGGTAAGTAACGTGTTAATGCTAGTGACTAATGTCTTTTTTTTAGTGTTGTAGCTAGATCTTTGTTAGAATACTATAAATCCCAACTGGTTTTTATACATTGATTTAAAAGTGTTTCTTTGGGTTATTATTTTTCAATGTGAGCATTGAATAATCAATAGATAGTAGTAATCTTAAATAATAGCACCTTCTAAATGTTGACAAATTTCTTATTATAATTATCTTTCTGTTGAAGACATTTATCAAGTATGTAATTGTGAAGATAACTTAAAAACTGCATGTTTTGTAAAAGTTTATATTATATTTATGTTTGAAAACAATTCTCAGCTAATTGTATTTATCAGATTTCTTGCAGGCCCTGTGCAGGGTGCTTGGAATACAGCTGTGAATAAAACAATATTTTTATGGTGCTTAGACTACATAAATGAAAAGGGACAGATGTTGCCAATGTTAGGAAATGTGGTAGAATGTAGCAGCTAGTTTTAGGTGAGAAGGAGACCAAGGAGGGTTTTCTTGATAGTATCTTGTAAGAAGACATCTGTAGGATGAGTAAGTTATAGATAAATACTTATTAATACTTATAAAATATTAACACTATTTTGTTAAAGGTAATAAGCTATGTTATGTATAAACTTAAAAAGTGGGGCCAGCGCTGTGGTGCAGCGGGTTAAAGCCCTGGCCTGAAGTGCACCCATATGGGTGCCAGTTCTAGTCCCGGCTGTTCCTCTTCTGACCCAGTTCTCTGCTATGGCCTGGGATAGCAGTAGAAGATGGCCCAGGTGCTTGTGTCCCTGCACCCACGTGGGAGACCCAGAAGAAGCTCCTGGCTCCTGGCTTCGGATAGGCGCAGCTCCTGCCGTTGCAGCCATCTGGGGACTGAATCAGCAGATGGAAGACCTCTCTTTTTCTATGTCTCTATCTTTGCCTTTCAAATAAATAAATAAATCTTAAAGAAAAAAAAAAAAGTAAGTTAGTGATAGACAAGAGCTAGTTTGAGGAGGGGTAGACAATTGAGAAAGGAACCAAAGAGCCAGAGGGAAGGACTATTGTTATTTGACCAGTCATGGAAAGTCCAGTGAAGAAATGGAGATTTGGGGAGCCTTTTTTTTTTTTTTTTTTTTTTTTTTTTTTTGAGGTATATTTATTTGAGAAGCACAGGTATAGACAGAGGAAGAAACATCTTCTATCTACTGGTTTGCTTCCCAGATGGCTGTAAAGGCTGGGGCTGGGCAGATTTGGATCCAGCATCCAGGAGCTTCTTCCAGGTCTCCCACGTGGGTGCAGGGGCCCAAGTATTTGGGCCATCTTCTGCTGCTTTCCCAGCCATAGCTGAGAGCTGGATCAAAGTGAAACAGCAGGACTCAAATGGGCTCTCATATGAGATGCCGGTGCCTCAGGCAGAGGCTTAGCCTACTACACCACAGTGCCGGTCCCTGTGAGCTATTTAAAAGTGAGAAGTAGGGCAGTTTGCATTTTGCATGCTTTGGAGGAAAGTAGTAGAAGGGGTACTGAGAGGTATAATTAAATGAGAAGTGACTTCATAATATGGTAAGATACAATGCTGCAGGGGGTGAAGAGTATTATTTGTACTTTTAAACTGTACATCCTTAAGGACAGTGCCTGTAGAAGCAGAGGGTAGATCAGGGGGTAGAAATTGAATGCATTTAACTTAAATACAAAGTGCTTGGCAAAGAAATAGTAGGAATAAAGAGAATGGATTACATACATGCGATCAGCAGAGGGAACATAATATGCGTGATAGTGAATTGGGATAGTAAGCTTTGAAGGATAGATTGGTTTTTCAAGTGTAAGTGGTAATAGGCAATAATGAGATAAGCATTCTTTATTCATTTGTTCAACTAGTGTTTGTTGGATGTCTATGAAACAAAAACTTGATATTTGTTTTAAACTAGGTAGATTGAGAAAGAATTGACAGACTTACATATTGCTCTGTGCTTAGTATCAGAGCTGAATAAAGAATGAGGTAGACAGCCCGGCGCTGCGGCTCACTAGGTTAATACCCTGCCTGTGGCGCTGGCACTCGGGTTCTAGTCCTGGTCGGGGCGCCAGATTCTGTCCCAGTTGTTCCTCTTCCAGTCCAGCTCTCTGCTGTGGCCCGGAAAGGCAGTGGAGGATGACCCAAGTGCTTGGGCCCTGCACCCGCATGGGAGACCAGCAGGAAGGATCTGGCTTTGGATCGGCGCAGCGTGCCATTTGGCAGTAGCAGCCATTTGGGGGATGAACCAACAGAAAAAGGAAGACCTTTCTCTCTGTCTCTCTCTCACTGTCTAACTCTGCCTGGCAAAAAAAAAAAAAAAAAAGTAGACAGAGGCCCTGCCCTTATGAGTACATGCTGTAACGAAGAGTTGGTATTATCTAGGTCTTCTAAATAGAATAAAGAGCCACAAAGGAGGATGATCTGTCCTGAGGCATGTGGTTTAGCTTGGAGCTGTCAAAAAGATCCAGAAGAGTATCAGATCTTTCCAGTGTCAGAATCTGCTAGCATAAATTAGAACATTTTGTTTATGTTATAATTTGGTATGTATAAGGGTTTCAAAGGTTCTCAAGGCATTCTGTTTCAAAACCAGTTAAGAATCTGCTTTTTTTTCTGACAGAAAAATTTTTTAATATAATTGACATTTCAGCTTTAATTTTTTTTATTTTTTCAAATAGGACATATATGCACATGATTCAAAATTCAAAAGGTACAAAAGGGTATACAATAAACAGTAAGTCTGCCTTCCACCCTTATCACCCACCACCTAGTTCCCCTTCCTAGAGACAACTACTGTTATCTTTTCCTTTTTATCTAGAGAATACTGTATACCTGAAAAAATATTTTTTAATATTCTTAGCTAGGACTCTTTTATGAAGGATTGCTTGAACCAACACCAGTGGTTTGTTTAAAACTGTTGGTCCAGTGTTTCACCTTGCTATAGAAAACCTTATAGTTTCTTTTGTTTTATTTCCTCTATTTAGCTTTTAATTGTTATGCTCCCCTCCCCATATTTGTATTGATACAGTTTATAGCTACACTGATTATATCAATGGTATTCTTTGGCAGTCCTAATAAAAATATTTTATTGCCTAAGAATGTAAACTTGAAAATGCAAGCTTCCTAAGGGCAGGGACTATGTCTGTGTGATTGACCTGCATATCCCAATAGCTGACACCGGGTTAATCAGGAGTATTATACTTTAGTTGAATGAAAGGAAGAGAAATTATTTTACTTTTATCAGTTCAATTCAGTTTTAATCTTAATACTTTCTAAACCATATTTTAATGGAAGTTCCATTTTGTCACTTCTCTAAGTGGGAAATCAACAAGTAAATTATATCAAAGACATTTATTGAGTATCTGCTGTGTGCCAGGCATTGTATAAAGTGGTACAGAGGATATGAGGAATTATAAGATGTAATATTTGTTTTAAAGGAATTTACAGTGTAATGGGAAAGATGACTTATTTATGGAAGCACAATGCCAGTATAAGGTAGGATGTGAAGGGATGGTATAGGGAATAAATGTTATAGGCATTTGGAGATGGTAGAGATTGCTGTGGAGCTGAGGGCACAGCTCAGGATTTACTGTTGTGATAGGACCTTGAAGGTTAGGTAGGATTTAGATAGGCAAAAGGGTGATTGAAGGAGCTTCTAGATGAAGGGAACATGAGAGAAACTGCAGAAGTGGGGATGTTTGAAGTGGTTTCTGACAACAGTGTCTTGCTGATCTGAACAGATGATTCTTTCAGTTGAAAGGCCATATTGTGAAGGTCCTTAGATGGCAGCAAAGTGAGTTTGTACTTCTGTGTGCACCTTGAGATGTGGAAGGTTTTGAATGGGGTACTGATGATAACATTTTTAGTATACTAGCAAATTGAGAAAATTAATTATATAGAGTCCAAGGGATAAAAGTAGATAAAATGCTTTTTCTTCCCACTCACTTTACCTGAAAACCTAGTGTATTAGGTTTTCATTATTGTTGGTTAATTAGTTTTCCATTACTAAAATCTCTGACAGGAACTACTTTTTTAAAGAAGGAAGGTTTATTTCAGCTTGCAATTTTGGAGGTTCATAGATTAAGATCAAGTGGCCTCATTGTGCTGGTATCTGATGAAAGGAATGGATGGTAGAATTCATGCAGAGGAGGCATTGCATGGCAAACCAGGAAACAAGGAGCATACTGGTTTTTTTTTTATATATATTTTTTATTTATTTGAAAGTGTTACACAGAGAGAGGAGAGGCAGAGAGAGAGGTCTTCCATCCGATGGTTCACTCCCCAATTGACCGCAATAATAGGAGCTGCGCCAATCTGAAGCTAGGAGCCAGGAGCCTCCCCTGGGTCTCCCACGCTGGTGCAGGGGCCCAAGGACTTGGGCCATTTCCTACTGCTTTCCCAGGCCATGGCAAAGAGCTGGATTGGAAGAGGAGCAGCCGGGACTAGAACTGGCACCCATATGGGATACTGGCACTTCAGGCCAGGGTGTTAACCTACTGTGCCACAGCACCAGCCCCAACATGCTATTTTTGTTTTGTTTTGTTTTGTTTGTTTGTTTTTTAAGCCTCCATAATTTTGTCAGGGAAGCTCCACCCCAGCAACCTAATCACTTCCCAAAGCTCCCACCTTCAGATAACACAATTGGGTTAAGTATGTGCCCTGTTAGTGCCATCAGTCGATGACTTTGGGGCTTAACTGTCTGCATGAGTTGGGGAGTGAAATCTTGTTCAAACTGTAGCACCTGGGTATCGTCTGTAAGAAACATAAGACTCCAGACGGTGGAGAAGACAGCCTGAGTCTGGTTAGCAACCTAAGGACACAAGGAAAAACATGATGGTAAATACCTGTTTACATTTTATTTCATAGACCTCAGACTGAGTACTGGAGAGCTAGCCAACTGGCACTGAATGAAGTGCTGCCAAACATCCTTGCCCTCTTTAGCCAAAGGACCAAGAAGAAAAAGGATAAACTAGCAAGACAGTAGAAAATAGCCCCTCTGTCCCAGCCAAGTACCACACAAAAAACTGTTGGACTCATCTTTCAGCAAAAGTTGAATGGAGAGCCATATTCAACATCCTCCTCAGGTATCACCAGTGCTCCATCCTATTTGAGTGGTGGCAGAGAAACCTGAGAGGGAAGCTGAAATTTTCGTCTCTCTCTGGCCATAAGGAAACTCCCTCTCCTGCAACATCAGTGGTGGTGATATGGGAAGCCTGGTTGGAGGGTCAGGGCTTTCACCACTGATCAGTGGGATAATCAGGCTACCCCCTCAGGGTCAATGGAGGCCACATAGTGAGCAGTAATGAGTTAGCGCTGTCTCAGACAGGATGCTGAATCAGACAGTCCTGCTCTCCACCTAGCAATAACCAGGACACCCACTTAAGGGCAAAGTTGCACTTCACCTCCATTGGCAGTATCTCACTTCCTGCAGCTGATTTTGTCAGTAGACAGAGACTTATTAGCTTATTTAAAGTGAAAGTCAAGTCCAATTTAAAGGTTACAGTGTTTAGAAGAACTTTAAATTCTGTTTGAGCACAATCCAACCAAAATATGTATCATAAAGTACAGTGTCACAAATGTTAGAATATAATGAAGGTATTTCAGAAAGTTCATAGGAAAATGAAATTAAAAGATATTTTGGTGCAAAAAATTTTGAAATCCATGCATAATTTTTTCATAACATGCATTTTCCATGAACTTTGAACACCCCTTGTATTTTTATTTTAAAGAGTTTATTTATTGGGGCCAGCTCTGTGTCTGCAGTGCCAGCATCCCATATGGGCACCGGTTCAAGTCTGGTCTTTCAATTAGTGACTCAGACTGAGATTTTTGTAGAGTTGGAGAACAGAGGGACTTAGCTCTAGTTGGGAAGAGATTTAAAGATCCATTAACTTCATTTCTAGTGTGATCATTACAGGGAGATTAATAATAAGTGTAATTTTGGAACTATTAATTTTCCTATGCTGATGTCCCATAAATTGTATGAGCAAGTAAATAGTAAAAGTTTAGGTTTTAGATGGGTAAAGACAAGCTTTTGTTAATAAAACAATTTTATAGCAGAATTGTGCATGTCAGGAAACCAGAAAGAAAAATATGTCTACTGTGATGGAAAACAGACCATCTTTTAATCTTAAAGTTCACAAACTTTGAACAGGGGGCCAGATAGTAAATATTTTAGGCTTTGTAGGTTTGTGTTTTGCTTTTTTAATTACCTTTTAAAAATGTAAAATATTCTTAGTTAATGAAAACAGACTGAAGGCTATAGTTAGTGGTAGTTTACCTTAGTCAATTGACCAAGGTCCTCTTTGTTTAGTTTGTTTAGTTCAGGAAATCAAAAAGTCAGTGTTTTTACCCAGCATACAATTAAGACATTTTATTGCAGAATGTATGAACATACAAAGTATCTTTGGGTACAATTAGCTTACTCTGTAGTTTTTCTGTTAAAAGTTGGTTCTCTTTTTTAACAGAAATTCCGGGTTCTGAGTTCTTTGTTTTCCTGTAAAAGACTCAGTTAAAGTTTTTTCCACAAAATTTATGTGTTTTAATTGCTTGGCAACATAGTATAACATATAGCTCATTACATATTCAGGATATGGCTTGTAGTATGTAATGAAAGAGGCTACTTGTTAGGTTTTAAGCGTGTGGAAGTAGAGAAGGAGTAGTTCTATAGACAGTTGATGTGCTTCAGCTTGAGGTAGAACTGCTTTCAGCCTGCTGATCTGTCCCTCGGCTTTTCTTTCCTCTGATAACTGGGATTCCGGAGCCCACACAGGCCTTAATGGACTCTCAGGTATTCCTTTTCACCGTGGCAAAGCTCTAGCTCCTCAATTCATGCTTTTTAAAATAATTTGAAAAAAATGTTAATGTCTACCTTGGTCATCTTGTTATCAAGGCTTTTGACTATATCAGAAAATGAAATTTTAATTCAAAGGTAATTTTAAAGAAGCAGCTTGAAGATTTTTGAGTATTGACCGTGTCTTTGAAGTAAATGCTAGAGCATTCTAAAATGATTATATAAACTGTATACGATACCTATGTATAAGTGGTAGGAACTCCTTGAGAATGAACTATTTATGTATTCAAGGAATGTTAAAAATACCAATAGGAACAATGAATGTATACTTTATGTGTCCCTTAGAATGTGAGTTCCATAAGGGCAAGGTTTTTTGGTCTGTTTTATTCACTGCTGTATCCATAGTACTAACATCATGCCTGGCACATAGGAGGTGTTCAGTAAATACTTGTTGCATGAATGAGTGTGTCGTTTTTATCTGTAACTAAATTTGATTCTCTTTAAATGGTGCTCTAGTAACCAAATCTAGTAACTGTATAAGCTTGAAAACAGTAAAGTTTTTTTCTGTGAAAAATTTACATAAGATTCTTGAATAAAACCTTCCATTTAGTTTTATGATAAGCTCTACATAAATATGTTCTTTTATCATGCCTTAAATGATACCTACCATTTTGATATTTTCTCTCCCTAGCTATTCTGTTTGAATGTGTACATACAGTCTATTCTATTTATCCTAAGTCGGAATTACTTGAGAAGGCTGCCAAGTGCATTGGAAAATTTGTTCTGTCACCTAAAATAAATCTCAAATATTTAGGTAAGGTGATTGGTTCTTTTGATAGAAATTATAGAGAGAACTTTTGAAATTGTTAGATACTTGTTTCAAATCACTTTGCATAATGCAATCTTTGTTTCTAGGACTGAAGGCTCTTACCTATGTTATCCAACAGGATCCTACTCTGGCTCTTCAACACCAGATGACAATAATTGAATGTTTAGACCATCCTGATCCCATTATTAAAAGAGAGGTAAATTGATAGTCTGAACACTGTGCGAAATGTTAAAATTTTTAAACAACTTAGTGATCAGAGTTCACTTCTTGACAGTAAGCCCTTCTTAAGCTTTATTTTAATTAAAATTTGCATTTTGTAATTACCATTTAACTGATTGCCCAGTAGATCTACAGTAAAAGTAGGAGAATTAACTGTATTATAAACCTATGTTATTCCTTTTATTGGTGGTTATTAATGGTCATTCCATTTATAACACTGTTTTTATTTCTATTCCTCAACTAGACGCTGGAACTTCTTTACAGAATTACGAATGCACAGAATGTAACAGTTATTGTTCAGAAAATGCTTGACTATTTACACCAAAGTAAAGAAGAATATATCATTGTCAATTTGGTTGGCAAAATAGCTGAGTTGGCTGAGAAATATCCTTTATTTGGACCATGAATCATAAAATGCATTTAGTTACATAATTACTTTAAAATGATTGGTGTATTGTGTTGGTATGTATAGTGACATGGTCACTGGAAGTTTGATTTCAGAAGACCAGCAATAATTTGCATTCCTGGTTAAAGCCTCTTGTTCACTAAAACAGGAATTTATATAGACTTCTTAGGGGATAACTTTTTCTTTTCTTTAATATAGTTGGTCAGTATTTTGAGCTGGATAATACAGGAGCCTCCACCTGATTCCTCTCAGTTCTTTCTCATCTTTGACTTTACTTCCTACCCCATTTATATTCTGAGTTCAAGGTCTTGTTTCTTTAGGATGAGGTAGTGGTAGGGGGTCAAGATGCTAAAACTTACCATTTATCCTATTGTTTATACTAGAAATTGTCACAATAAAGTGGTTGAGAACTCCACTCACATGGTAGCTTTCTTCACTTTTTATTTGTAGTTTATTTTTATTATTTATTTAAGAATGAGAGAGAGAAACGCACAGGGAAACAGAGAGCCCCTATCAGCTGTTTCACTATCCAAATGCCCACAAAGGCTGGGACTGAGCCAGGCTGAACTCCATGCTGGGAACTCATTGTGGGTTTCCCAGATGGTGGCAAGGACTCAAGCACTTGAATCATCGTTTGCTGCCTCTGGGTGTGTATTAGAAGGAAGCTGAAATCAGGAGTGAAACCAGGACTCCAACCCAGGCATGCAGACATCCCAAATGGCGTCCTAACCATTAGGCCAGATACTCACTCTGTATTTATTTTTTAAAAGTCAGAGAATCTTTACAGGTCGTGGGATAGTCTGCTCTTGTTTTTTCTTCCATATTTATTTGAAAGAGTTACACACGACACACATACACACACACACACATATAGATAGATAGAGAGAGAGAGAGAGAGAGAGAGAAAGAGAGAGAGATCCATCTGTCATTCGATGAATCACTCTCTAGATGGCTGCAACAGCTGTGGCTGGGCCAGGCTGAAGCCAGGAGCTTTATCCTATTCTCCTACATGGGTGGCAGGGTCTGCTGCTTTCCCCAGGTAGGCTGTTAGCAGGGAGCTGGATAAGGAAGCGGAGCAGGTAGGACATAAACTGGTGCCCAAATGGGATAGCAGCATCCAGGCGGTGGCTTTACCTGCTACGCCACAACACTGGCCCCATCTCTTCTTTTTAAAATGATGCTTTTTGTTTAATTCTAAAAAAGAGTGAGTGAATAATGATCAAATTATTTTGGAAATTGTTTTAAGTATAGTTTTGTCCCATACAGTGCCATATCTCTGGCTAGGAGAATGACAGAATTTTAGAACTGCTGCAGGACAAGTAAGAAAAGAGGTTAAAACAACTTGTTCAAGTGAGTACAAGCAACGCCTAGCCTCTCTGAAGTATATATAATTTTTCATTATTGTCCATAGTTTGATAGTTTACTTCTTCTAATTATATTGCAGCTTTTTATTGGTTGACTATTATGTGCAGGCCTGCTGCTTGATAAAGTGACAAAAGCTCAGTTTATTAACTTATTAGATAAGTGTTGAGCATCTATTTTAGATAACCTGGGGTATAGGACACTTTACGGTAGAGGTTAAAGGTAAATGGATGAATCGTGGTTATTTTTAAGAAGGTTGCTACAGAAGGGGTAGTTTAGTAATTGGATAGTTTTTGGAAGTGTACTTATTCTTAACACTGTGGACACATATGCCCCTGATAATGCATGGTTTATTCAGACGATGAATGCTGTATTTTCTGTGGGAGGAGATGTAATACATCCTGATATTCCCAATAACTTTCTGAGACTGTTAGCAGAAGGTTGGTATACTATTAACATTCTGTAAAGATCTTAAAATTAAATGTTTTTATTTTAGAGGCCTTAGAGAATTTAGTGGAAATTCACAGGATGTATCAATTTCTTTGTAGGTTTTGATGATGAAACAGAAGATCAACAATTGAGACTCTATGCAGTTCAGTCTTATCTCACTTTGCTAGATGTAGAAAACGTGTTCTATCCACAGAGATTTCTTCAAGTTATGAGTTGGGTGAGCAAAGTGCATTATATCATAAATTTTTACAGCATTCTTTTTTTATAAAAACTAAATGTTAACATGTTTCCTTCAGAAGTCATTCAGTTGTACTTGGCTGTCTCCTTCAGCTGCCACTTTTCTACCCCAGTGGCTCCCTTCTGAAATCTATTTTCTCTCTCTCTGCCATCTCACTTGTTTTTTAAATATGGAAATTTGTCTGGTTATCTTTTGGCATTTACAAAGTATGTTTTTTTTAAATTTACTTTTTTATTATTTCATTTATTTATTTTTAAAGTAGGCTGACAGAGAGGGAGAGACATAAATCTTCCATCTGCTGGTTCATTTCCCAGATATCTACAACAGCAGGGGTTGTGCCAGGTCAAAACCAGCAGGAAGCTGGATCAGAAGTGGAGAAGCTAGGACTCAAACCTATACTCCAAAGTGGGATGCGGGTGTCTTATGGCTGCTAAGCAGTGACTTGACCTGTTATTGTTGCGTTTTTTATGTGAGTCCATATTTGAATATATAAATACTCATGTATAAGGGGGCTTCAAAAAGTTAATGGAAAATATAGATGATCTTATATTCCATTTTCCATGAGTGTTTTGAAGCACCTTTGTATCTGTGAAGTCTTATTTTTCTGTGGCTGTGTGACTGTGTAACAGTGTCACCACAAACTTAGGAACTTACAGCAACACAAATTTAGTCTGACAGTCAAAGTCCAGGCATGGCTTAGCTGGGTTTTCTGCTTAGTATCTTACAGAATTACAGTAGGTATCATCTGGAGCTACTGTTTATGGGAAGGCTAATTAGTGAAGGATCCACTTTCAAGCTCTTGTGTATATTGGCACAACTGAGTTTCTTGTGTCACTTCTTATGACTGAGGGTTTCACTTTCATACTGTCAGCTGTAGGTTGTCCTTAGTTCTTATAGCCACCCTCCATTGTTGCCACTAGCTTCATCAAAGCCAGTGAGGGAGATCAGCTCTATCCAGGACAAAGGTCACAATTTTATGCAATATAATCACATGTAATCCTTATATCCATTCACCTTTGGGTATACACATAGATGAGTGTTTACTTAGGGGAGATTTAGACTAGTCTAACTGGTCATAGAGTCATAGGATATGCACATTTTAATATTTTATAGTATTGTCAAATATTAGCATGCTAACTTAAATTTTTCCAGGCTTTTATTAAAAATTTTTTCTCATGTACAAGAAAGTTAAAAGCCTTGTATAATAATACTTTTCATTTAGCTGCCAATCTGCATCTATTTCTAGGTTTATATACAGTTGTTTCAATGATGCACTTAAAATTGAGTTGTAAATACCATCATACTTGTCTGCTAAAAATTCATTGTGAATCTCCTACAAGTGACATTGTTCTACATAACCATATCACACCTAATATGTAACATTAATTCATTTAAATCACTTCATATATAGTTGTTCTTCAGATTTATCTAGTCCCAAAAATATCTCTGACAGCTGTTTTTCTCCTCTTCCTAATCCCAGATGTTCATAGATTGATTCTGGGATTTCTCCTTGGTCTCTTCTAATTTTTAATGATCTCCAGTTTCTTTTTGTTTTTAAGGCATTGATTTTTTTGGATGAATACTGTTGACTTGCAGGAAGTCCTCATTTTCTATGTGTTTAATAATTTCTATTCAAATTAAACATTTTTGCAAGACTCCTACATAGGCAGTGGTGTATCTGTCCCACTTTATCATATCAAGATACATACAATGAGTGTCAGTTTGTTTGCTCATAAGTTTGTTTGGCTATGATGGTGACCTCCAGATCTTTACAGTGTAAAGGTACCCATTGCAATGTAATTTGTTGTGAGGTAATTCTTTGAGACTGTGTGAATGTCTTTTTTTTCTCCCCAGTTATCTTTTTCTAATGGCTTTAGCATTGCTTATCCTTCTTTAATTAGTATACTTAGTGCTTATTCTTTTTAAAAATTTATTTTCTTTATTTGAAAGGCAGAAAAAGAGACAGACAGAAAAAGAGATCTGTCATATGCAGGTTCACTCCCCAGTGCCAGCACCACCAGGGCTATGCCACGCTGAAGCTAGGAGCCAGGAATTCCATTAGTATCTTCCAGTGGGTGGTTGGGAGCCAAGGATATGAGCCATCACCTGTGGTCTCCCAGGGTGCACAGTAGCAGGAAGCTATCAGAAGTGGAACCAGGACTTGAACCCAGGCACTCTAATATGGGATGCAGGTGTCCCAAGTGGCATCATTTTTTTTTTCTTATTAAGATTTTATTTATTTATGTCAGAGGTAGTTTCAGAGAGAAAGGTCTTCCATCTGCTGGTCCACACAATAACTGGAGCTGGGCTGATCTGAAGCTAGTACCAGGAGCTTTGTCGGAGTCTTCTCTGGGGATACTGGGGACCAAACACCTGGGCCACCATCTACTACTTTCCCAGGCCATAGTAGAGAGCTGGACTGGAAGAGGAGCAGCCGGGACTAGAACCTGCTATGCCACAGTGGCAGCCCCTTTAAGCGTGTTTCTATAAAAGTCAAGGAGTTTTATGTGTACTTCATGGAAAGAATCAGAAAAAGAAAATACCTCTCCTATACTTTGCCTGAAGCACAAATCCATTAATGTTGGATTTTTGAACAGGAATATAGATTACCTCCTGTTCTGGAGCTACTTTCTATCTATATTAAAGCACTCCTAAGAATTATCTAACTGTGTCAGGATTGAATTTAGTTAGTCCTGTTTCTCCTTCCTACTTTTCTTGTTACTAGCCATAAATTTTCCTTTGCCTATCCCTTTACCTCTCGATCCTTGCTTGTGCCAGTATTACATCAAAGACATGAAAATATCCCTTAAATCCCATTTAGGAAAGATCTCACACTCCCCGAATTATCAGTTTATTAATGCCTCTTTGATCAACAAGATCATTTGTCACTTGAGTAAGAAAATAATCTGAAGGATATCAGTGTTCCTCAGAGTTATTCTGTGGGCCATCTTTGTTAGACTCAGCTGATGCTTGTTCAAAATATATATCAAAGATACACTACCACACAAATAGTAAATCAGAATATCTTGGGATCAAGTCTAGAAATCTGTATTTTTATGAAATGCCTCTGGTGACTTAATCACAGGAGCATGGGACAATGATTTAAATGCTTTTTGGAAAATAACAATGTGAGAGTGCTTAGAAAAACCAACAACTATGACACCATAGAACACCTGCAGACCCCTGGCATATTATTCAGTGTAGTGCTAGAAATTTTTGACAATAAAAAGAAAGGAGGAAATCAAATGATCCCTGTTTACAGATGATATGATTTATATATACAGAGATGCCTAAAGACTCCACCAAGAGACTGTTAGAACTAGTAAGTGAATTAATTAAAGTTTCAGGATATAAAATAAATGCACAAAAGTCAATAGTGTTCTTATATGCCAATAATGAAGTTGATAAAAAAGAATTATAGGGATAATCCTATTCACAATAGCTACAAAATATGTAAAATACCATAAATTTAACAATGGATATGAAAGACCTCTATAACGAAAATTGTGAAACACTGATGAGATAAATTGAAGAAGATGAAAAATGGAAAGAGCTCTCATGTTTATGGATTAGAAGAATTAATATTATTAAAGTGTCCATGCTACCCAAAGTGATTTATAGACTCAGTTTAGTCCCAAAATACCAGAATTATATTCTTTCAGAACTAGAAAAAATAATCCTTGAATTTATAAGATGGCACAAAGCCAAAGCAGTCTTGAACAGAAGGAACAAAGTTGGAGGTATCACAATAACAGATATGAAGACGTCCTACAGAGTTACTGTAACCAAAATAGTGTGGTGCATGGTACTGACTTAAAAACAAATAGACCAATGCAACAGAATAGAATTCTCTGTTCCATATGCAGATGATTGAAACACTACACAAACCTGCTGACCAGAATCAACTCAAAATGGATTAAAAACCTAATTGTAATTTCTCAAAATACTAGAGGAAACATAGGAGCATTACCTCTGTTGTAGCACAGTGTGCTATGCTGCCATTTGCAATGCCAGCATCCCATATCGGAGCATTGGTTTAAGTCCCAGCTACTCCGCTTTGAGTCCATCTCCCTGCTAATGTGGCTGGTAAGGCAACAGAAGGTGGCTCAAGTGCTTGGGTCCCTGCCACCCTATGAGAGACCCAGATGGACTTCTTGGCTTCTGGCTTCACCCTGGCCTATCCCTGGCTATTATGGGCATTTGGGGAATGAACCAGTGGATATAAGATACTCTTTGTCTCCCTCCTCTTGCTCTGTCTTCCCCCCTTTCTCTCCTCCTTCCTTCCTCTTTGAAATAAATAAATATTAAAAGTAAAAGAAAACATAGTTGAAACACTTTTTAAGACATATGTACGCAACAGTTATTTGCCCCCAAATGTAGGCAACAAAACCAAAAATGAACAACTGGGATTATATCTAAGTAACTGCCCAGCAATCAAGAGTGAAGAGGCAATTTACAAAATGGCAGAAAACATTTGCAAACTGTTCATCCAGCAAAGGATTAATATCCAAAATAAAAACAGGAACTCAATTCAACAACAAAAAAACAATCCGGTTAAAAAGTGGGCAAAGGATCTGCATGTACGTTTCTCAGAAGATAGATATAGTTGGCTAAAAAATACATGCAAAAATATTGTTAGCCATAAGAAATGCAGATCAAAACCACAATAAAGTATCATCTCCAGTTAGAAAGACTTATCAAAAAGACAAAAAGTAACAAATGCTGATGAGGCTATTGACAAAAGGAAACTCTTATATACTGTCCATGAGAATGCAAAGTAGTGTAGCTGTTATGGAAAACAGTATGGAGTATCCTCAGTAAAATTAGATCTACCATATGACCCAATTATTCCATTTCTGGATACATCTGGAGGAAATGAAAGCAACCTATCAAAGAGATACCTATACTCTTAGGTTCAGTGCACTATGCATCACAACAACCAAGATAAGGAATCAACCTAGATACCTGACAAGTGGGTGAATGGATAAAGAAAGTATGTCTATACTACACACAAACTGGAATCTTTGAAAAGAAATGTTGACATGTGGAAGTGAAGAAAAAAAAAGAATAGATCTGAACTTAGAATAGTGATTACTAGAGGCTGAAATTGCAATAGTGATTACTAGAGGCTGGAAAGAGTAAGGGGTAGGGGGAGAGAGATTAGATAATGGGAACCAAAACTGTTAATAGAAGTAATAGGTTCTTGGTCTGCACTGTGGCTCAATAGGCTAATCCTCTGCCTGTGGTGCTGGCACCCTGGGTTCTAGTCCTGGTTGTGGTGCCAGATTCTGTCCCGGTTGCTCCTCTTTCAGTCCAGCTCTCTGCTGTGGCCCAGGATTTCAGTGGAGAATGGCCCAAGTGCTTGGGCCCTGCACCTGCATGGGAGACCAGCAGGAAGCACCTGGCTCCTGGCTTTGTATCAGCGCAGTGCGCCGGCTACAGCAGCCATTTTGGGGGTGAACCAATGGCAAAGGAAGACCTTTCTCTCTGTCTCTCTCTCTTTCACTGTCCACTCTGCCTGTCAAAAAAAAAAAAAAAAAAAAAAGTAATAGGTTCTGGTGTTCCATAGTATAGTAGGGTGACTGTATCATATAACTCTACAGAATTGCAAGAGAGATGTATGCTTCAAACAGAAAGAAAAGATTAAGAATTGCAAAGTTTCTCTCTCTCTCTCTCTCTCTCTCTCTTTCCCCACCTCTCTCTACCTCTCTCTGTAACTCTTTCACATAAATAAAAACTTAAAAAAAAAAAAAAAAAGGCTGGCACTGGCACAGTGGGTTAAAGCCCTGGCCTGAAGCGCCGGCATCCCATGTGGGCACTGGTGCTAGTCCCGGCTGCTCCTCTTCTGATCCAGCTCTCTGCTATGGCCTGGGAAAGCAGTAGAAGATGGCCCAAGTCCTTGGCCCGCTGCACCTGTGTGGGAGACCTGGAAGAAGCTCCTGGCTCCTGACTTCAGATCGACTCACCTTCAGCCATTGCGGCCATCTGGGGAATGAACCAGTGTATGGAAGACTTCTTTCTCTCTTTGTCTGTAGCTTTCCCTGTAACTCTGTCTTTCAAATAAATAAGTAAATCTTGAAAAAAATTGCTAAGCTGCCTCGCTTGATTGATTTGTGCTATGTATATATGTTGAGATACATAAAATTGTACATAAAATGTACAAATATAACATGTTAATAAAAATTATAAAGATTTTAAAAAACACCAATAACCAACTTTAGAAGTTCAGAAGAAAACTAACTTTTTTTGTATGTTGTTAATGACAAGATTTAGAAAACCTTTTAGTAAGTTTTGATTCTTTTGTATTTAATATTCTTGGTATAATTTTGATGCTTAAATATATGTATATATTTGATAGTTTCTCTGAGAGAGTATGTTTAATATAGATTAAATTCATTCTTGAAGTAGGTATTTCTGAGTGTAGTTTGCTGTATAACTTGATATTTATGTATAAACATCTGTGTTTTTCTAATAGGTGTTAGGGGAATATTCCTATCTCTTAGATAAGGAAATGACAGAAGAGGTTATAACCAAACTCTACAAATTACTTATGAATGACTCCATTTCTTCAGAAACAAAAGCCTGGTTAATTGCTGCTGTAACTAAATTGACTCCCCAAGCACATTCTTCTAATGTGGTTGAGAAATTAATACAAGAATTTACCGTATCTTTGGATACCTGTATGAGACAGCACGCATTTGAATTAAAACATTTGCATGAGAACATGGAACTGATGAAGAGTCTGCTTCCAGTTGATAAGAGTTGTGAAGATATGATGGTGAGACATCTGTGCTCTGTCTTTTTAAAGTTGCATTGTCTTTAATCATAGAGTAATTCTTGCATTTGTGATGTGTCAGGAATATATCAAAATACATGTAGCACTTACGATGAGGGTTGGAGTTTCTCTCATTACTTACTGTGAGAAAGCATTTGAGAACTTCCATTGAGTACTGATTCTAAATAGAGAGGAACAGAAGAATCTCTACTGGAGAACTACAGTGAAGGGATTTATATCCTGTGACTGTCTCTTTCGGTATGTAACAGTTCAGGAATTTCTTTTAATCTAACATTCTGTGTCATTTATTGTTACTCTGTGTTCTTTGAGAATATATTAAAAAATGGCTCTCCATTTCATTTTGTCCATTTCTCATATAAATTCTATATCGCCTTGAGGTCTGATCACCTATCTTTTTTTCTGACCTGTATTCAACCACCACATCTTTTAAGCTGATGTTCTGTTAGTTTACCAACCTGTCCCTTAGATTGGTGTAAATTAGCGAACTTCCAAAGGGAAGCCAGGAATTATTCTAATTTTTGTGTGTTAGATGTCATATAGTTGAGAAAGAGAAGAGTATGGCAGTGTTAATATTCATTTTCACTCAAGTTTTCATGTCCTCTATTCACTTTGAACATTTGTTCATTAGTTCTTTTTAATAGTTCCTGAAAGGCAGAGGTCTTTTTTTTTTTAACACATGGTAGGTATTTTAGAGATGTTCACTGAAGGAATGAATAAATACGCTGTGCCAGTATTTCACTAGGTAGTAGCTACACTTCCCTTCCTTGTGCCTCCAGTAAAACATAATTATGACACAACACCATCTTAAGAATCTTATTGAAGCAAAACCTTTCCAAATTCAGTGTGTTTGAGAATTATCGGCTGTTCCAAATATCTGAGCGGTTTGCACAGATGTGGCTACATCAGGAGAACGAGCCTGCGGTTTCTGAAGTCTTCACTGCTGTCCTCTTCTATATATCTCATTTGTATCTTTTCCCTCCGCTTTTTCTTATAATTTCTTTTTTTCCACTTAATCATCCGCTTACACCTTTCTGTTTCTCCTGAAATTAAGCAATTGTTCATTGATCTGCAAAAAAAAAGCATTTTTAGGTAGAAGGGAATAAGATAATTAAAATCATAATGGGAGCCTTCATAAATGTCCACATCTTAGGCCCTAGAATCTGTGCATATGTTTTCTTTGAAAAGGGACTTTGTAGATGTGATGAGGTTACATATTTCATGATGGGAAGGTTATCCTGGCTGTCTTGATAATCATGATATAATCACAGATTATAAAAGTGGGGCAAGAGGTCAGAAGAGAAGGTATTAGAATGATGTGGCCACAAGCCAAGGAATGCTAGCAGTCTAGAGTAGCTGAAGAGACAAGGAATGATTTCTTCCTGGAGCACCAAGGGGGAACCAGCTCTGCTACACCTTGATTTTAGCCCTTAGCAGAAAACCAGGGCAGTCACTACCTTACAGCACAAGTCTGTCTACTGGTGGGTTCTAGGTCTCCTAAGGGTGGGAACTGTGTCTTCCTTTGTCTTCATCATAGAACCTAATAATGAAACCCTAATATTAGATGTTCAAATATATGTTCCCAGTACAGTGAAAACTTATATTCAGTACTGATTCTAAATAGGCAGGAACAGAAGAGTCCCTTCTGGAAAATTGCAGTGAAGAGATTTATATCTGGTGACAGTCTCTATTGGTATGTAATAGTTCAGGAATTTATCTTGTTGTTATATTCTTAACTGGGTGATCTGATTGTAGATGTTTCAAAAAGCTAGAGAGTTGCATAATTTTTTTTTTTTTTAACATTGTAGCTTCTGTTTTTCCCTAAAGATTTTTTAGGGTATATGTGCTTAAATTATTTGTGTGAATGTACTGTCTGCTGTTGAGGATAAATAGTGTTAATAAGTGACTGTTGCTTAATTTTAATATAGGTGGATGCTTCTTTATCTTTTCTGGATGGTTTTGTGGCTGAAGGACTCAGTCAGGGAGCAGCACCTTACAAACCTCATCACCAACGCCAGGAGGAAAAGCTTTCTCAAGAGAAAGGTAATTTTTTTATGAATAATAGTAGCCTAGAGGTGCTGCCAGAGCCATAGACTTCATGTACATAAGTGCTTAAGATGTGGTAGTCATCCTGGATTTTTTTTTAAAATTTATTTAATTTAGAGAGTTACAGAGAGAGAGAGAGACAGAAAGAAATCTTCCATCTGCTAGTTCACTTCCTGATGGCTGCAAAGGCCAGGACTGGGCTAGGCTGAAACCAGGAGATTCATCTCTGTCTCCTGTTAGGTGGTAGGATCCCAAACACATGGGACATCTTCTGCTTTTCCTAGGCCATTAGTGGGGAGCTGGGTTGGAAGTGGAGCAACCAGGACCTGAGTTGTCGCTCATATGGGATGCAAGCATTGGCGTCATAGGCTGTGGCTTTACCTACTGTATTTGAAAGAGTTAGAAAGAGGCAGAGGCAGAGAGAAAGAGAGAGGTCTTCCATCCACTGGTTCATTCCCCGGATGGCTGCGATGGCTGGAGCTGGGCTGATCCTGAAGCCAGGAGCAAGGAGCTTCTTCTGGGTCTCCCATGCGGGTGCAGGTGCCCAAGGACTTGGGCCATTTTCTGCTGCTTTCCCAGGCACATTAGCAGGGAACTGGATTGGAAGTGGAGCAGCTGGGACTCAAGTTGGTGCCCATATGGGAGGCTGGCACTGCAGGCAGCAGCTTTACCTGCTGCGTGGCAGCTTTGCCTGCCATGCCACAGCGCCAACCCCCATTATGGAGTTTTGGAAGAACTTGAAGGTGGAATTGTCATTCTGCTCATTGTTGGAGGGCTGACACATACCACTATGAATGTATCTGGGACATTTTCTGGAAAAAACCCTGGTGACTCTGGACTTAGTGAGTTTCATTTTCATTCTGAGCAGTCTGGTATTTTTTCAAGTATTTTAGAGTGCTTCTTTCATATCTGATCAGTGAAGTTAGGAAAGAATAGCTTAAAAAATGCACCCTGTTGGGGAAAGACATCTTTTGATCTTGGTAAAGGTAAAAATCACTGAGTTATTTGGATGATGTAAGGGAAATTTGCATGTGAATGGTTCAGAATGTCAGTACTGACTGGTAAGATGCTAAAGATCTTTTTAAGATTTGTCATTTAGTGATTTTGTTGAGTGAATGGTTCCTTTTTTTTTTTTTTGGAGAGGCAGAGATGTTGAATAAGAGCAGTAGTCCCATCTACTGTCCACAGGTTTAATTCCCAAATACCTGCAATGGCTCCTCAATCCAGCTCTCCCACATGGGTGGCAATTACTTGAGCCATCCCAATCGCTTGAGCCATCACCACTGCTTCTCAGGGTCCTTATTAACAGGAAACTGGAATCAGGAGCTGGAGGCAGGTCTTAAACCCAGGCACTGTGATATGTGATGCAGGCATCCCAGCCAGTGTCTAAACTATAAGCCTAACACCTGCCCCATGTACTTACTGTTTTCTAGGCTCTGTGCTAGACAAATTTAGTTATGAGTGTAACTAAACAGTTGTTCCTAAAATGAGACCAAAAAGTTAAAAACTCTAATAATAGGCTTGATGTTATCATTTCGTAGAAGCAAATAGTTATTTTTACTTTTCTTATTTTTCCATCTACGTAGATACAGTGTTGTACAGCAGATCTTCAGTGCTTATTCATGTTGCTTGGTTGAAATTCCATGCCTGCTGATTATTTACTCATTTTCCCCTCACTTTAGCCCTTGCACCCACTATTCTGCTCTTTGATTCTATTAATTTGACTATTTTTAGATAACCCCATGTAAGTGGAATCATGAAGTATTTGTCTTTCTCTGATTGGCTTATTTCATTTAGCATATTATCCTCAGGTTCATGCATGTTGTTGTGCATTGAGGAATTTCTTTTTAAGGCTCAGTGGTATTCCATTCATTAGTTGATGGACTGATAGTTGTTTGCTCTTCTTGATGATTGTGAGTAGTACTGCAAAGAGCAATGAAAGGCTGATAAATCTTTGTGATCCTGATTTCAGTTCTTTTGGATAAATACCCAGAAGTGGGATTGCTGGGTCATGTAGTCTTGTCTTGTCTTGTCTTTTCTTTTCTTTTTTTTTTTTTTTTTCAGATTTATTTATTCATTTGAAAGTCAGAGTTAGAGATAGAAAGATAGAGAGATCTTCCTTACACTGATATACTCTCCAGATGCCAAGGCTGGGCCAGGCCAAAGCCAGGATCCAGGAGCTTCTTCTGGGTCTTGCACGTGGGTGCAGGATCCCAAGGACTTTGGCCATTTTCCTCTGCTTTCTCAGGTGCAATAACAAGGAGCTGAATTAGAAGTGGAGTAACTAGGACTGGAACTGGTGCCCATATGGGATGCTGTCATTGCGGGCGATGACTTAACTTGCTCTGCCAGAATGCCGGCCCCCATATGATATTTCTGTATTTAGTTTTCTAAGGAACTTCCATACTGCTTTCCATAGTGGCTTTGCTATTTTGCATTTCCACCAGCAGTGTACAAGAGTTCTAGGTTCTCCACATCTTTGTCAACACTTAATGTCCTTTGCTTTTTTGATAGTAACTATCCTGCAGTTGGGAGTTGGTAATCTTATTGTGGTTTAGATTAGCATTTCCTTGATGATTAATGATAGTGAGCATTTTTTCATAGATTTGTTGGCCATTTGTGTGTCGTTGGAGAAAAGTTTATTTTTAAGTTCTTAGCATTGGTTTAATCAAGTTATTAGTTCCTTATACTGAGGAATCATATGTATGTCTTACTTATTTTGGAGATTAACCCCTTATTAAATAATGGTTTACAGATACTTTTTCCTATTCTGTAGATTGCCTTTTTAATTTGTTCCTTGTTTACTGTGCAGAAGCTTTTTAGTTTGATGTATTTCCACTTGTTTATTTTTGCTTTTGTTGTGTATTTAGTGTCTTATCTTTGGAATCATTATAAAGACCAATATTATGAAGCTTTTCTTTTATGTTTTCTTCAAGTAGTTTTATAGCTTCAGGTCTTACATTTCAGTCTTTAATCCATTTTGAGTTGATTTTTCTTTGTGGTAAAAGAAAAGGTCCAATTTTATTCTTTTGCTTGTAGACAGCCAGTTTTCCCCACACCATTTATTGAGCATACTGTCCTTTCCCTGTTGTGTACAGTAGTCCTCCTTTAACCATGGGGCCTGCATTTCAAGACTTGAAACTGGATAATACTGAACCTAATACATGTTTTTATATGTGTTTTATATGTCCTATAGCATTGCCACATAGTATCAGAGTTAGTCTTTCCTCCATGTTTTGTGTTCTGGTGTCTCATTTGCATCACTGCTCTTGTGCTTTGGAACCATCATTAAGTAAAATAATGGTGACTTGAACACAAACACTGTGATATTGCAACAGTCAGTCTGATAACTGGGATAGTGATTAAGTGACTAATGAGTGGGTAACATACACACCATGGATACTCTGAACAAAGGGATGGTTTAATGCCTGGGAGGGGCAGAGCAGGGTAGCATGAAATTTCATTGTGTTACTCAAAATGGTGTATAGTTCAAAACTTTAGAATTGTGTGTTTCTGGAATTCCCCATTTAATGTAAGTATTTTCAGACAGAAGTTGACCATAGATAACAGACTACAGAAAGCAAAACTGTGGATAAGAGAGGAAAGTACTGTATACTGGGCATCCTTGTCAAAGATCAGTTGACCACATGTTCATGGATTTATTTCTTATTTTCTGTCCCATTGGACTTTATGTTTCTCTTTTTGATAGTACCATAGTGTTTTGATTATTGTAGTTTCATAATATATTTTGAAATAAGGAAGTGTGATACCTCCAGCTTCATTCATTCTTCTCAAGATTGATTGGGCTATTTTTGGTCTTTTCTAGTTTTTCACTGTGGGTAAATTCTACCAAACATTTTTTAAGTACTGTTTTTATGTATTTGAGAGGCATAGACACACACATACACAAACACACACAGAGGGCTAGGGGGAGAGACAGAAAAAGCATGAATGAAGGGGCAGCCCTGAGGTGTAGTAGGTTAAGCCTCTGCCTTTGGCGCTGGCATCCCATTGTTAGCCAGTTCCCATCCAACTCCCTGCTAATGGCCTGGGAAAGCTGTGAAGGAGCACCCACGCACTTGGGCCCTTACAACCATGGGGGAGACCTGAAAGAAGCTCCAGGCTCTGGCTTCAGATTGGTCCAGTTGCAGCCATTGTGTCCATCTGGAAATGAATCAGTGGACAGAAGACCTTTCTTTCTGTCTCTCTCTCTAACTCTGCCTCTCAAATAAATAAATCTTTTAAAAGAAAAAAAAAAAGGGTGAACTCCAAACTGCTGATTCACTCACCAGATGCTTACCACGCCTGAGATAGGACTGGGGCTGGAACCAGGAACTGAGAACACAATCCAGGTATCCCCAGATGGGTGGCAGGAACCCAATTACTTGAGCTATCACCATTGCTTACCGGAGTTTACATTAGTTGGAAGCTGGAGTCGGGAGCTGGAGCTGAGAATCAAACTCCATCACTCTGATGTGGAGCATGGACACCTTGAAAAACACCTACTTCTACCAAGCATTTAAAGAAGAATTAATATCAATCTTTTAATTTTTTTTAAGATTTATTTATTTATTTGAAAGACAGTTACAGAGAGGCAGAGGCAGAGAAAGAGGGAGAGAGAGGTCTTTCATTGTTGGTTCACTCCCTAGATGACTGCGACAGCTGGAGCTGCACGGATCCAAAGCCAGGAGCCAGGAGCTTCTTCTGGGTCTCCCACGTGGGTGCAGGGGCCCAAGGACTTGAGCCGTCTTATACTGCTATCCCAGGCCATAGCAGAGAGCTGGATTGGAAGTGGAGCAGCCAGGACTCGAACTGGTGCCCATATGGGATGGCAGCACTGTAGGCAGTGGCTTTACCTGCTATGCCACAGTACTGGCCCCAGTATCAATCTTTCTTACATTCTTCTAAAAATCTCAAGAGGAGGGAGTCCTTCCACACTCATTTTGTGAGACCAACATTGGTGTTGTCTGATACAAAAGCTAGACAAAGACTCTACCAAATAAGAAAACTACAAGTTAATATCCCCAACCATATAGGTATAGCAACCTTTAGCAAAATACTAGCAAACTCATTACAACAGTTCATTGAAAGGATCATATAGATCGTATACCATGATTTAGTAGTATTTATCCTTAGTGTGTAAAGATAATTCAACATATGAAAAATAATTAATGTTTACATCTACATTGACAGAATAAAGTATAAAAATTGTAGTAAGTTTCTAAATAGAGGCACAAAAATCATTTGACAAAATTCAACATCATTCCATGACAAAAACTCTAAATAAAATAGGAATAAAATGAAAGATCTCAAAATAATAAAGGTCATTCATGAAAAGCCCATATTGAAGATCTGAAAGCTTTTCTTCTGAATTCAGGAATAAGACAACAATGCCCATTCTTCCCATTTCTAGTCAGTGTAGTGCTGGGAGTCCTAGCCAGAGCAGTTCAGCAAGAAAAAAGAAAGAATAGGCATCCGAACTGGAAAGAAGAAGTACATTAGCCCTCTTTGCAGACAGCATGATATTACATGTAGAAAACTCTGTTGAGTCTATTAAGAAACTCTTAGAACTAATAACAAATTCAGTAGTTTGTGGATACAAAAAATCAACATATAGAAATTAGTTGTTTCTGTACACTAACACTGAGCTATTAGAAAAGGAAATTAGGAAAAGAAACTCAGTTACAATAGCATAAAAAAAAAAATTCACCTAGGAATAAACTTAGCTGAGGAGTTACATGACTTACGTACTGAAAACAACAAAACACTGAAGAAAGAAATCAAGACACAAATAAATGGAAAGCTACTCCTTGTTCTTGAATTGGAAGTCTCGTATTGTTAAAATATCTATACTGCCCAGAGCAATCTACAGAATCATTGCAGTTCCCATCTTTTAAGCCTTCTGTGAAATTGTTTAGCAAAGTGATAACTGATGGCTTAGAAAATTCAGTTCTCTTTCAAAGAGTAATCAGTTTTCTCTCCATTAACTCTTTATACATTGATAGTATATGTGGAGGGGAAAAAAAGTAGTTTTGAATTACAACTTCCCAACCTGTGTCTGTGCTTCATATAAAAGTCTTAGGATGTTCAGGGTATGGAGTGACAGTCTATGGAATTCCACAGTGAGAGACTTGGTCCAGCTTCCATATTTCCTTATTTTCAAATGTGTAGGGCCTATCAGTTGCCATTAATAAAGTCAGGAGTGGGGTAGGGAGGGAGTAGGTAGGAGAGTGTGCCTGATTCCTGACATTGCCTGTTTTCCTTCTTAAAATAAGTTATGTGGCTGAACCAAATATAATAGTCTGAATTCCCTATGCTGATGCAGTCTTTTGCCAAGTACATTTTTCCCCCATAGAACCATCATTATAAATGGGTTAAATTCTAAAATTAGGCTCTTCCTCTCTCCTCCCAAATCTATTTTTCAAAAGTTCTTTAAAGCAAAATTGAAATTTCATGTGTTTAGACTGTCATAGAGAAGGAAATTTACTACGAGACAGGACATAGCAAGTATTTAATAAATACTTGTGGAATAAAGAATAAAAGTACGTGTAAGACTAGAACTAGCTATAAGACAGAAAATAAAGAATGGGGGAACACAGGCATTTTCTCCATAAAGAGTTGTTAATTCTGGAATCCTTCAAGTATCAGTCAGTCTGGTACTGATATTACTGAAGATTTTTTATTTTCAGAGATTAGTGGTTAAATGTCACTTTAATAACTGATACTTAGTTCTTTTGGGTAGAAAAATGTTTAGTTTATAAAAACTAAATTTGAGGAAAATATTCTAATATACTAACAATTGGCAGCGATTGATAGAGTGATGGGAATGAACTTGATTACCAGTCCGCACCTAAGAAAAGCATTTAGGAATCAGTGTGGATTATGTATTAAATCATTATCCAGGCCAGCACTGTGGCTCACTTGGCATATCCTCCGCCTGCAGCTCCGGCACCCAGGTTCTAGTCCTGGTTGGGGTGCCGGATTCTGTCCCAGTTGCCCCTCTTCCAGTCCAGCTCTCTGCTGTGGCCTGGGAAGGCAGTGGAGGATGATGGCCCAAGTGCTTGGGCCCTGCATCCGCATGGGAGACCAGGAAAAGCACCTGGCTCCTGGCTTGGGATCAGCGCAGCCCGCCAGCCGTAGCAGCCATTTGGGGGAAGACCTTTCTCTCTGTCTCTCTCTCTCACTATCTAACTCTGCCTGTCCAAAAAAAAATCATTATCCAAATATGTTGTAGCTCTCTTTCTCTTTGCCTTTCAAATAAATGAATAAATCTTTAAAAAAAATTAAGGAATTAAGTAGTATTAGGGATAAAACCAGAGTGGACCACCAACTCAGGGTGCTTGCTTGATGGGCTTTTGTTGGTGGCACAACCATCTGTGGAAGTAAATTTTACTTTGCTGGATTGCTCCTGAGGCAAGTGTCTGTTCTTATCTGGCTGTGTCATTTCCTGTGTTCGCAGTTAGTAAATTTGTGGCAGGCTTTCCTTTTCTTTCTTTCTTTTTTTTTTAGATTTATTTATTTAAAAGAGTTAGAGACAAACAAACAGAGAGAAGCCAGTTGGTTCACTCCCCAAATGGTCATAAAGGCCCTGGCTGAACCAGGCCAAAGCCAGATCCAGGAGCTTCACCAGGGTCTCACACATGGGTTGCAGGGGCCCAGAACTTTGGCTGTCTCCACAGCTTTCCTATGCCATTGGCAGGAAGCTAGATCGGAAGTGGAGTAGCCAGTACATGAACTGGCACCCACATGGGATGTCAGCATTGCAGGCAATGGCTTTACATGCTACACCACAATACTGTCCCCTGTGTCAGACTCTTTGCTATGACTTCTCATTTGTAAAATGTGGATAATTGGGGCCGGTACTGTGGCATAGTAGGTTAAGCATCTGTCTGTGGTTCCAGCATCCCATATGGGCGCCCGTTTGTGTCCTGGCTGCTCTTCTTTTGATCCAGCTCTCTGCTATGGCCTGGGAAAGCAGTGCAAGATGGTCCAAGTGATTTGGCCCCTGTACCCATGTAGGGGACCCAGAAGGAGCTCCTGGCTCCTGGATTTGGATCAGCCTAGCTCTGGCCATTGCGACCATTTCTCTCTGTCTTTCTCCCTGTTACCCCTTCTCTCTGTCTGTAACTCTTCCTCTCAAATAAAAATAAATAAAATCTTTTAAAAAATGTGGATAATTATAGAAAGCATTTATATTTTTTTTTCTTTAAAAGATTTATTTATTTACTTGAAAGAGTCAGAGAGTGATGGCCAGGGCTGGGCCAGGCCCAAGCCAGGAGTCAGAAGTTTTATCTTCTACCCTCCCACAAGGATATAGGGGTGCAAGCACTTGGGCAATCTTCTGCAGCAGGGAGCTGAATTGGAAGTGGTGCAGCTGGGCTGGAACCAGTGCCTATATGTGATGCTGGCACTGCAGATGGTTGTTTAACCCACTGCACCACAGTGCCAGCCCCAGCATTTATATTTTCTAAGGTACTTTTTTTGATTTAAGAAGGTCTTTTTTGTTATAATCTTGACAATCCAAAAAGATAAATCTGCCAGTTAGGATTAGGTTTGGCTAATTAGCATATTAAAAAACAAATAAAAGTAGGACCTTATACAAAGTAAGTGGGGTTATTGCTGTCTCCCATCAAAGATATCTAGAAATAGGCAGCCTAAGGAGGTAATAGATTCCTGATTATAAGAAACCCAGACTTTACCTCTCTGTCATCTGTGATGTTCCACTTGACCTAGATGGCTGCCTACACTCCATCAAGTTGTCAACTAGCCAACAGGAAAAAAAAAAAAAGAAGATTGCTTACCCTTGCAGGAGTGCCCCTCCTAAAAGTTACACATAAAATAGTTATATTTTCAATGGCAAAAGAGTATAGAAATGTCTCTTCCGGCTGGCTTGGACCTAGCTAAGAACTGAAGGTTCTGTTACTTAGAAGGAAAGTTGGGTGTGAAAGGAGCATTGTGGTGTAGCAGGTGCATCTCATGTGGGCGCAGGTTCTTGGGCCCCTGCCACCCTTGTGGGAGACCCAGCAGAAGATCTGGCATCCTGACTTTGGCCTAGCCCAACCCTGGCTGTTGGGGCCATTTCGGGTATGAACCAGTACATGGAAGATCTCTCTCCCTCTCTGTAACTCTGACTTTCAAATAAATAAATCTTTAAAGCAAACAAGCAAAAATGTTTTTGCATAAGAATAGTAACTTTTCAGTAGCATCAAGGAAAGTCAAGATAAAGATGAAAGTTTGTCTTTGATAACCTAGTAGTGTAAGACTTAAACTGTAGATATTCAGTAAATGAGAGCTTCTTTCTTATTTTATAAATATTTGATTATATCATCACTAAAAGCACCTTACAGTTTAAAAACCATCACTAGATTCCAGTTTTCAGTTATTTCAGCAGGGAAAGGTAACTCTGATAATTTTTACTTGTTTGAGAATATGAACCTCTGTGATTGTTTTAAAATTCTAGGTCTCAATTTTGAACCATATGGACTGTCATTTTCATCATCTGGCTTCACTGGACGGCAGTCTCCTGCTGGCATTTCACTTGGTTCAGATGTGTCTGGGAATAGTGCTGACACAGGGCTGAAAGAGTAAGTTTCTTTCTTACTAATGTTGAGAAAGCAGGAGTGTTCAAATATCTTTAAGCATTCCATTTGCTTCTGCTTTGCTCTTTTATCACCATCATGATTATTTGCTTGTTTTAGGATGACTTCCAAGAAGTTTATTGTTCATTGTGCTTCATATAATTCAAAGGCTGAGTCACATTTGTGACAGTATTTTTTATTGTAATAACTTAGAAGGATTCCTAAATTTTATATGCATTTTTTTAGTTTCTATTTATTGCTTTCAGTTGATATTGTACAGTGTTTCCTTATTCTTTAAGAGCTTGCCTACCTTCCAAGACATCATAAGATGTATACAAGTTTTGCATATATTAATGTGTGTATATCACACATTTAAAATGTACATGTTGTACATTTTAAAGAAACCCATCAATTTATATTCTTGGACCTGGTGTTGTGGCATAGCAAGTTAAGCTGCCATCTATGACACCGGCATCACATTTTGGAGTACCAGTTCAGTTTCTGACTGCTCTGCTTACAATCCAACTCCCTGCTGATGTGTCTGGGAGGGCAGCAGAAGATTGTCCAGGTATGTGGGTCCCTGCCACCCATGTGGGAGACATGAATGGAATTCCAGGCTCTTGGCTTCAACTTAGCCCAGACCTGGCTGTTGCAGCCGTTTGGAGAGTGAACCAGCAGATGGAAGATTTATTTTTCTTTGTCCTTCCTCTTTCTGTCACTCCCAACTTTCAAATACATAAATACTTAGAAAGTTTTATTCAGCATATCAATCTACATTCCTCATAATGTATTTGTGTCATTCTTCTGATTAATTCTTATCATTATTTCATTAGAAGAATTGGCAGATATAGAGATGAGCATAAAATAAGGCGATTGACTTCACCTGAGAAAGCTTATAGTCAACTGAAGAAGGTATACAGTTTGCTTAAAATGTTTTCAAAGCTTTTTTCCAGCCACCTTGAAAATTGGTAATCTGTTTGCTTTGTGTCTTACTTTGAGCCTCATTTCATCTTGTTAAGGTAGAATTTATTTTAGAAATATGGTTAAATTACTTTTAGATGCACGATTAAGTTTTTTTTTTTTTTCCCAGAGGTTTATTTATTTATTTGAAAGACTGAGTTACAGAGAGGCAGAGGCAGAGAGAGGGAGAGAGGTCTTCCATCTGCTGGTTCATTCTCCACATGGCCACAACAGCCGGAGTTCCTTCTGGTCTCCCATGCAGGTGCAAGGGCCCAAGGACCTGGGCCATCTTCTACTGCTTTCCCAGGCCATAACAGAGAGCTGGATGGAAAGTGGAGCAGTCGGGACTCAACAGGCGCCCACATGGGATGCTGGCACTGCTGGTGGCCAGCTTTACCCGCTACACCCTAGCGCCGGCCCCTTGATTAAATTTTAAAGGTGGGATAATGTGCGTAAAGTGCATATTACAACTCAGTGCATAGTAAATGATTATAAAATAGTAGCTGGCATTATTAGTAACTGTCCTTACCAGCATTATTATCTTTATCCAAAACAGGGGTTGGGAATGTCTGGCCTACGGGCCATATAAGGCCCACAAAATCATTTGCTCTGGCCCTGCCAAGGCCACTGCAGTTGCGATTGAAAATTCAGTACATCTCTAGCAGGCTAATTTTTATGATAATTTTTTATTTTTATTTTTTATTTTTTTTATTTTTTGACAGGCAGAGTGGACAGTGAGAGAGAGAGAGAGAGAGGTCTTCCTTTTGCCGTTGGTTCACCCTCCAATGGCTGCTGCGGACAGCGCGCTGCGGCCGGCGCACCGCGCTCATCCGATTGCAGGAGCCAGGTGCTAGGTGCTTTTTCCTGGTCTCCCATGGGGTGCAGGGCCCAAGGACTTGGGCCATCCTCCACTGCACTCCTGGGCCACAGCAGAGGGCTGGCCTGGAAGAGGGGCAACCGGGACAGAATCCGGTGCCCCGACCGGGACTAGAACCCGGTGTGCCGGCGCCGCAAGGCGGAGGATTAGCCTGTTGAGCCACGGCGCCGGCCTATGATAATTTTTTATGGCCTGTGAATGATGTTTTAAAAATCCAATGGCCCTCTGCACCCGTCATCCAAAAGCTGTGTATAACAAGTAAAATTAGTGATCAATCTGAATAATTTTGGCCAATGTACTAATCTGACAGTAAAGTAATAAAAATGGCTTTCTTGTTAGTGAAGGAACTTCACTTAAAAGAGTTAAAAAATGTTTTAAGTGATGGCAGCATTGTTGGAGTAAGTGTAATAAAATCTCAAAGGTAACAACTTTGAAGGGTGACATTTGGATTTGGAGTTCATTCAGAGTTCTTTTTTTTTTTATAACCAGAAGTTCCTAATTTTTTTTATTTAAGATTTTTAAATTAATTTATTTGGAAATCAGAGTTACAGAGAGACAAGGAGATATATAGAGAGACAGATCTTCCATCCACTGGTGCAGTCCCCAAATGGCTGCCATGGTTGGGGCTGGGCCAAGCTTTCTGCTGCTTTCCCAGGCACATTAGCAAGGAGCGGGATTGGACGTGGAGCATCCAGGACTCGAACCGGTGCCCACATGGGATGCCATTGTTGCATGGCATTAATCTGCTACACCACAATGCTGGCCCTTTGAGTTCTTATACATTAAGAAGTCAGCCACTTTATTTTATGTTCATCCTTACATTTGTCATTCTTCTAATGAGATGGTTATAAAATGTATCACAAGAATGACACATATAGATTGTGAGGAATGTGGAATGATATGCTGAATGAAAAAGCCTAAATTCAAATTCTTTTATCCTTTTTGTTTCTGCCCTATTAACACCCGTGTTCTATTACCCTTACTTTTAATTTTGGTGCTCCAAGCATCAGAAGCAGATATGGGTTTGTGGATCTGTGATAGCAGAAGTAACAGCAGTTAAGTGCCTCAAACAGAGAATAAGGGGCAAGGGAAGGAGAGACAGGAATCCTCCAAACCTAAAATGGAACTAGGGCTGCGCCTTTTAAAACAGCATCTGCTGTTTTAGTACTGAGTTAGGAGGATGTGACAGGGCTGAGGGAATCCTGCACCACGTGGGCCACCCTCAGGAAAATGGCATTGGCAACACTGGAAGAATTACATATGCTGCAGTACCATGAAATGGAACTTCTTTCCCAAAAGGACCACAGCTCCTACAGTATTTCACATTAGGAATCCATGTGGCAGTTGGCAGTGTGAACCAACTTTAGAATGGAAACATTTGCTCCTGTTCTGGTATACTGAGGAGTAGTAGCACATCCAAGTTAGAATTTCTTACCTGTAAGCTCTATTACTGGGCAGCATCCCACTTCAAATGGGGATTCTTAGAGCTAAGTTAAAGAACATTCCTAATCTTTTAAAGGTTACTAGGTCAGAATTTCTATGTGTTTGAATAATTTGATTAAAAATAATATAAAGGCATATCATATAAAACTATGTATTATATAATAGTGTGGAAACCCAGAGGTGACTCATGTTTTAAAAATTACAGTATATTCTATTATCAATAAGAGGCATATTTTATGTATGAAATGGCTTTATGTTGTTCTTTTATGTATTCCCCCACTTTTTGGCCTGTATATGGTACATAATAGAAAATACAGTTGATGATAGGCATGTATCCAGATGAAATACACGTGAAAGAAATCTTCTAAAAAGTTTGAGGCTCCTTTTGAGTTCCTTCTGTCTTTTCCTTTCTCATTTTGTGTGTGTGTGTGTGTTGCTGAGGATTGAGTTCCCTGAGAAGCACATTCTGTGATGGTTTTTAGTATGCAGACTATTAAGGTGTGCCCTTAGAATTAACACCAAGAGGAAGAAGGAGAAAGCAGCAGGAAGAAGAAGAAGTTAAGAGGAGATACTGTGCCAACAGAAAGCCTCTGTTGATCCCACAGGGAGCTCTAGAGCTGGCATGTCCCTTCAGAGTTACCCTGAGTTAGGCCAAGATAGGTGACCAAGACTTTATACTTTTACTCATCAGTCATTGATGTGGCTGCCCCAGAAGAGGCTTGATCTCCCCTTGGTCCAGAGGCTGAGAACTGACAGTATGCCCAACAAAGGGGCAATTGGCCTTCATTGAAGGGGGTCAGGATGGAGCAACTCAGCCCACCACACCTGCCCTTTTTCTTAAACTAGTATTTGGGTCATTTATTAATACAACCTGGGGACTTGTAAATAATGAAGGGAAATGTTTTGGTGGAAGGGAGCACACAGACAGTGTAATTCTACTGTGGATATTCACAAATCCCTTAGAGGTGCTGCTTTTTTTTTTTTTTTTTTTTTTTTTTAAGATTTATGTGTTTATTGGAAAGTCAGAGTTACACAGAGAGAGGAGAGGCAGAGAGACAGAGGTCTTCCATCCAATGGTTCACTCCCAATTGGCTGCAATGGCTGGAGCTGTGCCGATCCGAAGCCAGGAGCCAGGAGCTTCTTCTGGGTCTCCCATGTGGGTGCAGGGGCCCAAGGACTTGGGCCATCTTCTACTGCTTTCCCAGGCCATAGCAGAGAGCTGGATTGGAAGAGGAACAGCCAGGTCTCGAACTGGCGCCCATATGGGATACCAGTGTTTCAGGCCAGGGTGTTAACCCTCTGCACCACAGCCCCAGAGGTGCTGCTTTTGAGCATCCTAGAAATGCTAGGGTTGCTTTCAGTGGTTCCCGTGACCACTTTGGCATCTGCTTATAGCAAGAACAGCCAGTTTTATTCTAAGAGGTTTAGTAGATAACTGTTTTTTTTTCTTTTTAATTCTTCACTCAATATGAGGTATAAATATCTATTTTTTAAATTGTTTTTGGCTTGTAAAAAAGTTGATCATGATTCTAGCAAATTAAGTGAGAATAATAATTAGTACAAGTATTTCTTTTTTTGACAAGAATATAGTGCTTTACCATTTACAAATCTTGCACATATGTTCTCATTTGACCCTCACAGCAACCCTGTGAGATATGTAGCATAGATATTCTTCTCATTTGACAGATGAGGAAAGTGTCTCAGAACAGTAAGAATCTGATGTGCCCAAGTTCTACAGTGAGTGCGCAATTTATATTAACATCATCAGTCTAAAAATTTAGTACCCAATCTCCTCTCATACTTGTCCTACCTATTTCACAGAGATAATGAAGATAAAACAATTTCAAGTTTAGAAAATATACTTTAAGGGAAAAAAGCACTGTGTAATTATACCCACAAACTATAATTTCCCACAATGTAGGGCTCATTCCCCTTCGCATCCCAGCTTGTGGTGAACCCTGAATTTTCTGTTACCTCTGTTCTTGTGTTCAGTTAAGCAATGCAGTAAGGCAGGAAAACAGTGTGGTCCTGTATAAAGTCATATAAAATACAATCAGGCTAACTGTTATTAAGCAAGTTGAGAAGCACTACACAGAAAGGACAGTGTGCAGCTAGGACCCACCGAGGCACAAAGCAAAACAAGGCAACAGTATCACATAGAGCAGGATTACATGGAAGGAAAACGTGGTTTCAGAGTTCAGACCCACACACACACAG
Source organism: Sylvilagus floridanus (assembly GCA_949820135.1). Taxonomy (NCBI): domain Eukaryota; kingdom Metazoa; phylum Chordata; class Mammalia; order Lagomorpha; family Leporidae; genus Sylvilagus; species Sylvilagus floridanus. Next base: position 59,091,839 of record OX463239.1, read on the forward strand.
TTCTCTAAGACAAAGTGGTTGGCAAAGAAGAGTTACTCGTTCCACATTAAAGAAACAAGAGCAGAAGATTCATGGGAACCCTCTGCAAAAGCATCTTAAGTCTCACAGATCTCTCTTGCTGCCTACAGCAATATAAAAGACAGAGTCATCTTTATTTTAAAGAATTACTGTAGCTGTGCTCGTATCTTGAACTAAACCAAGTAATTGCCCATGCTAACCTCCCATGGCTAAAATACATCAGATTAATAAACAGACTGTCTTTTAAGGTAATGAATTAGATGGCTTTCTTTAGTGGTTTGTTGTTGCTGTTTTTAGGATTTACTTTGGATTCTCTTTCTTTAAGATCCAAGGAAAGTTACATTGAGTGTTTATTGGTGGATCGGTTAAAGTGTAATATGTGAAGTTAACATATTAAAAGAGTTCTATAGCATTCTATAGCATCTGTTCAGAAAGGCTTGTGTACTATAGAAACTATTAAAGCCATACAAAACCATTTGTCGGTGTCTTCACTCAAGAAGAATCCAATTCAGCACCTCTCCTCCTGAGGTGATTCATATTGAGCAAGCTTTATTTTCAGTTTTTTATTTTCTCCTGTAGTAGCTTCATATTTTTCTTCCACTTCTGCCAATTCTAGGCGAAGCAGCTCTATTTCTGGATTTTCTGGGGTAGCAGCTCCTAAGTGATGCTTTAAAAAGTCCAAAGCACTATCCGGTTTCTCTGGTTCTTCATGTAAGGCTACCAACACCTTGGTCAGCATGTCCAGCACCCCCGACTTCTCCAAGTACTTCCAGAGCTGCCTTGTAATGGGCTGTAGTACAGCGGCAGCAGCGTTGATGGTGCTGGAGACCATGGCTGGCAGGCTCCAGTACAGATATTTCCAAGTCTTCCTTTTAGATTAATTTCACAATTCTTATATAAGTTCAAAAAAAATTTTTTTAATTTTATTTTTTTTGAGGAGGAGAAGGAAAGGAGGGAGACAAACAGGAGGAAAAAGGGAGAGGAAGAAAGAATCCCCCATCCACTGGCTCACTCCCTAACAGCCAGGACTGGGCCAGCCAAAACCAGGAGTCATAATCTCAATCTGGGTCTCCCAGTTAGGGTCCCAACCACTTTAGCCATCACCTGCTGCCCCCTATGAAGCTAGGATTGGGAGCACAGCCAGGACTTGAACCTAGGTGGTAGGGGATACAGGTATCCCCACTGGCATCTTAACTGCTACACCAAATGTCTGCTCAGTGTATATAAATGTTTAAAATGTTATTTTTGGTCTTTGACAGGGATGTTTAAATGAGCCAAGTACCATGGACACAGAGTTGGTTTTAATTTATTTTTTAAATCTTTTCCTCCTACCTTTATTGAAGTATGATGGGCAAATACAATTTTGTATATTTAAGGTATAAAACATGATATTTTGATGTATGTGTACATATGTGAGTGATTACCACAACCAAGCTAATTGATGGATACAAGTTATTTTTTTTTATAAGATTTTATTTATTTATTTGAGAGGTAGAGTTACAGACACAGAGATGGGGAGACAGAAAAAATCTTCCATTCACTGGTTTACTCCCCAGATGGCCACAATGGCTGGAGCTGGGAGATCCAAAGCCAGGAACCAGGAGCTTCTTCTGGGTCTCCCATGTGGGTGCACGGGCCCAAGGACTTGGGTGATCTACAGCTTTCCCAGGCCATAGCAGAGAGCTGGACAGAAGAGGAACAGCTAGGACTAGAACCAGAGCCCATGTAGGATGCCGGTGCTGCAGGCGTAGGCTTAGCCCACTACGTCACAGCGCCAGCCTTGGAACAAGTTTTTAAATGAGAATAATTGAGACTGTCTCTGGCTGCTTGAGCCTGTGCTTAGGTTTTATTATTCACTCTAGATTCATAGCTGTGTAACTTGTGGGACAATAGTGAGTCCCTATTTTGAATTTGGCCCTGGCCTTTTTGCCTGGATGCCTTCTCTATAGCCTTTTTGGTCTGGACACCTGACTTCTGATCACTACTTTAATTCTTCAACTTAGGTATAAAAAATTTTCTAAACCCCATGCTTTATCCTAAAATCTTATTTTTTATTTTTATGGACCAAACCTCATTTCATTTTTATAAAAGTGTATTTATGGGACTGGTGCTATGGCTTAGCGGGTAAAGCTGCCGCCTGCATTGCCAGCATCCCATACGGGCACCAGTTCAAGTCCTTGCTGCTCCGCTTTGCTTCCAGCTCTCTGCTATGGCCTGGGAAAGCAGTAGAAGATGGCCCAAGTCTTTGGGCCCCTTTATCCACATTGGAGACCCGGAAGAAGCTCCTGGCTCCTCCTGGCTTTGGATTGGCACAGCTCCAGCTGTTGTGGACAATTAGGGAGTGAACCAGCAGATGGAAGTCCTCTCTCTCTCTCTCTCTGCCTTTCTTTCTCTCTCTGTGTAACTCTGACTTTCAAATAAATAAATCTTTTTTTAAAAAAAAAGTATATTCATAATATTAAAAAATATGGCTGCTTTGCACTTTTAAGAGTGCTTATTGGATTAAAAGTGAATTTACACATAGGAGTGCATTTGAATGATGCTTTGCTTTCAGCAGGATTTTATTTAGTGAATTTATGTAGTTTTTTTTTTTTAAAGATTCATTTATTTATTTGAAAGGCAGAGTAACAGAGAGGGAGAGGCAGAGAGTGAGAAATCTTCTGTCTGCTGGTTCAAGCCCCAAATGACCACAATAGCCAGAGCTAGCCCCATCTGAAGCCAGAAACCCAGAGCTTCTGGGTTTCCCATGTGGGTGCAGGAGCCCAAGGACTTGGGCCATCTTCTGCTGCTTTCCCAGACACATTAGCAGGAAGCTGGATTGGAAGTGAGGCAGTTGGTACTCAAACCGGTACCCATATGGGATGCTGACACCACAGACAGCAGCTTTACCTGCTACACCACAGCACTGGCCCCATTTATGTAAAAGGTTTATAATTTCTTCAGGTAGCTACAAAACTTAAGAATCGTCTCTGATCTTCAACCCATCAGAATTAAAGGTGTTTTGTGGCCCAGGAGTGCAGTGGAGGACGGCCCAAGTGCTTGGGCCCTGCACTCCATGGGAGACCAGGTAAAAGCACCTAGCACCTGGCTCCTGCCATCAGATGAGCGCAGTGTGCCGGCCGCAGCGCGCCATCCGCGGCAGCCATTGGAGGGTGAACCAACGGCAAAGGAAGACCTTTCTCTCTGTCTCTCTCTCACTGTCCACTCTGCCTGTCAAAAAATAAAAAAAAAAAAAAGAAAAAAAAAAAAAAAGTGAGTGAGTAAAGAACTGATTTATTTTTGTCCAACTTACTCAAAACAATTAAGTGAAAATTAGTGACCTGAAAATTTTACCTTAGTCTAGAGAACTGCTACCTTTAAATCATTTGGCTAGAGTGTAGGGGAGGTTGACTGTGACTAAAATGAAATCTAGAGATTTAGGCTTCACTTCTGACCATTTAGAGTTTAATGTGAGAGTTGTTCCTAAAAGGTCATGAACAGTGATGTATTATTCAGTACCTCAACTACTGACTAATTAGCAATTATTATTTAAATTAAGTTGATTTCATTATTAATCTCCTTAGAACAAGCAGTTTGAAGCTGGAAGGTATAAAGAAACTGTGGGGAAAAGAGGGCTACCTGCCCAAGAAGGAGAATAAAACTGGTGATGAAACTGAAGCTCCTATTCCTCAAGAGACCACAATGATGGAGAATGTGGATCAAGCTGCAACAAAAAAGGATCAATCTCAAGTCCTTACCCAGTCTAAAGAGGAGAAGGAAAAGCAGCTGTTGGCATCATCATTGTTTGTTGGACTAGGATCGGAAAGTGCAGTCAACTTGGTAAGTGATCAGTTATATCCCTTTAAGAATCTATGTTCTCTGTTTATAAACAAAACAGACCCTAGAAAAGCTGCTGGCTCTCATCTGTCTACTTGCTGAGAATTGGCTTCTCCAGCTTTCACTCCTCATCGTCTCTTAGCTTCAGTACCATTAGAGAGTGATACACCTTTTCTCTCCCTAAAACATAAAATCCAGTGAACTTGGAACAAAGATGTTCTCTTTGTTCTAGTTGATTAGGGCAAGGATCATGGTTCAAATGAAGTTACCAGTGTAACTCTGGGACTCTGACCTCTGTGGGTAGATGGGAGAGTTCTCAGAGGGAGGAGGGCTTAATTGAAGTGTTGTCAATAATAGTGAACAATATTGCTGTGTTTTTGAAAAAATATGCTTCAAAATGGTATTTTTAATAATAAAAACTGAGTCATTTTAGAGGTATAACAGTAAAATAGTTATATAAATTATGGTTTCAGAATAGCAGTCAGGCACTAAAAATGATAAATATTGCATTGCAGAATGAAAAAAGATACTTGCAGAGTGGGTGTCTAGCCTAGTGGTCCAGCTTCTGGCTGTAGCTTCCTGCCATGTAGTCCCTGGGAAGCAGTGTTTACGGCTCAAGTAATTGGGTTTCTGCCATTCTCATGGGAGTACTGAATTGTGTTCCTGGCTCCTGGATCCTGGCTACAGTTCTGGCTTCGCCCTGGCCATGGCAGACATTTGGGGAGTGAACCAGCAAATGGGAGCTCTTTCTCTGTGTGTCTGTCTCACTGCCTCTCAAAAAAATAATAATAAGTACAATTTTTTAAAAGAAAAAATACTTATATATTAAAAACATATGGTGTAAAGTTTTATTTATACCTTGTTTATAACTGTTCAGAAGATAAAAATGTGTTGAGGTTTAAAGAGATATTTCAATAATACAATAATTATGCTCAGATTTTAGAATTATTATTTTCAAAACTTTATGCCAATATATTATTTTTATAATAAAACAATGAAAAATTGCAGGGGATAACAGCTATTATTTTTGAGCATTTGGGAATACCATATACTCCCCTTTTTTGGTGGACTGAGGAACCCACCTGGTACACAGCTGTGATTAGAGCCACATCCCAGGTCGTTGATCGTCCCCCTCCTTCCTTGGTGGAGTTTCCCTCTGTCCCTGTTAACAGCAGGCCAGATGGTGTGCCATGCTGCACTCCTTTTCTAGACTCACCAGTCTAGATCCCATTTTTATGTCACTTAGTATTCTTTCAAGAAAAAACAACCTAAAAGTATTAATAATTAATATGTCTTAATATTGTTTTAGCATTTGCAGGTCAGCAATAAAGGGCCTGATTTGGGGTCTTTGAGTTGTGCTGGCAGGCCGTGGTGAGGGGCTTCCACTGAATGCTCTGGTGAGCACTACCAGGTTGGAGTATGCCAGGCTCGTGGGACCCTCATCTGTGAACCTGGTTGTTGGTACGGAGGAGTCCTGTCTTCCTAACAAGTGCTTAGTGTTCAAGTTAGGTTTCTTTCCTCAGGAGAGCATTCGGAGTGACAAGTTAATGATGGATTATTTTTTTGTGATGAGCTTGAAATCAGAAATAATTAGGATTTTTTTTTTCTATTTAAGTTAATTACACTAAATTCTTTTTGGGTTCTTCCTTAAGCCTCCCCTGCCCAGCTAAAACTGAATGAAAAAAAAATGTTTCCCTGTTTTTGAGGACCCTGAATTCTGTGAGGAACTGTGTTGTAACTCAGATGACTTCATGCAGAATGTGGAGAAGCTAATGATAATGTCAAATAAACATGTCTGCTGTTACCATGCCCAGCTGCAGCTTTCCCTCTGTCCCTGGGCCAAAGTGGACAGGACTGGGACTAACCAGTGTGCTCCTTCTGTATTGTGCCCTTTGTTAGAGCACTGCTCTTCTCCAGGTGTCCAGTGCCCTATTGATTTTTCTAGTGTTTGAGGTTCTCAGTCACATAGATCAAGGCTACGTTGAAGTGTTTCATTTAAACTGATCTGTTTTGAGTTTATCTTTTATGTACTGTAGTTCACTGTGAGGGTCAAGATTTATTTCAAAATTTATTATTTTTTTCAATTTTACTTTTTTTTTTAATACTTATTTGAAAGGCAGAGCAACAGAAAGAGAAGGCAGACAAAGTGAGATTTTTCATGTGCTAGTTTACTCCCTAAGTAGCCACAATAGTCAGGTCTGGGCCAGAATAGAGCCCATCCTGGCCATCCAGGTGAGTGGCAGGGGCCCGAGTTCTTGGACCATCTTCTGCTTCCTTCCTGGTTGAATTAGTAAAAAGCTGAATCAGAAACAGAGGAGCTGGGACTCAAACTGGCACTGTGATTTGGGATGCTAACGTCATAAGTGGCGGCTTAACCTGCTGTGCCACAATGCTGGCCCCACCTTCTACCTTTTTATTTTATCTTCATTTTCTAAAGATTCTTTCTCTGGGTATGAAATGCTTTTCTTAAGTACTTCATTTTAGTTATTTAGTTTTAATTTTGTTTTTGAGAGGAAGAGAGATGGGGTGTGGTGGGGATGGGGTGGGGAGAGAGAGAGAGAAAGCAAGGAGAGGAGTGTAAGCACCCCCATCTACTGGTTCACTCCTCAAATGCCTGCAATGGCTGGGACTGGGTCAGAGCTGGAGCCAGGAGCTGGGAATGCAATCCAGATCTGCCACACTGTGCCATCACTGCTGCCTCCCAGGGTCTGCATTAGCAGGAAGCTGAAGTCAGGTACTGGAGCCAGAACTTGAACCCAGGAATTCTGATGGCAGGATATGGGTATATTAACCATTAGGCTAAATGTTCCCCTTTACTTGAAATATTTTAACAAAGATGTTACTACAGAGTCTTCTAGCCCGTATAGCTCCTGATTAACAGCATATTGACTAGTGCAGAAGAACAGATCATTGGGGCTGGTACTGGGGTGCAGTGGCTTAAGCCACCACCTGCAATGCCAGCATCCTATATGGGCATTGGTTTGATTCCTTACTGCTCCACATCTGATCCAGCTTCCTGCTAATGCACCTTGGAAAGCAGTGGATGATGGCTCAGATGCCTTGGGCTACTGCCACCCATGTGGGAGACCTGGATGGAGTTCCTGGCTCATGTCTGCAACCTTGCACAGCCACAGCTGTTGCAGACATTTGGGGAGTGAACCAACAGATGGAAAATCTTATCTTTTTGTGTCTCCCCCTCTCTATGTAACTCTGCCTTTCATATAAATAAATCTTAAAAAAAAAAAAAAAAGAATCATTAACCTTGAAGACAAAGTAACAGAAACTATCCAAAATGAAAGAGAAAAAGAAAATACAAATAAAGAACAGAGCAGTTGTGAGCCAGGAACAGTACCAAGTAGTCTAATACACATCTACTTTGAGTCCTGTAACTACTGGGGGAAAAAAATAAAAGGAAATCCTTTATCCATTCCTGCCTACCTTTCTCTTGTTTTTGTTTATCGGTTAATGGCATGTTAGTTCTTGTTAGATGGCTTCTGAATTGGGAAGTAAGAAACAAACTCAAATTTGGAACAAGTTGTTGGAGCTTGAGGGAATGGAGAGGGTATGAGAAGGGAATGAGAATTCTGGTTAACCAGCCATGAGAAGACTGGCCCGGAAGTGTTGCCTACAGAGATTGGAGATGTGGACTGAGTAGTGCTGTGTGCTGCAGCAATTCTAGAAAGAACTTTGGCAGGCAAGGGATCACTTTTACCACTGCTCTTACGTAGAGTCACAGATCGTTCCTTAGAAGTTTAGATCAAGTAGGCAAATTTGTCTTCCTGTCTCCTGAGTCTGTGACACACATTACCAATCATGGAATTCTTTCCTGCTGAGTGTTCTATCAGCCCATGATGATTGATTCTTGAAGTAAAACCCGTTTTTTTTTTTTTTCCCCTGCTTATTAACTCATAGGCCATGAAATAAAATTATTATAGATTACTAAAACAGAATTTGGGACATTCTTATATTTATGGATAACTTAGATTTCTACGAGACACAGCTGGAAACTCAAAAAATGGCTAGATTTCTCACTGTTTCTAATGTCTCTAGTAGTCTGAAATATAACAAGTTTTTAGAATTGTTCACAACTGACTTTTTGACCTTATTTCTTTCTCTGATTTTATGGGGTTTTAATGAGGAATAAGAATTAGCTAATAGCTCAAAGTTATATAGCTGTCAGAATTTTAGGGCTTAACATTTTGTTCAACTCTGATTTTTTGTTAATATGTGCTTGATAGATAGAACATTAACAAGCAAGTTGCTCATTTGAAATTGTAGAAGAATGTTTAACACGAATAGTAGAATTGTTTCTTTTTATGCTATCATTATGCTTTATTTTTATAGTTGGGAAAAGCAGATACTGTCTCTCACAAGTTCAGAAGGAAATCAAAAGTCAAGGAATCCAAAAGTGAAGAAACAGCCAGTGCTTACAATGTGACTTGTTCCTCCTTTAGTTCTTTGCCAAATGTGGCATATGAAGAAGATTATTTGAATACTTTGCAGGATAGAAGAGACAAAGAATTGAAGAAGTTTTCTCTCAGCTCAGAACTTTTGGATCCTGAGTCATTGACAGAACTGCCCTTGGTTGAGAAACTCTCGAATTGCAACCTTTCTACACCGTCTTTGTTTGCTGATAACAACATGGAAATTTTTCACCCTTCTCAATGTACTACCGGCTCATTTGCCAAGGAAATCTCTTTAGCATCATCTTTGTTGGATGAAACTGCTGAATCCTTAAATTCAGATTGTATGGAGATCTGTGATAATGAAACCATTTCAGTGTCTTCTCACAAAATTTACAAAGATGACTGTTTATTGGTTGTCTGGTTAGTCACGAATAAGAGTAGTGCAGAATTGAAAAGTGCTAATTTAGAAATTTTTCCTACAGAAAATTTCAAGGTAAGAGAGTGAATGGTTTGCCATTGCTGCCTTCAATGGACTTACTTAGTGTTTCTGCTATTGATTCTTCTGAATTTTTAAAGAATTTTTTTTTTTATTTTTTAAGATTTATTTATTTATTCGAAAGGCAGAGTTAGAGGCAGAGGCAGAGAGAGAGAGTTCTTCCATCCATTGGTTCAGTCCCCAAATGGCCACAATGGCTGGAGCTGGGCCAATCCAAAACCAGGAGCTTCTTCCAGGTCTCCCACGCAGGTGCAGGGGCCCAAGGACTTGGGCCATCTTCTATTGCTTTCCCAGGCCATAGCAGAGAGCTGGATTGGAAGAGGAGCAGCCGAGACTGACGCCCATATGGGATGGCCAGCACAAAGGTGACACTGTGTACCACAGCGCCAGCCCCTTGATGTTTTATAAATTGCTTCCATATCCTTCTTATTTCCTCAATAGAAACAAGTAAAAAGTGGAAAGGATTTTTTTTATTATTTTCATTTAGTGACAAATTATTCAAAAGAGATAAAGAAAGGAAGATGATACAGATTGCATTGGAGAAGGCCAGATATAAAGTGAATTTTTATAAAACACAGTAAAGAATGATGGCTTTTTTTAACTTATTTATTTGAAAGGCAGAGTTAGAGAGAGGCAGAGGCAGAGACAGAGTGAGGTCTTCCACCCACCAGTTCACTCCCTAAATAGCCACCACAGCCAGACTTGAGCCGATCCAAAACCAGGAGCCAGGAGCTTCTTCCAGGTCTCCCATGAGAGTGTAGGGGCCCAAGGACTTGTGCCATTTTCTACTGCTTTCCCAGGCCATAGCAGAGAGCTGGATTGGAAGTGGAGCAGCTGGGACTTGAACTGGCGCCCATATGGGATGCCGGCATTGCAGGCGGTAGCTTTACCTGCTACGCCACTGCGCTGGCCCTCCTCCAAGGGACTGCTGTTGTGGTTTTTGGGAGTATGTTAATTTTTTTGTCATGTGTATGTCATTGGTGGATATAATGAGATTTGACCAGTGTATCCATTTTCCACAAAACTGACCCAGTTTCTTCTGTGAGCTAGAATGTATTGAATGCGGTATTGTATGAGTCACTGGCCAGGACAGAAGCTCCTGACTGGAACTTAAAAAACAAAATGAAACCCAACCCAGTCCCGTTGCTTGAACTCGAGCCCTATACCTTGAGTAAAGCATGGAGAATGCGAGGGGAAGGCATCATTGTCTTGTTTTTTTAGCTAGCTTCAGAAATTGGTGCCATCCAGGCTTGAGAACCACTGGCTAGCATTTTATAATCTTTTTTAAAAAATTATACAGAGATTTTAAATGTAATGCCAGGAGCCTGCACTGTGGCTGCAGTGCTAGCATCCCATATGGGTGCCCATTCGAGTCCTGGCTGCACTGCTTCTGATCCAGCTCCCTACAAGTGTGCCTGGGAGGGCAGCAGAGGATGGCCCAGGTGCTTGGACCCCTGCCCCCATGTAGGAGACCTGGGGAAGCTCCTGATTCCTGGCTTTGGCCTAGCTCCGTCCTGATTATTGCATCATTTGGGAGGTGAACTGGAGGGTGGAGGATCTCTCCCTCTCTCTCTGTTTCTCCTTTAAAATCATATCATATCTCTTTAAGAAAAATAAATAATTGTAATGCCAATTGTTACATAATTTTGACCTGTGTACTATTCTTTCTTAATTATCTATGCTAATGAATCTTTTTTTGTTTGTTTGAAGGTTTTTATTTAATGAATGTACAGTTTTCTTCCTCCCACCTGCACTCCCATACCACCTCCTGCTCCCTCTCCCATTCCATTTTCCATTAAGATTCATTTTTAATTTACTTTATATAGAGAAGACCAACTGTTTACTAAGGAGAGATTTCAACTATTTGCACCCACACAGGCACACAAAGTGTAAAGTACAGTTTGAAGACAAGTTTTACCATTAATTTTCACAGGACAACTCATTAAGGACAGAGGTCCAGCATGGGGAGCAAGTGCACAGTGACTCCTGTTGTTGGTTTAACAGTTGACACTCTTGTTTATGTCATTGATCACCTGAGTGAGTGAAGTGGTAGTCACCTTATAATATAGTTTGCCATTAACTTATATTACATTAAATTAATAAATTAATAAAATTAAATATAAAATTGGTATTTATATAGTAGCCTGTCTTGATCCCTTCAATATTTTTGTTTACAGATCACTGAGCAACCTGAATGCTGTTTGCCTATCACAGAAGCAGAAAATACCAAAATCTTTCAATACAGTGTGCAGATGGAGAAACCTTTTATGCAAGGGAACCTTTGTGGTTTTGTAAATTATCAAATGGTGGACACTCTTTCTGCTCAGTTGGAATTTTCTGTGAACTTATCACTATTAGATTTCATTAGGTAAGTACTTTCTGGAATAGTAATTCAAGTTGTTCATTCATTAAGCCTTTTTTCTGGACAGAGGCACTGTTGTAGGTGCCAAGGAGAACAGCAATTAAAATCTAGACTCATTGTTGACCTTCAGGGAGCTTCTAGTCTAGGGCAGAGACATTGAACAACCACATAAATACATATGGAGTTGCAAATTGTGCCATAAGATAAAATTAAATGATATGATCAGAGATTATAATGTGAGACTCAACTTAGGTCTAGGTTGGTTGATGATCTGGAAGAGCTGAGAGAAAGTGATTTTTAAGCTGAAATAACTTCACAGATCCTGCTTGACTCTCTTTTTAAGCTTTTAAATTTCTCTCATTTGTATTTTATTCATTTGACTAATTCTTTAATAAAATCTATTATACTTTAGAGAACTGTAATAAAGTTACTCACCATAGTTATTAAACATACGGTAAGTTTTGCATTATTCTAGGTACTGTGCAGTGTTACCAAAGTAATTAAAAGCGGCATCTTCACTCTTCAGCTCTCATTTAGTTTTTTTTTTTTTTTAAAGAGTTATTTATTTATTTGAAAGTCAGAGTTATACAGAGAGAGAAGGAGAGACAGAGAGAGAGAGAGAGAGATCTTCCATCCGCTGGTTCACTCCCCAGTTGGCTGCAACGGCTGGAACTGTGCCAATCCAAAGCCAAGAGCCAGGAGTTTCTACAGGCTCTCCCACATGGGTGCAAGGGCCCAAGCACTTGGGCCATCTTCCAGTTTTCCCAGGCCACAGCAGAGAGCTGGATCGGAAATGGAGCAGCCGGAACTCAAACTGGCACCCATATGGGATGCTGACACTATGGGATGCTGACACTACAGGCAGCAGCTTTACTCGCTATGCCACAGCGTCGGTTCCTCTCATTTAGTTTTATAAATGTGTTTTATATATTGAAACTTTTTAAAATGAAGGCTGCTTGAACCAAGAGTGCAGAGTGCCAATGAGTATTGATAAGATATCTTTATTTTTAAAGATTTTAACTTTTTGTCTATTTGAGAGGCAGGGAGATGGAAAGAGATGTATAAACAGAAAGAGAGTTCCCATGCACTGTTTCACTCCCCAAATGGCTGTAGTGACTGAGCCAGTGCAAAACTGAAGCCAGGAGCTGGAAATTCATTCCAGATCTCTCATGTGAGTGACAGGGACATAACCACTTGAGTCATAACCTGCTGCCACCACCAGTGAGCTGGACCTGAACCCAGGCACTCACGATATGGGATGTGGGCATCCCAACCATGGCTTAATTGCTAGGTCAAATGCTTGCCTCACGTGCAAAACATTTTAACCATGTATCTGCTTATTTATATTACACTGCTAAAATATGTGTCTGTCCATTAAAGCCTATTTAAAAACGTCAATCTATCAGAGTTGTTATGTACACTGTGCTATATAAGATCCAGCCATGAAAAAAACTTACATTCTGCAATAACTAAGAAGGTATATCCCATGATGAGCATTTATAATCTAAAGAAGCACAATATAGGCCAGCGCCCTGGCTCACTAGGCTAATCCTCTGCCTGTGGCGCCGGCACCTCGGGTTCTAGTCCCATTTGGGGCGCCGGATTCTGTCCTGGTTGCTCCTCTTCCAGTCTAGCTCTCTGCTGTGGCCCGGGAGTACAGTGGAGGATGGCCCAGGTGCTTGCTCCCTGCACCTGCATGGGAGACCAGTAGGAAGCACCTGGCTCCTGGCTTCAGATCGATGTAGCACGCCAGCCATAGCGGCCATTTGGGGGTGAATCAACGGAAGGAAGACCTTTCTCTCTGTCTCTCTCTCACTGTCTAACTCTGCCTGTCAAAAAAAAAAAAGCACAATATATACAACACAGTTACATATATAGTATACTATATGTATACACACACAGTTCTGTGTATATTAATTAAATTCTCTGTACCTATTAAAAAATCTCTGTCTTGATTATACATAACCAATATGTTATGTAAGCCAGTATATATGCTAAAAATTCAAATACTATGGAAAAATATAAATATAAAGGTTTTCTGTATTTCCACCCCCTGAGACACCAGATGTTAACTGTTTGATCTTTATAGTCCTGTGAACCATACTTTAAAAAAGTTATCTATTAGAGAAACAGAGCTCCCATCTCCTGCTTCACTCGCCAAATGTCTGCAGCAGCTGGGGCTGGGCGGAGGCTGAAGCTGAGAACTGGGAGTGCAGGGTCTCTCACGTGTGTTCCCACGTGTGTGGCAGAAACTCAATTATCTGAGCCATCAGCTTTGCCTCCCTTGGGCTGCAGTGGCAGGAAGCTGGAATCAGGAACTGGGAATTGCCCATGGGATGTGGGTATCTTAATCTGCTAGATGAAATGCCCACTCCTCTTGAACTGCCTAAAAACCGTATAGGTTTAATTTGCTAATAATGCTGCATTACAGAGAGAGGTCTTACATTTGCTGGTTCACCCCCCTAATGGCTGCAACAGTTGGGGCTGAGCCAGGCTGAACCCAGCAATCAGGAACTCCAGCCAGGTCTTCTATGGAGGTGGCAGGGACTTAGGTCCTTGAGCCATTATTCACTGCTTTTCAGGCACATTAGCAGGAAGCTGGATAAGAAGCAGAGTAGCTAGAACTCAAACCTGATCTCAGATGGTATGCAGACATCTGAGGTGGTAGTTTGACTTGCCTGCCCCAGGTGTATATTTTCATATATATAGAATTTTAAGTGATTTTAATAGAGTGTGTCACCATCCCCAAATCCAAAGTGTACATGAAAGAAAAGTTTTGTATTATCTTTGAATGATTCATGAAATTACTTGGTAATAATTGTCCTGGGATGACTAATACTCAGAAAAGAGAGAACTGAGTGATTTATTGAAAAGGCATTTGCAATTTGGTAATATCTCCTACTTTCAGTATTTTTATCAGGTTGGAGGATGATATTAAGTATTCCAATCATATTTGGCTTAAAATCATAAATTTTGTGGGACTTGGATTTACAATGACTATGTTTTGTTCCTATGAGTCATTTGAAATGTATTTGTTTAGAATCATTTCATTCTTTTGGCCATAAATCTAATTTTTAAAATTATTTTCAGACCATTAAAAATCTCAACTGAAGACTTTGGCAAACTCTGGTTATCCTTCGCAAATGATGTGAAGCAAAATGTGAAAATGCCGGACTCTCAAGCTGCTCTGCCTTCCACCCTAGGAACCCTGGGACAGAAACTAAGACTTCATGTTGTTGACATTATAGGTTTGTAGAGTTGTGAAAAGGCAACCCTGTGTTTATGGGAGCTGTCTCAGAATTAGAAAACAAATCAGCTCTTACAAGTATCATATTTCTTAGATTGTGTTTCCTATTATCACAGATGAATGTGATTTTCAGAATATATTCTGAAGATTTTTAGTGGCGTTAAGTACATGCACATTGTTGTACAGCCATCACTGCCATATATCTCTAGAACTTTTTCATCCTCCCTATCTGAAACTCTGTTACCTATTGAACACTAACTCTCCAATTGCCCTTTCTCCCCAGCCCCAGGTAACTACCATACATCTCTGACTTTGACTCTTTTAGATTCCTTATAGAAGTGGAATTCTTTACTGTTTGTCCTCTTGTGTTGCTTATTTCTGGCTTGTGTCTGGCTTATTTCATTTAGCATAGTATCTTTAAGGTTGATTCATGTTATAGCGTGTGTTAGAATTTTCCTCCTTCTTAAGCCTGAATACTTTATGAACATACTTCTTTTTGATTATCCATTCATTTGTCATTGGACAATTAAGTTACTTCCACTTTTTGACTGTTGTTTATGATGTTCCTTTGAACATGGGCCTATTTTCAGTTCTTTTGGTTATATACCTGAAGTGGAATTGTCAGATCATATGTCAATTTCATATCTAATTATTTGAGAAACTTTTGCTGTATCATTTTCACAGCAACTGTACCATTTTATATTCCCACGAGAAATCCACAAAGGGCTTCTAGTTTTTCTACATCTCTATCACACTGGTTATTTTCTGATTTTTTATTTGCATGACCCTAGTGATGTTGAGCATGTTTTCATGTCTTTAGTGGCCAGACGTGTATCTTCTTGGAAGAATGTTTATTAAAGTCCATTCATATTTAATATTTTTTCGTTTTTGTTTGATTGCAGGCAATGAAGGGCTATTGGCCTGTCAGCTGCTTCCATCCACCCCCTGCCTAGTGCATTGCCGAGTGTATGCTGATATATTAGCCCTGTGGTTCAGATCTTCCTGCTCTACTCTTCCGGACTATTTACTCTATCAGTGTCAGAAGGTGATAGAGGGATCCTAGCAGAAGCTCTGCTTAATTTTACTTTATCAAGATAAATGGTTTACATAGATAAACTTATTTACCAAAGTAAAAATAACTCATGGTACTTTTAATGAAAGTGGGGATTATTGCAAGTTATGGTTTGTGGTTTTCTTTTTGATTCTTGGTCAAGAAAGATCCCCAAGAAACTGTATCCCTAACCTTTTACTCAGGATTGTACAGTATGTTTAGGTCCCAAAAAAGTGACCTAAGCTTCTGTTATAAACTGCTAATGATTTATGTATCATTTAGTGTAGAGGGACTAAAAATATTTATTTTGTTATAAATAATTTTATAGCAAGTTTGCTCTAGCACTAGCTAATTTGTAGTAAAGCCAAGTTTTAGTTCTCAGCATTAAAAGAGGGGAAACATGAAATTGATACTTGTAAACCCAATTTGTATTGGGCTTTGGGAATACAGCGTGATTTTTGTAGGTAGGTCAGTAGTTCCAATTGTGTTTCCCTTAGATCAATGTTGAATTGAGTTATCATAGTAAATGCTAACAGTTGTAGGAGATCTGTGAGCATGGGGGATATTGGGAAGATCTGATCTGTGATGTATTTCTTCTTAGAGATAATTTGTTATAGATAATTCCAGAAAATTTGGCTATAAAATTGGCCTGTTTTCCACTTGCTTTATTTTTAAATTTAAAGTATACTTATTTTAAAAATTCTGAAAAATTTATAAAATATTATTGTATAGAGACAAACCCATAAGAGCACACTAAATGAAAACAAAAAATAAAAGAACTTTTTAGTTATGACAAACAGATATCTTAAGTCAGTTACAATATAGGTCCTTTTGGCAAATTAAAATTTGTGACTAGAATCTGAATGGTAAAACAATCTTTCCTGGCTTTTGAATCCTCACCTAATAGATACAGCTGAAACAGAGTAGGTATACTGATTGCACAGGTTCTTGAACAAAATAAAATCATTTTCTTGTAGTGGTTCTACCTACATGGCCTCTGCCAGAACTATTCTCAGTAAAAGAAGAGGATGTGCCTGATATGAATGATGGACCAAAATCTTGAGATTGTAGATTAACTGAAATAGAGTTTTATAAAACCTTATGGTGCTGTGGAAAATACTTGTTATTTCACTTTTTCTGATGCTTCACCATGGAGATTATTCAGGTAATACAATTTTAAGTCGTTGCAGTTAGTACTCTGGCTAGTTAGTACTGTTTATCACCCAGGTTGGGAATTCTGGCTTGATGTTGTCGCATCAGTCATAGCTGATGAATATGCTAAGGGGATTCCCAGAGCTGATAGATGGCATTTCATTAATATTTTGTGTCTAGAGTATTCATCTCTAAAAACAAAAGCAGTATTTTTTCCTTGGTTAATTTTGAAGTTATTCATTTTTAAAAAAGTAACATTTTGTTAGTTTCATTCTTTTAAGAACATACAGTGAAACTTTGCTGCCAGAGCAATAAATGACGGGAATTACCTGCATAATAAGTTCCTCCTTTTGGACAGAAAATCAAACTTATCCTCAAACTCCCGCAGTGTTGTGGTGAAGGGACTGTGCTGACTTGGGGGACATGGTGGACACTGGTAGCTAGCCTCATCAGCTTCCTCTCTATTCCTACCTCTGTCAGCAGCACACCCCGCCTCTCACCTGATTTGTTGTTACTCTGACGAAAAGAAAGGAATTACCCTTTCACTTTGCACAGGAATGCAGCGTTTGGCAAAGGAGGTGCTCTAGTTTTTTGTGGCCTTATTTCCATGTATTTGCCTGGTCACTGAGGCTAGCTTGAGTGTGGTGTGATGGGGGTAGGATGCCTAGCAAGCACATGGATAGAGATTACGGTGAGCTTTCTGCTGCTCTGTTGTCAGGGTGTGTTCACCAGTGGCAGCAGCAGTTGTCATGAGAGACACTTGGCCTAGAGATGTCTAATGGTGGGAAATGTGTAATGTTAGGTTAAGGCTGGGAGCGTGATCTTGTGTCTGCCAAAGGGAACATGGTGTCACTTTTGTTCTTTATGAACCTGCTAAATAAAAATTACGTAACAAGATTTCTACTGAACTGTTTAGTAGAATGTTTACAATTTTTATATTTTTATGATTTTAAAAGTAATAGATAAGCATAGATTTTTAAAGAACTTCAGAGCAGTATATATTCTGCCTAAATTCGTTGAATGTTTTAAGTTCTAATTCAGGCATCAACACCTATTGGTTTTTTTTTTTTTCTTTTGCATTGTAGGAGATGTGGCTATTAACTGGAGAATGTGTGGTTAGATTCATTCTCTTCACCTTAAGAGTCATAATTTAGCAGTGAAGGGGCGACTTCTAGGAAGTGGGAGCTGTGAAAAGGGTGCTCAGCTCTGTGAGTTTTGTGCCAGGCATCTTTGCTGAGAATTGAGTTAGCAACAAGTGTCAGCATAGGGGAAAATAAAGGCCGACAGGAGAGCCTTAGGAACAGCTGGGAGAAGGGGCAGGCTCCTGCCAGGATGGTTCCTGGGGAGGCAGGCAGGTCCCAGGTGAGAGCTGGCAAGTCAGCCGTGAGTTAGGGTCCTGCTGGAGGAAATCGGTGGAAGCTGAGCAGTTCCTGAGTGCTCGTGTGCCAAGCATACCAAGCACAGCATATGCTCTGCAGAGGAGCATTATTTTAAACAATAATCTGCTCTTGTCCACCAAAAGTTTATTTGTGGTAAAAGTGCAGTTTTTTTGTTTATTTCATGTCACTAATATTTTAAACTATTGAGCTATTTGTCTTATATTTTTATGGATATATGTGGTCTTTGTCTCATGATGGTGAGCCACTGAAAGTGCACTGAAACTGTTCATGTGTCTTTAATATATTTTGCGGTGTTGAAGTTCTAGAAGAAAAATGAAGTGAATAACAGTTGAATAGGCATTTATTACTTACTTTGGGGGTTGAATTCTGTAACTTGAAAAAGTTCAGTTGACTATGTAATAAATTCAAAGTGATCTATACTTGTCTTTGGTCTCTGTCATTTATTATCTAAATTTTTCAATAACACCACTTAATCAGCAGTCTAATTTAATCAAGCATTAGCTAAGACAAAAGCAGTTGAAATGGGATGAAAAGTATGTACTCATACAGCCCCAAAAGTCTGATGTCATTAGTTAAAAGTATGGATACTGCTGTTTCTGGGTGATGATCTGAACTTTGGGAGCTTCTGACAGAGTGTGGATTGATTTTCACTATGCCTGTTCTTATCCTCCACTTTCATCCTAGTCTGACCAGAGCATTCAAAGTGGAGTGTTCTGGGCCGGCACCATGGCTCACTTGGTTAATCCTCCGCCTACAGCACCCGCATCCCAAATGAGCACCAGGTTCTAGTCCAGGTTGCTCCTCTTCCAGTCCAGCTGCCTAGCGAGGGCAGTGGAGGATGGCCCAAGTGCTTGGGCCCCTGCACCCACATCGGAGACCAGGAGGAAGCACCTGGCTCCTGGCTTCGGATCAGTGCAGCGCACCGGCTGTAGCGGCCACTTGGGGGGTGAACCAACGGAAAAGGAAAACCTTTCTCTCTGTCTCTCTGTCTCTCTCTCTCTCTCTCTCACTCTCACTGTCTAACTCTGCCTGTCAAAAAATAAATAAATAACAAAGTGGAATGTTCTGCATCTATAATGTCCTTTCTTTACAGATGCCCCAAGGTGCAAGAAACACAGTAAGTCCATTATAAACTTAGTGAGCAAATAGAGCGGAAACGGAGTCCCACTGACTAGGCCTCTTGTTGGATACAGCGTGTAGCAGGGAAGATGTTCTGACACTTGAGGTCCTGACAGAGGGGAGTTAAATGCACCACTCCCACTGTCATAGTGGAAAAGAAGGGAGGGAGGCCTACCTCTAGATAAACTGGTTAAGGGTTGTAGACAGTTACTTTTGTATGTATAATGACAGATTATGAGCTTTTTAAGTTAGGAACCATGTAAAGACTTACATTTTTTTAGAGTGGCTTTATGTTCACAGCAAAATTAAGTGGAAGGTACAGAGATTTCCCTTTACTGTCTGCTTCCACACCCTTGCATAGCCTCCCTTATCATCATCTTCCTTCGGAGTGGTGCATTTTTTATACTTGCGGTGTACATTCTGTGGGTTTGAACAAATGTATAATGACACGTATTCAGTATTTTATGGAATGAGTATATTCACTGCCTTGAAAATTCTTTGTGCTAAGCCTGTTCTCCATCTCCAACCGTCACTCCACACCTCTGGCAACCATTGATCTTTTTACTGTCTCCATAATTTTGCCTTTTCCTGCATGTAGTATCATTGGAATCATCTAATATATAGCCTTTTCAGGTTTTCTCCTTTGACTTAGTAATAGGTATTCACATTTCTTCTGTGTCTTTTCATGGTTTGGAAGCCCATTTCTTTTTAGCACTGAAAAATCCATTATCTGGGTGTACCACAGCTTTTTTTAATCTGTTCACCTACTGAAAGACATTTTGGTTGCTTCCGGGTTTTAGCAATTGTAAATAAAGCTTTGTAGGAAATAGGCATTTGGCCTTGCAGTTAAGGAGCCAGTGTTCTGTATTGAAGAATCTGGGTTTAATTTATAGCACCAGCTCCTGACTCCAGCTTCCTGCTAATGCAGACCCTGGCCTCAGGCAGTGGTTATGGTACAGGTAATTGGGTTCCTGCCACTGAATTATGTTTCTACCGTCCAGCTTCTAGCCTCTGCCAGGGCAGCCCTCACCATTGCAGGCATTTGGGGAGTGAACCAGTGAAAGCGAGCTCTGCTTCTGTCTGCCTCTAAATAAAATTTGGAATGAAACTGCTGTAAACATATGTGTGCAGGATTGCTGAGTAAGTCTAAGGTTAACTCCATGGGTAAATACCAAAGAGGATAGTTGGTAGATCCTATGGTTCTCTTCCAAAGTGGCTGGACCATTTTTCATTCCCACTGACAATGAATGAAGAAGAGTTCTTGTTGCTCCACGTTCTTGCCAGCATTTAGTGGTATCAGTGGTCCACATTTTGGCCATTCTAATAGATGTGTAGTGATATGTCATTTTAATTTACACTTCCCTGATGACATATGATGTTAAAATTGTTTGCTAGATGTGTATCTTGTTTGGTGAGGTGTTTGCCATCTGTATCTCTTTTTTGGTGAGGCGCCTATTAAGATCTTTGGTCATTTTTTATTTTTTAATTAAAAAAAATTTTTTAAAAGATTTATTTATTTGAAAGGCAGAATTAGAGAGAGGCGGGGTAGGGGGAAGTCTTCCATCCTCTGGTTCACTCCCCAAATGGCCACAATGGCTGGAACTGGGCCGATCCAAAGCCAGGCGCTTCTTCCAGGTTTCCCATGCAGGTGCAGGGGCCCAAGGACTTGGGCCATCTTCTACTGCTTTCCCAGACCATAGTAGAGAGCTGGATTGGAAGTGGAGCAGCCAGGACATGTGGAATGCCGGCACTGCAAACAGTGGCTTTACCCTCTATGCCACAGTGCCAGCTCCTTTAAATTTTTTTTCAAAGATTTATTGATTTGAGAGGCCAAGTTACAGAGAGAGGAGGAGACAGGGGTATTCCATTTGCTGGTTCACTCCCCAAATGGCTGCAAGGGCTGGACCTAGGCTGATCTAAAGCTAGGAGCTTCTTCTGGGTCTTCTGGGTCTCCCACACAGGCAGGGGTCCAACCACTTGAGCCATTTTCTGCTTTCCCAGGCCATCAGCAGGGAGCTAGATCAGAAGAGGAGCAGCCAGGACTTGAACCAATACCATATGGAATGCCAGTGCTACAGGTGCTTAACCTACTATGTCACAGCCCTGGCCTTTGATCATTTTGTAATCAGGGTGTCTTTTTATTGTTGTGTTTAAAACAGTTCTTGATCAGATATGTCTTTTACAAATATTTTCTCCCAGTTTGTAATTAATGTTTTCATTCTCATGATAATGTTTTATGCAGGGCAGAGATTTTTAACTTTAATGAAGTCTAGTTGATTATTTCTTTCATGAATCATGTCTTTGGTGTCTATTTGGAAAGTCACTGCCAAACCCAATACTATATATATTTTCTCCTGTGTTAACTTCCACGAGTTTTATAATCTTGTATTTATACTATGTAAAAATATTTCTTTTTATTTGAAAGGCAGAGTTACAGAAAGAGAGAGGAAGAAGCAGAGAGAGAGGTCTTCCATCTGCTGGATCACTCCACAAATGGCTGCAACGGGCTGGGCTGGGCCAACTGGAAGCCAGGAGCTAGGAGCCTCTTCTTGGTCTCCCATGTGAGTGCAGAGGCCCAGGAACGTGGGCTGCCCTCTGCTACTTTCCCAGGCGCACTAGCTGGGAGCTGGATAGGAAGTGGACCAGCCGACACTCGAACTGGCTCCCATATAGGATGTAGGTGCTGCAGGCAGTGGCTTAAGCTGATATATCACAATGCCAGGCCCTGTATTTACACTTTTTGAGTTACTTTTTGTGAAGGATGTAAGATCTGCGTCTAGATTGTTTTTGTTTTTAATATGTTTTAATATGCAGTTGTTCAGTACTGTCAACAAGGCTGCATTTTTTCCATTGTAATTCGTTTATTTGTCAAAATCAGTTGACTGCATTTATATGGATCTATTTTCTGGCCTTTCTGTTCTGTCCAGCTCATCTGTTTTTGTGTGGTCTTTTGCTAATATTGTACTGCCTTGATTACGTAGATTTATAGGAAGCCTTGAAATCAGACAGTGCTAGTCCTCAAGCACTGTTCTTAATCTTGTGTTGGCTTTTGCATCTTTTCCCTTTCCTTATGCACTCTAGAATCAGTTTGTTGATATCCACAGAATTTTTGGGATTTTGATTAGGATTGCATTGACTCTGAAGATCAAGTTGGGAAGAAGAGACCCCTTGTCAATATTGAATCATCCTATCTAGTATCATGGAATCTCTCTATTTACTTAGTTCTTTTACTTTTTCATCAGAGTTAGTTTTTCTGATATAGAGCTTATACGTATTTTGTTAGATTTATACTTACGTGTTTTCGTTTTTGAGTGCTAGTATAAATGCTGTTGTTTTCAATTTTGAATTTCACTTGCTCATTGCTGGTATGAAGGAAAGAAGATGACTTTGCCATGTTACCCATATCCTGCAGCTTTGCTATAATTACTTATTAGTTCCAGAAGATTTTTGTTCACCTTTTTAGATTTTTACATAGATGATTAAGTTTTCTCCAAAGGCTTATTTATCCTTTCCAGTAAGATACATTTTATTGTTCGATCTCTCCCACTTGGGCTTATGCTACTTTCCCAGGCTCATTATTAGCAGGGAGCTTGATTGGAAGTGGAGCTGCCAGGACACAAATAGGCACCCATATGGGATGCTAGATTCACAGGTGGCAGTTTAACTTGCTACATCACAAATCAAAATCACTTATTTTAAAAACTGAGCACTAAGATAATGGGGTGGAAGGGAGGCAACTATATATTAATAAGGTCTTAGGGGGGCTGGTGCTGTGGTGCAGCAGGTTAAAGCCCTGGCCTGAAGTGCTGGCATCCCATATGGGCGCCGGTTCTAGTCCTGGCTGCTCCTCTTCTGATCCAGCTCTCTGCTGTGGCCTGGGAAAGCAGTAGAAGATGGCCCAAGTCCTTGGGCCCCTGCACCCACGTGGGAGACCCGGAAGAAGCTCCTGGCTCATGGCTCCTGGCTTCAGATTGACGCAGCTCCGGCCGTTGTGGCCATCTGGGGAGTGAACCAGTGGATGGAAGACCTCTCTCTCTGTCTCTACCTCTCTCTGTAACTCTTTCAAATAAATAAAATAGATCTTTTTTTTAAAAAAAGGCCTTAGCACCATAAAAGTTGGAAGAACATAAGCTCTTGGGAAAAAAGCAGCAGGAAGGAGGTAACTTAAAAGGAAATGTGTTTCATGTCTATCGCACAGGCTACCTTTTATGTAGGTGGTGTGGATATTAGGTAGGGCAGCACACAAAAGGTGAATCTGAGGAACATGAGCATGGCCTGGATATAGAAAAGATGGGCCTGGGTGTGGGGAAAGCACAGATGACAGGAAACGTCAGGAGTTTCCGGGAGCACCTTTAATTCTAAAAAGATGATGAATGTTTGTAAGCAGTTTTAGCTGGATAGTGGTTTTTTTCTAAGGGAGGAATCTATTTCCCGTAGTTATTTAAAATGTTTTCCGAAGTGGATGAGTGGTGGTCCTTCCCACACATTAAACTGCCAATGCCAATAGATGGCTGACCTCAGGAAGTTTTTCCCTGATGAGGTCTCAGGGTATGTTTCAGATGGACTGACTGTATCCCAGAGATTATTTGTGTTTCAGTGCTTAGAAATGTGTTCAACTGCACATCTTCCACAGGCCTTATGTTAGGTGACAAGGAGAAGGAGTAGGAGCAATGCCTCTGTTTTTAGGGAGAGGCTTTTGATCTCAATTACTATCACATAATTTAATGAAGACACAGACAGAATCAGTGATTGAAACAAGATGGTCCCTGTTGGTGATAGATACCAAGATATGAGAATTCATTTTCATCTGATTGATTGATAGGGTTCAGTAGAAGAAATGTGGATTATGAGAAAGAAGAAATGATTTAACCTGAGCATTAGATGAGTCTTCATCTATAGACATGGGATATATATGTATGTGTGTATATATGTAGATCTTAGAATCCAGAATAACTAAATTTTTAGTTAAAGCATCATTTATAATGAGTTTCTCAGGCATTGCTTTCTTACGGATTCAGGTTTTGTTAAAGATGATTAGAACATTGAATATCAATTATTTGACTACTTCCTATGATTAACTGCCACTATGAATAAAAGTGGGCTAATTAGAAATACCTAAATTACAATAATTTTTAAACCTTTTATTAAAGAAATCCCAGGTACATATAAAATAAGCAGTAACATAATGCTACCATTTCTACCTTCAACAGCTATCAGCATTCTACCATGCTTGCTTATTGAATGATTTTATAGAGACCCTCGCTCCTGCTCCCTCCCACTCCCTGCTGATCTTAATCACTTCACTTTGTCAAGCGAATGTACCTACATAACCCAAGTGCTTATCAAGCTGTGAACCATTTCCAGCACTTCAGGAAATCCTCCTGTCCCTTCTCAGTCGGTTCCTGTATTCCAGCATCACCCTGCTTCAAGGCAGTTCCTGTTCCGGATTTCTTCATTACAGATTAGTTTTGTTTGTTCTAAACTTAATATAAATGGGATAATTCAGAATGTATTTTCTTATTTTTTTTTTTTAATTTACTTGAAAGGCAGAGAGAGAGAATGACAAACAGATTGAGATCTCATCCAGTGGTTTACTCCCCAAGTGCCTGCAACAGCCAGGGCTGGGTCAGGCCAAAGCCAGGAGTCAGGAACTTAATCTGGGTCTCCCACATAGGGACCCAATCACTTGAGCCATCACCTGCTGCCTCTCAGGGTCTGCTTTAGCAGGGATCTGGGATTGACCGTGGAGTTGGGACTCTAACTCAGGCACTCTGATATGGGATGCCAGTGTGCCAGGTGTCACCTTAAGCGCTATGCCAGACCTCTCTCCTCCTCCTCTCTCTGTGTAACTCTGACTTTCAAATAAATAAATAAATCTTAAAAAAAAAAATCCTTTGAGGAGCTCATGTTGTGGAACAGCATATTAATCCACTGCTTATGATGGCAGTATCCCATATATCAGAGTGCTGGTTCAAGTCTGGCTGCTCCACTTCTGATCTAACTCTCTGCTAATGAGCCTGGAAGGCAGCAGAAGGTGACCCAAGTACTTGGTCCCTACAACCCATATGGGAGACGTGGCTGGAGTTCCTGGCTCTTGGCTTCAGCTTCACCCAACTCTGGCTGTTACGGACCTTTGAGGAGTAAATCATCGGATGGAAGATCTCTCTCTGTCTCCCATTCTTTCTCTGTCACTCTGCCTTTCAAATAAATCCCTTCCCTCCCCCCCTGCAAAGAATCCCTTGAAATAACTGTAGTAGGTTCAGCCATCAAAGTTTTTGATAATTTTATAGTACACATTTGGGATATTCAGCCTGACCAATGTTAAAGACTTTCAGACTTTTTGACTGTATCTCACACTAAGAAATACACTATACATTATGACCCAGTCCACAATTATGTATATAATGAACTGAAAGTCACATAAAACTATTCTTAGTCAATATTCAATGCCATGCATTTTGATACCTTCCATTCTACTAAAAAGAAAAAAGGAAAAAAAAATTAGTTGCAATCCACTAGAATTCATGACCCAGTGGTGAGTTGTGATTTGCGGTTTGAAAAACATGACTTGCATGATAATCCTCTAAGTGAGCCTCAAGTTAGAAATATACTCCCATTATTTTCTTCCAAAACAATCCAAATTCTACATTTTAACTTGTTGTATCTGGCATCTCTATGGGACACATTATGGAAAACAACAATATTTATGGAATTAATTAGTGTAGGTAAAGTGAACCGTTATACTTTTTGGTAGGTGTCTTAGAAAGGGTCTAATTCTCCATACCTTGCACTGCTGGTACTCTGTTATTGGTATATAGGCTCCTTAGGGGTAAAGGAGGTGGACTAAGATACACATAGATGCCTTTACCCCAACCAGTAGGCCTGTTGCTTTCTGGTTTTTCCTACTCCTAAACTAATTTTAAAGCTCTGCTCCCCTTTCTGTGTTTTAAAAGAGATAGTTTGTTTCTCCAGTTGGTAATTGTAATAATATTTCAAAGGGGAATATGTCCTTAGTTATGAATACTTTCTTTCGCTTGAGCTCTTTGGTTCCTCATGCAGCCATGTTGGTCTATCTTGGTCAATGATTCTAAGCATTTTTGCCACATTAGAATTGCCTGGAGATCTTTGAAAGATCCCTTTGCTCATACCACTAAATCGGAATCACTGAGGTTTGAGACCCAGGCTTCAGTCACTTTTAAAGCTCCACAGGTAATTACAGTGTCCTGCCAAGTGTGAGAACCACTGCTTCAGATTCTCTCATCCTGCAACCTCCTCAATGAGATTATTTGTGAGTGTGCCCCCCCACCACCACCATGTTCCTTTCTGTGATTACAGCTGACTAAAAGTTATCAACTGTTGAATGTTTGGGAAGTGAATTATTTGGGAAGATTGGGTAAGTATAGAGGAGGATACAAAAAGTTGTAGGTAGGTCCTGGGGAGATGGTGGCAGTAACAGTTCAGTTCTTGGATTTCTCTGAATTGCCACATAAAAGTGAGCAGAGAAACTGAATAGCAAAACCAAAAACCAACTTAAGATTTTTTACAACAAAACTAGGTAACAAGGTAATCCCATGAGCCCCAGAATACAAGCAGATGTGAACAAATCATGACAGCCAAGTGTACGTATGTTTTCTGCGTCTCTGAAGGAGACAGCAGAGGTAAGCAATAGTTGTCTTAATAGACCTGAGAACAGGACAACTCCAATATAGCTAACGGGTCCTGAAAAGCACAGTGGATCAATTTGAGATTAGTATTTGAATCAGGAAAGGGCTTTGCAGAATTCACAGGGAGTGAGTGCAAGGCATGGTAGATCATGGCTGCTTTGAGAGGACTCAAAACTGAGCAGAGTACATAGGCTGTGGTACTAGATTGTCAAATTTTGATTCCTGGATCCACAAATTATTAATTTGCACCTTTAGGCCAATCACTTAACCTCTGTGTACCACAGTTTCTTATCTGTATAATGAGAATACCTGCCTCATAAGATTATTGTGAAATAATCAGTCAGTTCTTTTATCAGATCATTAACGTCACTAGGAGAAAAAAAATGGAAAAAAAAAAAAGAACAATAAAGAGGAAGGAAAGAGAAGGTGCAGATAGTGGGAAAGTTTAATAGAGAACATCAAAGAGTAAATTGACATATTTTTGAATATTATTTTTAAAAAACCAGAAAACAGAACTTTATGAAATTAGAAAAGCTGGGGCTGGCGCTGTGGCATAGTGGGTAAAGCCGTGGCCTGAAGCACCCATGTGGGAGACCTAGAGGAAGCATCTGGCTCCTGGCTTTGTAATGTATGGGGAGTACAAAAAATTCATGGAAAAATGGAATAAAAAGATGTTTATAAAAAATTTTTATTAAAGATTTATTTATTTAAAAGAGTTAGAGAGGTCTTCCATCCACTGGTTCATTCCCCAAATGGCTGCAACATCTGGAGCATGGCTGATCTGAAGCCAGGAGCCAGGAGTTTCTTCTGGGTCTCCCATGTGGGTGACTTGGGCCATCTTCTGCTGCTTTTCCAGGCCATAACAGAGAGCTGGATCAAAAGTGGAGCAACCAGGACTTAAACCAGCACCCATATGGGATGGTAGCACTGCAGGTGGCGGCTTTACTCACTATGCCACAGTGCCACCTCCCCAAACCCCTTTCAAAAATGTATTTATTTATTTATTTGAAAAGCAGAGTTATATAGAGAGGGAGTGGCACACAGAGAAATCTACCCGCTGGTTCACTCCCCAGATGACCACAATGGCTGGGTCTGGGCCAGGCTGAAGCCAGGAGCCTGGAACTCCATCTGGGTCTCCTTTGTAGATAGCAGGAACCCAAGTAAATGGGCTATCTTCTGCTGCTTTTCCAGGTGCTTTATCAGGGAGCTGGACTGTAAGTGGAGCAGCTGGGACTGGAACTGGCACTCCAGTATGGGATGCTAAAGTCAAAAGTGGTGCCTTAATCCACTGAGCCACTGGCCCCTCTGGTTCTTTGTCAAGGTTTTTATCTCTGCAGAATTTCTCGATATACATTGTTTTCCTGATTTTGTTCCACTGTCTGTATTCTGTTTTATCTCTTTGAGTGTCCTTATAATAATAATTCTGTAAATTCTTTGTTTGTTTTAAAAGACTTATTTGCTGTATTTGAAAAGCAGAGTTCCAGAAATAGGGAAATATAAATCCATAGCCAACATCATATCAGGTGGAAAATAGCTGAGAAAGAGATCTTTCATCTGCTGTTTCACTCCTCAAATGGCCGCAATGGCCAGGGCTGGGCAAGACCAAAGCCAGGAACCTGGAACTCCATCCGGGTTTCCCATGTGGGTTGCAGAGACCCAACCACTTGGGTCATCTTCCACTGCTTTCCCAGGTGCATTAGCAGGAGGTGGATCAGCAATGGAGCAGCCATTATGGAAACCCCGTTCTTTGAATTCTTTGTCAGACATTTCATCAATCTCCTTTTCTTCGGACTTTGTTACTAAACCATTACTGTGTTTGTTTGGGTCATTCTCTTGCCTTAGTTTTTTAATATTTCTTGTGTCCTTATATTGATATTTGTATATCTGGTGGATTAGTTGTTTCTGTCACTTTAAATGAGCAGCTTTCATAGTAAAAGGCTTTTTTTCTGAAGATGTGTCTTAAGGTATCAGTTTAGTAGGCTTTATTTATTTGGCTTTATTTCCAGTTGGATGCTATAGTCTCATCTCCATGTATCTTCTTCCACAGAAATTGATGGCTGTGGGGCATTCCTCTCAGTTCCAGCATAGGTGAATGGTTCTTAGTCCAGTCCATGGGGCTGGCCCCAAGGTTATAGAGGCTCCAGCTTTCAGTCCACAGTGGCTGGTATTATGGGAGCAGCATCCTGGAGCCATGGAGGGATCACTTGTTGTACCCATGTTGGCAGAGGTGTACCCATGGTGTGGGGGGGCATGAGCAAGGTCTCAAAAGTACTGGCCCAAAGACCAACAGAGGCACAGCAGTCTCTATTGTGCCAGGCCCAGGTTTCTACGCAATGTATACCCATTTACCTCTTTTTCTCCCAAGCAGATAATTACTCTCTCCATGTTATGCTGCCTTGAGTTGGGGGAGAAATAAAGTGAGCAGTCCTGTGGTTGCCTATGCTACAATACTAGATTATACCCAGAGACCATATCTCACTAACACCAGTAGCACTCTAGGGGCAAGACCCACTTTGCTATGGGTTGCCTGCTACTGAGGGGAACTTGCAACCCATGACTGCTGCAACCAAACACAGGTGATTCTGGCTGGGGTATCAGTCCAGCTGACTTGGAACAAAGCTGGATTCACGGACTCTGTCCATAAGAACTAGTCTGGGGACAGGAACCATTAGAATCTACTCATTGATAGTTTCACCACATCCAAAAAGCAGTCCTATGCTCACTTTTGTGCCCTGCTCCCCAGTTGCTCACTTTTGCTTCTTGGTGTCTACCCGTGATTGGAGGAAGGGTGGTTAAAGCTATCACTTGGCTGTGCAGACTGATGCTGAGTGAGATTCTACCTGAGTCTCATAGCCACAGGACCCTGCATTGTCTCGTAGATGTGTGTCAAGCCTACAAGAGGCTGAGGGTGCTTCAGACTGAAACACTTGTCTGTTGTACAAGGATACAGGTCTGTACCCAATGCTGGGGCAGGTCTAGAAGTTCTGACTGTGGGAATTGGTCTGGGGATGGGGACCTCTGTTCTCCATCTGGTACTGGGTCTCAATGCACAGGGACTAGCACTGAGCTTCAAGACAAAGCCCTGAGCTTTGTCTTATTCCTTCATGTCAGTCTGAAATTGGGGAAAGGTAGTGTAGGCATTCCTTGGCTTTCCAGACTGATACAGCTGCTTAAACCTGAGTCACATCGAGTCCTGTGCAGTGTTAGAGTTGTGTGCTGGACCTGTGTGAAGCTGATAGTGATACAGGCCAAAATAAATCTTTCCTGCTAGGGCACAGGTCTCTGCCCAAGGGCAGGGTAGATCTAAAGGCTGCATATATGATCTCTGGCCTGGGAATAGAGACCTTGAGATTTTATCAAGTGCTGGGTCTCACAGTGGCAGCCTGGCACTGAACTTCATGGTAAAGTCCTAAGTTCACTTCCCTACCCTACTCTCCAGTTGCTGGAGATGTGTTCTGCTGTCTGCCAGATGTTTGGGGAGGGATGGTGGATGTGGTCCATTGGCCACCTGGTTAAGGAGGGTCCAAAGGCTCAGTATGCAAATACTGACCTGGAAGCAGAGGCCAAGAAGCTCTGTCTGACTCTAGCAGGCCTGCCACTGGGTGTCAAGGCTAAGGTCTAGCCTCTATTCCCCCTCCCACCGCGAAGTGGGAGGCGTCTCTCCACGCTGTGCTAATTGGAGCGACGGTAAGGATGATGTGACAACTCTTTCCTTCCTGCCTTCTTCAGTGCAGCTTTTCTCACTATACTAAACCTGGGGACTTTGATCTCTCTCACCTGAGTTCTTAGGCTCTTGCGAAGGTGAATTGGTTTGTGAGCAGCTCTTCGAGCTGTGGTCTCAATGGGGAAATGTTTGCGGGAGCATCTTATTCAGCTGCCATCTTGCTCTGCGTCAACATCCAAGTTTTAAAAAGCAGTCCAGACTAAACTGTAGGGTATTTATTTAGGCTACATTTTGTAAAACTGCAGGGAAGTTATTGCATTAAATGCCAGGATAGTGTTGAGGGCAAGCAGGAGATTATGATTGCAATTTGGGTCACTGTGGAGCTTTTTGGGTGGCTGACAAAGTATTGTTTCTTGACCAATATAGTGTTACGACAGTTTTTCTTGTAATAATTTATTTAGAAATTATTTTTTAAAAGATCTTATTTTTTATTTGAGAGGTAGAGTTACAGACAGAGAGAGGGAGAGACAGAGAGAGAAAGGTCTTCTATCTGCTGGCTCACTCCCAAAATGGCCACAATGGTCAGAGCTGGGCCGATCCAAAGCTAGGAGGCAGTAGCTTCCTCCGGGTCCCCAACGTGGGGTGGCTCCAAGCACTTGGGCTATCTTCCCTTGCTTTCCCAGGCCAAAGCAGAGACCTGGATCAGAAGAGGTGCAGCTGGGACACGAACTGGCACCCAAATGGGAAGCTGGAACTGCAGGTGGAGGCCCAGCCTATTACGCCACAGTGCTGGCCCCGAGGAATTCATTCTGTTATTGGGAATTTTGTGTATCTGTGTTTTACTTTTTTTGCAAAAGGGTTTATTTTATTTATTTTATTTATTTGAAAGTCAGAGTTGCACAGAGAGAGGCGAGGCAGAGAGGGAGAGAGGTGTCTTCCAACCTGTGGTTCACTCCCCAGATGGCCGCAACGGCTGGAGCTGTGCCGATCCGAAGCCAAGAGCCAGGAGCTTCTTCTGGGTCTCCCATGCGGGTGCAGGGGCCCAAGGGGCCCAAGGAGTTGGGCCATCTTCTACTGCTATCCCAGGCCATAGCAGAGAGCTGGATCGGAAGAGGAGCAGCTGGGACTAGAACCAGTGCCCATATGGGATGCCAGCGCTTCGGGCCAGGGCGTTAACCTGCTGCGCCACAACGCTGGCCCCCAAAGTTATAAGTTATTAAGAGGCCCCTAATGATGAAGTTTGAGCCGTTTCCTAAAATGTTAGACAACACTGTTTGCAGCCCAGATTAGTGCTTATTGTTATTCTGTGTCCCACCTTGCTTGGAGCAGATGGTGGCAGCAGGACTGCTGCTCTTTGTGGAGAAGGAAACATTTCACTCACTCCACCTTAACTTCTCCCTGTTCCAAAAGACTTTTTTTTTTTGACAGGCAGAGTTGGACAGTGAGAGAGAGAGACAGAGAGAAAGGTCTTCCTTCCGTTGGTTCACCCCCGAAATGGCCGCTACGGCTGGGGCGCTGTGCCGATCCGAAGCCAGGAGCCAGGTGCTTCTCCTGGTCTCCCATGGGGTGCAGGGGCCCAAGCACTTGGGCCATCCTCCACTGCCCTCCCGGGCCACAGCAGAGAGCTGGACTGGAAGAGGAGCAACTGGGACAGAATTCAGTGCTCCAACCGGGACTAGAACCCGGGGTGCCGGTGCCACAGGCAGAGGATTAGCCAAGTGAGCCACGGCGCCAGCCTCCAAAAGGCTTTTATAATCAACCATCCACAAGATGTGACTCTGGATTATGGTTCAGCACATTTCATTCCCCTTCTTCTTTCTCCTTCCATTGTTGTTGATACAGCCAGCAGAATGTTGGCAAATAAAATGTGTGCAGAGGTCTTGAATGTATGTATGATTTGGCTTGGCTCTTATGTAATTGTAGTTTGTATGCACGTAGGGTGTACTGGTAGCTACTGGTCCCTCAGTGGCATGATACTCATAGCTCAACCCAGCCTACAGCTTGAAGGTGGGAGCTCAGCTCTGGAGTCAGAACCTATTGCCTTGCAGGCACTACAGTCCTAAAGCCGGAAGCAGAATTGCCCACTAAGCCCAGCTTGGGTCAGCTAAACTTAGTTGACCTGCAGACTCAGGGACGTAGGAAAAAATGCTTGTGCCTGGTAGCCATTGGGTTTCTGTTGTTCTTTTTTTATTTTTTAATTTTTTTTTAGAAAGAAAGCATTTTGTTTTGTAAGATTTATTTATTTATTTGAAAGGCAGAGTAACAGAGAGAGAGAGAGAGAGAGATCTTCCATCCACTGGTTCACTCCCCAAATGGCTGCAATGGCTAGAGCTGGACCAATATGAAGCCAGGAGCCTAGAACTCCATCCAGGTCTCCCACATGGGTGCAGTGGTCTAAGGACTAGGGCCATCTCCCACTACTTTCCCAGGTGCCTTAGTAGGAAGCTAGATCAGAAGTGGGGCAGCTGGGACTTGAACCATCTCCCATATGGAATGCCGTTGCTACAGGTAGGCTTTACCCGCTATGCCACAGCACCAGCACCAGCCACTGAGTTTTTTTAAAAGATTTATTTATTTATTTGAAAGGGATAGTTATGAGAAAGATGGAGAAGGAGAGAGAGAGAGAGAGAGAGAGAGAGAGAGAGAGATATCTCTCTCATTGCTGGTACATACCCCAAATGGCCACAACAGCTAGGCTGGACTAGGCTGAAGCCAGGAGCCAGGAGCTCCTTCTGCATCTCCCATGTGGTTGCAAGGGCCCAAGCAATTAGCCATCTTCTGCTGCTTTTCCAGGCACATCATCAAGGAGCTGAATCAGAAATGGAGCAGTTGGGACTTGAACCAGCACCAATATAGGATGCCAGTGTAGGCAGGGGCTTAACCTGTTATGTCACAATGCTGGCCTAAACCATTGAGTTTTTAAATTTTTATTTACTTGAGAGACAGAAAGACAAATCGAGAAAGAGAGCTCTTATCTGCTGGTTCACTTCCCAAATACCTGGAAAAGCCAGGAGCTGGGAACTCAATCCAGGTCTCTCACATGGGTGGCTGGAATCCAATTACGTGAACCATCACTGCTACCCACCAGGGTCTGCATTAGTAAGAAATTGGAGTCAGGACCCAGAGTCAGGCATCAAACCCAGGTACTCTGATATGAGACATGGGAATCTAAACCACTAGGCTAAATGCCCACCCCTAGTTGCTTCATTTTTGAGGTTTCTTAGACAGATTTGTTGTACCACTAGCTGAGATATACCTAAGATTGTCTTTTGATGGGATGTGATTCTCCTATATGAACTTAGAAAGCCAAAACCTACCTATTATAGTTAGATAGATGTACACTGGACCAGCAGTCAATAGCTGTGACTTGTAATTCTGATCCAGTTAGTTCTAAACTTGGACAGAACTGCAATAGCTCTCTCTTAAATCCTTGTTAGTTTGGAAGTTCAGTCTCAGGTTTGCTCTGAATATGTCTGATTTTGCTGTCAGAATTATATTATTTCCTCTTTCTTCCAAACTTCTTAGCTCCAGAAGATCACACTTCTCACTATTATGGAGTGGAGACAGGTTATTATATAGTTCCCCAAACAATATTTAAGGCCTTTACTCCATGGAAGTACATTAACTTACTCCGAACAGTTCAGCATAATCCATTGGATCTTAGTAATCAATAGAATCACTCTTCATGGCCAGTTTCTTCTGTGTGGGGCAACTGACCTTCTGTCTGTTCATCCTCTAATCAGACAGGAAAGAAATGGCTGTGTTGGCAGCCGATCTGCAGGAGAGCCTCCCACTCTTTCACAGTTAGGACAACAGAACACTATATCCACCTGTTCCTCTGCATTCCCCAGCTCCATTGCAGTTGGATTTTCTGTGTGTGACTGTTCTAGCTGATTCTGTTCCAATGGAATGTCGGTATAAACGATGTACACAGTTTCTAGGCTTGGCTCCTAGAGTGTTATGCATACCCTTGCTTTGTTCATTGGGTAGCTGGATAGAGAGAACACAGAGTAAGTCTCCAAAATGGAGAAAATGGGGCCACAGATTAGAAGCCTGAGTCTGTGAATGATGCAGAGTTCTTTTACCTGTTGACTTCCCTGGACAATGACCTTGCTTGTGTTAAGCCAATGAGAATTTTGGGTTTGTTAACAACCAATAGGTTGTTCCCTGACTAATGCAACTACATAGACCCATGCTGCTCAATAGGTTAGCCACTAGCCACGTGTAGTAATACAGCAAGTCAGAAGAGAGATGTGCTCTAAATATAACATCAGTATTGGATGTCAAAGACTTAGTATACGACAGAGTATAAAATAATAACTATTGTCATTGAAACTATAATAATTTGGATATATTAGATTGAATAAACATATTATTAAAATTATTTTCACCTGTTTCTTTTTATTTTAAATGTGACCAGTAGAAAACTTAAAGTTTGCACTGTATTTTAGTTGGATAATGCTGTTTCTGACATACTTTCAACCAAGATCTCAACTTACAGTTCTGCAAAGATCAAATCCAGAAAAAGCAGTCATTGATTTTTCTTTCTTTTTTTTTAAGATTTTATTTATTTATTTGAGAGGTAGAGTTACAGAAAGTGAGAGGGAGAGACAGAGAGAAAGGTCTTCCTTCTGTTGGGTCACTTTCCAGATGGCCACAATGGCTGGAGCTGCGCCTCTCCAAAGCCAGGAGTGAGGAGCTTCTTCTGGGTCTCCCACGTGGGTGCAGAGGCCCAAGGACTTGGGCCATCTTCTACTGCTTTCCCAGGCCACAGCAGAAGCTGGATTGGAAGAGGGGCAGCCGGGACTAGAACTGGTGCCCATATGGGATGCCGGCACCGCAGGTAGAAGATTAACCTACTGCACCACGGGGCCGGCCCCAGTGATGATTTTTTTTTCTTTCTGTCTCTTCCTTGTTACTAGTCCTAACCATAAATATGTACTTCTCTAAGCTTTAATAGCAGTTCAGGGAGAATTATGTATTCACAGGAGGATTTTCCCTCCACTTTTGGAAGTTAGTATCTGATTTCTTCTTTGCCTTCTCTCTATACTTAACTTACCATTCTCTAATCTGCTGTTACTCTGATCTAGCTTGTTATTGCTTTCACATATTTTTGTGCCTTTTTTATATCTTCAGTTTTTCCCTTCATCATGCTTATGTTTCCTACTTTCTTGAACACATGGGATATATTTTTGACAGCTGGTTTAATGTGCTTATTTGATAATTTCATCATCTCTGTCGTTTCTATCTGTTTTTTTTTACTGCATTTTCTCCTGGTTATTGGCCATATTTTCCTGCTATTTTGCATGCCTGGTAATTTTTTTATAAGACAGAAGACATTGTGAATTTTACGATATTGAATGTTGAATTTTATTATATTCTTTTATGTAGTATTGGATTTTGTCCTGGTACACAGTTGAGTTACTAGAGATCAATAGGATCATTTCAAGACCTGCTTGAAGCTAAGTGAGGCAGAACAGTCTTTCCTCTAGGATTAATTTATCCCCACCAAGGCCACACTCTTCTGAGGAGTCTGTGAGATGTCCTCTGTATCATGAGGGCACTCTAGCTGGTGGAACCATAAACTATTTCCACCTGAAATTCTAGCACTCTGGCCTCCCTGAACTTGCAGGATTTCTCTTCTCTGTGCTGTGTCCGAGCTGAGACAATCAGAGTTTGCCTTGTTTTTGTTTCCCTTCTCTCAGGGAGATCAGATTCCTGTGCTGGTGGTTTTTCAATGTCTGGAAATCATGATTTCATATCATCTTTCCAGTGTCCTAGTTGTTCAAGGCAAGGGTAACTCCAGTTTCTGTTACTTTGGGTCATTAGGAGTTAGTGCTCTAGTTATGTTTTAATTTCTTGAAGGGGACATTGTTGCCCTGTTGGAGGAATTCCTGAGGAACCTGCTCCAATTCAATGTAGAATTTGGAACTGGAATTTGGAATTGGAAGGAAGAGGCATGTTTCGCTCTGTGTAGACACAGCCCTCCCCTTTGGATTTGGCCAGGTTCTTAAAGCCGATGAAGCTAACAATTAAGAGGCACATGTCTTATCAAAAGGAGAAGCCCCTTATTGTGACAGCCGAGTGCTGGGTTCAGAACGAGAGGAAGGAGGAGGAACGAGAGTTCAGGAGGAGAGGAAGAGTTCTTCAGGCTTCCCCTGAACACTTGCCTCTGCCGATACTGTAGGACAGGCCAGGGCGTGCAGAGGAGGCCTTCCTGCAACAGCTCAAAGCTGAGCACTGGTGGTAGATCAGTCTGAGCTGAACTCTCCTCAGGATTGTGAGTAGTATGTAGAAATGTTCTGTGGGGGAATGCTGTGGACTTTGGACTACTGATTTGTCCATTTACATAATAGGAGGGCTGGGGGGGCATGGGAGTGAGGGGAGTTGGAGCATTGCTGTTGCTTAAATAAAAATTCCTTCTGTGGACTCGCACTTCTCAGGGCTGGAAATCAGCAGAGCCTAGGCTGTCCAGCAGCATCTCCCTTCTCCCCTTCCTTAGATTTCAAGGGTGTAATTCAGTAAAGAATATCCCTAAAGACTTGTCCCTGTAAGACTGTGGATATTATCAGTACTGGCAATTTTCTTTTTGTTTTTTTTGTTTGTTTGTTTGTTTTGTTTTTTACAGGCAGAGTGGACAGTGAGAGAGAGAGAGACAGAGAGAAAGGTCTTCCTTTGCCGTTGGTTCACCCTCCAATGGCCGCCGCGGTCGGCGCGCTGCGGCCGGCGCACCGCGCTCATCCGATGGCAGGAGCCAGGAGCCAGGTGCTTTTCCTGGTCTCCCCATGGGGTGCAGGGCCCAAGCACCTGGGCCATCCTCCACTGCACTCCCGGGCCACAGCAGAGGGCTGGCCTGGAAGAGGGGCAACCGGGACAGAATCCGGCGCCCCGACCGGGACTAGAACCCGGTGTGCCGGCGCCGCAAGGCGGAGGATTAGCCTGTTGAGCCACGGCGCCGGCCGGCAATTTTCTTTTTGGACAATTTTTTTAAATGAAGTTATTCTCAACTAAATTGTTCTTGGTTTAAGAAGTGTTATTACCTGTCTGAGTTTCTCTTGCATGGTTGGCTACACAACTCACTGCATGGAAGCAATGCATAGAAGATCCAGAATGGCGCATGCCATCACGTCCTCTTGTGCAATCATGGCAGACATTGCAATCTATCACGTCTCTTTTCCTCCTGTTTTCAAGACTCAGCTTCAGAATCCTTCCTGCCACAGCACTTTAGCCATCCACTACTAGTTAATCTGATTTGTCACTTAAAATGAAATCTGGTTGTCCTCTGTCCTAAGTAGTAAATAGTTGGCTGTTTTAAACATTTATTTTATTTATTTGAAAGACAAAGTTACACAGAGTGAGCTACAGAGAGAGAGAGAGAGAGAGAGAGAGATTTTTTTATCCACTGATTGACCCTCCAAGTGGCCACAATGGCCAGCACTGGGCCAGGCTGAAGCCATGAGCCTGGAACTCCATGTAGATCTCCCAAATAGGTGGCAGGGGCCCAAGCACTTGAGCCATCTTCTTCTGCTTTCCTAGGTGCATTAGCAGGGAGCTGGATTGGAATCAAAGCAGCCAGGACTTGAACCAGCACTCAAGGGATGCCAATGTCACAGGTGGTAACTTAACCTATTGCACCACAACACTTACCCCCATAATTGGCTAAAAGCAGCAACCTCCCTCACATTAAGGGGTTCCCGACTTGTAGAGTACAAGTACATTTCAGATTCACCTTATGATTTTTCTTCTGTCTACAATGACTCTTCTTAACTGTAGTTAAACCTAAAAGGCTTCCAAGGAAAAGTAATTTGTTATTACAACAGGAAACATTGAGTGCCACTGGCTGGGTCAGATGTCATTCTAAACATTATCATGTGTTTAATCTTAAAAAGTTATTTATTTATTTATTTTATTTGAGAAGCAGAGAAAGAACTGCCATCTGCTGGTTCACTCTCCAAATTCCTGCAATGGTCAGAGCTGGGCCAGGCCAAAGCCAGTAGCCAGGAACTCAGTCCAGAACTCCCAAGTGGGTGGCGAGGACCCAGATTACTTGAGCCATCATTGTTGCCTCTGAGTGTCTGCATTAGCAGGAATCTGGAATCAGGAGCCAGAAGTGGGTGTCAAACCCAGGTTCTTGGCCGGTGCCACAGCTCACTTGGCTAATTCTCTGCCTGCGACGCCGGCACCCCGCGCTCTAGTCCCAGTCGGGGCACTGGATTCTGTCCCGGTTGCTCCTCTTCCAGTCCAGCTCTCTTCTGTGGCCTGGGAAGGCAGTGGAGGATGGTCCAAGTGCTTGGGCCCTGCACCTGCATGGGAGACCAGGAGGAAACATTTGGCTCCTGGCTTCGGATTAGCTCAGCGCGCAGGCCGTAGCTGCCATCTGGGGAGTGAACCAACGGAAAAGGAAGACCTTTCTCTGTCTCTCTCTAACTCTGCCTGTCAAAAAAGAAAAAAAGAAAACCACAAAAACAAAAACAACCAGGTACTCAGATCTGGGATGCTGCATCTTAACTGCTAGGCCAAACACCACCCCTAGTGTGTGTTTAATCTTGATCCTCCCAAGCCCTTGTAGCACGATGTTATTTTCCAGATTTATTGATGAAGAAGCTGGCACTCAGCTTAGGTGCATTGTCTGAGGTCACACAGATATCTAGCAGTCTAATAGAGTCAGCTTGCCCTGGGATTTTATAATCTTCCTTGCACAGCTCTGCCTTTTTTCTTGTTTCACTTTTTTTTTTCTTCCACACCTCTTGACTTTGGTGAGGAGCAGCTGGCCCTTTGGGAGCCCTGCCAGTAAGAGGGTGTCAGAATGTCTGAGCAGACTGACAAGTCCCAGCCTGTCACTGGGAGGATTCTTGTGTAGAGAGAGATACATTTTGCTTTTTATTTATTTATTTTTTGCTTTGTTACAGCTCTGAAGCCATTTTGACTGATTAAAGTCCAGCTAATCTAAAGAAAATTGAGAGATTTCAGGAATTTGTTTTATTTTAGATTAATTTGGTAGTTTAATCAGGAAATGTAAAATGTTATGATAATTTTATTTTATCAAAGTAGATAATTATTAAGCCAGTGGAAAACTCTTTTCAATAAGCTAATTATTGATGATGCATTACTCACTGATGTTTTTATGGTATATTAGAAGAAAAATCATCCTCCCAAATAAACAAATGAGCGTATAAATCCAGCATGTACACCCAGTACGCACACACATACAGACCCATATATGCACATGCTGTAGTTATTTAATGAAATTAATATGTTTGAAATTATTAACTAATTTATGTATGTGAAACATCTTTTTCAAATCAATGACTTATTTCAACCACATCAACTTGAGACCCTCTGAATATCATGTTTTGCAGCCTAGGTGCCATATTTGGTTCCCCACAGGGTAGAGTGGGGGTCAGGGCCCCACTCTGTCCAGGAGCAAGCCCAGGGCAGTGAGACTATTTCTTTCACTGTCACTCTGGACTATTTCTTTCCAAACAGGGTGACCGTGCAGTTTATAGTAGAAATTAAGACACTCCTGGAAGTGAGTGAAGGCTTCTAATGTAATTTAAATTATATAACTTTTAAAATAATTGATCTATTGATCAATAGTTTCATTACATGGGCATGGGTGGATTAATAGGTAAATAAATAAGTTTTTGAAAGAAAACAAATCCATGTACATCAAAACAAAATTTAACATCTTTGTATTTCTGATCATTTAAAAATAAGAAAATTTTATTGGAACATATTCATGTTTCTTTGTAATTTCTGTACCTAAGCCGTGTGATAGGTGCTTTTCTGAAAAATGTGTTTTTAAAAAGTATTTAGTATTGCTAACAGTTTGTTTGAGGGGCAGGCACTTGGTGCAGTGGTTGTGCTGCCACTTGGAGTGCCTAATCCTTTATGGGAGTCCCTGGGTGCAAGTCCTTGACTCCACTCCCCATTCCAGCTTCCTGCTGATGCACACCCTGGGAGGCAGGGGTGATGGCACAAGTCCTTGAGACCCTGGCGCCCACATAGGAGACCCAGATTGGATTTCCAGCTCCCAGCTTCATCCTGGCCCAGCACTGGCTGTTGTAGGCATTTGGGGAGTGAACTAGCAGAATGGAGAGCTCTTTCTGTCTTTTTCTCTGCTTTTCAAATAAATAAATAAATAAATGCCTGTAATACCTGGAGCTGGGCCAGGCAGAAGTTGGGAGCCTCAATTCAGGTCTCCCATGTGAGTGGCAGGCATCCATTACTTGAACAATCATTGCTGCTTTTCAGGGTCCACATTAGCTGGGGCCAGAGCTGGGAATTGAACCAATTACTCCAATATGGGATACAGATATCTTAACTGGTAGGCTAAATGTCTGCTATTACTTTGGTTATTCTTGTCCCTTGCAATTTCTTATGAATTTTTAGGTTAGGCTTGTGAAGTTCGGGGGGGGGGGGGAGGCAATTGGGATTTTTTTTTTTTTTTTTAATTTGACAGGTAAACTTATAGACAGAGAGAGAGACAGGGAGAGAAAGGTCTTCCCTCTGCTGGTTCACTCCCCAAATGGCCGCCACGGCCGGTGCTGCGACGATCCGAAGCCAGGAGCCAAGTGCTTCCTCCTGGTCTCCCATGCGGGTGCAGGGGCCCAAGCACTTGGGCCATCCTCCACTGCCCTCCTGGGCTACAGCAGAGAGCTGGACTGGAAGAGGAGCAAAGGGGACTAGAACCCGGCGCCCATATGGGATGCTGGTGCCGCAGGTGGAGGATTAACCAAGTGAGCCATGGCGCCGGCCCCCACAATTGGGATTTTTACAATTTGATTTATTTGAAAGGCAGAGATACAGACAGAGATCTCCAATGTGCTGATCTGCTTCCCAAATGCCCACAAGAGCTTAGACTGGGAAAGACTGGGAACTCCATCTAAGTCTCCCACAAGAGTGGCAGGGAGCCAAGTACTTGATCCATTATCTGCTGCCTCCTGGAGTGCTCATTATATTATTGGAAACTGGGATCAGAAGCACAGTTCAGATTTGAGCCAAGGCACTCCAATATAGAACGCGGGCATCCGAAGTAGACACCTAACTACTGTGACTGTTGGGATTTTGACAAGGATTCTTTTGCATCTGTTGATCAGTTTGGGGAGTACTGCCATTTTAACAACATTAACTCTTTAAATCTGTGAACACAAAAGATCTTTGCAATTTTTAGGTTTTCTATAATTTAATAATATTTTCTAAGTTCTTCATGTAGAGGCCTTATACTTCTCTTGTTAAATTTATTTCTAAGTGTTTTATTTTTCTTCAGTGTTATTATAAATGAAATTGTTTTCTTAATTTTATTTTCAAATTGTTCACTGCTAGAAATGCAACTGATTTATATTTCTTTCATTTTATATCCTGGAATTTTGCTGAAAATTTCCTAGCTCTAGTTTTTTGTTTGTTTGCTTGTTTGTTTGTTTGTTTTTGGTAGATTCTTCAGAGTTTTCCATTTGTGGGAGCTTGTCATCTGCAAATAGGAATAATTTTATTTCTTTCTTTCCAATCTGGGTGTCTTTTTTCTTTTTCTTACCTAAATTGCCCTGACTGGAACCCCCACTACGGAATTGAATAGAAGTGGTGAGAGTGGACAAGTGAAAGCCTTGTCATGTCTGTCTTGTGAGTATAGCTTTCAGTCTTTCCGCATTAATGAGGATTTCAGTTGTGGAATCTTTAGAGTTTTTTTGTTTATCAGATTGAGTCAATTTTTCTTTCCTTAGTTTGTTGCTGTGTTTACCATGAAATAGTGTTGGGTTTTGACCAATCCTTTGTTCTGTTTCTATTGATAACCATGCTTGGATAACGGCTTTAGAAACAGAAGTTTTTGGACCTTCATTTGAGAATTCTAAGATTAAAGTTCTCCAATAGATTTTGAACAGTGTGCAACCAAAATTTAGAGGGCTTACTTATGTAAAATGTTTTTTTTAAAGATTTATTTATTTATTTGAAAGTCAGAGGTCCAGAGAGGCAGAGACAGAGAGAGAGGTCTTTGCAGGTGCCTAAGGACTTGGGCCATCTTCTGCTGCTTTCCAAGGCCATAGCCGAGAGCTGGATCAGATGCGCACAGTTGAGACTTACCCGGTGCCCATCTGGAATGCCGGTACTGCAGGCCATGGCTTTACCCACTATGCCACAGCACTGGCCCCAACTTACGTAAAAGTTTTAATGCTACTTAGGATATTTAAGTTGACTTAAAAGCAATTCTTCAAAGGCTGAGACATTTCCGAAATCAAATTCATGAAAGATAGTAAAGAGAAAACATACGAACTATAACACTGAACCTTTTTTAAAAAATTCAACATCTTTATCACAAAAAAATTCTAATCTGCATATATAAAATATATGTAAACTTTAAAAATGTACAACTGCTATTTGAGTTGGTAGAATATCATAATTTATAATATTGAAGTATGAATTATGTATACACATAGTCCATTCCAAGTATGTGTTTTCTCAGTCAAGTCTTAATTTAGTAAGAACATTGGCTTTGGGGCTGCTGCTGTAATGCAATAGGTTAATCCTCTGCCTGTGGTACCAGCATCTCATATGGATGCTGATTCTAGTCCCAGCTGTTCCACTTCCAGTCTAGCTCTCTGCTATGGCCTGGGAAAGCAGAAGATGGCCCAGGTACTTGGGCCCCTGCACCTGGGTAGGAGACCTAGAAGAAGCTCCTGGCTGCTGGCTTCGGATCAGCACAGCTCCTGCCCTTGTGGCCATTTGGGGAGTGAGCCAGTGGATGGAAGACCTTTCTCTCTGTCTCTCTTTCACTGTCTGTAACTCTACCTGTTAAATAAATAAATTTTTTTAAGAAAGAGAGAGAAATAAAGAGAAAGAGAAAGAAAGGAAAGAAAGAGAGAGAGAGAGAGAGAAAGAGAGACAAAGAAACAGACCTTGGCTTTACCACAGTTGTACACCTTACCAAATTTGCATATGTATTACCATTGCAAAAATAGATAATCCCATCTTCAATGTCACATTTTTAGTTGAATTGATAGTACCATTTGTGATAACATTAAGTGTACATTTCTGGCAGAATAAACATTTTAAAGCTCTTAATTAGATGAAAAAATTGAGATCACTCAAATTAACTGATTCTCTGAAGCATCTGATAGCAGCACTATATTAGGCTACTGTCATTGAACTATTCCAGTGTTGTTCTGCTATTAATTTATGTTTTGTGCATGAAATAACTTGGGATAAAAAATGAGCAGGGGAGTCAACTGATCTAAATGAGAAGTTGTGCTCTATAGAGTGATTTGTAAACACACCATCTTCAGCTGCAGTCCTCTGAAAAATCATTGCTGAATTCTGAGACAGAGGCTGACACTGCTTCTGATTCTCATTTTAGTAAAAATGACGGTGGTAGACAGTTAATACAGAGAAACATTAGTGCAAGTTACACAGCCATCATCTTGTGAAATGGAAAGTTGCTACTTCAGTTCTCATTAAACACTCTTTCATTTTTGTTTGAGTGCATTGCTGCTGAAAGAATTCGCTACAAAATATAAGTATTATAAACAGTAAAATAAATAGTTATAGATTAGCATCATGTAGTAAATGACAAAAACCACAATATCAAGAGCATTCAGAGGGGCAGAGTTGGCGCACACTAGGTTAAGCTGGTGCTTGGGACCATTTTTGAGTGCCTGGGATCAAGTCCCTCCTCTGCCTCCAGTGTGTACCTTAGTAGGCAGCAGATGATGGCGGAAGTACTTTGGTCCCTGCCCCCACCGTGTGGGGGGCTCAGCTGGGAGTTCCTGGCTCCTGTCTTCATCCTGGCCTATCCCCAGCTATTGGGGACATTTGAGGAGTAAACCAGTAGATAGAATATTTCTCTCTACCTCTCTCTTTACCTCTCTCTCTTCCTCTCTCACTCTTTCTTTCTGCCTTTCAAATAAAGAAAGAAACATTTTAAAAAACAACATTCAGAAAACCTAACATGCTCCGCCTTGTTTTTCCTCATATTCATGTACATCTAGTCTAACAACTTCTCACTGACCCTTTTTCCAATTAGTGGCCTGGATGCTTTGTGTATTGAAAAGACTGTGGGATTGGCCATGACATAATGGGCTGGCAAGAGTGACAAATCCTTCCACACCAATCAAGCCTACAAGTGAGCTGGCCCTAATCCCTAGCTTGGTAGTCCATTTAGTTTTGTCAGTGAACTCCATGCAAACATCTCTGTGTTGTGCTTTATCAGATAAGGGTTGGGAAAAGAGATATGAATTAAGGATGGTCATCTTTTTTTAAAAAAGATTTA
Organism: Sylvilagus floridanus; assembly: GCA_949820135.1. NCBI lineage: Eukaryota > Metazoa > Chordata > Mammalia > Lagomorpha > Leporidae > Sylvilagus > Sylvilagus floridanus. The sequence goes on from OX463239.1 coordinate 59,136,494, forward strand.
TTTATTTGTTTGTTTGAAGTCAGAGCTACAGAGAGAGAGAGAGAGAGAGAGAGAGAGAGAGAGAGAGAGATAGGATAAGGATATTCCATTCACTGGTTCATTGCCCAGATGGCTGCAATGGCCCGGGCTGAACCAGACTGAAGCCACGAGGCAGGAGCATCATCTGAGTCTCCCACGTGGGTGCAGGGGCCCAAGCACTTGGCCCATTTTCTGCTGCTTTTCCCAGACCATCAGCAGAGAGCTGGATCGGAAGTGGAACAGCTGGGACACAAGCTGGTGCCTGTATGGGATGCCAACGTTGCAGGCTGCAGCTTTACCCGCTATGCCACACCACCAGCCCGGGATGATCATCTTTCAGATGTGAGAAGTGAGAAAGCTATTCACTGCACATGAGTCTCAGACACCATTAACTGAAACTATAGCAGGAGGTAGACATCTGTCTAAAGCTATCCCAGCTTATTTTAATGCATTTGATAATCAGAAGAAGTCATTACAAGAGGAAAATTCCAAGACATGTGCTTATCAAGATGGGATGCTAGGAAAACAGGTGTATATTAGGATTGTCCTTGGCAAATCAGGGTATATGGTTTCCTGGTGTCTAATGGTCTTGGGGAGAGAACCAGCTGGGGTAGGACAAGGCAGGGCAAGGGTTGGTGAGATTCATGCATCTCCTTTATGTTTAGTCAGAGACCTGATGGGATCTAGACTGGATCCCATGGGATGTGGTGATTTTTTTTTTTTTTTGTAATCTTTTAAATGACCCACGAAGAAATCTTTACCCCCACTCTGAGTCCTAAAAGGAGAGTCACACAGAAGCAGAGGTGGGGACCTTCCTAAAGTCTTCATATTTTTGTTCAATCTGGACAGCCCCAGCTCCAGAGAACAAGTAACATTGTCTCCTGTGTGTCCCTTCAGTCCTGGGGTTGGAAGCAGTAAGCACTTTTGCTAATCTCTGAGAGTGCATCCCTGTATCCTGTTAGGCTCTCAGCTCTTCCATCAGCTCAGGAGCCAATTCCCTGCATTAAATTCTCACCCGGGAACTCTCAGCGTGTTTTCTGTTTTCCTGATTGAACCTTGATAGATTCAGATCGTTCCCTCTCTTTCCTTTTTGTCATAATCCTTGGGTCCTTAGTGTTGACCCCTTCACTTCATTAAAATAATCTATTTGGTGAGATTGAGCCACCCTTCCTGGGTTTTCTGCATTCATACACTTCATCCTCCATCTCCTACCAAAACTTCCTACAGCTGTAGGAGTTTCGACACAGAGGTTAAAACACCTCTTTGGGGGCCAGCATTGCTGTGCAATGGGTTAAGAGCTCCTTGTAGCACTGGAATCCAATATTGGAGTGCAGATTCTAGCCCAGCCCTTGCTACTGTGGCCAGCTGGGTAGTGAACCAGTGGATGGAAAATCTTTCTTTCTGTCTCCCCTTCTCTGCCTTTCAAATAAATATGAAATAAATTTCAAAACAAAACAAGACAAGCAAGCTGTCGTGGGCATTTGTGGAGTGAACCAGTGAATGGAAGCACTCTTGTTCTCTCTCTCTCAAATAAATATATCTTAAAAAAACAAACAAAACAACTTACCACTTCAGTGTCCCAGTCCATGTTTTTCCAAGAAAACAAGTAGCTATCTGATGTTCCTTTGTGCCGAGGCATTCGGGCACTATAATGGATTATTGTGCATCTTTCTTAAGAGTGTTTGAACTTTGCACAGAAATGTATGACCACATGATGCTTTACTTAAAAGAAACTCCCAATATTTGAATTTCAGGATTTTCTTAGGATCTCCTAAAACTCCACCAAGCATGTAGTGCTAACAACGTTTTATCTTTTCTGCGGAGAGAATTCCATTTTCTCAAACTGAGCAGAATTTGAAAGACTGAAAATACTACAATGTGGACTCATAGAGAAGCCATAGATTGGAAATAACAGGGCCGGCGCTGTGGCTCAATAGGCTAATCCTCTGCCTTGTGGCGCCGGCACAGCGGGTTCTAGTCCTAGTCGGGGCATCAGATTCTGTTCCGGTTGCCCCTCTTCCAGGCCAGCTTTCTGCTGTGGCCCGGGAGTGCAGTGGAGGATGGCCCAAGTGCTTGGGCCCTGCACCCCATGGGAGACCAGGAAAAGCACCTGGCACCTGGCTCCATCGGATCAGCACGGCGCACCAGCCATGGGGGCCATTGGAGGGTGAACCAGCGGCAAAGGAAGACCTCTCTCTCTGTCTCTCTCTCTCACTGTCCACTCTGCCTGTCAAAAAAAAAAAAAAAAAAGTAACAGAAGATTTCTTGGCTTTTGTTTCTCTAGAATGGTCTTCTAAGCAAGGCGTGGTGATCAACAGAACAGAATAGTCCTATTCTCCAGGGTTATAAACGCAGGATGGAGAAGACTTTGGGCTCCCAGCTGGGGCATACTATTTGGATGAGCAGGTGGAGGAAGGATCAGGTAGGTAGCTAGGTTTGTGCTCCAAAGCATTCGGTCTGTAGGCAGAATGGCAGCAAGGATAGAAGCAGAGGAAGGAGAAGGGCAGGCACTCCTCCCCTGGGCAGGCGACTCTGGCCTTCTGGGCAGCTTCCTTTTACTATCAGCCTCCTCTTAAACAGCCATCCAGAATTTCCCCAGGGGAAGGGGCAATGCCACACAGAGTGACCCATAGTGAGATTCTCCCAAAAGCCTGTTAGCAGCTGTTACCCAAAATAGGCATCCAGTGTGTCCATTTATGACTTGCCATAAGTATCAGCATTAGCAATATTCGTATGAGATGTTGACTTCATAGTGCCTTAAGTTACAGCATCATCGATATCCAGGAACCTGTTATTTCATCTGCCCTCATAATTTGCCTGCTCCAAAATGGTCCTGGAAATTTTTAGACATTTTCATGTAAATATGTGAATATAGGGGCAGGAAAAATGAAAACAGAACAAAATAAGGTCAAATATCCACAAATATGATGGAATATGAAATCACTTTATAGTTGGTTAAAGTGAACCTTTCTCTGGGGAAGTGGTGGTCAGGGAGATGATGTTATGTGAGGTCTTGTCTACATAGGGATTGGAACAGGCATCTATAGACCCTCCTTAAATTTTTTCTCTAGTTAACAGTGTCCATCTCTGTAAAGGATTTGATAGTCTCCTAAAACACTAGACCCAGCACATTTATGTACATACAAATTTATACTGGCACTTTAAAAGTAACAAAAAAAATTATTTACAGCACTCAATACCCCATGACACGTTTGGAAGTGTGCCAGAGCAGAAAATTAATTCTGAAACAGAGCTGGTGTTCCCATCCATTGTCACTAAAAGTCATTCAGGTGAAAATGAACTGCTTGGATTCCATGAAGATGTTAATTAGGGGATCAGTTATGGAAAGGGGATGACAATTTATTGCTCACTCCAGTGTTCTAAAAAATATACCTGGGTGTAGCCTGTGATTCTCTCTTCTTTCTGTGAGTCAGGAATACTCCCCTACCCCCAGGTTACCTCTCCGGTGACTTGGGGCTCTCCAGGGTTCTTTCCCAGTGCCTTTGGTTTCTGCATGTGTCACAGGCTGAGGGCAGAAGGACTGCAGACTGAGGAAATTAAAGTGTCTGTGGACAGGAGACACATTAGAGAAGGTTCAGAAGGTGCGAGTTGTCTAGGGAGATAGAGGATGGGGTAAATTACAAAGGGGAACTGCTCGACTCCCTCCAGACTTCTTCTCAAAGACTCACAGTGGCCTCAGCATGAGTTATGTCTAGAAAGGTGTGGAAGTGGAGGAGAAGAGAGGTGAAGGGGAATGCCCAAGTCTGCAAAACCTGGTTCTCACTCTTCCTGAGAGCCGGTTAGGAAGGTGGGAGAAGAGGCTTTGGAGAGCAGATGTCGGCCATGTAATCTACTTCGGAAGTAAGCAACCACAGAGCCAGAATGAACAAAAGGAATCTAGTGTATTTAGTTTAGGAGAAAAAAGACTACACCTTGTATCTCACCAGTTCCTTGAACATTTTCTTATTTTTTAAAAATGGTGGTAGCTCCAGGACCAAATAATAGAGTGCCTTTTAAAAAGCCTCCGGCCAGAGAGTTTATTCTCTCATCCTGGTTTCAGTGTAAACCCAGAGACCTCTGGGCTCTTTTATAGGACACAATGAGGGGCTTACAAAGAAAGGAGGAGGATTAGGAACTTTCACACATAAATATATCCAAGAACCACTGCAAGGGGTGAGGGAGAGTCGGCAAGGTCAGGAGGCTGAAGGTGAGGGAAGTGAGCTTACAGAACATGGCACAACCTCTGACATAAACACCCTTATTCAGATGCACAAACACACTGTTCCTCTAAACAGAGAGACTAGCCATTTTTATGCTGCAGCAAAAGATTTGGGTCAGAACCAAAGTTTTAAAGACTTTTTATTGAAGAAGTTCAAAGATTCATTGGCCAGCAGCCAAGTGTGGCCTGATTTGTTTGCATTTCCTCTGGGAACTCACAGACAAGTGAGGAATTGGCCAGCCCCCACTTGTGAGGGTCACCCACTCCCCTGTGAGCCTTTTCTTCCTGGGCAGTTACAAAATGGGGGGAGGGAAAACAGAGAGAACCTGGTGCTACAGTGGCCAAGTGCAGCAGCCAGCTGAGCTGTAGTTGTCTCCTGGATAAAGAAATATTTCCCCCAATACCTGCGGCGTCTCTTCTGGTAGGCTAACCTGGCATTGACTGGCCCACAAGCGAGATCAATGTGATCCAGAGGCTGAGTGAGGGGCAGCGAGGGGAGAGGTAACTGGTTAAATATCATCACTTTCTCCCTCTGCCAGTGATGTTTGGAGGACCTACTCAGGCTCCCATGCATCAAGCATGTGTATTAGGGGACCAATTGTCCACATTCAAGTTCTTGCAGATGTTAAGTTTAGCCAAGAATCTTGCAAACAATCACATTGCTTGCAGTTAATGCAAAGTTTGGGGAAGGCTGTCAAATTGAATTTAACTCTGAAAAAGGAAAAGCATTTTGTTGTGGTGCTGGCAGTTGGAAAAGAAGATGCTTGTGTGTCCAGACATGGGTGCACGTGCAGACAAGCATGAAAGTCCCTGTCCTTTTCTAGGGATTTTCATCATGTTGGTTGAAAATTAGGCAAAAATGTGCAAGGATTTGCAGTTGCAAAAGGGTGAGGAAGAGGAGTTAGAGAAATTGAAAGAAATGTGACTGATCCCCATAGCTGAGCAGATTTCATGAGCTCGTCTTCAATGGACATCTTCAACGCCAAGAGCAGGTGAAGCAGCAAGGCTGGAGGCCAGACATCCTCAGCCCTGTGAGGGCCAGAGGAGGCTGGAGATCAAGGGTGAAGGGGCCTGTCAGTACTGAGCAGCAGGAGCGGGGCACTGTCAATTCCCTGCCCTTCCCAAATACATGATGTAGGAGAGGCTTCTGTCCACATAGAATGGAGAGGAGGCCTTTGCTAAGCACTGGGCACAGGAGTTGGGGGAATGGCCTGGGACTGGGAAGCTGAACCAGCAACCAGTCAGGCTTTCCGGAAATGAGCTGTCAGGTCGGAGGCAGGAGGCCTGGGGCAAAGCCTCATTTTTGAAGGGCCTTCCTCAGCTGTGGCCAAGGATGGCCTTGTATGTCAGCAGGACCTGCCTTGTGATAGGGGATCTGTAATGAGGGTGACTGGCCCCTGGGGAGGCCTGTGAACAACCACCCCCACAACACAGTTGGAGCCTTCTTTGTTCCTGCTTCTATTCTATTATTTTCTTTTTTCTTCCTCTCTTTCTTTCTCTCCCCCCCTTCTTTCTTGTTTTGCTACATTGGCCATATAGAAAGTCCTTTCTGAGAGGACACTTGCTTCCCCTTGGGTCAGAAACACTACAAGTGTCGGGTAGCCCTAATCCATTTGCAGCTGTGGGAGACTGGATGTCTACATACGGCTAGGGACCTCTCCTGGCTCTCTGCATGTCCCTGGTTCTACTTTCCCCTATAGTCTGGGAGTCCTGTGGCTGGCTGATCTGAGTCCTGAAAGTCCTGTCACCCAAGTGGCTCTTTCTATGCCCTTTTTCCTCCAGGTTCCAGGAGTAATCCTGGAAATCGCTGAGTTTTCCAGTTCATCCTACATGGCTGCGGAGGAAACCTTGGCAATAAAAGTGTCAAAGAGAGGAGCAGATTACATTCACTCCTAGAGGTAGGGACTCTTGTTTAACATTCTTCCTGGGGAAATTGGGCCATATACAGTTCTGAAAGTTGTATTTCCAGATCTGCAACCAAGGTCATTGAACTCAGATGAAAAACTTCACACCATTACTTTAGAAGGTAATTAAGGAATTGAGAAATGCGGGGGGGGGGGGGGGGGGGTGAGCAACAAGTCTGAAACTCACAGCATCACCATGGCAATGGAGGCTACTTCCTGCCATTATTCCTGTGGCTCTCACACCTTTCTGGGTTGGCATAACAGACAAGCCTACTGCAGTGAAGGCAGCTGTCCTCCAGGCTGAAAATAGAGTGGGAGCGGTATGCAAATGCCCTGGGGCATCTCTGGTCACAAAGGGAGAAGGGGGTGTACTCACTTCCAAAGCTAGAAAAGGCACGAGGCAAAAACAATTCAGGGGGAATCACCTTCTCTAAGAACCACAGGATCTGAAATGCAAAGGATTTCAAGTTGAGCCCTGGGATCAGCAAATTGTAGTACATCTAAAATTCACCAGGAGGCTTTTTTTCTTTTTAAATTAGTTTTATTTGTTTGAAAGACAGAATGATGGAGTTGGGGGTGGTGGGGATGGGAGATCCTCTATCCACTGGTTCACTCCCCAAATGGCTGCAATAGCCAGGGCTGGCCAGACTGAAGCCAGGAGCCTAGACCTCCGTTTGGGTCTCCCCCAGATGGGTTGCAGGGACCCAACTACCTCTGCTGCATTCCCGGGCACATTAGCAGGAAAGCCGGATTGGATGTGGAGCAGCCAGGACTTGAACTGGCACTCTGATATGGGGTGTGGATGTTGAAATCAGTGGCTTAATTCACTGTACCACAACATCAGCCCCTATTTGAGAGGTGGAGGGGGAGGGAGGGAAAGAGGGAGGAAGAGAGAGAGTGAGCGAGCGCACTTGTCTACTGGTTCATTCCAGAATGGCCTGCACACCTGGGCAGCTGGGCTGGGGCTGGATTCCAGAGCTGAGAACAAAATCCAGGCCTCCCATATGGGTGGCAGAAACTCAATTATTTGAGACATCCCAGCTGCCTCCCAGGGTCTGCATTAACAGAAAGCTCTAGTCAGGAGCCAGAGCTGGGTATTGAACCCAGACACCTCATAAGATAAAATGCCTCATTTGTTGGGGAATTGAAATCTGAATTTGGGGTGCCATACGATATCACCTTGTGCTTATTAATAAGTTCCCAATATTAATAAGCCAGTGTGGTTCCTTGCCTAATGTTCAGAGAAGAATTCTGAATACTGGCATAAATGAAGGAGGCAGCATGGTACATTTTTAAGCTTTTATTCAGTGTGAAAGATGCATAGGAGAATGAGGCCCCTATCTATAGGAGAGAAGTAAATCTGGGTTCATACCGAGTACCAGGAACCAGCCATATAGAAGAGCATCCAGGCCAGGAAGCATGGGGTGGGGTGGCCCAAAGGCCACGTGCCCTGGAGGCACAGGGCTGCAGCCAGCCCCATACTGGCAAGAGGCCAGGGAAAGGAAGGGGCGGGCACACCGTGTCTCAGGCTTTTAATCCACTTTCTAAGGGGAGTGGTTAATTAACCTGATTGGCCAGTGGGTGCTCAGGTGTGGCCAGGTAGGGGCATGAGGTCACACAGGGGCATGGTGAAGTCTCACAGACCTAATCAGTCTTAATCTCTATGCCTACCTACATCAGAATGACTTTATTAATAAATTTCAAAATAATTGTGGTAGTATCCTGTGGTATCTGACTCCAATCTACAATGACATATCATGAGTTTGCCTGTGACTCTGTTCTCTGTCCAGGGATAGCTTAGTGGAGTCTGACACAATTGCCATTCACAATGCGTGTCTCAGGAAAGCGGCAGAACACAGAATCCCAGTGGGCTCCTGCTGAGCCGGCTGACTGGCAGACTCCATATGGTGCAGTTGTCTGATCCTTATGGGGGTCTTGCTTTTACTTTGCCTTTTCTGGCTCACCACTTTCCCCTCTGAAATCTATGAATTTAGATCTACATTCAAAACTGCTGAGGAGGCTCGCTGAGGACTCATTTTCAGTCTGCTTGGAAACTCTTGCTTCATCTAAATAACAAGTTCACTCCCCTTCCAAGAAGCTTGCAGTGCAGGCCCGTCCAGAGTCTCCCTCCTGCGATGTGCAGCGCACTTACTGAGGGACCTGGAAGCTTGCTCAGAGACTTTGTGCAACTCTCTGCTTGTACCAAACTCGAGGAACGGGAGGCCCAGGAGGGGAAGGGTATGGAAATCAGCAGGCAAACAAAGACCAAACCTCCAGAGTCAGGGCGCATTTCCTATCCCACCCTTTGTGCTGTCTATGGAAGCTGACAAGAAAACAAAACCCCAAACACTCCTCTCTCCAGTCTCCCCAGAGCCGCATCCCACCATCTGTTTCTAAAACGAATTTGTAACTCTCTGAACCACAGTAGGGGCAGCGCCGCACCACTGCTGAGGGGGAAGATGTCAGTAGGGAAGGTGGCTGCTCTGGGGTGGAAAGGAGCCCAGAGCAGCCCCTGGGGACCAACCGAAAGCCCTTCCTTCACAAGTGACCGCGCCTGAAAAAGTGCTTCTCTCCCTAACATGACCGAATTGCCACTTCCCCACTAGCCGTGCACACTCAGTCTGCGCCAAGTTCTGGCTGCTACCCAGCCCCTCCTCGAGCCTGGAGCCAAACCCCAGACTCCCTTGTCCTAGGAACTGGTCCAGAAAGGCCTTAGCTAAGAGGAGCTCTATATCACAGCCTGGGAGGCCTGGCTGCCCAGGCTCCAGCTGCCTGGGTGGGCTGCTGGGACCCCTCCTCCGTACAGACGCGCGGGCTCAGCAAAGGACGGACAAGTTAGGGAAAGGCAAGGCTAGCCGCAGTACTGAGGTGCTGCTGGGGCAGGGTGTGAGGTTGCTCTCAGCTCTCCTGCCTCTGTGACTAGGAGAAGTTTGATGCCACCAGTTATCTAAAAGCCACGTTCCTCATTCTTCGGGAATAAGCTCTGGGGATTCCAGAACCAAGCAAGCTCGTTCCAGGGGACCTTTTCTGCATACCAGCTCATGGGGCTGAAACTAGCACAGGTGAAGGGGGCTTTCTCCTTCACCCCCTTCCTGGAATGGACAGTGCTCACTTTGTCCAGTGATGGACACTCTGGTGCCTTTGAGATTTGGTATTGGGGTTGCCAGGTGGTGTTGGTCAATTCTTGGTTATGGTTTATAGGCGGTAGCTTCCCTGGGGCTAGCTTCCAAAGGGCAGGCAGGATACACGGATGGCGCCTGCACATGTAGTGCAGACCCCAGACGCTGGCTCACTTCTGAACATTTGAGCCTCCACAGAGGAGTCACTGTCAAGGGCAGGTAACACCTGTTGCTTCTCTGGCAGCCTGCACTTTCGTGTCCGAGCCATGTGACTCAAAACTGAGCACTCGCAGAGCCCCAGGCCATGCCTGCTGGCCCTCAGGGATGCCAGACCTAGTTTGAAAAACACACTTGGTTAATGTCTTTTCTTTCACTTGGGGTGCTCAATCAGCTCAGATGACATGGGAGATACACAGATAATTCAGCTTCTGAAACCAGATGGCATCCCTTGGCTGTAAGGTCACTCCCACAGGCTTCAGAATACATTTGTGTTGATTTAATTTCTCTTTAGGAAAAAAGTCAGAATGACCCCAACACTTTGGAACTCATGGACTCCTCTTCTGCTCCCCTCACTCTGCTTAACTTTCAGAGACTCATGGATGCTGCTTTGTTGTGGAGGTCTTTTCTCCCTAACAAGCAAGTCCTCCATGTAAGGAAAGAGCTCGAAGCTGGGCGCAGCTTGGGCTGTGGCTTACAAGCAGAGTCAGAGTAAACAAAGAAAATGCATTTGAGCACATGACTCTGAACTGGGAGCGCCTTGGTCAGTCTCTTCCCCCAAGGCCGTCTGATCCGCATCTAACGTTACCACCCCCGTCCATTGTGTGAACAGCTCCTGCTAATGCGGAGTTTTCACAGCTCTGGTTGGCTGGTTTACAGTTTTCACTGATTTTTCGCTCTTGACCTCTGGGATCATGTAGAATTAAAAATTTTAAAAAGCCCCAAAGATACTGGAGCAGAGGGCATATAAGCCTGATGTGAGCACCTTTCTTCTTTTATATCAAAGAATGCAAGAGGCTCATGGGAGCAGCTGCTGAACGCACTCATTTGCTTCGGAAGAATGCACAGATTGGGGAGAGGAGAGTTTGGAGGAGAAGCACAGATGGAAAAGTCTTTTCACTTTTGATCTGTCACTGAGCAGAGACCTGGAGTTACTGTGGGTGTCAGGACTCGCAGATGCAAACACAGGGAGGAACGGCGATGCAGACACATGGCAGGCAGTGGCCAGCAGGGAGTGTGTTGTACAGGGTTCAGCTCCATAATGGAGGAAGGGGACCAAGGGGCAGAGTGGGAATTTCAGCATAAGTCCCTGGTATCTTCCTGCGGGGACAGAGTTGAAAAGTGGTTATTTCCAGATGGTTTATACCGGCTGCCCCTGCCACCCCTATCCTCAAAGAGTGAGTCCTGCCTCTATTTGATTTGCTGATCCAGGCCTTGCCCTCTGAAGTCTGAGCCTTGGTCAACTGAAGATTTTATACTGCATTTCTTTAGAAGTTAGTTTCCTATTCCATCATCATTGTTGCAATGTTAGCCTTTGTTATTGGGTGACATATAACTGTAGATTTTTTTTTAAGATTTATATATTTATATAACAGGCAGAGTGACCGAGAGAAGGGAGGGAGATCTTCTACCTGCTGATTCACTCCCCAAATCATTGCATCAATCGGAACAGGATCAGGAGCCTGGAACTGCTTCTGAGTCTGCTACATGGGTGTCAGAGGCCCAAATACTTGGATCATTTTCCACTGTTTTCTCAAGTGCATTAGCAAAAAGCTGGATTGGAAGTGGAGCAGTGGAGACTCAAAGCTGCGCTATTACGTAGGATGCTGGCACTGCAAGCAGTGACTTAACCCATTGCCCCCCATCAGCCCCTAATGTAGACATCCTATACTTGCTTTAGTTGATTCTCACTATTGACAACTTTGCGCAGAGTTCTTGAACACAAATGCACAGATACAGAGCCCTGCTTTTGAAAGCACCTGCCAGCCCCTAGTTCAGCTAAAACAGCTTTTTGGGGCCAAGTGATGTGGTTGGAGTCCTCAGGATAAACCAATATGACTGTGTAATGAGACTCCTTCCTTGATCAATATATTATTATGAGATTTGTACTTTCCAGCTGTTTAATGAACCTCAAGAATCATTTGCATTTAGATGCCAATAATATATTTGAGATGTACGTGTTATTGGTGTTGGTTGCATACTTTCAGAGGAATCTGGAGTAGCCCAGCTCCCCCAGCGGCTGTTGGTAAGCCTGGGGTATGCTCAGCTGGCTTTGTAGTAGAGTCCACTGGCTCCCTCAGTGGGGCAGGGGTCCAAGGCAAAAAGAAACTGTTTCTGTCTGTTCTGACCTGTTGCCCTTGCTGAGACCTGCTGGTGGAAGTGCTGAGCCTTCCCAGACCAGGGAAGGAAGGACCCGGTTTCCTTAGAGATGAGTGGCTGTGAGAACCCAACTCCGTCTTCCTCCTACCACCGCAGCTTGTGCCGTGGCCTGAGCAGTGGGGGGAACCTGCAGCTTCCTTGGCTGGGAACCTGTCTTCTTCCTCCCTGACCTCACACACACAGAAGGCAGTTTCACCCACTGCTTTTGGGTTTGAGTCCCATGTAACGGGTTCCTTAGTCCCATGTAACGGTAAACCTATTTCTAGACCCATTTCTTGAACTAGAAAGCAGTTCCTAGTCAGACAAGCACACCAAGGCAGGCTTGGAGGATTCGGCATGTGAAAATACAGCTCCTGCTGGACCAACGCCTAGCAGGCAGATAGAAGGGGGAGCCTGCTGCTTGCAGCTCCCACCAGCGCTGGCAAATGCCCAGAGACCACCCTAATCCAGATGGTCCTATTTCGGCTCTGAGAAGAGGGGACAGGCCATAGTTGTAAGATATGAAGAACAGAGCCTGACTTATCTTTTCCATATTCCATGCTGGGCATCCTTTGTATGAACTAATTCTGGGGGCAGGAGAAATCTATGGCTGAAGAACTTACTGCATAGTGTACACTGTGGTGAACTCGGGAGCCAGTTGAGTCTGGCTCTGTAGGCTCAGTGTACCTTGTGTCACTCTCACAAACCATCTCTTGATACCTCTGCTGGAGAAAGACCATAGGGTGGGATGAACCATGGGATCAGCTACTATGATATGTTTACAGTATCATCAGATAACAAGATAAGCATAGTAGGGGGAGACAAGGCAGAAGGACCAAGTCTCTTAACGTGGCCCAGTGTTGTAAGGACATACATACACTGTCCTGATGTTGGTTTAGGGGATATTGAAAAGGTGCCAGAAGCTTCAGAGTGCAAGCACAGCTGTGCAAGAGTGGGAGAAGGGGTCTGTGTCTGCGGGCCTCAAACCCACTGACCCACTTAAGACCCTGAGTGCAGATCTCTTGCTCTTCTTTTTCATCTTTCTTTCAACTCTGTCATCATCATCATCATCATCATCATCATCATTCTTCTTCTTCTTCCTTCTCTCCTCCTTCTTCATTTATTTTGTCCATTTGAAAGGCAGGGTTAGAGAGAGAGAAAGATGGAGAGACAGAGAGAAGACTCTTCCATCCACTGGTTCACTCCCCACATGGCCACAACAGCTAAGGTTGGGTCCCACTGAAGCCAGGAGCTTGGAATTCCATCCAGGTCTCCCACGTAGGTGCAGGGTCCCAAGCACTTGGGCCTTTTCCACTGCTTTCCCAAGCACATCAGCAGGGAGCTGGATCAGAAGTGGAGGAGTCGGACTCAAACCGGTGCTTATATGAGATGCCAGTGTTGCAGGCAGTGGCTTAAGCTGCTGCACCACAACACCGGTTCCTCAATCCCATTATTGTTAACAATGTATTTAAGGAATTTTATTTTGAATCACAACTCCAAGACCTCTTGTTTTAAGGGTAATTTCAATTTATTAATGAACCAGAGAAAACAGCACAAAATGACTTTGAAAGGCCAAGAAATACAGATGAAGGTTCATTCAGCCTGACCACCCCGTGCATGCCAGAAGAAAGCCCCCTTGAGCCACAAGGATAAGGGAAGGCTGGTCCCACAGGGAGGCGCCCAGTGCTTCTCTGCTTCTGTGTTATGGGTGGGGAAACTCTCTCCCCACTGGGCATGGAAAGCTTCCCTCCACAGGATCATAAACCTGCACTAAGAGCTAAAAAGTGCAACTTCAAATTTTCTAATCTGCAACCAGACTTCTGTGACACCTTTGGATTGCATTGTATTTCGTGAAGCAGCACATTTAGAGAAAGGTTGCCAACTCAGCCTGTTAGATTCTACTGTCCTTTTCTTCTATGCTGCTTAACAGTTTAGATCGAGGTGTATCCCTCTCCCACCCAGAAGAGAAAATACTCAGACCTTCCACCATCGTTTTCAAAAGCATGAACACACAGCATCTCATCGGATCCTCACAACAGCCCTGTGAGGTAGGCAGGCAGGCAGGCATTGTGGTTCTGGGATACAGAGTACAGAGCGGTGGCAGGTGGAGCTGGGATGCAAGTCCACGTCCTCAGGCTCCTGATCCAGGGCTCCCTCCACGCCAAGAGATGAAGCTCACCTGCTGAGCAGAGCAGCCTTTCTGGTTACAAATGATGCACGAGCCCTTGGGCTTGCAGACACAGGTGATGTCAGTACAGACGTCGTCAGAGAACTTGGGGAATAAATGTACCTGAGGTCAGTTCAGCATCAGTATCGGGGGTGGAACAGGATAGAACAGGAGCATCTTGGACAAGGGTTTTTTTCTTGTTTTCTTGATTCTCACCCAGACAGTGTTGGGGGCTGTAACCTTAAAGCAGCAGAGTCCAGGAGGAGAGAAGCCATTCAAAGGACTTTCTCGTCTAGTAATTTATTTATCCCTTCACAAATCCGCTTGAGGTTGGGCCGACAGTCTCCGTCCAGACTGTAGAGAGTGGAGAGGAACTCTACGTCTGCAAAGTGGTTGAAGACGTGATTGATGCGCCCGTGGGTCCTGGGTGTCAGGTGCCGCTGCACCAGTTCATGCACCAGGTCCTTGCACTCATGCAGGAGCTTGGAGAGCACGTTCCTATCAAAGGTGTATTCCACCTCGTAGAAGCTGACCATGGTCATGGCTGTCTGGTTCAGCTTCTTCCGGAACTTCTCCACGACAACCACCTCTTCTTGGTTGAACTGGTTGTTCCGGTAGAGGATCCCAATTTTGATTGCCACCTTGATTAAGTCTTTCATGATCTTGTGTGCCTCTTTCTTGTTGTGGGTGTATTCTCTGGTGACTTTGTAGAGCTCATCAAAGATCTCACTGCTGGTATCGTCGATCAACATGTTGGCCACGGTTTTGCTGGCTATTTTGCTCAGAATCTTCTTCTGGGCTTGAAGGGCAAGACTCTTTGAACTAAAAACATCGGGACCTATGGTAAGGAAAGAAATAGGTGTTATAGAAACAAGAGAACAGTTTATATGTTTCTGCAAGTAAAACAGACTACATTGGGGGTGGGCATTTGGCACAGTGATTGCAATGCTAGTTGGGACTCCCACTTCTTAGAGTGCCTGTGTTTGGGTTCAAGTTCCAGCTGTGGCTCCTTATTCCAGTTTCCCGCTGGTGCAGATCCTTGGTGGGCAGTGGGCTGTGGGTTGTGATTGGGTCCCTGCCATCCATGTGGGAGCCCTTGATTGAATTCTGGGCTCCTGGCTTCGGCATAGCCTAGCTCTGGCTGTTGCAGGCATTTTGGGAGTGAACTGGCAGATGCGGTTCACTCTTGCTCTGTCTTTGTCTCTGTCATTCTGTCTTTCAAATAAGGAACAACAACAACAACAACAAAACAACCTCTAAATTGATCTGTATGTTCTTTGAGCAAAAACTCATGTATTTATGCAACTTTCTAACCAAACCCTGTCCCAACCTGGCTACCCCTCTCTCCTCTCCACGTGAAAAGCTTGTTTACTGCTTTGAGCCTTCTACACTGTGTTTATGCCCTTCCCTGTGCTGGAAATGAC
Source organism: Sylvilagus floridanus (assembly GCA_949820135.1). Classification (NCBI taxonomy): domain Eukaryota; kingdom Metazoa; phylum Chordata; class Mammalia; order Lagomorpha; family Leporidae; genus Sylvilagus; species Sylvilagus floridanus. Next base: position 59,151,700 of record OX463239.1, read on the forward strand.
CTCCTGGGCAGGCAACAATGTCACCTTTTTAAACATACTTCAAGCAGAAAGTCTTCATGACCCTGGAGAACTCCCTGCTACTGCTGTGACACTGGAAACTGCTCGGTTTCAGAAATCATACAGGAGCAAACCATTGCTTAATGGCAAGAATGTAGTCCCAGTATCCGGGCAGACACGTTTCCAGGGCGGATAGTAGGTCATCATAGTCTTTTTGACTGAGTCTCAGAGCCCATATTTTATTGAGTCTTACATGTGTGTTTCCATTTTTGAGATGTATCCATTTTAGGGTGTCTTACAGTCATGCTGCCAGAAAGCTATCCTGCTATGGGTGTCATTATCTGTCAATTGCACGTCAGTTTACACCACAGGTGTGAGAGATTTGGGAGAAAGTCAAGAGCATTCTTCTAAGAAAGGTCTCCTTGCCAGTGTCCTGGCATCACGAGACATGGCACTGTTTGGGAAACACAGATATCAAGAACCCCAAGTCAGAGGTGCGGCAGATGTAGGTGTTGCCCACATCCCATGTCAAGAGTGATGCTTTGAGTCCTGGCTACTCTGCTGCTGTACCAGCTCCCTGCTGATGCACCAGGGAAAGCAGCGGAAGATGGCCCAAGTGTCTGGGCCCCTATCACCCACATGGGAGACTCACATGGAGTTCCTGGTACCTGGCTTTGGCTTGGCCTAGTCTAAGCTATTGCGGGCATTTGGGGAGTGAATCAGCAGATGGAAGATCCCTTTCTCTCTCACTCTGCCTTTTAATTAAATAAATCAATAAGTCTTTATTTGTAAAGCATTACAGACTCTGCATGTGAAAAAGCTTAGAAAAACCACAATTTATTTTACTGTTATGTTCCTCTTTATGAATAAATGAGAGCAATATACATTAAGAAAAACTACAACACTACATCTGGGCACTTTCCATAAGTATGGATAAAATTCTAAGTACCAAAAAAGCAACAATTCACAATTTAATCAGCAGCATTTTTTTTCCTTCTTAAGAACACATAAAATGGCATCTTACAATAGATGATATCTGAGATCTGATAAAATATCTAAAAGTGGCCGATTAGCGGGAGCTGACATTTGAAATGAAAACCCTTGGCCACCCTCACTCTGCAGCATGTGTGCTTGTTATTCTTATCTCCTCAAGGGATTTAAGTGGCCTGAGGATGGAGACATTGTCTTCCACAGCCCCTAGCTCAGTTCTGGGTTCAGCACAGAATGGTGTCGGCTGAGTAAAATACCAGAGAACCATTGCAGAAGAACAAGAAGTCGTAAACTAGAATACAATATTCCTTTGAGAATCGAGGGTCCTCCAGGATCCCTAGAGCTCACAGGCTGTGCCCTGTGTCACACAGAGGTGGCAGATGTGGTAGACAGAGTAAATAGAGGGATGGCCACGTGCACCAGCTCCGGTTCCCCCGTCTGCCCCTCTGCAGTCTGTACCCTAGCCTCTCCGCTCACACCAGACTCGTTCCCTCGGCAGACACGGATTCACAACTGGAAGCTCCAGCCTTGCAGACACAAACTCAGTACACTCAAGCACAATGTAAACAACGGCTTCGCGTCCCCCTCACAGCTTGGGTTCTTCCAGGACAGCTCCTTCTGCTTTTGGGCCTCATCCAGAGGCAGGCCTCTGTTGGGCCTAGCCTGGAGCAGGGTCACCCCAGTGGAGTCAACAGGACTCAATCAGTGGGCACCAGGGGGCTTCCAGAGCTGCAGGCAGCTCTCCCCGAAGCCTGGGACCACACACTCCTCAGGCAGTTTCACAGCCAAGTGACCCTGGCATGGCCAGGATTTTCCCCTTTGGTCTGAGTATATAGAATGCACACTCACTGTGCAGAAATACAAGAAGTGAACATGGTCTCCCGGCTTCCTGATTTATGCTCTTGCAATTTGAGACCAGTGATCTTTTTCCTCAGACTGATCATCTACCATGGTTACCAGACCTCTACAGGAATAACCTTTGCTTCCCCCAAAATCGAACTTGTCCTTCAAAGACAAATATTTACAGCACTAAGGAAGTTCAAAAGATCACACTGTATGCTTTGATGTCGATTCTACACAGAAAAAGCTTGGCGACTTTTGAGCATTGGCTCTGTCATGGCAACAAGTACATGCCTCCCCAGGTGATTACTCCAGTGGGACCAACAGAATTCAAATGGATCTTTTCTGCGAGATCAAAAAAATGTAGCCACAGCTCCTAACGGTCTGAGAATAAGTTCTTTTTAAAGGTTTTCTGGAAATGCAGGAAACATACACTACACAGACCCAATGGATCCACTCAATAAGTCTTAGTGCTGAATGTTAGCACTAGGAGGGAGGGATGTGTCCATCTAAGCGCAACCTTATGCGCAGGGCCTAGCGTATCATCGTTTAACTCTAGGATGAACCCCTGCTAGCTCACCTGATTCCAAACCCTGCTCTTGTTACCACCAGCATTTCCACCATGCTGCTCGGAGCAGTGGTCATCACAACGTTTGTTCACACCTCCCCATTAGAATTTTGAGAAAGCCATGTGTGTCTTTGCATATTTTAAAAACTTGGCAGCATTTCCCACCTTAGGGTCAAATAATTAGAAAAGGTATAATTTCTAGGTATTATAAATATTGACATTTTCGGGCCGGCGCCGTGGCTCAACAGGCTAATCCTCCGCCTTGCGGCGCCGGCACACCGGGTTCTAGTCCCGGTCGGGGCACCGGATTCTGTCCCGGTTGCCCCTCTTCCAGGCCAGCCCTCTGCTGTGGCCCAGGAGTGCAGTGGAGGATGGCCCAGGTGCTTGGGCCCTGCACCCCATGGGGAGACCAGGAAAAGCACCTGGCTCCTGGCTCCTGCCATTGGATGAGCGCGGTGCGCTGGCCGCAGCGCGCTGACCGCGGCGGCCATTGGAGGGTGAACCAACGGCAAAAGGAAGACCTTTCTCTCTGTCTGTCTCTCTCACTGTCCACTCTGCCTGTAAAAAAAAAAAAAAAAAAAAATAAATAAATAAATAAATATTGACATTTTCAAATTAATCTGCTAAATCATTCTTCTAAATGTGTCCACTGTAATACAAGTACTGTTGTACTCTAATGCCCAGTGTTGTCCATTTAAAAATGGTACAGGGCTGGCGCTGTGGCATAGTGGGTAAAGCCGCCGCCTGCGGTGCCAGCATCCTATATGGGCACCAGTTTGAGTCCCTGCTGCTCCACTTCCGATCCAGCTATTCTGCTATGGCCTGGGAAAGTAGTAGAAGACTGGCCAGTTCTTGGGGCCCTGCACCCGCATGGGAGACCTGGAAGAAGCTCCTGGCTTCGGGTCGGGGTAGCTCCCGCCATTGCTGCCATCTGGGGAGTGAACCAGCGGATCAAAGACCTCAAATAAATAAACCTTTAAAAAAATGAAAATGGTACAAGCAGCATATCCTTCAAAATTGAATTTGGGGACTGGTGTTGTGGTGTAGCAGGTTAAGCTGCTGCCTGCAATGCCAATATCCCATTTGAATGCCAATTCATGTCCCAGCTGTTCCACTTCCTATCCAACGGTAGCTAATGGCCTGGGAAAAGCAGTGGAAGATAGCCCAAGTGCTTTGGCCCTTGGCATCCACTTGAGAGACCCAGATGAAGCTCCTGGCTTTGGTCTGGCCCAGCCCTGGCTGTTGCTGCCACTTGGGGAGTGAACCAGCAGATGAAAGATCTCTGTCTCTCCCTCTCTCTCTGTAACTGTGACTTTCATATAAATACATCTTTTTAAAAATCGAAAATGAGACACGTCCCTTTTTTTCTTCTTGAAATTGTGTCTCTGTTCTACCTTACCCATATAACCTTAATCCATCGTAATTTTCTAGAACCAAGAGATGTACATTGATTGTAATTTAAAGAAGATTCTAATGATTATCTCTAGGCATTAAAAGTTATCTCCTGGAGCAAATTACCACATTAACACTTAGGGTATGATACAAAATACTACATTTTGGAAAAATATGCATTAAAAATAAAAAGTAAATTTTATTAGAAAGGTAAATTAGATGGGCAGGAGTGGGTTATGGTGCCTTGACTAAAACAAGCATTGCCAGCAGGAGTTTGACATCATCCCTGAGTCTGACCTGGGAGGTTCTGCACTCAGTGTCCCCCTGAGAGTCTTTATGGGTGAGGACTCCATGATTTAAACAGTGGGGAGAAGGGAGAACCACCAGGCCTTAACCTCAGGTTTCTATTCAGGTAGATGGGTTTGCATATAATCTGTACAAAGAGTATGTGCTGAAGTTGGGAAGAGGAATTGAGAGTTGCAGGTTGGATCCTTCAACGTCTCTTGGTTTGCACATTGCATGGAAAATCTCTGGACTGTGGGAGGTGTGCACACCAGTTTGAGTCCTGCTCCTCTCTAATGCAGCAGCATTCCAGGGAATGTTAAGATGTTAAGAGGTATCTTTGGGATGAAGGAAAAGACTTCCTTGGTTAAATAAATTTGAAAAACACTATTAAGAAAAGTGAGGTTCTTTTCTGTGAGACTTTAAAACTATTCCTTTAATTCATTAAACGTTCTTCAATTTTCAGAGGGGGGGGGCAGGATAATGGCCTCCCCAAGGTGTCCATATCCTTTTTCCCAGAATCCAGAGCTACACTGCTTTCCATGGCGAAAGCCACATTAATGTGTGATTAAGTTATGGACCTTGGCTTTGAGGAGATTATCCTGGATTATCCAGAGGGCCCAATGCAATCATCAGGGTCCTAATAACTCAAAGAGAGAGGCAAGAGAGAGACAGAGAAAGACATGTGCTGTTGCAAGCGGAGGCAATGTGGTCGTTAGTTCTGAAGAGGGAGGAAGAAGCAGTAGCCGAGGAGGGCGGATGACCCGTAGAAGCTGGAAAGGCGAGGGAAAGGACCTCCCCTGGAGCCTCCAGAAACACATGACTGCTAGCCGGGAAGCCAGTTCCAGAGTTCTGATCTCCAGAAATTTAAAATGACAAATTACTGCTTTCAGCCTCTAAGTACGTGGCAATTTATTTCAGTAGCAACAGAAAATTAATGCAGGTGGACAGAATGGGATGTGACATTTCCCAGTTTCATTTGGTCAGGGAACTCTTTTCATCTCTTGAGTAGAGTTGACGCACGCAAGGAGGTAGCCCTGGCAGCCAGGAGCTGAGGTCTGCCCGTATCTTCCCGCTGTCCCGATGCTGCAGCTCTGCCCACCCCGGGAAGCACAGTGGCCCAGCCCATGGTATGGCAGCTCTGCCTAGGCTGCCCAAATCCCCTGCTTGCCTCTGCCTCCCGCACCACTCAAACCCCTTTTCCATGCACCACCGACCCTGCTCCTTCTGTGTAGTGAAAACAACTTCTGTGATGCTGTCACTTAGCACTGATGGCAACTAAAAATACCCAACATGGCTGCAGGCTATGTCCCTGTGATTCCTTTAGTTCATCACAATAGTAATAAAATTACTATGGCTGATACTCCCACTCCCATCTTGGACCTGATGCCACAGCACTTCCAAGATTTCCAAAAAGGCAGAAGGAAATGGGCTGCTCTCAAGCCCCACCCCAAATTCTGCCCTATTTGAATATTCAGTTAAATCCCACTCCAGACACCACCCCTTATGCCACCAGCGCCTGGGCTGATCCGAAGCCAGGAGCCAGGAGCTTCCTCCTGGTATCCCATGCGGGTACAGGGCCCAAGCACTTGGGCCATCCTCCACTGCCTTCCCGGGCCACAGCAGAGAGCTGGACTGGAAGAGGAGCAACTGGGACAGAATCTGGCGCCCCAACCGGGACTAGAACCCAGGGTGCCGACGCCACAGGCGGAGGGTTAGCCAAGTGAGCTGTGGCACCGGCCGGAAGGCCCCCCTGAATCTTGACTGCTGCTCTCTCTCTCCTGAGCTTGCCTACACTACACTTTAACTTTGCCTGTAAAGAAAAAAAAAAATCTTGCTTCTCTGCTGACCTTTTTCTATGTCTCCTCCTGGAATTCCTTCTTACAATGGAGAAAAGAACCTGGCCCAAACCTAGCCAGGGGCCACCCCACAACAGGGACCAACTGTCCAATTTCCCAGCAGTAAGGAATTTCCCAGATATTTTCATTGCTAATAGTGGAAAAATCCCAGGAAATGGGGAACAAGTTGGTCATCCTACTCTTGAAATACATCATTTCCCTAAAGAGTGAAGAACAGAGAAGTAATGAAGAAAACATTTCAGGAAGCAGAAGAAGATGCTGTGTGGTGTTTAAGAGGCGACCGTCTCAGCAGGATAAGCAGTGCACCCCCACGGTGCAACATGTACCGCCCTCTGCCTTCTGTTTAATTCTGGAGGCAATCTTAACCCCTTTTGGTCCCCATTAGACTAAGCTCCCTTTTGTCTCTTTTCTCTGTGATTATTGAGCATTTACTATAGGTTTTCTCTGTTTTAAGTGCTATTGGGAAAACTTCATAAAGTATTCCATTGGATCTTACTCTGAATATAATCTTATAGGGAGACAAGATACAAACAATGAGACGAAATACAGAAACATGTGAAACAGCCCAAGCTGACGTGAGAACAGTTGCGATAGGCCCCAAGGGCTCTACAGATGGACTTGAATGCAGGGAGGTGGGGAGAGCTACTGTTAAGAAGTGGTTTCCAAGGTCAGGAAAACAGCACTGTAATTTTCCCAAGATGCAAAAGCCCTGAGTAGATTCCTGATAAGTTTCCACCATCTCTTTTGTATTAGAATTTATTATTTAGCTAAAAGGGAATGTGGGGTACAAACTTGTAGGGTGACAGGATGAGAAAGGTCATAAAGATCAAGTGTCTAGAGTAGGGGAATCAGCTACAGGTCATGACCGTCACCAGGAAGGCTTCAAAAAAGAACACCACCCACCACCAAGTAGATTCCCCCATCTGCCTTGGATTCCCACAGCTCCCTGGGAATCTGCCATGGTGAATGTGGGACATGCTCATTGAAGACACCGTGGCCCAACACATATCCCAGAGGCCATTAGTCCTACAGGATGCTCCTGGAGAGCAGGTTCTGGGGTCAGTAAATGAGTTTGTAGGTGACTATATCTTACGGCTTGCCCTTGAGAGTTCCCCATACCAAGTCATTTATTATGGCTTTTAAAAGTCCTGCAGTAAAGACACCTGTGGAGTGTGGTTTAGTCCACCACTTGCCAAACTTACTGGACAATGCCCTGCTGCCCTGCCTCTACCCTACAGTATGCGTTTTATGGGAAATACCAGGATAGGATGGAGAAAAAGAAAATAAAAAATACTCGAGTCAACAACACTTTGACACCTCCCAGAGATCTGTAGGGGGAATGGCACAGAGAATGGCACCATTGCTTGCAGCTAATGATACACGTGATGTTAGGACTGCACTGAGGGAGCAGTCCTATTCAGGGGATATTTTGCACATGGAGATCTTGCATCCACCCATCCTCTGTCTCGGCCTTCTGCAAATGGTCCAGCTGGGTACCCACGAGGGAGGGACACTGCAGGCTAAGAGGATGAATGTGAACAAAGTTTTCAGAGCCAAGAGCAGGGGTGTGCCTGGGATATCTGGGGAAATGGGCCTTATAGTGAACACATGCTTGTTGGTGGGGAAACACCAAGGGATCTAGGCTAGGTCTTGGCAAAACCGTTCTCTTATTTCTGTGTACAAGGAGCCTTAGGAGATTGCTTTTGGCCAGAGACACCATGTTCGAGCAAACATTCCCATTCTTCAGCCAGGAAAGTTACTGGATTGTTTGTGATACCCTGAATAGAGATAAAAATGTGATTTTGCAGCTGTGTAGTGTAGCTCATCTGACCACACAATGGGATACACCAAGAAAGCTGTGCAATTCATCTCTGGAAGAAAATGGGGTTCCTTTCACCAAGACTGATGGATAACCTCAAGGGAAGGGAACATGAGCACAGTGCTCTGAGAATAAGTAACCTTAACACCTTTAGAAAGAAAGGAAAATACCAGAACTAGGTGGGAGGAATGGTGTGACCATGGTAGTAACTAGCTTGCAGAGAGAAAATAAGATAGAATTTAAGTGGGCACTTTACTGCATGAAAAAGTGCTGAGGCCAGTCGGAGTTGCTGCTTTCACAAATGATGTTCAGCTGGAGCACAAGAGATGTTTCCACATTTCTAGAAAACATTAAGCTCTCCCAGATGGTGAAATGCCAAGCTGATGGTGACAAACAGCAGGAAACTCTAACCAAGCTGGGTGAGTGGGCAGAAAAGAGACAGATGAGCTTCAACATGGTCAGAACAAGGTAACAAATTTTGGGGAAAAAAAAGCAAATGATGGTTATAAAAGATGGCGGGCTTTGAGTGTCTGCTGCAAGCCAGAAGAGTGCTCTGGCAGTGGAGAAGGCACGGGGATGGCTGGCATGCTCTCCTCTCTCCCATAGGGTTCTGCAACTTCTCTACCTCTGCAGCACTTCCAAGGGGTGTGTGGAGAAGTTGAGTAGAAGCACAGATAACTATGTCAAAATGATAAGATTAGAAATGATTTGTAACAGCCAACAAACAGTCTCACTTCCATAAACAGCTTAAGATGATGTAGGAAAGAGAATTAGCTAAAAGTGTTAAGTAGAAGCGTGGAGATGGTACCCAGAGAGGAACAACCTAGTGCCTAGTGAGCACCGTCTGTCTAGACAGGGGATCCAGAGTACAAGGAAGGTGGCAAGGGAGGCCCCGAAACCCTGGACATAGGGAGATTGAATGATTGTCCAAGTTTCTGGTACTCAATCATTTATATTTAACTCTTGAAAAAAACCTCAAGCAAATCTCCTTGAGGTAGATGAGCCTTGCAAACTACTTTGAACTTGGACTTCAATGATGAGCAACCATCCTTCTGCTCAGCGGCTTGTGCACTGGGAAATGCTGACTGGACGTGTGTCATGGTCCTTGGCCTCCAGCCTGCACCACTGGGAGCCAATGGGGAAAGTAATAGCTTCCCCTCCTCCCTTCAAGTTTCTTTTTCTGTTCTCTGGGTGTGTAATGAGGAAGGGGATTGCTGCAGGGGTGAAGGTGGTCCGCAGGATGGGTTGTCCATGACAATGATCCGTGCTTCCTGGAGCAGACAAGGGCCCTGCTGCCCGCAGGATGGGTTGTCCATGACAATGATACGTGCCTCCTAGAGCAGACAAGGCCCTTGCGTTAGTTCTTGGTTGTCCCTAAGTAGCTGCGGAGACAGGATGATTAAGGAACATTAAACAGTGTTTAGAAACATAAACCTCACAGCGCTGTGGTTCCCAGAATGAGCAAGGAGGCATCTCCACGGGAGTGACACTAGAAATCATTTTTCTCCCCTCATATAAAACTGTCATTGGTATATTTCTGGAATATTAAAGAATGGACAAGGAGCTGGAGGAGCTGGAATAAAGTGAAATTATTAAGGAACGGTGGAACCTTCGAGGTTGGGACCATCACAGACCTTGGTTCTCCCCTTCCCCCACAGAGAAAAGATCAAAGCTTAGAAGTTCATGAAAAATGCCTTTTGTTGGTACAATCCTTTCAAAGCTGAGTAAGATGGTGTTTTTGAAGCTTAATAAAGGCACTTAGGGATACTTTAAGAGGCACTCACAGTAAAAGTTAGATGACTGAGGAGGGTTAGAGAATGGATTTTTCTGACCCAGGGCTAACCCAATGCACCTCGGAGGACTTTTTGGGGCTGGCACCCCCAACCCTCCAAAGGTATCTGATCTGCCTTAAAGACAGAGCCCGTGGGCTCACCAGGCTTCTGGAGAGACCTGTGGTGCCCCCAGATTTCCACCACTTTCAGCAAGAAGCAGGCAGCCTGTGGGTCCTGTGATTGGGGTACCATTGTTAAAGGGGTAGCAGCCTCCACCAGGCACCACTGGTGTGGCGCACAAAATGAAAATATTAGAACCTCTATGTATGTTTACATTTTTTTTGGTCATGGGATAATTCAAGCTCTACTAATGGAAGTATACAGACTGGCCCTGAGGCAACTGTTGTGTGACATTCTTAGGGCAAAGGCTACAGAGAGGGGGTTTAGTGTGTCCATCATTGGCTTGATCCCTTCCAGAAGTTTTGATTTATTTCAGTATAAATGTATGTGTTCTTGGTCATACAGACTCGCTGACCATATTATTTAGAATCACTAAGCTAACCCTTGCAAAAGTGACTAGTGATTTCAAAAGATTCCTGCAAGAAACAAAACAGAATGGAAGACCATGTGCCAACCATTCAAGTTCATGTGGATAGTGAGGGGATGGCAGAGCTTCTCCATAGCCAAACTACAAGGTGAGAGTGAGGATCTAATCAGATCTGATGAGAAGTGGACCATCAATCTTCGAAAAATTTAAATGGTCTGAAATTCAGATTTCAAGTATTTTTATTTACCTTGAGGTATTCCTCAATGGCAGGAGGAAGCCAAGGCAATTAACAAAACACTTAAAGCACTGTGATTTCAATCTTTGGCTTATCCTTTGAGCCAAGAGGATGAATGGTCTTTGGGGAAGAGCAATGAGTCAAGGATGATGCTATTTTCTCAAGCTCTGGATGCCAATGGACAGGGCTGGTGTTCTGGCACAGCAGGTTAAGCCACTACCAGTGACACTGGTATCCTATATGGGTGGCATCTGTTCAAGTCCTGGTTGCTCCCTTTCCGATACAGTCTCTGCTAATGTGCCTGGGAAAGCAGCAGAAGATGACCCAAGTTATTGCGCCCCTGCCTCCCACATGGGAGACCCAGATGGAGTTCATGGCTCCTGGATTCAACTTGGCTCAGCTCCAGCCATTGCAGCCATTTGGCGAGTGAATGGTTCTCTCCTCGCTCTCTCTCCCTCTCTGTAACTCTGCCTTTGTAGTAAGTAAGTAAATAAATAAATAAATTCTTTAAAAAATGCCAGCTGAATTAGGCAGCAGGGAAGAGAAGCCAGCATTCAGGGACCTGAGTTCCAGGTGGCTGTGGGACATCTGGGTGGAGGTGGCCACTCCAGTCTAGCTGGGCACCTCACACCTCCCTGGCCCTACCTCAAGCAAACCCTATCCCTTTCCAGTTAGAAAAAGATAACAAACAAAAATCCATCTTCTTGAAATGGTTGGTCCATTAGGGATCCTTGGGATAAACAGGCTCTTCCTTCAAAATGCAAATACCTACATAGTCAGGGAAAGTAGATTCACTGCTTAATCACAGCCAGGCTGTAGTCCTCTCAGAATTCTCCCCTTTGAGGCCCAACACCAAAGCACCCTCCCCCCACCAAAAGAATGAATTATTTAGCAGTTAAGGTAGAAGGGAGAGGCAGGGCTGGGGTGGAGGGTGGAAGGAAGCCTGGCTGAATGATCAGATACAACCAGATGCAGACCAGGGGGCGCTGCATTCTCCAGTCTTCGCCCCCTTCGCCATGTGACCAATGTCCTGTCTCCAGCTTGGGCCTGGATGCCCCTGAAATCTTGCTTTTGCCTCAAGCCCGTGTGAGGCAGAGTCTCAGCTTTTCAATTCATTCATCCAGAGGCTAGAAACGGATTCATAGCGTCTGGGGAGAAGCAGGCATAATGAAATATCCCAGCTCTACTGGACATTTCAGGGTGCTGGGTAAGGACATTTGCAGGCAACGGTAGTTGAAACAGGTGCTTCTTACAGGAAAGCAGACTTAGAGCACTTCCAATACTTGCATTGAAAAGTCATAATCAAAAAGCTGTGTTTGATCATCTTCAAAGAGGAAGACTAAGTATTTTCCTTCTTCCTGGGCCTTGAAAGGCCTCCTTGGTTCAGTGAACAGAGACTGGCAGAGTCCACTGTAAAACCTTTCATCTCGTTATCTCATATTGTTTTAGACTCCACATCTACCACCCATCAGCGCTGAGCAGTCCATAACTCAATTCCTGATAATGTCAGAGCTAAAGATAACTCCTGAGCACAGATTTTGTACTGGGGAGAGGGGAGGCGGGTACACCTGTGTATCTGATGCTCACAACAATCATGCAAGAGGAGTGAGTTCCATTTTAAAGATAAAGAAACTGAGGCACAGCACATTGAAGGAATTCACTCAAATCTAGGAAGTAGCAGAGCTGCCGTTGGGCCCAAGCTCACCAGACAAAACCTGTAATTTTTGCCTTCCTGCATCTGCATTCAGAAAATTTCTGTTGGTTTCCTAATGACTGTGATTTCTCATTTATTTGAAACACTAAATAGGCCTAAATTTAAATCTCCCTCTAGCGAGGGGGGTTCCATTTCATCTTTTCTTTTAAATACAAAAGGGACAGTCTCATGTGATAGAACAATACCACATATTCATCAAAACTTGAGACAGCTTTCATTTTTAGACAGAATTCTATGGATTTCAGCAGAGTTACGTATTGATTTTCGTTTTTCATATTGATTTTTACAGCCAGCGCTGCCAAGTGAATGAGTGTTTGATCATTTTACTTGCCAGAGCTAACTGAAGCAGATCCGTGTGAAGTCACTGGGGGCTGAGGGCTGAATCATCTCCAACTCAACAGGTTAATTTTGGAGATCTGAGCGATATTTTTGTCTCACTGCAGTAGAAGGGCAACCATCAGTAAAACAACGCCTACTTGCATGGGAGCTTATTCCTCCCCTTCCTCTCCTGTACCTAACAAATAGCTAGTGTCTCTCTGGATGGATCATATTCTGGCGAAAATAATTAGAGTCCACTTAGGTACTGCCTATTCTTCTTGGTGCTTCATGACCAACAACTTGTCATATCTCACAACAACTCCATGGAGGAGGCACTAAGACATCATCATCAGTAGCAGCAACAGCAGCAGCAGCATTTTACATTCAAGGAAACCAAGGCAGAGGGAGAGCAAGGGATCAGGCATTGGCCTAGAAGTTAAGGCTCTGGGTAGGATGTCCCTGTCCCATAGTAGAGTGTGGGTACCCACTTCCAGCTCCTGACAGCAGCTCCCTGCCGATGCTGACCCTGAGAGGCAGTGGTGATGGTTCAAGTAGGTGGGTTCCCATCACTTACATGGAAAACTTGGGTTTGCTTCCTGACTTCTGGCTTTGGTCTTGGCCCAGCCCCTGTCATTTGTGGGCATTTGGAGAGTGAACCAGCAGACGGATGTACTCACACTCTCTCTGTTGCTTTACTGCTCAAGTCTTTTACAAGGGGGGAGATTGAGCAGCTGTCCAACCTACCATTAGGAAGTAGCAGAGCTGGATTCAGCAGCTCTGTGCCTCGACCCACCCTACTGAACTGCCAGGCATGGGGTGACAACCGTCAAGGACTTTTTTAATTTTTAAATTTTTTTTAAAGATCTATTTGAAAGGCAGAGTTACAGAGAGGCAGAGGTGGGGGGGGGGTGCCAGCACTTCAGGCAGTGACTTCAGCAGCTATGCCACAGCACCGGCCCGTCAAGTACTTTAAATGTTGTTTGAATCACTGCCCATTTTATGATGAAGATTGAGCAGCCCCCCCCCAAGAAATTAATTTTTTAAAACCCACAAACCCCTTCAAACAGAAGATCATAATAACAAACCTTTGTGTGGCCCCTACCAGATGGAACGATTCTTAATGTTTCGCCCCTGACGCAGAGGGAGGGGAAGCCCTCTGTTCCCAACATCCTCTCTTCTGTTTTTACTGCCTCAGAGAGGGGGTGCTTCAGAAGCTGATGTGCTTTGTCTCATCTGGGATTGTGTTCTTGTGAGCAACTGTGTAAGTATCCATCAACATCATGAGGACACTCAAGACAGTTCAAGGAAAATGCATATGACAAAATAACTATGCAGAGATTTCAAATTTTTTTGTTGTTTACATGTGACCCACTTTATTTTTATATCATTGGTTTTAAAAAATTTTTTTAATTTACTTTTTTGAGAGACAGAGGGAAAGAGAGACAGAGCGCTCCCTCTTGCTGGTTCACTCCTCAAATGCCCGTAACAGCGTGGGGGGTGAATGGAGAGGGTGATGAAGCTGGGAAACAGGAACTCGATCCAGATCTCCCAAGTGGTGGCAGGAACCCAACCACTTGAGCCATGGCTTCCCAGAGTCTGCATGAGCAGAGTGAGGAGTCAGAGCTCAGAACCCAGGCACTCCTGGATGGGACCCAGGCATCCTCATTGGTGGCTTAACTGCTAGGCCAAACGCATGTTCCAGATTTGAATTTTTTTTAAAAGACTTATTTATTTCTTTGAAAGCCAGAGTTACAGAGAGGCAGAGGCAGAGAAAAGGGGGATGAGAGAGAGAGAGAGAGAGAGAGAGAGAGAGAGAGAGAGAGAGAGAGAGAAATGTCTTCCATCCACTGGCTTACTCCCTAAATGGCTGCAACGGTCAGAGCTGGGCTGATCTGAAGCCAGGAGCTTCCTCTGGGTCTCCCACGCAGGTGCAGGGGCCCTAGGACTTGGACATCTTTCTACTGCTTTCCCAGGCCATAGCAGAGAGCTGGATCGGAAGTGGAGTCGAACCGGTGCCCATATGGGATGTTGGCACTGCAGGCATTGTTTTACCTGCTCCGCCACGGCGCTGGCCCCTAGATGTCAAAACTTTTGGCACAAAAATAAACTTCTCTTTTAATTGCATTTTCTGTGAATCATTTGAAGTACCGTCGTATTTTGATAAGTGTTTTAAAACTTGATGTAAGAGTCTTCTGAAACTCTTCATTCAACATGTTTTCAAGATTTATCTAGCTGAGTCATTTAGTTTCTTATATGAATATATTATATATCCATGTTTCCATGTTTAAATGTTGATGGACATTTAAATTCCTTCCATTTTTCTGCAAATAAAAAAGTGCCCATATGTTTTTCCTTGTGCACACACCCCACAGTCCCGGGCTCTACCCAGAATGCAGCTGGCACATCCTGTAGCAGGGGTTGCAAGTCGCTCTGCAGTGAGTCGGCACTGTCACTCCCAGGAGCAACGTGTGAGTTCCTGCAGTGTCACTTCCTCATCAACACCTCAAATAATCCAACTTCAAAATCCTGGCCCATCCGATAAGCACAAAATGATATCTTGTTTTTTATATATATCTCCCTGATGGCTACGAGATTTGATATGTTCCTATTTATTGGGCTTTCAAGGCTTTTCTCTGAAATGCTTACTCATACAATTTAGTTGTATTTTTTTTCAATTGGAATGTATGCATTTTTCTTATTAATTTGTAGGGTTTTTTTTAATCTGTAAGAGCATGTCATCCTATATTTCCTTCTCTTACCTAACTGCTCTGTAGGAGTTTTTACATGTTATAGATTCTAATCCTCTGCTGACCACATGAGTCCCAGTTATCTCCCCCTGGTCTATGGCACTGCCATTTAACTTTATTATGGTATCTTTAGTTGTACAGAAAATTTACATTTTAATACAATGAAGTTGATTAATCTTTTCCTTGATGGTTGGTGGGTCTTCTATCTCATTTTAAACATTTCTTTCCTGACATAAGTTTACAAGAGTCTTGTGTATTTTCCAGAAGTTTTAAGGTTTTCATTTTCACATTTTGGTCTTTATTCCATCTGGAATTTATTTGTGCATATTGCATAAGGTCGGGAATATTTTTCTCTTCATCATTTACTCTTTTTATTGAATAGTTCGTCCTTCTGGTACTGATCTGTTCAGCCCCATTTTTAAAATATCAACTTTCCATATTGCATGAGTCTGTTTCTGAGTTTTTTACTCTGTTCTACTGGTCTGTTAGTCTATTTCAGTACCAATACCACAGTTTCTTAATTACAATAACTCATAATTTAAGTCATAATAGACCAAAAGGAAGTCCTCCCTCTTACTTTATTCTCCTTAGAAATTATCTTAACTACTGCTACCTTTATTCTTTTGTGTGAGTTTTGGGATCATCTGATTAAATGCCATGAATACCCCATGGTAATCCGAGGCAAACTGGTATCTTTATGGTACTGAAAGTTTGCACCAGGAGACTGACAGGTGTCTCCACTTAGCCAGATCGTCTGTGTTCCTCAGCAATGTGGATAGTGCCATCCACCAAATTCTTGCATCTCTTTCAACAGATTTACTTTTGAGGTAAAGTAAAAGGCTCCAGTTGCCACAGTTAGTCTAAGTTTTAAAATTACAGTTTCTTCATGGTAATTAATGATGCAGAAGAACTCAACGACTTCCAGTATGCTTATCTCCTATTGAGAAACTGAGCAGGAATCCCATAGACAGACCTGTGGCTCCGCCTACCCCATGCCAGTCCTCTGACCCAATGTCAGTCAAAGAACATGCTGGCATCAGGACCCAAAAGGCAGTGCGTTTCTTCACAAAGCCAGCCTCGCTCTGAGAGCCACATGGTCCCGGCAATCGGCCCTGGCTGCCAACCACGCCCTACCCTCTGGTGCCCACAGCTAGATCCAAGCAGACCCTTGTCCAGGAGGAAGAGGCACAGCTGACGGCAGCCCTCATATCCCTCTTCCCAGGGAGGGAGGCCCTTGGCCCACAAGGCACTGAGATCAGCTCTCTGCTTTCCGCACCTGGTGGTGACTTCTTAGGGACCGATGCTCAGAGGTTGTGTCGTATCTTCACAAGGAGGAGGGCGCCTGCTATGGAGAAGCTGTCCAACAAACAGCAGTTTAGAGAATGGCTGAATGAATTATTTTTGGCGTGTTCTTGCTCGTTCTCTAAGGTCTGGATTCTGTGTGTTCTGGGTCCACACCTGCGTGGCCACGGAGTGCAGACTGAACTGAATGCACTCACCTGCCTTCTCAGCTCAGCATGTGGGCTGCGCCTTGCCTTTCGCTCTCAGCTGCCTGCCTGGCCTCCTGGCCTCTGCCTGTCTCTGCGCCAATAGCAACAAGAGTATGTGGGGGCCAGACCGCCACCCCCCCACATGCCCTCTGTGTTCCATTTCAGCAGGAATCCTCTCTCCACAGCAGCAGCACCATTCCTTCTGCCACCCCCGGAGCCTCCCCATTCACACTCCTGCTCACTCATGAGCTATCTGCACACGCAGGAGCTGGCAGGCACGGGAATAGCACAGGCCACATTCTGTCTCTCCGGGTGACCCTCTGTCTCTGCTTGCTGCTCCCAAACTGTTCTGCACTGTGCCAGGCACCCAAAGACCCAGGCATGGGCTACCAAGCTGCTAACAAGGGCCCTGGGAGAGAGGCAGCAGGAGAACACATGAAGCTAACAGGCAGATGCACTAAAGAGGTGGTCTTTGGAATTCTTTAATTTTTTGAGTATAGACACAGAACCTAAAATGTCAAAAAGCAGGCAATAGAATGGTACAAGTTTCATTATGTTATGTGACCTGAAGTGTTAGACAGGTTTAGGCTTAAAGGATTGAGGTTCCTGGAAGGTGCTGAAATTAGAGTCATATAGCTCAGTGAACTCACACACACACACACACACCCCTGTTGGCTGTACTACAGAGGTTGCAACATGTGAGGGAGAGGAAACCAGAAGATGCTTCTGGATGGGAGATGATTTGGCAGGCAGCACTATGCCTCGCTGTATTCTACCTCATTTTTTCATTTTAAGTGCAACGTGAATTTTGTACAATGACAGTTTTGGATTTCAGTCAGCTTGAGTGTGGGATGGCAGCAAAGGAGCACACATAATATATTGTGTATAGTATGCCTTACCTATACCGTAGAGTAAAGGTTTGATTATGCCTGGATTTCAGATCAGAGAGCTGAGTGAAGTGGCATTTGTATCTCTTCTGGTGCCATGGTCAATATCTGCCTACGGAATGACAGTGTCGAGGGATGTAGTTTGCAAATGGGAGGAGGGAGGGCATCTGAAAGGTGCCCCGAGACTGGGTCCCTAAGCTTGTTGGGACCCCGACTCTGATGGACACACTTGGAGTCCAGGGGCAGGCCCATGCACCTCTTTCAAGAGAAAGGAGGAGGCATGACTTCCTGGAGGTTACTCAGAAGTGTGTTTTCCTCCAAGCTTCTTTTTAAAATTTTTTTTAATATTTATTTTATTTATTTAAAGGAGTTACAGAGAGAGGTAGATTTGAAAGACAGAGTTACAGAGAGAGGTTGAGACAGAGAGAGAGGTCTTCTATCCACTGGTTCACTCCCCAGGTGGCTGCAACGGCCAGAGCTGCGCTGATTCGAAGCCAGGAGCCAGGAGCTTCCCCTGGTCTCCCACGTGGGTTCAGGGGCCCAAGGATTTGGGCCACCCTCCACCACTCTCCCAGGCCATAGCAGAGAGCCAGATTGGAAGAGGAGCAGCAGGGACTGGAACCGGCGCCCACATGGGATGGCAGCGCCTCAGGCCAGAGCCTTAACCCGCTGCACCACAGCGCTGGCCCCCAAGCTTCTTTCTAAATTAAATTCTCCCAGTACTTGTGTCTAAGGCAGTAAATGGCTAGAAGTTAAAATTCTTATACTTCATGGTAATATAAAACATTGCCATTAAAAGGTTTTACCATTTTACAAGCAAGTCAGCAGGTGTGGTCACTCAAAGATGCTGAGAACAGGGCAGGTGTTGGGGCTTAGTAGGTTAAGCTCCCACTTGGGACACCTGCATCCCATATTGGAGTGCCTGGTTAGAGTCCCTGCTACTCTGCACTTCTGATCCAGCTTCCAGTTAATGTGCTCCTGGGAGGCAGCAAATGATGGCTCAAGTAACTGGGGCTCTGCTACACAGGTGAGAGATCCGGACTGAGTTCCCAGCTCCCAGCTCCAGCCTGGCCCAGCAAATGGGGAAATTTCCTTTCTGTCTCTCTGCCTTTCAAACAAACAAACAAACAAACAAAATTAAAACAACCGCCCCCCCAGCACGTATCAGGTGTGGCTGATGCTGGTGCAGGGATCATCAACTATCTGTCTCATGTGCTGGTTCCCTGCCTGCGCTAAGCTCTCTCTGCTCACACCTGCCATTCTTTGGCAATGGAATACAAGTTCTTCCTGCTTTCTGCCACTGTGAACATCTTGAGGCACTGACCTTGGATCCTCTAGACTTCTTTTTTTTTTTTTTTTTGTGGTTTCCTTCCAAAATGCCATCCCCGTCCATGCTTTCCTGGGGGCCCCGATGCTTCCATAAGCCCTCAGCCTCCTCTGTGGGACCTCAGTCTGTGCTCCCCGGACAGCAGGTGGTCAGCAGGCGGTCATGATGGTGCTCTCCAAGGCTCCTTCCTGTACTGGCTTCAATATCCGCAGATTAAGCTGCAGACTGCCAGCCCCACCAGGCCCTGGCTCCAGCCGGCTGCCCTGTGCTGACACAGCTGTGTGTGGGAGTTGTGTCCAGAACCTCAAGGGCAGCTCTTCTCACTTGGCCTCACATCCCTGTGGCCCAAAGAGACGGCGGCTCAGCCTTTGCCCAGTCTCACCCCACTGTGCTCTGTGCTCTGTGTATCTTCTCCCTAAATCCAGGCACTCCTGATGCCCTTTCCCTGCCTCTCCTCTGCACCAGACCCATTCCAGGAACTCCCAACCTGGCTTCATTTGTTTGTTTCCTGGTAGTCCTAGGAGGGTGGGCCTTGACTGCCAAGTTCACCACGGTGGGAGATCCATAGCATATTATTTTATTTAATTAAAAGTTTTCTTCATTTGAGAGGCAGAGAGACAGAGCTCCCATTCTCTGGTCCACTGTCTTCAACAGCTGGGACTGGGCCGGGCTGAAATTTGGGGCCAGGAACTCCATCTGGATCTCCCCCATGGGTGGCAGGAACCCAACCACTTGAGCCATCACCTGCTGCCTCCCATGGTCGGCATTAGTAGGAAGTTGGAATTGGGAATGGAGCTGGGACTTGAACCCACACACTTTGATATGGGATGCAGGAGTTCCAATCCGTGTCTTAACTGCTGTGCCAAATGCTCACCCCTCAATGGTAAATTTCAAACTCAAAAAACCGGTAGTGACTGGTCAGCCCAGGAAGAGGCCTGAGGAGAGAGAAGCTGTCATTCGGTCCTTCCCCGACTTTCACCCCAAACTCGGTGGTCTTTTCATCGTCCCTGAGGAGTGTTTGGAAGCGCGGGAGGGCATCTTGGGTTGTTGCTGCGTGCGAGAGGTATTCTTCCGGCTCCTGGTGTGCACACATAGCTCTCCGTCCCTAGCTGACCCGGCCTCCCGCAGCACTGGAGCCTCTCCCGGTCTCGTGTCCCTCACCTCACTCTCTTGGTCCTGGCCTCCTCCTGGGCTACTTGCCCTCTGTTTGTGCTTTAAGTCCACGTGTTCTCCTGGACTCCCTCTTCTCTGGCCACATGCTCTCCCTGGCAGGAGAGAAGCACCCATTCTCTGTGTCAGTTCCTTCCCAACATACACCCCCAGCCTGGGGGTCTCTCCTGAGGCCCACTCCCACACCAACTGCTGCCTGACCTCTCCACCTGAATTCCCACTGACTCCCTCACCTCCACACATTCAAAATGTCTAGCTCCCTCCTCCAGCCCCCGGAGCCCTCTCCTCATATATGAGGTGACTCTGTCGCCTGACTCGTGTGCAGACTAGAAGCTGGGGGCCAGCCTTGCCTCAGCTCCCCTGTCTAACGGGACACCTGTCTACTCAGCTCCCTTGGTATCTTCAAGTGCATCTGCCTTCCCTTCTCAGCACGCTGCCTTAGCACAGAGCACCGTCATCTCCTTCCTTACCTCTCTCTCCCCCAGCTTCTGCTCTATTTTCCAAACTGGGCTGAGAGCAAGATTTGTTGATGCTCTTCCTCCGGAAGAGCCTTGTCTGGCTCCCCATAACATTCAGGACAAAGCCAGACTCTGCTGGCATTCTGTGTGCTACTCACCTTCCACACACTCTGAGCTCTCAGCCCCAGGCTACAGACAGCTCTTCATGTACCTGGGTGCCCTCTGAGCCTCTGCATCTTCTATCCCCTGTGCCTGGAAACTGACCCCCCCCCCCACTTGTCTCAGCCCAATTCCTCCTCAACCTCCTGGGCTCCATTTGAAAGACTTCTGACTCCAGGGTGATTTCTCTCTGCTATCGCCTACCCTGGAGTATACTGTTATCACAGTACAGATCCATCAGCCAGCCATTAGCTGGGTGACTTCATCTCCCACCAGTCTGTGAATGCCTCGTGGCCGAGAATCATGGTTTCTGCATCCCAGCAGCCCAGCCAGGGATTAAATCACACACAGCAGTCAGTGCATGAAGGAACAGCTTGCAGTCTTAACATCGGGCTGGAATACACTTGCACTCATGTCAGAAACATTAATGATAACCACAGCTAGCCTGTCCTTGGGTCTCTGATGCCTGCTTCTTCCAACCAGGAGCTGGGAGTCCCCACACAGTGCCTCTTCCCAGTGAGAGGGACCAGGGTCACCCCATCTTGTCCTGAGCTTACTTTTCTTTTCTTGTTTTATTTTTTAAAAATTTATTCCCAAAATAATACATGTGCTTTAAGTCAAACCATTTTAGAAGGCACAAAACATCCTGTGCTGCCCCGCTAGTTCCATGGAGACAAGACACCTTCAACCTTTTTAGCTGCTTCCGTGAGTAATTACTGCTACATATTTAAATTCCATGCTTATATTGTTAGTTCCTGA
Organism: Sylvilagus floridanus; assembly: GCA_949820135.1. NCBI lineage: Eukaryota > Metazoa > Chordata > Mammalia > Lagomorpha > Leporidae > Sylvilagus > Sylvilagus floridanus. The sequence goes on from OX463239.1 coordinate 59,173,030, forward strand.
TTTTAGTCACTCTCAGCTTCCTAGCATGGAAGAGGGCAATTAAGCTCTCTTCCCTATTCATTTCCTCTTCCACCTTCCAATTGGGTTCTTTCAGCAGTTGGTTAAATCAAGCGGCAATGACATGACTGTTTTGACACTGTCCGTGACCGAGTCAGGTCGCATTCTAGGACTTACTCGACAGCATTTCCTGTCTCACTCCTGTTTCTTTCCCAGGAGGTAAGCGCTGCTTGTTTATCTTTCCGTTGGTTTTCTGTCTGTCTACAGCCAAGTCACTCGCAAAGTCCCCAGCAGAGTATCAGCCTCCTCCGTAGGTCCAGACACATCAACTACTCCAGGGCTCCCACTGGTCTTCCCTTGGGTCACCTCTGGGAGCCCTCGGTCTCCTAGTTTCTGTGGGAGTGCATTTCCCCCCAAGCCCGCCCAGCTGTCAGCCTAGGCTCCTCCTGCATCTTCCAACTCTTCTCTCGGGTTCTCTCCTCTTCCCTGGATCTCACGCTTCTTCTCTCTTCGCTTACTCTCCTGTTTTAGTGGAGCACTTGTCTCACCCAGGCATTGGCAGACTACTCCCAAGAACCAAAGAATGATAAGCCAAATGGCGAAATGGAGGGGATTATGTAGGGACTTGTATGACTGTTGAACAACACAAACAAGAAAGCAGGCGGCGGCCAGAGCTGCCTGCAGGCCTCCGTTGGTTGACTCGTGATCTAGCAGCTCCCTAAGGAAGGCCAGGTGAAGGCCACTTTCTTCAGATTTAACAGGCCTTATAACCCCCTTATTCCACTCACAGCTGAACCGATGGTTGACTGCGTCCAGAACTCCGTGCTGGACTTGATAGTCTCATTTAGGTTGAGAATTCAAAGGCATTGCATCACTGTCATCCAGCTCTCAGTCTTGCTACTTAGGAAATGTAATACATCAGTAAGGACCTTCCCCACGACCCCGGAAGCTTTTAAGAGTTTTGCTTCCTGGCCAGTCCCTGAGAATGGCCACAGAACTTGGAATTTCCACTGCTTTAGCCCTCCTAGGAAACAGGGAGGAGCTTGTAGATCTGAGATGCTGCAGGGAAGTCACAGGGGATGAGGCAAAGAGCCGGGACCAGGGCGGACATCAGAGGGGAACTCCTTAAAGTTAAGCAGGGCTGCTTTCCAGGCAGAGTGCTCGAGAAAGGGCAGTGATTAGCAGACTGGTTGCAGGCCAGGGACTCCGAAGAGAATGGGCTTGGCCTACAGCACCCCTGGCAAGTGCCTTCGACTTCCTCACCACCTGACCCGTTTTCTTAGCCTTCCCTCTGCCTGTGCCATGTCTCCTGGTGACCACCCACTTTCACCCCTCTTCATTCTTTGCTCACACTTCAGCCAACCTCATCGGGTTATGACAATTTGGCAGGGCTGTTTTTGTGTAGAAATTTGTCTTGGCCGGCGCCGCGGCTCACTTGGCTAATCCTCCACCTGCAGCACCGGCACCCTGGGTTCTAGTCCTGGTCAGAGTGCCAGATTCTGTCCCAGTTGCTCCTCTTCCAGTCCAGCTCTCTGCTGTGGCCCGGGAATGCGGTGGAGGATGGCCCAAGTGCTTGGGCCCCTGCACCGGCATGGGAGACCAGGAGGAAGCACCTGGCTCCTGGCTTCGGATTGGCACAGTGCCGGCTGTAGCGGCCATTTGGGGGGGTAAACCAATGGAAAAGGAAGACCTTTCTCTCTCTCTCTCTCTCTCTAACTCTGCCTGTAAAAAAAAAGAGAAATTTGTCTTAACAATATAAAACAACATATTAGGGATAGTTGGGAAGAGACCTCCTCACCCATTCCTACACCTCAGCCATCCCTGACCTGCCTCCTGGGGTAAGGAGAAAGCCCAGGTGGGGGTGTTCCAGAACAGCCCATGAGTGAACCACACTTGCTGTCATTCTGGCAAAATGTCTGCTTTCTCCAAGAATTTACTCAAATCTCAATCATTCTGCCTCTCATATCTCTGATTTCCTTTAAAAATTATAGCCAGTGGTGGGGAGTGGGGAGTGTGGGACACTGTGGTGTAGATGTTGTAGAGCTTCTACTTGGGATACTGGCACCCACAGAAGAATTCCTGGTTCTAATCCTGGCTACTCTGCGCTTGCAATCCAGCTTTCTGTTAATGTGCCTAGGAGGCAGCAGATGATGGCTCAAGTTCTTAGGTTTTGCCACCATGTGGGAGAGACCTGGATGGAATTCCAGGCTCCTGCCTTCAGCCTGGCCCAGTCCCAGCTGTTGAGGATATTTGGAGAGTGAATCAGTGGAGAAAAGATCTCTCTCTCTCTGTCTCTCTGTTTCTCCCTTTTTCTCTGTTACTCTGCCTTCCAAATAAATCAAATACTTTATTTGAAAGGTGGAGTGACATAGGAAGGAAGGAAAGAGAGAAGGCAAGGAAGAGAGACATAGAGAGGGAGAGAGGGGGAAAGGAGAGAGGGGGAGGAAGAAGGGGAAAGAGAGAGAGAGAGAGAGAGAGAGAGAGAGAGAGGGAGAGGGAGAGAGAAATGTTTCCCATCTGCTAGTTAACTCTCCAAATGGCTACAAAAGCCAGTTCTGGGCTAGGTTGAAGCCATGCGCCAGGAGCTCCATCTGGGTCTCCCATGTGGGTGTCTGGACCTGAGTACTTGGGCCATCTGCTGCTGCCTTCCAAGGCACATTAGCAGGAGGCTGGATTGGAAACAGCTGGCTTCCCAAGCAGTGGTTTAACCTGCTTGGCCACAATCTCCCACTCCCGACCCCCCACACCACTTACATTTAGCAAACATTTTAGTGTGTTCACTGAAGGGAGAATTGGTTTCATAGTCTATTGAACCTGCGTTGTACACATTATAACGCCAACATGTCCCTTTATCGTTAATTCATCAAATTAACTTTTCTCAGGCCTAGGGCATGGGCCAAGTGGGAGGTCCTTAGGTCACTGGGGGCGTGCCCTTGGAGGCCCGGTCTCGCGAGAGATTTGGCTTTAAAAGTGTGAGTCGTGGGTCTGCTTCAGCAGGAGGCTCTGCTCTGGCGCTCCTGCATCTCCAGGCTGCTGAAGCAGTGGGGTCACGGACCCTCGCCCCTGAACTTCCTAACCCAGGAGTAGAAATAGATCGGTTGCTTCAGAAGGAGCTTGTCTTAGCTATTTTGTGATAATGAGGAACAGCTGAGTACAACCGCGGAGTGACTCCGCTGTGTGGGGATGTCAGTGTGCGTTCGGTAGTTCTCTGCATGTCTCACTGGGTGCTGCAGTTGTTTATTTAGGTTAGCTCTTTGGAGTTGGCTCTGCCCCGTCCCCTCCGCTCTGGGGAAGTTTTAAATAGAGAAAATCTGCCACTGCCTTTGTGGTGGAGCTAATTTAATCCCTCCGAATCTGCCTCTTCAGCTGTGAACTGGAAATGATAATACCTGCTGTATCCGTGCCATGGTTTTGCTTTGAGATTATATGCGTGTGGGATATTTCATTGTTCTTCCGCCTTCACAGTGGGGGACCTTTGAGTGATTTGGGGGCTGTGGGGGGCCACCAGCGGAACTGGGAGGGGGCAAGGACGAGGGCAAGGCAGTGGCCTGGGTGTGGATGTGCTGGGGCAGCCTCTGGTCACCAGGGGAGACCTTGGGCGGAAGGCTTTGTGCTCAGGAGAGAGCACTGGGCTAGACCACAGCTTTGGGAATCTGTAGCTCTGTGCTGTGAGGGCAGATGGGTTTTCCCAAGAGTGTTTTGTCAGAAAATGCCACCTTGGGGTGCATAGATAGGGAAAGGTACTGATGAGGGGTACAGGGTTAGAAACTGAGGAAGGGTGCGGGGAATCCAGTGTGAATACAGCCAGAGAGGTCAAAGAAAAGTCAAGAAAATGAAGACTGAATTCCTACCAGATACTGCTCTGGGCTCTCTGAAAGCTGACCTGTATAAACTTAACTCTGCTAGCCTTGTTTGATTGGGATTGAATCAGTGATCATGAAGTTAAACTCTAAAGGGAGAGAGATCTAACACAGATAGGCAAATTTCTGTTTTCTTACAATAAAATCAGTCTGAAGAAAAAAACATAAATGTGACATTTAGAGGCCAATAAAAGTTTTCTTTAGCTGTTTAAGCCCAAGTAAATTAGCTTTCATAGTTGTCACTGGGCATCTGTAAAACCTACCAAACGCCTCTCAAATGCTTAAAAAAAAGTATGCAGTCGTCTCCTGAGGGTTCCTTGAAGAAGGGCTGTTCTGACTGAGGAAGGGGAGTGGACCTGGCCCAGGGAAGCAGGCTGCTGCGTCACACACAGGTGTGGACCAGCGGTGGAGAACCCTCAGAGAGGGAAGGTGGTGGTGGTGGGGGTCAGGTGGCAAGAACACGGAAGAAAGTCTCAGAAGGGAGAAGAACAGTGTCCTCTGGATATCCCAATACCTAGAATAACTGATTTTTTAAGTGCATATGTTTTGAGGGAAGGATGGAGAAATCAGGGGTTCTGGCCCCCTAGATCTGATCCCAGTGCTGCCCGACTGTGTAGCCAGATGTTTTTAGCAGCCACAGATAAATATTTTGGAAGAGGTATTCTTATTCTCTCTCTCTAGACAAAGCTCTCTAGCATCTTTTTAGTATTGCTTTTGGACTATATTCTTTCCTTTGGAAGAGTGCATCGACTCCTAGGGCTCAATTTGGTTTTTCTTTGTACTGTTTTCACATGGCTTTTCACTCATGTGTTCAGAAAATAGTGTTACTAAAAGGCAATAACTAAGAGACAGCTCTGGAAACCTAAACCCACGGCATCTGGCTGTCATTTCAAATTATTTTCATAGTGCCAAAACCTGAGCTTTGCATTCTCTCTCCCCCTTGAGTCACCACATCCTGGAGATTCCACGTCTGAAATAATGTGAATGTTGGGGTGAGGGTCCAGCATTGTGGCACAGCACGTTAGGCCGCTGTGTGCAATGCCAGCATCTCATATGGGCACTGATTTGATTCCCAGCTGCTCTGCTTCCAATCTAGCTCCCTGCTAATGCACCTGGGAAAGCAATGGAGGATGGTCCAAGTACTTGGGTCTCTGCCATCCATGTGGGAGACTCGGATGAAGCTCCTGGCTTTGGTCTGGCCCAGTGCCAACTGTTGCGGTCATTTGGGAGTGAGCCAGCAGATGGAAGATCTCTTTTTCACTCTCTTTCAAATAAATAAATCTTAAAAATAAATGTTGGGCGCTGGTGCCGCGGCTCAATAGGCTAATCCTCTGCCTTGTGGCGCCGGCACACCGGGTTCTAGTCCCGGTCGGGGTGCCGGATTCTGTCCTGGTTGCCCCTCTTCCAGGCCAGCTCTCTGCTGTGGCCAGGGAGTGCAGTGGAGGATGGCCCAAGTGCTTGGGCCCTGCACCCCATGGGAGACCAGGAGAAGCACCTGGCTCCTGCCGTCGGATCAGCGCGGTGCGCTGCCTGCAGCGCACTGGCCACGGAGGCCATTGGAGGGTGAATCAACGGCAAAAGGAAGACCTTTCTCTCTATCTCTCTCTCTCTCACTGTCCACTCTGCCTGTCAAAAAAAGTTGGGTTGAAACAAAGGGCTTAGGCCCCTGCCTAAGTACAGTCTGACAAAGGGAACATTTGTCTTTGGCACTTCTTATAACTTGGCTAGTCACTCCTGTGCTCTTCTCTCACCAGGTCCTCTGACCCCAAAGAAGCCTGTGGCCCTGTGGTCTCCCTGGTCCTTGTCTCCCTAGCAGTGGCATTGTGTCCATGCTCTCTCTGCCCTACGAGCCACCCTGCACCAGCTTCTGTTCTAGAGCATGGGCAGCCAGTTCTTGCTCATGTATTATTGGACTAATGCAGGGAATGTCTGCAGCTTAAAGTAGGGCCTTGTGGAGATACAATTAATGCCCTAGCTAACAAAGGAGGCCTCGTGGTCGGGGTTATGTTCAAAATCAGTCATCCTTGGCCTGTCTTCGGCTCATCTGTACAATTTCTCATCTTGTTTTTCTGCGACTTCTTAAACTCCAGTTTCTTGTATTCTGTCATCTCCACTCCAGTCTTTCCTCCCTGATTTTCTCAGTCTTAAAGAAAGGAAACTGAGGAAGCAGGACTCAAACATGGCAGGAGAGAGCTGCTGCAAAGGCCTGCACTGAGATGGCCCCGGCTCTCCCTCCTGTATTCTATTCCATATTTGCCTACCTTTCTAGTGGAGCCCACGGGCCCCAGCTCAGGAATGTGGGACGTGCGTGCTCACCAGCAGCAGCGTTTTAGAGAATTTCCTCCCTCATGTGAAACTGGATGCCTGCACTATAACAACATAAACTGGAGTCTCCACAAAGCTGCGTGTTGCTAACGTGCTTGCTTTAGGGGTTAGAACAGTTTCACAGGAAGCGTATTTTACTTCTGAAACAGAACCTAGCAGCCAGTGGCTGGCTGTGGTTTTTCAACAGTTTTAAGCAACATTGGACACCACCAAAGTGTCTCCTTTTTCTCTCAGAGAACGGAGTTATAAAATACTGGTTTCTATTAGGGTGTGTCTAGCACTTTCTGTGCTGCCAAACCTTCCATTTTTATAGTCTGCACACTGGTAGATTTTCCATGAGCAGGCCCAAATTTATTCCCAAGCAATGATGTTTAGGAAACCTAATACAAACACAAAGATTGTTCTAAAGCAGCCTCAGACTTTGTGCCATGCAGTTGCCTAAAAAGAGCATTGCTTTCTTATAAAAATTTATTTATTTTGAAAGAGTTACAGAGAGAGAGGCAGAGACAGATCTTCCGTCTGTTGGTTCCTCCCCAGATGGCTGCAATGGTCTGGGGTGGGCTAGGCTGAAGCAGGGGCTAACAGCTTCATCTCACTCTCCCATGTGTGTGGCAGGGGCCCAAGCACTTGGCCATCTGCTGCTGCTTTTCCTAGGCCATAAGCAGGGAGCTGGATAATAAGTGGAGCAGCTGGGACACAAACTGGCACCCACATAGGATGCCAGTGTTGCAGGCTGCGGCTTTACCTGGTATGCCACAACATGGATCCCAAGAACATTTCTGATGTATAATAAGATATTTTCCCATCATGTCTTAATGGGAGGAGAAGCTTGAAAATGTTCACAGAAAATGTGTATCATGGACAAAAATATGTATGAATATCAACTTTTTTTTTTTACCAAAATACTTTGATTTTTGATTACATTTACTTTGAGTTTTTAAAGGAATCTGTGGGGTAGGGGAGGGTGAGTAAAGGTATTTTATCTCCTCTAGAGATTTTTAAAGGAAACTTGTCTTTTAAGTTCTCCTTCTCTATCCTTTTATTTCAGCACTTGTATTGAATACAGCCCAAACACCCACCTACACAGGCATTTTATATAAAGAGTTGGAAGCCAAAGGACTGGAAAGCAAAACAAAATTATTTATATAATGTCTTTATAGAGATTTACGTGTGAATTCAAATGAGAGTCAATGTAGGAGCACGAACCAGTTAGCGAAAAGTGCTAATGGAAAGTGTGACTATAATTTAGTGTTGCTGACAAATGAGAAAGCAGGTGCTATTTTTTAAGGGAGAATAATCACACAGGAAATGTATGTGTACACACTCATACACATTATCTATCTCCAGCAGCCTCTCACTAGAACTTCAGTAACCTCGCTCCACTCGCCAAATCCTGCACTGTTTATGGTTGGTGCTGCTCAGTCTTATAGACTGAGTTTGAGGGTGGGTGTTTTCTCTCTTGAAGGCAGAACCACATCTAAGTCCATTTCTGTGTGCTCCAGTTGCATCCAGCACCACTCTGAACGCAAAGCAAATGACCTAGCAGTATCTATTCAATTGTGTGTATTGAACAGTTGGGTGCAAACTGTGAGTTCGAGAAAGGCAACTTCAGCTGCCTAAAGAGGTCTAGATAAAGTTGACAGCCGAACAGGCACCCCTTGAACTCTGTGGGTGGTCAGGCTGCTGTCCCGAATGAGACATCACTGAAGAATTGTGCAGGCCACTTGTGGATGCTGCCACGTGCAGTTTGGCTTCGCCTTCAGGACTGAAGGGCTCGCCTCCACAAGCCCTCAGCTGAAGGGTACAGACTCGCCCAAGGTGACACATGAGGTCGCCTGCCATCTAATGACTGCTGACTGGGGTAAGGGTAAGAAGGCTGGTCTCCTCGCCCCAATCGGAACAGTCCTGAAGGGTCCTTGTAGCTTGTGTGTTTGGCTGAGGCTGTTAGTGGGTCTGCAGGGCTACTTCCCTTCCCTTCCCTCCTCACCTCTACCTTCCCTGCCTTTCTGTAGACACTGATCCCAAGAGAGGTCACAAGTAAACCTGCCTGCTAACCTGTGTCTCAGAGTCTGCTTCCTGAGAAACCACCCTACAACACCATCCATGCATTCAGCCCTCCATCTACCCGTCCATCCAGTAACTTGCTACAGTGTGTAGGGCTCCTAAGTGGTGTGAGGGAAGGTGAAACATCTAAAAAAGACTCAAGCTTTGCCCAAAGGCACCTGCCAGCCCAGGACAGGAACAGCTGTCAAACACACATTGGCAAGTAGCTAGTGTCAGATTCAGTGAGGGTATAATCCCCCGCAAGGGAGGTTAGGAGGCTTCAGGCACTGGCTTAAGCTGTGGTCATCGGTATGTCTTGTCTCTCCATCCAATTTCAAGTCTTAGAGGACAGGACAGATCGTCCTAATCTCTCTTCACGTTCCTCAGAATGCTGAACAGTTTAAGGCAGTGCAAGAAATCTTAAAACACTGGAACAAAACAACAAAGTACCAAAGGAAGGCTCTGGAAGTTCTACTTTAATGGACAGGTTTGTGGCTGCTTGTCTGGCTTTTTAGTGCAAAGTTCTCAGGAGGCTCCCCAGGATATTAATTCATTTACTATTCTCATAAAATCTCAGGAACACGAAGAAGCACATGACAAGGTCCTGACTTTGAAAGCAGCTACAGTTCACTGTGTGGACAAGGCACAGACCCATGCAAATTTTAGTGAACAGAAACAACGGGCATATGACTAATAGCCAAATGGCCCATTGTTCCCAGGTCGTGCCTGCTCTCAGCCAGTCCTCTCATCACCTTTCTGTCAGTCAACAGAGATTGCAACAACCTGCGTATGGAATCGACCAATGAGAGGTAGCAAACCAGCAAACCGGATGATATCTCAGAACCAACGTGCTTGTGGAGCTGTCTAAAGAGGAAAAGAATCTTGAACACTAGCATCACTGCCAAGAGCCTGAGGATGGAGAGGCGTGTGGTGTCGGGGAGCCTGGCTCTCCCATTTCTGTGCTCCCAGGGCATCTTCACTCCAACTCAACACGCCACTGTCTCCCTTCCACTCTTCTTCTCCTTTACCACTTTTGCACAATCTGTCACCAGCTTCTGTTGTTGATTTCTCTGAAATGCCATTTGTGTCCTTCCTCATCTGCCCTGCCTTAGTGCTACCACTCTCTTGGACATCATGACCACAACCTGGTAGCTGAAGGCTCTAAGCCCAGGAAAACTTTGCATTTCTCCATCTCCACCAGATGCAGTTTCTGAAAATCCAGGTCTCGCTTGGCCACATCTCTGCCACCAATCCCGGAAGCTCCCCAGGTACCACCATCCAGACCAAGTTTTTAAGACCTCCTTTTTACTAGAACTCCCTACACTGACCTAGCTTGATTTTTCCAGGACCTTCCATGTGTGCCTACTACTCCAGTTGCCTTCCTGTTCATCTGTCCCTTTGCTCAAACTATGTCTGACTCTAGGAATGTATTTTCTCCACTTGGAAACCCAGAGGGTGGAGAAGCAGGGCCTTTGTTTTCCCAGTTGATTTTTTCCTATTCACAACCCACCTCTATCATACTACCCAGGGGCAAGATGTCCCATCAAGCTCGACTGCTCTGGACTGTGTACTTGTGAGTGGAATGAGCTCATCTAAACTCAGCTGGGCAAACTATCTTGGTCTTCCAAGCCATAAAGGAGAAAAGCTGATGTTGCTAATATTTATTCCCATGTTGCTTCTTAGGAAAGATTCTCAATCACTCCCAAGTGCATACATCAAGCTCTAGGGTTTCTGAGAGATGGATGGTGGGTTTGCCAGAGGAAAGACTGCCAAGTTGGGTGTCTGGAATGAATCCAGTAGTCCATAAACCTTGCTTCTTCTCTAATCACAGAAAGAACCATAAAATGCCAGAAAGGCGAAGCATCATCTTGTGCTTCCTAAAAAATAGAAAATGCAGATGAAGACAACTCTTCCTGACAGCTCTAATCCCCTGCTATAGGGTGTTGCTTGATGAGAGATCTGCACCACATGCAGTGGGAAGACCTTGGATACTGTAAAGAGGGAGTGGTTGTGAAGTTGCCGGTCTCCTCTGCCAGCAGGTGGCCGTGTGATGGGCAGAGGTGGAAGGGAAGAAGGCAAGCACCTCCTGTGCCTACTGCCACATTGAAGGGAAAAGGTTTACCAGCAGGGTGGGGAGGAGGAGGGAGGGGATCGTCACCCCTTCCTCTCATCTCCAGGTAGGCAGGTGGATTAGGTAGGGGGTTCTCAGCTTTTTACAACTTTTTGAGCTGGAGGAGAGGGTGGTGGAAACAACAGGTTGGAATGTCCCCATCTTCACGACTTGGGCTGGAAGATGGATAAAGAAGAGAAGACGTGAACTGAAAATCTCCCCCAAGTGTCTGGTGCAGCAGTTAAGTCTCTGCTCAGGACACCCCCATGCCCTATCAGAGTGTGTGGTTCACATCCTGCCTACTCCACTTTTTTTTTTTATTAATATTTTATTTATTTGAAAGAAAGAGTTACAGAGAGAGGTAGAGACAGAGAGAGGTCTCCCATCCACTGGTTCACTCCCCAGATGGCCACAATGGCCAGAGCTGCGCCAATCCGAAGCCAGGAGCCAGGAGCTTCTTCCAGGTCTCCCCACGTGGGTACAGGGGCCCAGGGACTTGGGCTAACTGCTTCTGCTATCTCGGGCCATAGCAGAGAGCTGGATCAGAAGAGGAGCATCAGGACTAGAATTGGTGCCAGTATGGGATGTCGGCGGTTCAGGCCAGGGCGTTAACCCACTGCCCCACAGTGCCAGCCCCTACTCCACTTTTGATCCAGCATTCCTGCTAAGGTCCACCCTGGGAGGCAGCAAACAGTTGGGTCCTGCCCCCTGTGTAGGAGACCTGACTGAAGTTTTAGGCTCCTGGCTTTGGCCTTGCCCAGCCCTGCTTGCTGTGAGTATTTGGGGGAATGAAACAGTATATGGAAGATCTCAGTCTCTTTTTCAGCTTTTCAAATAAAAATGGAAATTTAAAAAGTTTAAGTAAGAGAATCATCCCCAATAAACACTTAAGTACATGCAGACATACATCAGATAAAAAGATTAAAAAGGAGAAAATCCAAAACAGATTTCTCTAGGCAGTTAAATCAGTGTGGTGACAACAATATGAATTGTTTTATACACACCTAATGATTCACATTTTCCACACTACTGGGGTGCATTATTTAGCAGTATTCTTAGACTAAATAACCTAATTGGGCAATAATCAAAGAGCAGTTGCCATTAAATGGTGGTTCCTGAATGATGACCAGGGAGGTTCTTCGTGGGTTACTGTTTTTAATCCTGTGGTACTGTTGTTATCCCCATTTTACAGAGAGGAAAACTGAGGTTGGAGAGGTTAACTAACTTGCCACATCAGATGGAGATTGACACGAGGGGCTTTCTAATTCCAAAGTGTAGGCTCAGCCTTACAACATCCATCTTAGGGCAGGGCTTTTCATGCACTCAGGAAAGGAAGGCTGTTGGGAAGAGGCAATCCCTACATCTCACCCGCCCACAAGGTTGCTGTACACAGGACCAGTCCAAGAGGTCCTGCCTACTCGGTTGTCTTTCTCTGCTTGCACACATACACGCTCACGGGTGAATGCCAGCTTTCCTGTAGTGGCACGTCATCCCCTATGGGTAACACGCCTGTCATTTAATCTGTGTCTGAATCCGAAACAAGGGTTTTCATTTGACAGAATATAGCCTTCGCAAGGTGGTGAATTAGCATCCACTTTTGAAGTGCTGTCACTAAGGAGAGTACTTTAACACTGAAACTAATGAGTGAGACTGAATGCCATTTAGCAGAATGGCTCATGACATTAAAATATTCAACTTCTGAGACTCAAGCGCTTGAAGAAAGAAGAAATGACTGTAGAAAACAGGTGCACAAATATGGTGACAGCCCATGCCATCTGGCTGCTCTGTCTTTTCTGAGACCCATCCGACCACAGTGCTAATGTTTGCTATCAGCTGTGCAGAGGCCTCTGACCCAGAGTGTCATGGATACATGCAAAGATACTTAGCACTAGGGCAGACTAGGAGTAGGGTGAAGATGGGGAGAAGACAAGAGGGTGCATAAGACACCCCCCACCCCAACACACACACACACTTAACACCAGGACCAAGGATCCTGCAGTTTCTCCTCACCCCCCCTTTGTCTAAGCCTCCTTTTTCTCATTCCTATTGCAACCCTAACCTCACCCAGCAGGAGAGATTGAGGGGTAGCATGAAGACTGTTAGACTCTGGGATTTTGAGAAAGTAAAGAATCTGTGTCAATGGCCCTCCCTCCACCCATACTTGGAGCTCTGGAAATAGTTTACTTAGAAATACACAAGCCATCTACTGGAACTTTTAAATGACGAGAGTGCCACAAGCCACCTGTGAAGCAAATTTTGAGTGCTTGCTTACAAGTCACAGAAACAGGTACACAAAGGGTTCTCATTGGAGAATGGTCTCCATACACCTCGCAAACAGGTGGCGCTTACACACATACAGGAATCCCCACAAAGGGCATCTTCCTTTCTGTCAGCCCTGTCCCTTCCCTTCCAGCCACCCCCAAGGTATTGGCCACAGCTGCCCTGTGAGGGGTGTGGCCCAGTGGTAGGGGAGTCCAAGAGCCCAGGCTATTCCCAGGCTCTTGAGATGTGAGCAAACCTATTTCCCTGCCTCTGAGCCTCTGTAGAATGGATAAAACCGCCTGGCTAGGTGCTGCGGGGGATGAAGGGGATTGATACACACAGGAATAATACACTGGGGCGCTGTCCTGCCTGGTTCCTGAACCTGTCTGCCCACGCCCACGCCCGCACTGCCGGTGCCTCCTGTCTCTCGGTCCCCACCCTAAGCCCTGTGGTCTAAACTGGGGAGAATGGGGATGGTTCCGGGCTTCTGTACCAGGACGGCATCAGCCCGCAGGTCTCAGGTCTGTGCTAGTGCCAGTGGGTCCCAGAGGCACGGAGTGGTGGGCGGGAGCGGTCGGTGGGGGTGGGCAGAGCTCGGTGGTGAGTTGCCCTAGGTTGTGGGTGGCTTCCTCTTGCTGCTCAGTATCAGGGAAGGGCGGGGGAGGGCACTCATTTTCCTCCCCCAAGTAAGCATCCACCTCTTGCTTCCCTAACTATCATTGTGAAAAGCCGGCGGTGCTTCCCGAAGGCGACGTCCGCCCCCGCGCTCCCGCGTCTGCGTTCTGGGACCCCCCCCCCCCTTCGGCAGCGATGGGCCAGCGCTTCTGCACCGGCTCGCCCAGCAGCCTCGGGGTCCCCTGCCCGTCCGTGGCACCTGCGGGGCCTTTGCTTCCCAGAGTCCCCATCACGCCCGCGGACCCAGTCACCTGCCCTGCAGCATGACCACAGGTCCGAGGACCCTACGGGCGCTCGGAAAGTTCTTTCAAAAGATGTGTGCAACCTTCGTTGCAGCAAACTACAGGACACGGATTTCCCGTGTCCCCCCCAGCCTTCCCTGCCCCCACCCAGTCTGGGTGCCCGGGGCCCGCTGCGGGGACCAGCAGTGCCGAGAGCCGCCCCCTTCACCCCCCAACCCAGTGCACTTCCTCTTTCTCTCCAGCGCCCAAGTACCAGTGGGTAGGGGAACCCCAAAGGAAACTCTTCACGGAGCGATTCCCAGCCCTGGCCTTCCAGGGAGGCGGCTGATGAGGACTGGCCTCCCGCTTGGCAGCTCCGAGATTTCCTGCCCCGGCCTCCCCTCTTTCCCAGCCCCAGCCTTGCCAGCGAGGCTGCCGGGGGGGGGGGCCCCTTGCTACCTGCAGCAGTCACGGGCTCGCCCTCGCTCTGCTCCCCGGAATCCGAATCCATGCTGCGGGCTGCTGGCCGGGTGTGCACGGAGCCCTGCCCGTCTGCAGGGCGCTCGGGCCGGCGTCCCGGCTCGGGCTGCCGCGGCGCACTCTGCAGGCAACCGGGTTGCGCGGGCTGGGCAGTGCGCGGCGCCGGCAGTCAGGGGGCGGCTCCGCGGAGGCAAGAGCTGCCTGCGCCCGGAGCCCGCTGGCCGGTGCCTGGGAGGGAGGCAGGCGCGGGGCTGAGGGTGGGGCGCGCGGGAGGGATCGGGAAGAGGGGGAGGCGCGAGAACAGAGGAGCTGCAGAGTCCGGCGCCCCGAGGGCTGCAGGCTAGGGTTAAATACCCCGGGGGGCGGCGCTGCTCCTCCCCACCCGAGCCTGGCGCTCCGGACCCGGGGAGCGTGGCACACTGGTGCTGGCCGGAGAAGCCGATCCCCTTCCCTTGGGTGTGGCCGAGTTTGCAGGATTCTTAGGTGAAAAAGCGCCTCTACTCGTGTAGGACTGGGAGAGGTCCCGAGTGTTGGGTGATCGGAGGCTTCCCCCGATTCGGAGCCTGACTCCACTGTGCAGAGACTCTGGGCTAGGATTCTGCGTCTTTTTCCTCTCTTGGAAAGTGGGGGGGAAGGGTCCGAAACGGCAGCTTCCTTCTTGTAGGAATGTGGGCGAGTAAGATAATGCACGGGAGGGACCAGGCATAGGGCCTGGCACCTAGCGAGGAAGTAAACTTTACAGGGCAGGTGTTGCGCACCCTGGCTGCTGTGCCGCTTCTGCTGGCGGGGGGTGGGGCAAGTTGGTGGTGCTGGGTGCTGGGTGCTGGGTGAGACCTGCCCTACAGACCGTGCAGCCCTGCCACTTTGTATCCCCCTCCTTACCCCCCAACCCGCGGGGCAAGAACAGATTTTAAAATCTTTTTGGAATTACAGTTCTAAACTTCCTGAACACCCAACTGCCCCCCCCCATTCAAGGGAAAATATTTATGCATTTATTTACTAAGAGACCAAGGTACGAGGAAAATACACGGATCAGTAAGATCTCTGGTGTTGATTTTTGATTATCCACGTGGTTTTCTTTGAGTGACAGATTCCAGCATGTACACTGCCCCAAGCTGCCTTGTTTTGATGTAAGGTGCACAGAGAATGTAAACTCCTGACCTCGGTGGGTGGGGGGCGAGGAGGCTCAGGAAGACAAAGTCTACTAAAAGGTCCATTTGCTGTTTCCTGTGTGTTTCCCTTTAATCTGTACAGTGACCCAGGGATGAACTCAGGTCGAACAGATTGAAAATGTTTTTCCGAGGGGTGGGAGGGGTCAACAATGATTGAGAGCTGACAGTTTCATAGAATTCAACTTAGCCTTACTGGCAGATGTAGCAAATGAGTCTCAGCGTGGACGCAAGTCCAGTGAGTGAGTGAGCCAGGACTTGAAATTAGGGCTGCCTGATGTCCAGACCTACTCCTAACTGTTGTCAAGAACAGGGAGTTGTGTCTTCTAGTCCACCTGGGGGCTGCATCCTATGTGAAGAAAGGTGTGGGCTGCACTTGAATACAACTTTACCTTGTGTTCTCAGAAGAGGTTTTCTGGATGGCCAGACTCTGGGCTTCAGTGCTCAACGTTGGATGGATTTCCATGAGATGGTCCCGGAAGCCCCACACTAGTTGCGTGGTCTTGGGCAAATAGCTACCTTCCTTCATTTTCCTCAAGTGTTGGCATCTTCATCAAGTGATTGAAAAGAGGAAATTAAATAAGAAGTATGGAAGCTATTCCTCAGTGCCTAGAACACAGGTAATATTTGATAAATGGAAAATACATTGTTTTTAAAGATTTTATTATGTGAGAAAGTTACAGACAGAGGGAGGGAGAAACAGAGATCTTTGATCCACTGGTTCACTCTTCAAATGGCCGCAACAGCCAAGACTAGAACAGGCTGAAGCCAGGAGCTTCTTCTGTGTCTCCCATGCGAGTGCAGGGGCCCAAGCGCTTGGGTCGTCTTCCACTGCTTTCCCAGGCCATAAGCAGAAAACGGGATCAGAAGAGAAACAGCTGGGACTTGAACCGGAGCCCAAAATGTTAATTCTTTAGTCTAGTGGATCTCATTTAGAAAAAAAGATTTTTTTAAATTTAATTTTTAAATGAAAAGAAAAAAGTAATGGCAAAATTTGGATACAAGTTCATACTCAAAAACCAAATAGCTGGGATCATTTGTGATATTTGTTGTAATAGCTTTGGAGATTTTAGGAAAAGTGGCAGCTTCACAGAGCAGCATGTTTGGTTGAAAAGGCACTGTTTCCGCTAAAGGCCATAGCAAAATTCAACAACAGGAAGTGTGAAACTCGCCGTTCCCTGAGACCTCCTTTCCCTGCACTTGCTGGAAGCTTTTTATTTTTGCTTGCTTGTGTGTTTCAGTGGACAGGTGCTCTTAGTTACAGCGAGGGAGACAGAAACACCAGGGAGAAACCTCACACACACACACACACACACACACACACACACACACACACACAGAAGCAGGAGTACCTGTGTTAGAACTTGATCAATAGCAAACAAAGTTCTGGGAATACACATTTACAATACACGTATGCCTATCAGTCAGCATGTCTTTAATGACTACCTGGCCCAGAGATAAATACTTGGGGACAGAGAAGAGGACAAAACTGTGCAAAGTGCCCTGAAAAGTCTCTGAGACAAGTCTAGAGACAACACCTATTCATTTAGCTGTTCCTACACTCACTCATGGTATATTTCTACAAAATGAGACAGAGACAGAATGAAAAACTGAATGTGGAATGAAACAATGGGAGAGAGATCCAAACAAAATAATGTCTCCATTCCAAGTTCCTATGATTTGCAATCTGTTGTCATGGGACAGCAAGACAAGGGAAATGACTGCTGGCGTGTGTGTGAGTTTAATGAGGAATGTTAGTAGAACACACCTTATCTGTCCCTCCAGTGTGGAAAAACCTCTGTAAGAGAAGGAAATCCTTAAAATAGTACCCTATGACCATCATCCCCCTGAAAAACAGTGAAATCAGAGGTGGTGAATCCCCCCAGTCTCCCTTTTTTTCTTGCCTGGGGTGGGGGGGACCCAGCTCTTAGGAAGGAGAAAAGAGGAAAGGGTTTTTGTAGTTCCTCTGTGTATTTTTAGAAGAATGGCATCACTTTGCAGGCTTGAATCTAGAGTCTGAGGGTTACAAACCACCTTCCTCAATGTTTCCACTACATCTCAGCCTGGCAGCTCTTCAGACGCATGCATTTCTGACTCTCATTGGTCATTTCTTAACTTCAGCAAACAAATCGTTGGCTTTTTAAGGTAATTGCCTGTCTGGAGGGAAAAGCGTATCTATTTGTAAGGTGTCAAGAAACAGATAATAAAATAGATCCATTTCTGCTAACACAATAATACTCTTTGATCTGAGCCAGGGCTATGACTCATCCGCCTGTCTCCTCCTGTGGGTTGGAAAGAGAGCTGTCTGCAAACCCTGGGCGGCAGGCAGCAGAGGAGGAGGAGGAAGGGAGGCTCGGAGATTCCTTCCCTATGCTAAGGTGGCCACTCGGCTTCCAAAACCTCCAGCCCCAGAACTGCCCCTTTCTCTTTTCTGGGCCCCTGGGAGTGAGAGGGTGGCCAGGACAACCCCATTCTCAAAAATGTGTCTCAAGGTAGACCCTGGTCCCAAGGATGCTTGTGCTCAGAGTCAAGCTGGCTTTCGTGGGACTGTAGATGAATGGGAAAACTGGTTTCCTATCTGTCCAGTAAAAAGGGCACTTGAAGGTAGCCTTGGAAGTAGGGACCTTTTCCTCTTTATTGCTAGTAAAAGTTTTTATTATTGCTTCCCCCCATTATTTCAAAAGCAAAAATGTCACTGCAGAAAAAGACATAGAAGCAAAGAGGAAGAAATTAAAAACCCATTTATAATTCTACCAATTGCAATAGCTGTTAATATGTTTTTCAAAAAATGTCCCTCTTTGTGTATACAGAATTCTGCTTCTGTGACTTTTTCCTTTGAGCAATATGTTGTGAATATTGTTTCATCTATTCTTTGACAAAATGATTTTTAATAACTGCACAGTAATCTACTAGATAGGTGTTACATAATATATTTAAAGAATCCTTGGCTATAGCCGGCGCCGTGGCTCAACAGACTAATCCTCCACCTTGCGGCGCCGGCACACTGGGTTCTAGTCCCGGTCGGGGCGCCGGATTCTGTCCCGGTTGCCCCTCTTCCAGGCCAGCTCTCTGCTGTGGCCAGGGAGTGCAGTGCAGGATGGCCCAACTGCTTGGGCCCTGCACCCCATGGGAGACCAGGAAAAAGCACCTAGCACCTGGCTCCTGCCATCGGATGAGTGCGGTGCGCCAGCCGCAGCGTGCTGTCCGCGGCAGCCATTGGAGGGTGAACCAACGGCAAAGGAAGACCTTTCTCTCTGTCTCTCTCTCTAACTGTCCACTCTGCCTGTCAAAAAAAAAAAAAAATCCTTGGCTGGCACCGAGGCTCACTGGGCTAATCCTCTGCCTGTGGCACTGGCACTCTGGGTTCTAGTCCCAGTTGGGGCACCGGATTCTGCCCCCGTTGCTCCTCTTCCAATCCAGCTCTCTGCTGTGGCCCAGGAAGGCAGTGGAGGATGGCCCAGGTGCTTGGGCCCTGAGCCCCATGGGAGACCAGGAGGAAGCACCTGGCTCCTTATTTCAGATCAGCACAGTGCGCCCGCTGTAGCGGCTATTTGGGGGGTGAACCAAAGGAAGGAAAACCTTTCTCTCTGTCTCTCTCTCTCTCTCTCTCACTGTCTAACTCTGCCTTTCAAAAAAATTAGAATCCTCTACTTTTGGGCATCTAGTTTATTTTAATTTTTCTAGTATCTTCATGTCTCTTTGTACACATCTTTAATTAAGATCTGTGAACCTTCACCAGCCTCCATGGTTTACTATGGGCAAGAGAAGGCAGAAAATTGTGGCTAACAAAATATGAGTAATTATGGCATATTTGTATATCCCAAGACTTAAAGGTTATCAAGGATTTTCATGCACATGATTCCCTGTAGGCAGAGGGTGAGTTACTTGAGTTCATTCTTTCATTTGTCAAGTATTGATTGAACTCAGAGGGGATTTCTATAGATTTAGGAGAGGAGTAGGATTCCTGCTACACTTTCTTGGTGGGCCTCTCCTCTCTGCTCCCCATCCAAGCCCAGACAACTTGTGGGAGGCAGAGGGTGGGTGAGGCTGGCAGCTTAGACATTAGGCTGTTCTGGGATCTTAGCTCTACTCTCATGAGCTGTCCAGAGGACAGCTTCCTAGTAGCTGCCACAGTTACAGTGACTCTTAACACATTGTTTCAGAAAGAAGGAGATGAAGAGGGGGAGACAAAACAGAAAACCCCCATGGGCCCAACATCTGTCTCTCCCTGGCCCAGTTTCCTGTGAGTTATTTGTAAGCCTTTTAAACGGAAGCCCAAGATTGCAGTTCTGCTCTGTGGGGAGCTTCTGGGATCACATATGGTGTCTAGTCTCCCCTGTGCTACTCACTTTGGAGACTGCAGGATGTGACTGCGGCTGTACGGAAGCTCTTCGTCCGAGCATCCACACCACTTCCGGGTGCGCACCCTGCATGACTGTGCTGGCTGTGTTCATGCCTTCCCATCTTTTAGGGTCCTTACACAGCTGTGTGGCATGAACAGGGCCAATATTCTTCCCACCAGGGCGAAGAGAGAGAGTCAAGCCCACGAGGCACCAACAGTAGCTAGAACCTTTAGAAAGATGGGAAAGAACCCAAGGACTGGAGAGGGGTAATGCTGGCCCAATTTTCAAGTGAGAAAAAGGAGTAGATCCCAGAGATAACTGGTTGGTGACATTTTTGTCACTGTCTAGCAAAAGTCTGAAACAAGCTTATAAACACCTAACGAAGAAAATGCTGAACACGAGTAGCCAACCTCGTTTCTTTATCCCATCTTGTTAAAATGACCATTTTGACTTTGTTAAAATATGTCACTAGGTGTATAAAAAAACATAATTTTGTTCCACTTCAACTTGCACATACTAGTTGAATGCTCTCTGGGCTTCAGGTGCAAGGTGAAGGGAGCTGACTGCCACAGATACCACAAGCTGTGATTTAAAGAAACAAGTTGGTGTACTGTCACACATGTTTCTTGTTGCTAGGTAGGGCTGAAGCTAGTTGAACAGTCCTCTCCAATAGACCTTGATTCATGGCTCTGAGTTGAGTTGGAGAGAACCTCTAAAAGGTGATACAAAGCTCTGCTGTTGGCTGTGGTCTAATTTAGTTTTCCTTCCTTCCTTTCTTCCTTCCAGCAACAGAAACATCACCTATAATTGTTTTGATGATTGTGCCTAGCAAATGTGTAGATAACTGTGCTAGGACAGGTCAGGGAAGACTCGGAATTATAAGGAAAAGATTTGTGGGTCCTGGTTGCCTATAAGATCAACATGCATCAACAAAATAACAGCTGTACAGATGGCTACAACAGGGGCAGGGATAGTCCTCCAGTGTTGGAATTGGTGTTAGGAATACACGGGGACTTATGAACATATGGTACCACATTTTAGGGAGACATATCAGGGAGCTCCCAGAGGAAGGGGAACCAGCCTAATGAAAGAGATTTGGAAACCATTCTGTGTTAGGAAGTTGGAATGCCAGGCTGGGGGGTAAAATTGAAACATAACAGAAACTACCAATGCACAGCTGTATGACTGTCTTCAATATGTAAAAACTCAGATTCTAGACTGATGCAGGACTAATGGGTAGAAGTTACATGAAAGTGGGATTTGGATCTTGTGCCAGTCCTGGCCTACCTGTCCTCAGGTGCATTCCTTGCTGTTTCCTTGCCCTCTGTTCAGGAGAGGCTGACTTCTGTAGGCTGCATTCACCAGGCTCCTGCACCACTGGTTTTTGGCTGGATCCAACCAATGGGAAGCACTGGCAGAAGATTGGCAGGATTCAGGGTCAGGAGAGTGGATAGCCAGGATACCCTTTCCAATCTTCGACTCTTTCCTCAGCTGTGCTCTGGCCCCCACCGGATGGACTTACTGCGGTTCTAGCTTTCACAAGCTGACCCAGCTCTTTGGCTTTGATAACTGCGATCTCAGCCCTTTTCTCTCTCCAGGTCCAGCATAGCAGTGGCTTTCTGCTATTGCTAATAAGTAGATTGCCTCACTGTCCTCTGGCTTCTCAGCTCTCCTGCTACCTGTGCAGCCAGTTCCCTGCATTACATTAGTTCTTTTGAAAAAAATATAGAAAATGCTTTTCTAGTCAGTCCTTATTCGGGTACAGACACACAGGAGGAAGAGAGAGTTTTTTAAATGATTACAACTGGTTGACCATAGGCAGGGTTATTGTGGGATGATGGAGACCAGGATCTTTAGGATTCCTTTGGAAATCGAGGCACGGAAGGGAGCTGACATGCTCAAGTCCTGGGAGTCGCAGATCTGGGACTAGAGCTCCAGGCTTCTGACCCCTAGACCTGTTCTCTTTTCATTGGCTGTTTGCTGTCTCCTCCTACATTTACCAGTATTAACCAGCATCCCATGGTTTGTGTTAATCACCCTTCTGATCTGTGGGAGGGAAAATGGAGTCTCCTGAAGTTTTTTTTTTCTTTTAATTCTCTTGTAATTATGTGACAACCCAGTTCGATAATGCTTCCTTGCTAATTATTTTACAGAACAAATATTGCTCGCCAAGTGTTGAATGGAAGCTTTTATTCCTCCTTTCAAAGCATTTTGTGCTTAGAAAAGCTGAATACGTGTTCCAATCTGGAAGGTTCCGTTTATGTAAGTTGCTGGCTTCATAATATCTCTGTTGAATTGAGGGATGTAGAAAGAGGAAGGAATGTTCAAGGTCACCTAGTCTAACCCCATCACTTTAGCTATGAAGAAACAAGTCCAGAAAGAGAGTGTCCTGCCAAAAGTTAGGGCTGGAGCTGGTGCTAGAACCCACATCTGTGGCCCTCCTTTGGGATCTCCCATTATATTACCATGCTCTTCTATGGGCCTTCCATTTTCCTTCACTGCATCCAGTTTTTAATCTTGATCTACCTTCAGTTCCCAAACTCCTCTCACCAATACTCATCTCTCCCCTCTTTTCTCCTCACCAGTGTTCTAGTAACCCAATTCCACCTAGAATGGAATTGACAAAAGCAGAATGTAACCAGCTCTCCTTTCAATTTGTTCATCTCATCAGACTCCCCCCACTCCACTTGAATTTTCAGACTTTCCATTGCTCTCCTCTCTCTAGCCAATTTTTTTTTCCCCCTCAAGTCTTCCCGTGGCATTACTTTTAATCAACCCCTCCCTTCTGTGTTTAAGACCAATCTGCCTTGTTGAAGCTGTCGGTACTTATGAGGGAAAAATC
This sequence comes from Sylvilagus floridanus, assembly GCA_949820135.1. Lineage (NCBI taxonomy): Eukaryota > Metazoa > Chordata > Mammalia > Lagomorpha > Leporidae > Sylvilagus > Sylvilagus floridanus. The sequence continues at coordinate 59,195,357 of OX463239.1, forward strand.
ATAGAAACACTGGGCCTGATCCCATGAATGTTTGATCACTTGCTAAGGAAAGGCACAAGTTCATGTCGTCCCTTACTAGGGCCCTGGGCCTACCTCTTATTACCTCCCTGACCTCTGACTGTGGAAGTGGGCACCTTAACCCCCAAAACACTATTGTGGAGATGGGAAATATTCGATGGCCAGGACTATCAAATTTATTTTAATTCAGACCATTGACAACTGCCATCCCATGGGAGTTTTAAGTGTTTCAACAACTTTCTTCTTTGGCTGTCAGTCTTGGCTGGCTTTTAGATCTTGCTAAATTTGTGTTATCTAGAAATTTGTGAGTGGTTAGGTTAGAGTTACTGAAGCTCTTTCAGGATAACATTATTACAGTCTTAAGTTTTGAGTCACGGTGACCTTGTTCAAGTGAACAAGTTCTCTCCCAAATGGACACGTTGACAACAGATTTCCAGTTGGCTTGGTTGTATTCTTCTATCCTTCCAAATTCTGTGTTCCTTTCTTCCAAATTGGATTTTGTTTCAGTCACATAATCGTTGAGAATCAAGGAATTTTGTGTATTGTTTGCATTCCTGTAATTTAGACTGAGGTTTCTCTTGATGAAGTCAGTAAGCCAAGGATCAGCTATTGGGATTTTGTCCAGAAAACGAGTATAAAGGCCACCTGCCTCCTTCCTTTGTACAGGTGCTATTGCTACAGGAAGCAACAAGAATGGAGGGTTTGTGGCATTGTGGTATAGCAGGTAAAGCCAGAACCTACAATGCTGATATCCCATATGGGCACCTGTTCATGTCCTGGCTGTTCCACATCTGATCCAGCTCCCCACTAATGGCCTGGGAAAAGCAGTGGAAGATGACCTAAGTGCTTGGGCACCTGCTACCCACATAGGAGACCTGGAAGATGCTCTTTGCTTTGACCTGGCCCAGCCTTGGCTGTTGTAGCCAATTTGGGGAGGAAATCAGAGGATGCAAGATCACTTTCTCTGTCTCTCTTTCTGTCTCTGTAACTCTGACCTTCAATTAAATAAGTAAACCTTAAAAGAATGAGGGTTCTTTGTAGGAAAGAGGACAGCCTTGGATACCAGGCTTCCCAATCCTATCAGACCTTTTTCTCCTAGTATGGAATGTAGGCTGAGGTCAGTACAACAGCGACTCTCAGCTTCAAATGATCCCACCTTTCCAAAGTCGTCAATGTCATTCAGGGTGCCAACAGCCTGCCCATTCCCCAGGCTGATAGTCTTCAATAGTCCCCTTATTTTTGTCTTCCATGTTGTCATCCAAAGTTCTGTCAAATGGAATGCTATCTCTTCCATGAGTGTCTTAACTTCACACTTTCCTTTCCATGTCCACAGCCTCCCTCCTCCCGGATGTTTACCCATGACTTGATGGCTGCAACATCAACCTCTTGGCTAGTCCCCACTTCTCTGGCCTTGCCCGAATTCAACTACACCCAAGCTGGAGCTCAAGCTCTCTCACCCATCATTCCTTTCCATCTGAAAGCTTGCCCCTTTACTGTCCTGCTCTGTTCCCCACCCACAGGAGAGCCCTGGATACATTTTTTTTTTTTTTTGACAGGCAGAGTGGACAGTGAGAGAGAGAGACAGAGAGAAAGGTCTTCCTTTGCCATTGGTTCACCCTCCAATGGCTGCCGCGGACGGCGCGCTGCAGCCGGCACACCGCGCTCATCTGATGGCAGGAGCCAGGTGCTAGGTGCTTATCCTGGTCTCCCATGGGGTGCAGGGCCCAAGCACTTGGGCCATCCTCCACTGCACTCCTGGGCCACAGCAGAGGGCTGGCCTGGAAGAGGGGCAACCGGGACAGAATCCGGCGCCCCGACCAGTACTAGAACCCGGTGTGCCGGCGCCGCAAGGCGGAGGATTAGCCTGTTGAGCCACGGCGCCGGCCTATCCCTGGATACATTTTAAGACAAAGAACTAGGCAGAGTCTAAGCAGTGCTAGGTTTTTCAGAGGCCTGCCCGGCCCCACATCCACTCCATTTGAGTCTCTGCACCTTTCTCTGCCTCACACGTCATTTCTCTGGCTCTGTCTGTGCTGCAGCCACCTTGCATGTTCCTTCTCCTCCTCATGCTGGCTTAGGAGTCCTGCCTCTTCCTTTCCAGCTGGGATGCTTTGCTGTGGTGGCTGGAGGTTTCGACTCTGGCTTGGCCTCAGGCCCTTCTTGCTGAATTGTCCTCATGGGAACTTCTGGCTAGTATTCCCTTGTGTTCTGGAACACACATCTTCTTGGCTTTGCCTCCGGATAACTGATTGTTGGGTAATTTCTGTCATGGTGGAGTGAACACACCTGGATTTTTGTCCTAGCTGCTTGTGAACTTGATATATGGCTTTAAAGAAGTTAAGGGCTGTCTGTCCCAGCCCTTTTCAGATACCAGTTCTGAGTACCTGCAGCATGCATGCTGTCTTCCATGCCATGAGCATGTTTCCCTTCCCGCCACCCAGCTCTTGCTTCCCTCCTAGTTCTTGGACGGTCCTGCTCAAGTCTCTTTACCCCCAGGAAGTGAGACAAGAGATGATGCAAGAGACGAGGTCTGTTTCTAACTTGACATCCCTCTTGCCCTGGGCCATGGTTTCCCCCTTTGGCTCTGCCCCACACTGTAAATCGGCATGCTTGGGCTTTGCCTCAGTTTCCCTTTTGCACTCAGGTGTCCCTCTTGGGACAGTTGCTCCAACCTACACACTGACTCTTCCTGAGGTCTAACCACTTCCCACTACTTGAGGTAATACAAATATCTCCAGAGTGTTTACCTAACACAGCTTGACATTTAGTAGATGGCTACTTTGTTTCAGACATTAATTTGATTGGATTTTTTGAGTGACCCCCCTCCCCCCCAACACACAATTTTAAAACTACCAGTTGCCTTATAGCACCTTTAAGAATATAACCATGAACCAGGGAGAAATCAGAAAGGAAAAGCCCCTGAGCTATCTGACAAGGCATCTTTAACTCAAAGGAGAAAACCTTGGGCTCTTGCTGATAATCCAGTTTTCTATCTTTACTTAAAACTCCTGGTTGGAGTGAGAGTGGGAGTGAGGGGCAGAGTACCAGAGCTAGACCTGTAGGAGCTTCTGTCCACACCCAGGATGCCTCTGACCTTTCTGTAGCCCAGGTAGCTTTCGACAGCAGTTACCTGCAGGCTTCTGAGAGGCTAAGGGGACTAGCCATCAGAGAACGATGGACAGAATCTAGGGATAGAATCAAGCTCCCTGCGCCTCGCATGGGACAGCTTCTCACAGGCTTACAGGGCCCCAGCTTCCCACAGTGGTAAGTAACCTCTCATTAGCGCAACCCGAGTGGCTGCCTTCCCTCTCCTCTCTCACTGGCTCACTCTCTCCTCCTCCTGTTTTCTGGGATGGCTTCCGAGACAAACAGCTTGTCCTCAAATCCTCATCTCAGGGTCTGCTTATGAGGGAACCTGTCCTAAGCTGTGCCACAAGAGAGAAAAGTCAAGGGATGATGGAAGGAGCAAAGAGAACTCCAGGAAAGGCAGAGAGAACTAAAGTAGTTGAAGGCTGTGGGGTCCTGGAACCGAGACCACTGGGACGCAAGTGTCTGGGAGCTGGTTTTGTATGCGTGGAGGGATGTGGTAATAGTAATACTCACACAACAGCGTCCAACCCCAGGCCTGTCTGGGAGGTGGTTTTGTGTACATGGAGGGATGTGGTAATGGTGATATTCACACAACAGCGTCTAGCCCCAGCTCTCCTGTTGCCACAGGCGAGTCCCCAAAGCCGTGGAGCACGATAATTATCCATGTTGTGCCCTGGTCAGATTTCTGTCCCATAGAAATTTTATTATTTTACTTCTGTCTGGTAGCAAAATAAAATGGTAGTTTTGGGGTACTTCATGACACTGGGTGTAACGTATTCTCTTAAAGAGCCCCGGGCACTAAATACCACGTTTTAGAAAGGTTTCTACCTGGAAGAGTGAAAACTGGTTGTGAGTTTACAGGAATAATTCATCAGAAGCTTAGGTTTCCTGAACGCTCCTTCGGCTGATAGCCAGGATTTATTGGGTTTTTACTTGAACTGAAATCATTGCCTTCAAGCTTCAGAGCTTCTGCTTCTAGCAGTTTGAGTCTTTTTTTTTTTTTTTTTTTTGGGACAGGCAGAGTGGACAGTGAGAGAGAGAGAGAAAGAGAGAGAAAGGTCTTCCTTTTTACCGTTGGTTCACCCTCCAATGGCCGCTGCGGCTGGCGTGCTGCGGCCGGCGCACTGCACTGATCCGAAGCCAGGAGCCAGGTGCTTCTCCTGGTCTCCCATGAGGTGCAGGGCCCAAGCACTTGGGCCATCCTCCCTGCACTCCCGGGCCACAGCAGAGAGCTGGCCTGGAAGAGGGGCAACAGGAACAGAATCCGGCGCCCCGACCAGGACTAGAACCGGGTGTGCCGGCGCTGCAAGGCGGAGGATTAGCCTAGTGAGCAGTGGCGCCAGCCATGCAGTTTGAGTCTTTAAGGTTCACATTCTTCATGTTTTTCATCATCTTTGTGCCCCTTTCCCATCCTCTGTTTACGTAGTGGAGTTCTCTCTGTAAAGTCTTCCACTCTGCGGAAGTCCCTTTCCCCCTTGACCACCTCAGTGGCCTTTCTTATGCACCATTATTTCACTCCTGGGGTGTGGGGATGAGCTCTGCATTCAGTATTCCAAGGGCCAATGTACTGCAATTTATACTGCTGTTTTGTTTCCAGTCCAAATTGATTATTTTTTTCAGTTTTCATCCAGATGTTTGATATCATGTAAACACAGCTTGAAAGTGTTCCTGAACTGCTTACAGATGTATGCCAGTGAAACCCTTTCCAAATTATATATAATGATGCTCTGGATCTATTTATATCTGTGTCATAGGCCTGGCTTGAATTCTGACTATAAGCTTAAGTTGGAAATAAAGTGAAAAAATTCACGTGTCTGGGTGATTTGTTTTCTTGATTAAAGAACTCCAGACATTCGTAAATCTTAAGTGATTGACACCATTTTGCACTGAATGCTGGCATATCCGTAACTAAGGCATTATGGCTAAAGGTGTTCCCCTCACTACCAAACTCATATGTAAAACTCTAGTCCCCATGGGATGGTTTTTGAAAATGAGGTCTTTGTAGGGTGATTAGTGCTAGACAATATCGTTAGGTTGGGGCCCTTATGATGGGATTGATATCTTAGGAGACATAAGAGTGCGCTCTCTCTCTCTCTCTCTCTCTCTCTCTCTGTGTGTGTGTGTGTGTTTGTGTGTGTGTGTGTGTGTGTGTGTGAGTTGAGAAGGTGCCTGTCTGCCATCCAAGGTGACAGCTCTCACGAGAAATGGACCATACCAGTATCCTCATCTAGGATTTCCAGGAGAGTGAAAAGATAAATTTGTGGGAGCCAGCTCATCTGTGGTATTTTGTATATATGGTATACATATATATGGTATTTTGGTATATATGGCAGCCTGAGATGATAAATGGCTAGGAGAACACAGGTTCTCTTGATCCATTTAGCATCTGGCCATTGTGACTCTCAAACCTGCTCTGTACCTGTTTAGATCAAGCCAACACCTCTTTGCCTAGTGCTTGGCACCAGAAAGACACTTAGGTCGCTTAGGTCTGCTCAATTATTGTCAAAAGCTTAGCTTCAAGAAATAGCACTTATAGATGACTGCATAGTATAGCAGATATTTTCCAGCAACAGTGTCTACTGTACACATGGTTTTCTACAATGTGATTTTTAACCTGCCTCCTATGTAGAAGTGTGGTCTAGTCTTCTGTCCTTGAATTTGAGTCAGCTTGTGACTTGCTTTGTAGCCATCCTTATGCAATGAGCGGGATTTCACATGAATTCTGAGACTAGGCCAGAAAAGACTTTACAGATTTTGTCTGGTTCTCTGGGACACTCGCCTTTGGAGCCCTGAGCTTTCGTGTAAGAATTCTGACTACAGCAAGAGTCCATGCAGTGAGGCAGCCACGGCCATGTGGAGAGGCCATATGTGACTGTGCCTGCCTCAGCCAATAGCCAGCATCGACCACCAGACATGTAAATGAAAATGTGTCCAGATTCCAGCTTCTAATTGCTCCTAGGTGAGCCCCCAGGATCCTGGAGCAGAGAGAAGACATCCTTGTTGGGCCCTGTCCAAATTCTTGTCCCACAAATCTGGAAGCAAAACAAAATGGCAGTTTTAAGCCACTAGGTTTTGAGGTAATTTGTTACAGATCTATAGTCACTGAAACAAATGTACATTTCATTAATTCTTTTGGTGACTAAAATACCAGCCCTGGATCAAGCTAGAGCGGCAGAAATCCACCTGGCTTGGGTTTTCCTGCCTGGCTGTCAGCAGTGGTGCCCTGGTTTGTACCAGCGGCATGATTAGATGCAGTGCCTCTGCAGAGGTACTGCTGAAGGCTGGACAGGGCCCACTGAGATCTTAGTGAAGGGAAAATTGTTCCCTGAAAGCCGCCAATTTCTTCCAATCCTGTGAATCTTATTGTTGCCCAGCTTTCTCTTTTCTCTCTGGCTTCCAGAGGCTTAGGGCCAACCTTGTGAACAACTTTGAACAGTTCAGTGTCTCTTTATATTCAGCTACATTGATTTTTGTAAAGCTCTTAAAAATTCTTTGGGGACAAGGTGAGATATTAATGGGGGTAGTGAATGTCCCTCAAATCACTCTAATGTCTGAGAGTATTAGGAAAGTGATACTTGTCTATGAATAAATGATATTCTGAGAGTATCATTAGGTAAGTAAAATAATGAGGCATTTAGACAGGAAAAATAATCTTTACCGAGCACAAACTATCTCCCAGGCATGGATTTTGTGGGTCATTTATGTACCAATTCCATTTATGCTCATTTAATCTTGATAATTAAATGCCTGGGTGAGCGGTTATTTATTTTACAGAGGGCACCCATGGGAACACTGTGTAGACGCAGCCCTTCCATGGGAATGAGGTTTCGTTGTAACTAGGCGTGGCCCAGGAGGGGTTGGGTGCCCTCAGCTGCAGCCAGCAGGGAAGGCGAGCCTTGGGAGAGGGACAGTGATACTCCTGCAGGGGACAGACGCTTAGGTAGCTACTGCTTTCTGAGCTCGCAGCTTCAGCACAGGTGTTTCATTTTCCTTGTTCTCTTCAATGTTAGCACCGCTGTGCCCCACCCTCCTCTGGAAAGTATCGTTGCTCTTCAAGGAGGCTCCCTGGAAAACCTCTTGGATGTTGGCCCCGGCTGTGGGTGAGGCTTCTGTCAGTCACCAGACTGAGAGCCTGCTTGTTTCTGGGCACTGTCACACAGAGAGATGTGTGCCATTCTCCCCACATATGGACAGGAACTAGAGAAATGTGTTCTTGGTACCAAAATAATTCCTCTCAATGGATTCAATCAGGAGCAGATTGGCCAAGCATTGTGACCGTGAGCTTCCGGGTGCGGCTTGGACATTCTTGTACTTTGTGTCATGAATTGTTCCTTGTCACCTGCTTTAAGCACCATGATTTAATCCCCAGGCAGGTGAAGGCTCGACTTGGGGACAGTTCCATCTGAGACATGACCACATGTGGTCACTTATCCTACCTGTGCGATACTGCTGAAACTAAGAGTGAAATCTCCCCACTTCCCCCCACGTAGGCTTGTCTGCATAAAAGATCTTTTGATCGCTATTGGAGATGAGTCGGTATGAAATGACTCAAAGACTGTCACTTGGCTGAGTTGAACAGCCTGACACTTCTCCTACCAGTCAAAGTTCCACCACCAGTGGTTTGTGCCACTGAATCAAGGAATCTTTCAGTGGAGAGAGATAGTGAGGGACACCTGCATTTGTAGTGTTTTCATTCTTCTTCCTGTTCCTGATGCCTGGCCTCTTGCATTCACTGAATGCCTTCAGGGTCCTGAGGTCTGGTGACGCAAAGCCATCATGAGACATCCAGAACTAAGGGCCAAGGGACCTCTTGACATGGCTGACCCATGACCCTGATCTCCCAAGGAAAGGACATGCTGTTACCTTCCCCCATAGTTCTTTGAGACCCTCAAGTTCTCATTGAGCCTCCACTGCCTGTGAGGTACAGTCTAGGGCCTGTTGAGGGTGGGAGTTCATTATCCAAATTTTGGGAGAGGAGGGCAAGACAAATACCCCACTCTGTTGGCAGCGTTACAGAGGCCCCTTTTTGCTTAGCCATGGGCTTCAAAATGAAATTTTAAAAATCAGGACAATGCTGTGTCAACAAGGTGAACCCAAAATGAAAATGACAGAAAAAAACTTTGATATGACATTCAAACTGCAAATTGTTTTTAGTAAACTGGTGTTTTGAAAAATTTCCACACTACCTCACGTGGCCTTTCAAGAGATTCCCAGTACATTAGGAAGTTCCTATGCAGTTGTTTAGATTTGTTTTCTTTCAGTTTCCAGATGTCAAACTTAGGGAGTGTTGCCCCCCCATTTCCAGGAGTGATGACAAAAACAGATTTGTGCAATTTCCTTCTTCTCAGAAAGTATACTGTTTTCTGTTGCTGTTTGATTGAGTCTCCCTGCTTCCTCAGAGAGCTGGTGAGTCTCCGCACTCCAGCTGCCCCACAGGTGTGATCCACTAGACACCGCAGGGATGCACCTGTGACACGAGGGAGGAAGCAGTGCCCGCACAGAGTGTGATTTGGAAGGTGCCCATACACACTCTCTACCACCAGGTGGGTCCCAGGATCTGCCGTGGTGCCTAACCTTCCACCACTAGGGGTTATTTCTTCTTTTTATTTTTTGTTTTTTAAAAGATTTATTTTATTTGAAAGGAAGAGTTACAGAGGGAGGGAGGGAGGGAAGGAGGGAAAGAGAGGAAGAGGGAAGAGACAGAGGTAGAACCCTTCCTTTTGCTGGTTCACTCCCCGAATGGCCACAATGGCCAGGGCTCAGCCAGGCTGAAGCCAGGAGCCTGAAACTCTATCCACGTCTTCTGCATGGGTGACAGGTGTCCAAGCACGTGGTCTGTTGTCTCAGCCACGTTAGCAGAGGGCTGGACCAGAAATAGCTACATATCCCTTTTCTATTTTACCTTGTCAAAAAATTATTTATTTGAAAGGGAGGGGGAGGGAGAGAGAGAGAGAGAGATCTTCCATCTGTGGTTCACTCCCCAGAGAGCCCACGCTGTGAGAACTTGACGAGGATGAAGCCAAGAGGCAGGAGCTTCATGTGGGACTCCCACGTGGGTGGCAGGAGCCCAAACACTTGGACCATCTTCTGCTGCTTTTCCCAGGCCATTAGCAGGGAGCTGGATTGAAAGTGGAGCAGCCGGGATGTGAAGAGGGGCCCATATGGGATACTGGAGTTGCATGTGGTGGCTTTACCCACTCTACCACAATGTTGGACCCCCAAGTGACAATCGTGATGCCAAACAAAAGCCTATCCCCATTTTTTCCTTTGATGATATTTTCAAACTTTTTTGGTGGAAGATGGTAAAGCAGCAGAGCTCTTTCTGTAAATGAACTCTTGTACCAAAGCCCAGATGTGTAGAATTCAGATGTGAATTGGGGATCTCCCTTTCCTGAATTCGAGGGGTTATTCCCTAGACATTTCCATCTCTCCTGTCCTACTTATCTCACAGTCTGATGAAGCCTGGGGGTGTGAGAGTCTTGTGATCCCCTCAGCCCCAGGCTCCTGTGTCCCAGTTTCTCTCCCATCCTCCTAGATGTACTTTTCAGCCACACTGCAGTTTCCATGGGGTCCCCATCGTGGGAAGTGTTTGGTGACTTTCTCCAGGAATCAAGGATAGTTCACACTGCTGTCAGGTCCACCCACTTTTTCTCTAACTTCTCACATCATGATTCTCCTGGGGTTCCCAGTTCTCCTGTCTGCACCTGGACTACCTGCAGGTGGCCCTGGCTCCACTGGCCCCAGTGGATCCCTCTCCTCTTGGTGCACACGCTCCTCCTCCATCCTCCACCCACTGCTCAAACGGAACCAGCTGTCCTTGCTTCCTCCTCCTTGTCTGTGTCCCACGTCCGAACGCCAAGTCCTCCCTACCAGGAATACCCCTATTTCTCCAGCCTGGATACAGAATTTCAACATATATGGCTCAGGGAGTAAGATACTGTGGAAGAGGTGCAAGATTGGGGGATTATTTCTTACCTGGAGGTGCATACCCAACACACTGTTCTCAACTTTATTTTTGAGGGTGGCTTTCAGAGGTAACGGAGATTATGGGAAATGGCAAAAATCTCCCAAGCTCTTTCAGTTACTTCTTTCAGTTCCTCTTGCCACAGTGCTCCTGAGGAAGGTGGGATGACCACACAGCCCCCACGCTAGCCCCTGGCCTTTCCGCTCTTCCTGGTCTGTTCTCTGCACTGCCCTCAAGACTGGCTTTCCGAAAGCTGAGTCCAACCATGCTGCCTCTCAGCCTCAGTGGTCCTTCTTGTCCTTCAGCTAAAGACCCAAGCCCTTTATACACCTCCCAGAGCCCACCGCAGCCTGGACTCCCCTCCCCAGTATTGGTCCCACCTGCCCCAGGTCAGTCACAGCAAGCTGTTGGCGGTGCCTTCGTGTGCCAGTGGAGTGTGCACAGGCTGTTCCTCCACACCCGCATTGTCTGGTGAAACCGTCTGCAGCTCAGCTTACCTACCCAGCGGGATGTGGCTTCCTCTGGAATATGTCTCCCATGTCCTTCCAGGCTGCCTTGTAGGGTGCTGGCATGGAGCTTTTTGCAGCAGGTAATAACAACAGCTCCCAGGGTGTGGGTTTCTCTCGTTGATCAGAAGCCCTGCTGCCCTGAAAGGCCATTTTGCCCACTGTTGTCTCCCTGGTATCTGGCACATCACAGGTGCCCAGCAAATATGTGCTGGATGAATGAGTGAATGAACAAACAGCATGTCAGCAGAATGTATCCATGTCAAAACAGCTCATGGTGTTTGATCTGGAGAAGAGACAACAGGCAGGGGAGGGGAGGCTGTGCGGGATCATCACCTGAGGTTGCTATGCTTGGCAGGATAGAAAGGAAGTGCATCAGAACACCAAGCACGGTGCCAGGGACCCAGGGACCCAGCAAGCCTCCATTGAATAATACTTCCCATCTCCTCTTAGCCTTTTTTGTATCCAACTCCCTACTCCCTGCCTCTAACCTTTGGATTGAATTAGAAGCAGCAAAGAGAGTGCAGAGAGCAGCTTTCTGCTCTTGGAGGGAGAATTTTCTAGCAGAACATTCTGGAAATTGAAAGGGATCCTTGTGATGGTTATACCCTACCCTGAATCATGATGTTGGAACAGGGGTGCCATGTGCCAGAAGACTTGGGCAGGAGATGGACGTGATGTCTTTTAGGTTTCTTTCTCTCTCAAGAAGCTCTGATTCTGTCATCATTTTTTAAAAATTTCTTTTGTTGTCTTGATTTAAAATAGGTGTAGAGATGCTGCAAATTCAAATATGAGAAGAATCTCAGGAAAATTATGTTACTAGGAAACCAGAAAGGTTTGGCATTCATTCAAAAGGAATTTCTATTCTGCCACCATATATTGTTCCTGAGTTCCTGCCAAACTGAATTCTTTATCTGTGGCCAATCTTTCTTGGATTGTTTCCCAAAAAAATGGCCAAGGCTCAACATCTCTGGCCACCAAATGCTACTCATTGGCCATTACTGTTCTTGCTTTTTTAAGTATTAAAGTGAACATTAGGATTTTTAAGATTGCTTTTTATTCCAAAGAAGAAGGGTTTGGGTTTATTCTGGACATTTTGGTCTCTGTCAATGATTTTTTTTTTTATTTTTTGACAGGCAGAGTGGACAGTGTGAGAGAGAGACAGAGAGAAAAGTCTTCCTTTTTCCGTTGGTTCACACACACACACACATACACACACACCCGCCAACGGCCGCTGTGGCCGGCGTACTGTGCTGATCTGAAGCCAGGAGCCAGGTCATCCTCCACTGCACTCCCAGGCCACAGCAGAGAGCTGGACTGGAAGAAGAGCAACCGGGACAGAATTTCGCGCCCTGGCCAGGACTAGAACCCGGGGTGCCGGCGCCGCAGGTGGAGGATTAGCCTATTGAGCCACAGCGCCGGCCTCTGTCAATGACTTGTATGAAATGTCTAAGTCTGGGTTTCTCCATCTTGGCACTACGACATTTCGGAGCCGAGAGTTCTTTTTGTGGGGGAGGGGAGGTCTGTGCTGTGCGTTGGAGATGTTTTGGCAGTTGGCCTCTTCGAGATAGATGCCAGAAGCCCCCTCCCAGTTGCAACAACAAAAATGTCTCCAGATATTACCAGATGTCCTTTGGGGGGGGGAGAAAAAGCAACCCTATTTGTGGGCCACTGGTCTAAATAAAGATTTTGGGTGTCAGTTAATCACCTACATGTTCTGTTGGTCCAGTCACTTTCCAGATTGTACCTGCAACCTGGCTTTTCTGACCTTGTTACTGGGCTGAGGAGAAGAACATTAAAGTGATTAAGATCAAGGATCCAGAAACCAAATTGTCTACAATCAAATCCTGGGTCTTTTAACTCCAAGTTATTATTAACTTCTGTAAGCTTTTGTAAGCTTTTTTTTTTTTAAATCTGTGAAATGGGCAGTGAGCAGTACTTACCCTACTGGGTAGTCAGGGGGGTCAAGGTGGTAAAAACCTTAAATCAGATAAAAATTTTGTGAAGTGCTTATCATAGTGCATGACACTTAGTGAGGCTGTCACCCATGTGACATACTATTGTGTGTGTAAAAAACTCCCTCAGATGAGCAAGATAAGCCAGTCTTTATCAAATAATGCAAAAGCCGTCATGCATTCTGTATTGGGCAGCATAGGCTAACTGCTATAACAAACGTCCCTGAAGCTCAAGTGTCCATCAGAGGAATTTCTGGTAGGGCTGCTCCACCCGGCAGCTCGGCTCTAGGCAGTGTCTTGGAGTTCCATGGTCTTTACACTTTGTGGCCCCATGCACTCTACTGTCTTTGCTGAAGTGCGAATGCTGTGTGAAAATTAAAAGACTTCCGAAGTCAAATGAATTTGAGAAGTAATATTCTTACAAACTCTTGGTGATTCAAAGTGTCTGTTATCCTATGCTGGACTCCAATGAGTTCTGCAGTAGAAGCCTGTGAGATTTAGTTTAACCCGATGTCTGTCAGTAAGTCAGACTCCTGTTGGCATTCACTTGCCCTCCTTTTAACGGGACATTGCCCTGTCAGCTCTTAGCATCACTTGGAAATCTGAGTACTGAGCAGAGGAATGATGTGGTCAGGCCTGTGCTTCGGGAAGGTCCTCCAGTGACAGCTTAAGGGTGCGGTGCCAAGAGACCACGCCCAGGAGAGGCTTCTGCCACAGTCCAAGCAAGTCCTGTCCTGAACTGGGCAATGGCAATGGGGTGGGAAAAGGACTAGACTGCATTTGTGTGTGTGCGTGTGTGTGTGTGTGTGTGTGTGTGTGTGTGTGTGTGTGATTTATACCTGAAAAAAGCTGGGAAGAAAAAGAGGAATTTCAAGGTAGAGTCACTTGGACCTGGAAGGGATGTGGCTGTGGAAATGAAAGTGCCAAGTTTGCCTGTCTGGTATGATAGAGAAGACTAGGTGCTGGAAGACAGAAGAGGCACCTTGGAGTTTGGAAGGGCGCTGGCTAGTCTGGTGCAGGTAAGATCACCCAGGAAAAGGGTAGGAAGGAAGAGAGCAGAAGGCCGTGGGCAGGACCTGAAGAACAACCCTCTTGGAAGGCTTAGAGAGCGATTGGAGAGGAGAGGGGGTGGAGCCTGTCCCAGAAGCCAGAGAACGGGGCTTCCAAAAGGCCACTAAAGGTGTCAGAGGCCACAGGAGTCTCAGGAACAGAGGGAAAAGCCACCGTGGGTTTGGCCTGGATTTAAGAGCTGAGTGTTGTTGGGGGCTGGGAGGGGAGTGGAAGCCATCTCAAGCTCACTGAGATGGAGTGGCGAGGGCAGATCCCTCTCCGGGAAATTTGGATAGGAGGGAACAGAGAGGGGGGTTAAGGGGCAAAAGCCCAGGGCCTCTCTGTGGAGTAGGAAGTCAGGGAACCAGGAAGGTGGAGATGCCAGAGAAAAGGGTCCTGGAGGGTGAGGAAGGAGCCCGCTGCTTTTGGGAGGCAGGCGGCATGGCATGAGAGAAGCGTGAGAAACAAGGAGGCAGTTCCCCTTCCTCTCAGGCTGTGGACAGTGAGTGCACCTGGCAGACGCAGAAGAAGAAGGGGTGCTTCTCATCACAGTAACAAGTACCCAGAGGAGCTCCTGCAGAAGGCTGTTTCAGCTTACAGTTTGGGAGGGTCACAGTCCAAGCCTGGGCGGCCGCATGGGTCCAGCAGCTGTTGAGGCTGCTGGACAGTGGAATACAAGCAGAGGGAGGATGGGGAGAGGAAGGGAAGGAGGGAAGGAGGGAAGGGGGGTGGGGTGTCAGCTTTATAACCAACTCTGTCCTGAGAACTACCTCCTAGGGGCACACTTCGCAGTGACTTGCACACCTCTCCCTGGGCCGGTCTCCTAGACTCCATGATTCGATCAATTCTCCACCCTTAATCCATTGACCACTGATAGGAGACTTTGCAGCTGAACCGTCTGTATGAGTTGGGAGCCAAGTCTTGTTTATGCCATAGCAGATGTGTAAGGTGTGTAGGAGGCATCTGCTGAAGGGGATGCCACAAAACCGACACGACTCGCTTACACACACATCTCTTCAGACGTGAACCTGCTTGATTACTGGTGTTGATTATGAGTTATACTTAGAAAAATTCCCATTATACAGAAATATAGACAATGGTGTCGAAGTTTTCCCATAATCTCGTATTCCAGAAATAGATCCTGCCATTAGGTGTGTATGTTTCCATATTTCTCCCTCTCCCTTGCCCTCATTCTTGTGGTTTTGTTACCAAAAAATGAGACTATGCCTACTGCCCATCTTTTCATGTCTGTTCTTGTGATGAGACAGTAATTTTTTTAAAGAAAGATTTATTTATTCATTTAAAAGGCAGAGTTTACAGAGAGATAGACAGACACAGATCTTCCATCTGCTGGTTCATTCCCTAAATGGCCACAATGGCTGGGACTGGGCCAGCCCAAAACCAGGAGCCAGGAGCTTCTTCCAGGTCTCCCAAGTGGTGCAGGGGCCCAAGTACTTGGGTCATCCTCTGCTGCTTTCCAAGGCACAAAGCAGAGAGCTGGATCAGAAGTGGAGCAGCTGGGACTTGAACGGACACCCACATGGGATGCCAGCGTCGCAAGTGGCAGCTTTACCCGCTATACCACAATGCCAGCACCGAAAGAGTAACATTTTTTTTTAAAAGATTTATTTATTTATTTGAAAGTCAGAGTAAGAGAGAGAGGAGAAGCAGAGAGAGAGAGAGGTCTTCCATCTGCTGGTTCACTCCCCAGTTGGCTGCAACTGCCAGAGCTGTGCTGATCCGAAGCCAGGAGCCAGGAGCTTTTTCTGGGTCTCCCATGCAGATTCAGGGGCCCAAGGACCTGGGCCATCTTCTCCTGCTTTCCCAGGCCATAGCAGAGAGCTGGATCAGAAGAGGAGCAGCTGGGTCTCAAACCGGCACCCGTATGGGATGTCAGCGCTTCAGGGCATTCACCCATTGTGCCACAGCCTGGCCCCAACAGTAACATTTTAATGGCTGCTTACTCTTCTCTTTTTATTCCATGAAGGTATTAATACAGAATTGTGTTCCTAAAGATATGTTGTTTCTTAAAGTTAAAAGTTAAGTGGGGTTACAGGCGCTCTGTACTAGACACACAGAAATATCTGAAGGCGGAAAAGCAAAACCAGACTGAACAACCCAGGAACATGAACAACAACTCCATTCTTCAGTTGTTTTGGTTACCGTTCCTTTAGGAGCCGTTTGCTCTAATTCCTGTATCTAAGCATAATTCCTACAGAACCATTCCCGGAACAAACACTCCATATATTTTAATCTCAGATGAAAATTCACCATCTCCTGATCTGAGCCACAGAGGAGAGAGAACTCAAGGGGCATCGCTTACGTGGCGTTCTTGCCCAAAGAGCATAATCTGTATCTCATTATCAGGAAAGTCAGACAAAGTCCAACTTGGGACAGTCTATAAAATATCTTGCCATTGTTGCAGTGTTTTTGTAAGTCTTAAATTATGTCTAAAAATAAATTCTTAATGAAAATACCAATGTAAACTCTTGTTTCCCTTCCTGTCAGAAGACGTAGGCATGCAGCTTAAAATATTTAGAAATTGCTGACTTGGGGGGCTGGCACTGTGGCACAGCAAGTTAAGCTGCAGCCTGCAACTTCAACATCCCGTATGGACACTGATTCAAGTCCCAGCTGCTGCACTTCCCATCCAGCTCCCTGCTAACGTGCCTGGGAAAGCAGTGGAAGATGGCCCAAGTGCTTGGGCCCCTGTGTCCTTGTAGGGGACTAGGGAGAAGCTGCTGGCTTCCCAGTCACTGTGGCCATTTAGGGAGGGAACCAATGAATGGAAGATCTCTCTCTTTCTCTTTCTATCATCTCTCTCTCTTTCATCTCTATTTCTCTCTCTCTCTCTCTCTCTGTGTGTGTGTGTGTGTGTGTGTGTAACTCTGCCTTTCAATAAATCTTAAAACAGAAAAAGAAATTGTTGACTTGGAAATGGTTGACTCGTTAACCTTGAAACAAGTCACAAAATTTGGCTTTGTCAATGTTGCTGATCACTCACCATCCATCATGCTAGCCCGATGACATACCATCTGTCAGCTCATCTCTTCCCCCACACTCACCCTCCTAACACTGAACTTGTCCATCTATCTTCTGACTCCCAACATCAAAGCACTGTGTCATGTCCATGACCATGGCTTTGTGTGGGGCTGTGGTGGGGTTCTCTCTGTGGATCATAACATCATGGTCTTCAGGGATACTCAACATCTCTGGGTCAGATCAGTAATTATAGACATTTCCCTGAAACTATTTTTTCCTTCATTATCCTATTTTACAGGAATGGGATCAAATATATTTACAAGTATTTCTTTGTCGCGCTTTGAATAGGAGAATGTCTTTGCACCTCAATTATTGTTCCATTCTGCTCCCCCCTCTCTGCCCCTAGAATTAGGAAAGGCTTTGTTTGAAGGATTCTAGGACTTTTGCAATTGGAACACAGAGATTGGAGTGGGAGCAGAGCAACTTAGCCAGAAAAGGGAAGCTGATGCTTATAATGAAGTGTATAGAGACAGGAGGAAAAAACGAAGCAGTTAGGCATAAAGTAAATGAGAGATTATGGAGTGATGTGTCTAAAGCAAGGGTGGGGAATGGCCAGTCTGTGGGCCATATAATGCCTGTGAAATCACTTGGTTTGGCCCTTCCAAGGCAGCTGCAGATGGGACTCAAAATTCCATAAGCAGGCTAATTTTTAAGTAGGTAGGTTTATATGACCTGTAAATGATGTTATAAATGTCCAAATGGCCCTTGGCAGAAAAAAGTTTCCCCAGCCCTGAAGAGCTGGACGACAAAGGGACTTGGGGAAGAGGGATTGCTGGGAGTTGTGAATTGGAGAGACGGAATTAAAACTTTGCAATTCTTTTTTGTTTGTTAATTTGGACTATTTAGACTGTGCTTTTTTTTTTTTTTTATTGTAACTCCATCTAGAGACTGGATACATGGACTGGAGGTTTATAATGGTTGTGTCATTCATCATCTTTCAGTAGCTCCCTATTGCCTGTAAGATAACATGTAAAATATTCAATCGTGTCATTTGAGCCCGTACTCACCACTGGTCCTGCTCTTTGCAATTTTTCATCGCCTGTAGGAAGTCTGCTGTCGATGTACTGTTCTCCAACGACGCCTAGTGGAGTGCTCACTGCCTGCTTTTGCTGACTTACACAAGTCCCTCTTCTCTTTGGAAACCCCCTTCTCTGGAAGCCCTCTAGCACTTCTCACGTCTTGTTCTATGGTCCTCCTACCATCTCTTCTTGTTAGTTACTCTTTGAGGCCTCTGGCTGTCCTCCCCTACTTGACAAGCTCCCTGAGGGCCGGAGTGCCTCCTCCAGTGTCTGACTCTAGGTGGCTGCAGATCGGCCTGTGTTTTTAGGGGCTGCTCCTGGGAATAGATCATTTCCCACATCCTGCCTGGCAACCAGGAGCTACAGGAGCTTCAGTTACCCCTGTCTGGGTGACCAGGCCTTATCTGCACTGCTCTCCCTTCCAATCTTTTGGTCTGCTTTAAAATAATTGTGAGATATCGGGAAGCAGTTTCCATCCCCCTTGCCCATGGTTGTGCCATCGGCTAGGACTTTGTTCTGTTAATACTTGCAGGTTCCGCCTTTAAATAGGTGGTCATCTTCTCTCCTCCATGTATTAGGAATGCTGACCGCAGACACTAGGGCCTCAAACACCTGGTCTGTACTGAAAGGCAAAGTGGGCTTGAGATCTGCTCCGGTCATGATGCTGTTGGTCCTTATTTGTAAAAAAAATTTTCTTTATTGACATTTCATATTAAGTGATCCCTATACTTAAAGTCCCATTTTGCAGCAACTTTAAAATAAATCATTATGCCAGTATGTTGTTTTTCTATACATCCCTCTTTCAATCTAGGATTCAAAAGTTGTTCCTGGCTGTTTTTTTCCTTCCACATTTAGGCTACTTAACTTGAAGACTTTCCTGGGCTACTTATTTGCCTGCTTGAGAAACTGCCAGTGTTTAAGTATCTTCTGATGGTTTCCACATTAAAGATCTTACTTGGCGCCTCTCTACTTCATCCCTTTTTGTTACTCCCCACCCACCCTTCTCTTTATGAAGGGAGAAATGGAAAGTTTTGTGGAGAATGTGTCTGTGCTGAAAGCATAGAGGGGCCACCCAACCAGGCTCTTCCCAATCCAGGGACACTTTCTCAGTAGATTTGTTGTGGGAATATATTTCCCAGTTGTTTTATTCCAGGATCTCACCCTTGTGGGAGATAAGAATTCAGAACGGGGACACAAGCAGAGTGCAAAAGTGGGAGCAGGATTTATCTCAAGAGACAGTGAGTACACATTCAGACATCAGTGCAGGCAGTCCCACAAGGAGACACTTGCCAGGAGAGGCACGGAGCTTTGCACAAGGTCGGTGAGTGTATCCGCAAAGGTGCGGGCTGCCCATCCCAGTTGAGGGAGCCCCTTTCTGGGGTAGGAGGTGATGCCCCAATTGAATATGCAGATGGGGTGGAGTTTGGGCAGGCTTCAGTGTGCTTGGTGTCCTCTGGGAGAGATTATATGGTGACTCGGCGTGGAGCTCAGTGTGCATGTTTATGGCATCTTGGTGTTGGAAGAGACTCAGGTGCATCATGGGAAAGTGGGTGAGCTGGATTGATGTGTGAGGGGGTGGAATTAGGGTACAGGGCTAGAGACAGAAACTGGAATATCTTCCAGCTCTTTCATTCCCTAACTGACTCCCTGCCTAGCTCTCTATCAGATTTAGTCCCTCCCACCACCCTGGTTCCTGACTTAATGAGAGAAACTTTGCATTTCAGACAGGCCCATCACATACAAGCTCTTTGGACCTCTTAGAGCCTCCTTTTCCTTGTCTTTAAGACAGCGATAGCAAGTATCTCTGAATATGCAATGAGATAAAAATGATCAAGTACCTGGCCTGGGGTTTGGCATCCAGGAGGAGTTTAGGAAATATGAGATCTTCTCCTCTCCTCCCACCTAAACAATACCTTTGAACAGTGACCCTCAAACTACTGTGTATAAGAAACTTGTGAGGTCCTTGGAAAAATCGAGATTCCAGGGCCCCCAATGCACAGTCTGACTCAGTAGGTCTGGGTGGGGTTAAGGACTCTGCTGTGTTAATCAGGCAGAGATTCTAATACAGGTGACTGGCAGATCACACTTGGAGAGACCTTGTTGTAGAATCATAAAATCATGCAAAGTAGAGAGAGCAGAAGAGAACTCCTAGACCTCATACGACACATACTCCCCATTTTCCTGATAGAGAGTCTGAGCTTAAGTGACTCACCCAAGGTCACACAGGGAGGCATTGGCTAGGCCAAAATGGGAACTCGGTTTCCCTGCCTCACACGATGACTTTGCACCAGGCAGACACAGCAGGTTTCCTGGTGAGGCTGGAGGTTGCCCTGAGCAGCTCCTTGGCAGTGACTTCAGCTCTCAGCCTTCTTGGTGTTTTCTGAAAGGATTCCTCCTGTGCACAGCCAGTGCATCCTTTCCATAGCCTTGTTGAGAGTATCTTCAGATTAGGAAGCTCTCCTGCAATCATGTCTCTGATTATGGTGGGTACTTTGCTGCCCTTCCAATTTTTCTGCTGGCATTCTTCCTAATTAACGGTTGAGATCTTTTTGAAGGAAAAACCTTTGCTCATTTTTAACTCTTCAGCACAAATAAAAGCCACACACAAAAGACAAATTCAGCTTGGAGAATTGTTGAAAGGGGAACATCATTCTAATCACAACCTGGGTGAAAAGATAGAATTCTGCCAGCTACCCTGAAGCCCGTCGCTAGGCCCCATGCCAGAGACAATCTCCTCCATTCCGGCAAAATAACCATGATCTTGACTTTTATGGCCATCACTTCCTTGCATATTTTTACTTATCTTCACCACAATTGTGCATCCTTTGATACTGAAGTTTAATTTTGCTCTTTAAGAAAATATCCGATGTGTCTTAAACAGAAAATTCCCCTCCACCTCTTTTTCTTATAGTTTGTCTTTTCACAGAACTGGATCCATTGGATTTATGGAGTTTTTTAGTCTTGGTTTTGTTGATTGCATTCTCGTGATGCAGTTGAATATGTTTCTCTGCCCTGTATATTTCTTACAAATTGACAGCTGGATTTAGAGTTTAGCTCAAATTTGTATACTTTAACTGAATTGTTAGTGGCCATGTGTTCTTTCATTTTGATGCACACTGTCTACTTTTTGCTCTTATTAGCAGCCGTTGATGTTCAGTGCCTAGGTTCATTAATTCTTTGGGGTTTTGCAAGGTGGTAATATTCTGTCAATTCATTTTCATTTGCTTACTGGAATAATTTTGTAAGAGAATACCCCTTAGTAGTACGATTCATGTAAGAAAGCCAAGACAAATGCTTTCTGTATGTACTCAGTTTTCAAAATAACCAGTAGAATCTCTGTTATCCTTTGAAGATAATATTTTTTAAAAATATTTTTCTGAAGCATGTTTGATCCATTTCAATCCATTGCAACCTTTAATCTTACTGAAGCTCAAATGTTACATATCTGGCCAAAAGATATCTCTCTGTGTTGGGTCCTGGGGCCTTTGATGTGAACTTAGCAGTTTTTTGATAGCGTCCTTGTGGCCTGTAGTGCCAAGCTGTTGCAGGCTCATTGGACGTATTTCCGGCCTCCAGGCTAAAAGTCATTTCTTAAAGAAGACCTCATTTCTTTTCATTGGAATTGATATTTCAGAGCACAGTCATGGGGCTAGTGATGCGGAATTCACCATTGGGTATTGGGTCTTTTCACGCAGGCAGACCTGGAAACACATACACACTCATTTAAAAATAAAACATCTTGGAATTTCATTCAACATTCATAGTTCAAATTCAAAACAAGTTTTTAAAAATTTTAGGTTTTAATTCTAGAATAGTTTCAGAATTGCAGAGAAGTTACAAATGTACTCCATCTTCTTCTGGAATGATGTGTTGGAAAGATAGAAAATAATTGAATTTTCTTTCTCTTGTCATTCTTTTTGCCTAGATATGAGAGAATTTTTTCCTTTATTTTCTCTTAGGAGTCTAGCCATTTTACTATGGTATGTCTCAGTGTTAGCCATTCTTGGTCTATATTCTTAGGTACATGGCTCTTTCTGAGAAAATATATGCACTTCCAATCTTTATTTTAATTTCAGGAAAATTTTCTTTTAAATTATAGTTTTTAACATTTGTTCTGTTTCATTGCTTCAGAGACTTCTATCAATTTATTGGATCACCTTTGAGAACTTAAATTCATATACTTTTCTTTCAAATTTTTGTTTTTTAAAGATTTATTTATTTTATTTGAAATTCAGTATTAGAGAGAGAGATCGATCTTCTTTCTGCTGGTTCATTCCCCAAGTGGCTTCATCAGCCGGGACTGGGCCAGGCTGAAACCAGCAGCCAGGAGTGTCATCTTGGTCTCCCACGTGGGTGTAGGGGCCCAGGGACTTGGGTCATCTTCTGCTGCTTTCCCAGGTGCATTATCAGGGAGCTAGATTGGAAGTGGAGCAGCTGGGACTCAAACTGGTGTACACAGGTGGTGGCTTAACCTGTTATGTCAGAATGCCTGCCTCTCATTGTTTTTTGTCTCCTTTATGTTTAAAAAATTTTCTTCTTTATTCCTTCTCTTGAGGCATTATTTGTTGTGTCTATTTGCTTTTGTCTCCCTTGAACATGTATATTTTAGTTGTAAACTATATATTTATATAAAATATTTTAGATTAAAAACAAATTAAATTTTATTATTTATGAAATGTTTTAGCTCTGTCATTTTATTTCTGAATTTTAAAATTCT
This sequence comes from Sylvilagus floridanus, assembly GCA_949820135.1. Taxonomy (NCBI): domain Eukaryota; kingdom Metazoa; phylum Chordata; class Mammalia; order Lagomorpha; family Leporidae; genus Sylvilagus; species Sylvilagus floridanus. The sequence goes on from OX463239.1 coordinate 59,217,718, forward strand.
TACCATGGTAGTCTTGTTTTCTTAATATCTCTAACTTGTTTAGAAATAGTTTACAACACTTTGATTTTTTTATTACATATAAAATTTTATTTGAAATGCAGAGTTACAGAGAGAGAGAGAGAGGGAGAGACAGAGGGAGGGAGATCTTCCTTTAGCTGTTTCACTCCCTAAATGGCTGTATTTAATTTTAATGGTGCTTTAATTTTCTTTTTTTTTTTAATATTTATTTGTTTATTTGAAAATCAGAGTTAGAGAGGCAGAGAGAGAGATCTTCTGTCCGCTGCTTCAGTCCACAGTTGGCTGCAATGGCCAGAGCTGCACTGATCTGAAGCCAAGGGCAAGGAGCTTCCTCCGGGTCTCCCACGTGGGTGCAGGGGCCCAAGGACTTGGGCCATCTTCTACTGCTTTCCCAGGCCATAGCAGAGAGCTGGATTGGAAGGGGAGCAGCTGGGACTCCAACCAGCGCCCACATGGGATGCCAGCACTGGAGTTGGTGACTTTATCTGCTACGCCACAGGACTGTCCTGACCACTATCAGTTCTTTTTCCAAAGCTCTGGGGACGAGCACTTGCCTCTTTCCCTTCCTACTGCTGTCACAAGTGCCTTCTCCCCAGGCTGGCTTTCCTCCCCTCCCAAGGCACACCCAGGCCTGACTCACAGCGTTTCAGCACCTCCCAGGTTGTTCTCCCTAAAGCAGGCTGAAGCACATTTACGTTTGTCTGGGTCATTCCTGTCTCACAGTTCTGTTTCAGACAGGGCTGAATTATTTTATTTTATTGTATTTTTAAAAATATTTTTATTTATTTATTTGAAAGAGCTACACAGAGAAGGAGAGTCAGCGAGAGAGAGAGGTCTTCCATCTACTGGTTCACTCTCCAGATGGCCACAATGGCTGGAGCTGCGCCAATCCGAAGCCAGGGTCTCCCACATGGGTGCAATGCTTTCCCAAGCCATAGCAGAGCTGGATCGGAAGTGGAGCAGCTGGGGCTCGAACCAGTGCCTATATGGAATGCTGGCACTGCAGGTGGTGGCTTTACCAGATACGCCACAGCGCCAGCACCAAGGGCTGAATTATTTTATTCCACTCATTCTTTTTTTCTCATAGTGATTGGATTGGATTTGACTCTGATACTTGCCTTTTACTCATTTTTGTCTGGATTTTGAGAAGGAACTTGGTTCACATAGCTTTCCTAACTTTGCTTTCAGGTAGTTTTAAAAATTTTTAAATTTATTTTCATAGTATTTTTTTCTTGAAACCAAATATTTATTTTTATATAGTTTTAATTCATTTTTTAAGGAATACAAATTTCATAAGTACAACTTTAGGAGTATAGTTATTCCCACCATACCTGTCTTCCAACCAACACTCCCACCCTTCCTCCTCCCTCTCCCCTTGCCAGTCCTATTCTCCATGAAGATTAATTTTCTGAGCTTCGGTGCCGGCCAATTTTCAATGAACTTTTTACACAGAAGATCAACTCTATACTAAGTAGATTTCAACAATTTGCACACATACACAAACTGTTTGAGAACTAGTTTTACAGTTAACTCTCATAGTACAACTCATTGAGAACAGAGGTCCTTCATAGGAAGTTTTTAGTGCACTGTGACTTCTGTTGTTAATTTAACAATTAACTCTCCTATGTGACCACCCAAGGCTCTTGACATGAGATGCCTAGGCTATGGAAGCCTTTTGAGTCCACAGACTCCATCAGTATTTGGACAAGGCCATAAGCAACGTGAAAGTTCTCTCCTACCTTTAGAGAAAAGTACATTCTTCTTTGATGGCCACTTCTTTCTGCTGGAGTCTCACTCACAAAGAGCCTTCATGTAGAACATTTTTTTTTTCCAACAGTGTCTTGGCTTTCCATGTCTGCAATACTCTCACTGGCTTTCCCAGGAAGCCTTAAGGGCTGATTCTGAGGTAAGAGTGTTACTTAAAGCAATTGTCATTCTATGAGTCTGCTGTGTGGACTGCTTCCCATTTTGGAACATTCTCTCCTTTTTAATTCTATCTATTATTATTACCAGGCACTTGATCCTATTTATATGATCATCTTAACACTTAATCCTATCTATATGATCACTTTAACTTAACAATGAAGATGGCATTTTTACTACCCAGACTAGAACCCAGTGTCCATGTGGGATGCCGGCGCCACAGGTGGAGGATTTAACCTAGTGAGCCACGGGCGCCGGCCCCATGATTTCATCTTAACTGATTCTACAAAGATTCTATTTCTCACTAAGGTCTTGGGGATAGGACTTCAATGTCTTTTTAGCAAACCTAGTTCTACCCACAGCAGTAACTTTGCATTTTGTAAGTGGAGTGGCTAAGTGGGTGACAGCTGTGTGGATCAAAATGACAGTGCTAGGGCCGGTGCTATGTTGTAGCATGTGGAGCTGCCATTGTGACACCAGCATCCTGTGTGGGCGCTGGTTGGAGTGCCAGCTGCTCCACTTCTGATGAGCTTCCTGATAATGGCCTGGGAAAAGCAGCAAAAGATGTCCCACACGGGAGACCTGGCTAAAGCTCCTTGCTCCTGGCTTTAGCCTGGCCCAGTCCCTGCTGTCGCTGCCATCTGGGGAGTGACCCAGGGGATAGAGGATTGCTCCATCTGACTGTCTCTCCCTCTATGTAACTGTGACTTTCAAAATAATAAATCTTAGAAAAAAAAATGATGAGCTGTGGAGGGAAGAAGAGAAGGTGTGGTGGGAAAGATGCTAAAACCGGGAATGAAGGAATTAGGAGGTTGTAGGGGAGACAGGGAACAAGGTGTCCCCAGAGAAGATGAGTAGGATCCTTCCAAGGAGGGAAGGAGCAACACAGAAAGAAGCATGGAGACAGGCATGTCAGCTGCGGTCAGGGGACTGTGCAGTCGTGGATGTGCCCGCGAGGTCCCCTGGGTCTTGGTGGGTTTGGGTTAAAGGCTTTGCCTGTAGTCCAAAAGGCCAAGATGAGCTGCTGGGTGATTTTAGTGGGATCCGCAAGATTAGATCTGAGGGTTTTTTTTTTTTTTTTTTTTGACAGGCAGAGTTAGACAGTGAGAGAGAGAGAGAGAGAGAGACAGAGAGACAGAAAGGTCTTCCTTTTTCCGTTGGTTCACCCCCAAAATGGCTGCTATAGCTGGCGCGCTGCGCCGATCCCAAGTCAGGAACCAGGTGCTTCTCCTGGTCTCCCATGCAGGTGCAGGGGCCCAAGCACTTGGGCCATCCTCCACTGCACTCCCAGGCCACAGCAGAGAGCTGGACTGGAGGAGGAGCAACCGGGACAGAATCCAACCGGGACTAGAACCTGGGGTGCCGGCGCCGCAAGTGGAGGATTAGCCTAGTGTGCTGCGGTGCTGGCCCAGATTTGAGTTTTAAACTAAACTAGTAAGCCCACTTTGTGGAAGCTTTCGTGAGTAGGAAAGGGCACAGCTCCCACCTGTTCCCAGCTCTTATTCCTGACTCTGACATCCGTCGCTGGCCCCTGCAATTTTGCTCATCATTGACCAGAGAGTTTTTGTCTTTGTTTACCCATCTGTCCTCTCCTTTAGGCCTGTGACATTTCCATAGTCATGGGTTGTTTGTAGGAAGGAGAGGCAGCAACAATATGGTGTGTGTGAAAGCACTTATTGTTTTTTATGTACTTTTCTTTTAAATATTTGTTTATTTCTTTGAAAGGCAGAGTTGGAGAGTGAGGAGAGAGAGAGGGAGATCTTCCATTTGTTGGTTTACTCCCCAGATGGCTACAATAGCGGGGGCTGGGCCAGGCTGAAGCCAGGAGCCTAGAACTCCATCTGAGTCTCCCACGCGGGTAGCAGAGGCCCAAGCACTTAGATCATTTTCCACTGCTTTCCCAGGAACATTAGCAGGAAGTTGGATCAGAAATGGAGCAGCTTACTCTTGAACTGTTGCTCCTGTGTTATGCTGATGTTGCAGGCAGCAGCTTAACCCACTGAGCCACAGTGCTGGCCCTGTGAAAGCACTTTTTGAACCAGAGGCATTCCACACAAATCTATGAGCACTTGGGTGCATGTTGTTAAAAATAGCTTTGTTGATATTATTTACATGCCATAAAATTCACCTGTTTAAAGTGTATAATTCAGCAGTTCTTTTGGTATGTTCAAAGAGTTACACAAGCATCACCATTATCTAATTGTAGATCATTTTCATCATCCTCATAAGAAACATTTACTTGGATGCATCTTCTGACTCCTCCCTTTCATGGCTCTGAAACTATGCGCAACATAAGAGTCTCAGTAGGTCAGAACACTAGCATACAAGTTCATAGGTTTGTTTAAGGGTGGAATGAGCTAGCAAATGATCCCCTTGGCACATGGTAGGCTTTCAACAAATTTGAGTCCCATATATTATTGTCGGTGATTGTTTTCCTCTGAATTAATGAGGAACCACTCTGAGCAGTTAGTCATGAGCCACTCTCACAGTATCCAGACCTTCTCTGATGACCTCATAGTCTTATATATGACCTAAAGCCTTTTCTTTCTTTCTTTTTTTTTTTTTTTTTGACAGGCAGAGTGGACAGTGAGAGAGAGAGACAGAGAGAAAGGTCTTCCTTTGCTATTGGTTCACCCTCCAATGGCTGCCGCGGATGGCGCGCTGTGGCCGGCGCACCGCGCACATCCGATGGCAGGACCCGGGTGCTAGGTGCTTTTACCTGGTCTCCCACGCGGGTGCAGGGCCCAAGCACTTGGGCCATCCTCCACTGCACTCCCGGGCCACAGCAGAGGGCTGGCCTGGAAGAGGGGCAACCGGGACAGAATTTGGCGCCCGACCAGGACTAGAACCCGGGGTGCCGGCGCCGCAAGGTGGAGGATTAGCCTGTTGAGCCACAGCGCCGGCCCCTAAAGCCTTTTCTATCCCCAGCTTCCCACACACAAGGGCTCCAAGTCATCATACTCCCACAAATATGCCAAAATACCACACCTTACACACACACTAACACAACAAAGACAAAACTAAGCAAGCTTTAAAACTTCATTTATTTTCAATTTGCTTTAAAGGCAGAGAGATAGAGAGGGAGAGATCTTCACTCCCGAAAGGATCACAAAACAAGATCTGGGCCAGGCTGAAGCCAGGAACCAGAAACTCCATCCTGGTCTTCCACATGGGTAGCAGGGGCCCAAGTTATTAAGCCATCATCTGCTGCCTCCCAAGGTGTTCATTAGCAAGAAGCTGAATTGGAAGCAGAGTAGTCAGGATCTGAGCCAGGCACTCTGATATGGAATGTAGGCATCCCAAGCAGTAACTTAGCCACTACACCACACACCTGCCCCTCAGTAAGCTTCAGGAGATTCAGAGAAATTCTGGAATTTTTCTGTGCTTGTCCAACTAACTTCTCTTTAAATCTATCTGTATCTGTCTTTAGCATAATAGATGTCTCTGATTTGCATTCCTTTACATAAAAGGTTTAGTGCCTGAAGAAGACCAGCAGAGCTATCCACAGACAAAACTTAGTCAGGGTCATTGAGGTTAATATGTATTTAAGTTCCATTTTGTTAATAGTGTCATCTTGTATTATTTAACTTAGAGTTAACAATAATTTCTTGGGTGGCTCCCATGCACCAGGTTTGGGATGAAATATGTGTATATGTATCTTTATCTTTGCCTTAGTCCTGAAAGTTAAGTATGTATTCATGTCACAGTGTGGGAATTAGTCATCTGCATTTTGTAGAGGGGAAGGGAGGCCCAGAGAAATTAAGGTGCTTGCCCACAGGCACAGAGTAGAGATTTGAACTCAGGTCCTCCCCATAATAATGGGCTAACACAACTTTAGGTTAGTCTCTCTCCAGATGCCACTGGGGGTCTACTTTTGGGAAACAGGTACACTTGTTATCTGACGTGTCAAGGATGAGAAGATTGGCCATTACCTGAGTTCTTTCCATTATGACAGGGGCCGCCAGATCAATGGCCTGAGAGATGCTCTCCAGTCCTGAGAGAGCCCCAAAATAACCTAGGCACCTTTGAAAAAAATCTGGACTTCCTGCCTCTACTAGGCAGAATTTTTGAGTGGATCCTAGAATCTTTTTTTTTTTCTAAAAAAGCTCCCAAGAAACCATATTAGATGGAATATATAGAGGCAAACATTTTAAAATTTGAATTTCACTGTAAGAAAAGTCAATACACAGATGATAGACGGGGAGACACAGATGCGACTCCAATGGCAGGTAGTGGATGTGTTGCTTAGGGCAGCTCTGACTGCTTTATAGATAAACTCATCACATGCTATGGCTTCCCGCAATAGAAATGAATCGCTCAGTTATCTTGAGTCCATGGTGGGTGAAACTGTCAAGCAGCTCTTCTCTAGGCAGAAATTCAGGAATGCAGAGTCTTCCCATCACTGACACCTGACTGCCCAGGCTGTTGGAGAAAGGAGGAGTACGGAGGCTCACAGTGGGGCAGTTTTACGGGCCCAGCCTGCTTCCCTGACATTCCTACGTACACCTAAGCACAGGGGAGGCTGGAGCATGTCATCTGGCTGCTCCTAGGAGGGTGAAGAAAACTGCTAGCCTGCCACTACCCCAAAGGATTTATAATAGCAAAAAGGCAAACAATGCAATTAAAAATGCGCAAAGGATAAGGACAGACCATTTGCAGAAACACAAATCCAAATGACTAATGAGCATTAAAAGATGCTCGAGCTCTCTGGAACACAGGGCGATGTAAAGAAAAGGAACAATGCGCTATTACTTTCCACTCATCAGACTGACAGAAGTTAAGGGGCCTTAACACCTACTACTTACTGGTAGGAAGTAGGAGAGAATACACTCGTGCAGTGTTGGTGGAAATGGAGATTGGTGCCACATTTTGGAAAACCATCTGGCGTTAGTAATTATTTAAAGATTTATTTATTTTATTTGAAAGGCAGAGTTAGAGGGAGAGCGAGAAAGATCTTGCATCCTTTGGTTCATTCCTCAAATAGCTGCAACAGTTGGAACTGGGCCAGACCGAAGCCTGGAGGTTCATCCAGGTCTCCCACATGGGTGCAGGCACCCTGTGCTTGGGCCCATCCTCTGCTGCTTTTCCAGGTGCATCATCAGGGAGCTGGATTGGAAATGGAACAGCCAGGACTTGAACTGGCGCCCATATGGGATACCAGCACTGCAGCTGGCCCCCTGGCATTAGTAATTAAAATTAAAAAAAACATTGTTTCAACCTAGAAATTCCATTTCAGGGAATCTCTGTCATAGAACAAGAGCAATGTCTGGATATATGTCTTTGGGTAGTTATTGCAACCTTATTCACATTGTCAGAATTAGGACAAATAGTTCCCATCAAAGAGGAATAGTTTCACAAATCGTAATTGTCACTATTAAGGAATATTTTTCAGTTTTAAGAAAGGCGAGTAGGAGGTATTTCCACGTGGTATTATCAAATGAGAAAATCCAAAGTAAGAGAAATGTATGTGGTTCCTTTTTAAAAACAGATAAACCAGGGTTGGCATTTGACCTAGCAATTAAGATGCTGGTTGAGATGCCTGCATCTTCTATCAGAAGAGCCGAGGTTCGATTCCTGGCTCTGGCTCCCAATTCCACCTCACTGACCCCGGGAGGCAGCAGGCAATGACGCAAGGAGCTGGGTCTCTGCCACCTACATTGGAAACCTGGGTTGTGTTCCTGGTTCCAGCCCTGGGCACAAACTGGCCAATGTGGGTAGCTGGGGAGTGAACCAACAGATGGGAACTCTCCCTTTCTGTCTGTTTCTGTCTTTCTCTCTGTGTCTATGTCTATCTGTGGGCATCTTGAATAATAATAAAAAGCAGAAATCAAACAGTATTTTCTATATCCTTTTTAAGCTTCTCCTCTGTCCTTCATTGTCATTGTCATCATCATCATCATTGATTTCTGCCTGTCTGTATTTCTGTGTGATTAGTGAACACAGAGCAAGGTTATTAACGTTGGTGACTTGGAACAAAGAGTGTGAATGAAAGGGGATGGAGCGGGCCTGGCATTGTGGCATAGGTTAAGCTGCTGCTTGCAATGCTGGCATCCCATGTGGGCACCTAAGCCATCTCCCTGTTAATGTGCCTGGGGGAAAGCAGCAGAAGATGGCCCAAGTCCTTGGGCCCCTGCACCCATGTGGAAGACGTGGAAGAAGCTCCTGGCTCCTGGCTTTGGCCTGGCCCAACCATAGACATTGCAGCCATTTGGGGAATGAACCAGCAGATGGAAGATCTCTTTCTCCTTCTCTTGTCTCTCGCCCTGACCCCTGTAACTGGGCCTTTCAAATAAGTAAAAGTAAATCTTAAAAAGAAAAGGGGCAGGGGCAATGAAGGAGGAACAAGCAGGTAACCTCCCCTTCTTGCAATTTAGAGAGGCAACAGTAAACAAAAACAGCATATGATAAGACTCCATGAAAGTTATATGCACATTTATTATATCCATACAGAAATGCATGAATTTATGGTCATTAATGTAGCAGTAATTGTTATCTCAGTGTGGAATTTGGGGTGAGATTTTTTTCCTTTCTTTTATCTTGAAATATTTTAAATTTTAGAATACATAAAACTTAGATAAATGGTGGAAAACCTGTGGAGAAAAAAACAAGCTTCCTGGATCATGATGGTAATAAACCAGGCTTCCTCACAGGAAGCTCAAAAATGGAATTTCAAGCATCAGAACGCAGAGTGTGGGAACCATTCGTGGGTGAGGAAGCTTGCTGGGACCCAGAGACCCCTGCCAAGGATCCCTTCTCCTTGGAGGTATGAAGACTGGCTTTGAGGGGGGATGGTGATCACCTGGGGTGGGAAGGGTCTTCCTCTGTTGGGGCAGAGCCTGGGGAATGTGAGGATCGAGTCCCAGTAGGCATCCGTTGGAGTTTAATTGTAGGCTCCTAGCATCTGGAGACTCTAGGTTAGGAACATGGTACCTGATGGAGAGGTTGCCGACAGAAAGGCAGGGATGCTCCGAGGTGGAGCGGTGGGAGCCTTGGATCCAAGCAGTTTGGATGGAGGCAGTGCACTCACTACCTGTGTGACTTCAGGCCATCACTCCACCTGCCTGGGGCTGCTGCAAGGAAGGCAGCAGGTGCTGTGGATGCAGGAGGTGGCCCCGCCACTTCTGTGTGTGTCTGAGTTTGAAGGGAAGCTTAGGTCACAGACTTGGTGGGAGCTCCTTGCACAGCGTGGTATGGAATGGAGGAGCCAGAAGCCAGGACTTTTGAGGAGAGACGCTGGGGCAAGCCTAATCCGAGAGGCTCCAGGTCATCTGTCCCTCCCTTGCCTACTTGACCCTCTTCTCTCTCCTACTCCTTCGGTAAATTCTTGTGGGTTTGAATATCCTTCGGTAAATTTTTGTGGGTTTGAATAAGGTGGGTGCTAAGGACCAAATGTGCCCTTCCCAAGTTCATATGGTGAAGCGCCGAGCCCTGCTGTGGCTTATATCTCCAAATATGGAGATACCAGCGAGCTCTCTTTCCGTGTGCGAGCACCAGGGAGAGGCCATCCGAAGAGGCAGCACGAAGGCAGCGCTCTGCAAGTCAGGGAGAGAGCCTTCCCAGGAACTGGAAGATGTCGGACCTTGATCTTGGAGTCTCCAGCCTCCAGAACTGTGGGAAATGCATTCCTGTTGTTTAACCCATTGGAGTGACAGGCTGAGCAGACTAATAGGGTGAGGCTGTAGCTGTAAACAAGGTTCCTCCATCCCACTGACTACCAAGCACTCAAGATTTGCTACTAGGACCCACTTATGTTTACTTTGGACTTTGCAGTGTTTCGAAAAATTTAGATTTCTATCTTCTCTTGAAAGTTCAGGGTCACCCTGAGCCTGCATTTCCACATGGAAGCCACTGGGCAGCGCTGCAGAACAGCTGCCACCTCCAGAGATCCTGGGAGCTCTCAGCTCACCACTTCTCCCTATTGCCTGCTTGCTCAGCCTGACGCCCTCACTCAGGTCCTCTGTTTTTTTTTTTTTTTTTATATTCCAGGCATAAGGTTCCTTAAAAAAGCACACCCAAATTTATTTATTTATTTTTAAAGATTTATTTTATTTATTTAAAAGACAGAGTTACAGACAGAGGTAGAGACAGAGAGAAGTCTTCCATTTGCTGGTTCACTCCCCAATTGGCCACAACGGCCGGAGCTGAGCCAATCTGAAGCCAGGAGCCAGGAGCTTCTTCTGGGTCTCCCACGTGGGTGCAGGGGCCCAAGCACTTGAGCCATCTTCTACTGCTGTCCCAGGCCATAACAGAGAGCTGGATCGGAAGAGGAGCAGCCGGGACTAGAACCGACACCCATATGGGATTCCGACACTTCAGGCCAGGGCTTTAACCTGCTGCACCACAGTGCTGGCCCCTTATTTATTTATTTGACAGGCAGAGTTACAGAGACATAGGGAGAGACAGAGAGAGACACTCCCTAAATGGTTGCAACGGCCAGGGCTGCCAGGCCAAAGCCAGAAACCTGAAACTCTATCCAAATCTCCTGCGTGGGTGGCAGGACCCAGATACTTGAGCCATCATTTGCTGCTTTCCCAGGCATGTTAGCAGGGAGCTGGATTGGAAATGGATCAGCTTGGACTCGAACCAGTGCTCATATGGGATAGTGGTGTCCAGGACAGAAGCTTAACCCACTGCTCTACAATGCAGGCCCCTGAACTTCCTTTTTTATGTTTGTAGATGTGCACTATCATGAACCTCTCTGACACCCCGTGCTAGCCAGTGAGTCGGGTTACCTCAGACTATGTCCAAAGCCAGGATGTGAAGGTCGCTTGACACCATTTTGTGTCAGAGACTCAGGGAATTTCAGGGCTGGCAGGGATTTGGAATTCCCATTTCCAGTGAGGAAATGGAAACCCAGGTCCCATAGCTGGAAGTCAGAGCCAGGAGGAGAGCTAGAGTTGCCTTATGCTTACTTTGCCGCCCTGATACATTGAGCTATTATTATTGTTATTATTATTACTATTATCTTGCTAGAAAAAGAAAAGTAGCAGTTTGTGATATAGATTTGGGAAATCACTGTCATGTGATGTTAACACACATTCAAGCCCCTTTCTTCACACTGTCAGTGGAGTCATCAAAAGAAAATCACTGGAAAGCATTAGCCATGAATTATGGCTTCCAAGCCCACAGCACAGATGGCCACTGGCAAGCTGAAATAAAATTGGAAGAGATTAAAACTCATTTTGTTTTCCAGGCCCTGATAATAAAAAATTCTCGGTGCAGATGAGAGCTCGAGTTCAGTCTCCGCCCCCTAATTATTAAACAGAAGCAGAACACAACAAAAATAGAAATGAATGCAGAAATCTGCTCTGGTTTCTTCTTTTGTGTACCAATGTTTTTGTTGGTTGAATCACATTATAGAGTGTCTGTTACAATGGCTTATCTGTGGAGGCTCCAAAGTAACTATTAAGCATGTGAAGAGACGGTCATAAAGCAGGATCATGTAAGAGCCACATCTCTTTGGATTGCTGTACCCCCAAATTGGTGGTGGGAAGAGTAATTGAGCATGAAATCCATTAGAAGATGAACAAGATGAGAAAGCATGTCGCCAGACCTGCTGGGTTCAAATCCCAGCTCTGTCAACAGCTAGCAAGTTTGCCTTTGGGCAAGACATTGTTGGTTCTTTATCGTTGAAACAAAGATGATGACACTGGTCCCTGCTTTCCAGGGTTATTTTAAGGACTCAGAATAACTAAGTCTTAGGGTCTGGCTTCATAACTGCTCGTGGACCTTTGTGGCAGGTGACGCAAACTCTTGTCTTGGCCAAACTTGAATTAGGCTCCTCTGAGCTGCTTCTCAACTTGAGTTTGACCTTGAGGTTCCAAGTCTGTCTATTCTTGCCAAGTCCAGCGTTAGTAAGAATTTTGTTAAATCAGTTTAGAGAGAATCCCCCATCCATGATAACTGATCCCCCTGGTTGTCCTTCAGCAATAATTTTGTTCAGTTAGTTCAGCAAGAATCCCCTTATCCTTGATGTCTCTCTTAGTAATTTTCTATATCCACTGACACCTCCTGCCCTGCTCCTGAGTTATAAATTCCCACTTGTCCTTATATTTGGAGTTGAGCTTGATCACTTTCTGCTATTGCAATACCCCTTTCACAATAATCAGGAATAAAGTTTTCCTTACCCATTAAACAAATATCACAACAATTTTTCCCTTAACACAGGAGAGGAGGATGTTGTGGAGACTGAAGACTCAGTGCATTTGAGAGGATTCCCTGGTGGGGTTTTGTTTTCAGGGAGATGAAAATGTGGCAGAAGGCAGGTGTGAGAGATTGGAGCTGGCTGCCCGAGCACCCTCGCAGGGTATCTGCAACCCAGTGCAGTCACTGAGGCCCAGAGTCTCACCCTAGCTTTGCAGATTTAGAAGTTGAATCCGTCAAAGCAAGCAAGAGTCAAGCAGCTGCTAGGGTGTGAAGTTCAAATCTCACAAAGACCTCTGTTGCATAGATACCTGTGTTGCTGTTTTCTTCCTAGTTGTTACAGGACCCCGATCAAGTCATTTAATCCTCAGCTCTCAGTTCTTCTGTCCAGTACGGATAAGAAAGGCTTTCTTTCAGATGTTCTGATGACCTTAGATAAAATATGCTGAAAGTCTGGAATAGCTAAGCAGCCAATAAATAGTCTCTGTGCACTAAGTGTGGACAACTGAATCTAATCATCAATGCTCACAAAGGCCAGATCTATAAATGAGGATGTGAATTAGCTAATTCACAGGGAGTGCAACACTTCCAGGTATTAGAAGACTGACAGCCACACTCCAGGAATCTTGCTTTCCTCATCACATTTCCTGGGACACTGAAGGCTGCATGGTGAGCAGGAAGTGTACCCAGCAGGAGTAACACAGCCTCTGGTGCCCTGCCCAAGCTCCCTAATTTCATTGTACACAACTGAAGCTTGCCCGCTGTAAATGCCTGCGACTCCCTTCTTTCTGGCTGTGTGAACGTTCTTAAGCCAAACACGATTAATAGGAAAGAACCTGAGAGTTACTGCTGCTAGAGGCAGCCCTTAATTGACTGGCTCCTACTCTGAGATAACCCTGGGGTATGTTCTGCATTGTCTCATAGAGATCCACATCAGAATAAGTATCAGTTGTCCAATGTAACACACCCTTATTCCTTTCTTCCCTCCCCGCCTTGTTTCCCCACCCCTGTCTATATTGCTTGGGGCCACCTCTTGAATAAACTACTTGCACATGAGTCCTTACTTCAGGAGCTGCTTCAACCTAACATACAGACTGCCGATCCTACAGGTGTTCCTTGCTGTGACGGAACCTCTGGAATGGGTCTGAAAGGTACAGCCATACATGCCCTTTGGTGTGATGGCATACCAACTTCATGTAAGTGGGTAAAGACAGTCTCCTCCAGGGAGTCATCTGTGTGCCATCTCCGAGCTGTGGATTGTTCAGTGGTCAACAGATGTGGTCCATTTGGAATCTACTGCATGGATCTTCATTCTCAGCACTTTCCTCCCTTATCTTGTGGTTCTAGGGTTTCCCTCTTGAAGGGTTCCTAGCCTCAATTTAGAGGCAGCTAAGCTGGGGATTTGGATCTTGGGGGCATCTGAGTCGAGGAGAAGCTACCAAGGTATTCCTTGCTAGGAAGGACAAGGGGAAAATCTGAAAACTGTGTGGAGATGAGCAAATATGGTAAGGGGGTAGGAAGGTGATCTTTGCTCCCTGAAGTGAATCTAGAGATGGGAGCAGTGGAGAGCTGATGCAAGAAAGGGAGTTGATGGTGTTGAGCTCAGGAAGTGTCCAGAGTCTTTACATGCACTCTGTCATTTCACTTTTGTACAAGTCTGTGGTTAGGCATGGTTACCCAATTTCACAGATGAGGGCCTGGAGTCAGAACAGGTACATGACTGTCCGAAGCCCACTGGCTGGTAGGTGCTGGAGCTGGGGTTGGAGACTGGTGTTCATGTCTTCCCTCCTGGTGCTGGCGAGCTTGATGAGTGACAGGTATGGAGCAGTCATCTGAAGGCTGCATGAGGAGCAAGGAGCACACCCAGCTCCATGGAGGATGAAGGGTGGAATGTAGGGGTTTTAAAGGAGGGAAAGGGATCTCACCCAGGGTCACGCACACAGTCTTGGAGGAGTGAGAGGGGCTGAGGATCTCACTTCACTGAGCTGGTATGTTGGGCAAAACCTTGATGAGGCTCTGGAAGATGGAAGAGGAAATGGTGTGTGTGTGTGTGTGTGTGTGTGTGTGTGTGTGTTGGGAGAGTGGAGAGGGAGAGCCGGAGGATACATTTTCTTGCCCCCTGAGCTGACTTCAGGTTCACAGACTCAGTGGTCTATTGGAGATGACGCCACTCTCCTGTGTGTGTGAGGAGGCCAGCACTGTGCAGGGTGTGCTCTGTCCAGGAGCCCCCTCAGCAGCAGGGTAGAACAGCACCTGAGCTGGAGGTGTTGTCCAATCAGAGCTCATCAATTTGCAGGTGAAAATGAAGTCTAGGGAGGCCAAATTTATTTGCTTGAATTCATTGAAAAACGATGAGGTCAGAAACTGGATATCTTGACTTAGTAATGGATCCGGTAAATTGATATTGAGCATCTGTGTGGTGCCAGCACTGGACCAGGCTCCAGACTCGATGGCAACTCACCTTCCATGAACCTTTTAGAACCCTACCTTCTCCATCAGAGCACAGAGTCCATTTCTTCTCTGTTCCTTTCCAGCATACCCCTGAGCAACTGCTATTCTCCAGGCCCTGTCAGGGGTGGGTGGAGCAATCAAGGAGGTCTCTGCACGTGGTGATCATAACGGGGTGCCCTCAGCTGTCCCTAGGCCACCCTGGTGGCCATGCCCATCTGTGCTCACTGCCTGCCCCCACCAGCCCTTGCTCACCTTCCCAGCTGTCTGCCTCTTTCCCTCTGCCCTTCCACATCCATGTTCCTAGCGTTTGTCATTCACAGCAGCAGCCTCCAGTTTCCTCGCTCTGCCAACTTGCTTTTGGGCCAGCTCCAGTCTGACGCTTTCCAAAGATTAAGCAGCTCGTCCAAGGTTACGTGGCAATTCCCAGTGTGGGCTCAGGACTTTGGACTCAAGATGGATTCACTCAGAATGGGAGGGACCTGTTTTTCTTTTTCTGATAAATTGCCAGAAATATCATATATCCTGTATACACATCCCTTAATTGAGCTTTTACAATAAGCTAAAATGCCTTGTGTTTTTCATCCACTGGTGTTGGCCAAAAGGACAGAGACGTATTGTCTTTCTTGCACGTCGCTAGCTTGCCTTTCAAGACTTTGTTTTTGGCCCATCAGGGAAAGCTAAGTTGGAGTTTCAGCCCCACCCCTCGGCAATGCTGTGACTTTGCCTCAGTTTCCCTTTGGTACAGCTTGAAGCTGTTAGCCTCCACGCTTGTTCGCATGGCTCGCATGTGACTGTGCACAGCAACTGTTTAGTACATGTCAGTTTCCTGCCCTCTGTGCCGTTCTCACGGAGAGCTGCGTCCCTCCTCCTTTTGTTCTGCTTGTGATCACGGTCCTTACCCTTTGTGCTGGGGATGGAGATGGGCTCTGAGAAGCCAGGTTTGGCTCATTTTGTCCGAGTGGGGGCTCTGCAGGAACCTGAAGGGCCTAAGGAGGGGCCGGCGTCTCCACCTGCCTCTGTGTGGAGTGGTTGCTGGTCTCTGGGGGAGCCCCCAGCCCAGTCTTGAGAAGGGGACGTTTGTGGCCCCTCTCTGGACCCCAAGGTAATGTACTCTCTTTCTTGGTCTGCAGGGAAGCCAAACAGGAAGTGAGCACTGTCATGTGGGCCACCTAGAACCACCTGCCAGCAGGCAGGGCTCAGCTCTGCATCGGTGTGTGCATCTAAGTATGTGTATGTGTGTGTCTGTGCAGGCACTTCCTCACAGCTCCTCAGAAGACCTGGCGGCCGAAGGGCAGGGACATAAAAGAGGAAGGACTTAATTCCAGCCAAGGGGAGCAGAAGGCCTCAGGGTGAGGGCGAGGGCGAGGGGGCTGAGCAATTTCTACTTTGAATCTGTGGCACCCATGGGACTCACTCCCAGCTGGTTGTCAGGTGCCTGATGTGGGCAACAGGGCAGCTTTGTGCTGCCTGGGGATGGGGGTCAGCCAGGCTCTGGAGCCATGAAAGTCATTTTGACCTTGGTCTGTGTAGCCGCCAGTCTCTGATCTCAGAACCACAGGTTCAGAGGGGCTGAGGGGCAGAACTTAAAGTAGAAAACTAGCACAGGGCAGCTGTGTGGGGTCGGTAGCCTGAGTGCCATCAGACATCAACGCTGCCTCGAAGCCTAGAGCTGCCCAGGGAGGGCTGGGAGTCCCTCCTGCCTTTCCAGGCAAGCCACCTAGGGAGGCTTGTACTCTCTTGCCTGTACTCTCTTCACACACTGTCCTTGTAACCATTCCTAGTCTAAGCACCAGCTTTTCTCATTCTCCCACGGGAATGTTTTGTCCACCTGTGAAACTATACTTAATAATACCTCGTCAGCCCGGGGACCAGGAGACTCTGTCACAATACAAATCGTATTGAGTCTGTGGCTAATAGTGGCTTTGCCTATTGCTGCTAAGTGCACATGTTCCCATATTTATATGTCTGCTGGGTGGGTCTCCAGAAATCTCTACACCCTATAATTCAGGGTGTGGGGGACGGTGTTGAGGAAAGGCTGCTCCTTGGTTTTCACTGTGGAACAATAAGGTCTGAACACTTGTAGGCTCTAGGATTGGCCATAGCTCCAGCTCTGATTTCAGAAGATAGGAGAACTCCAGAACTCCCAACAATTTCCCCAACACCCGAAAGCTTAGTTCTCTTAGTTGTAGATCCTTATGATCCTTGTTTGTAACCCCAGGGTCTAGCAGAGTATGTGGCCTGAGTAGCAGGGGTTTAATAGCTATCAGTTGAACAAAAGAGATTTGGGGAATGCTATTGGCTGTGCCTTCTATAGTGTGAAGGACCGTTCCATCCTTCCCAGGAAGTGAGCAGGGCGGGTGCTGGCCAGGCTGATGGAAGAGAGCTTTTGTTAGCTTGGGAGTTGGTCTTCATCAGACCCTACTTAGCCCTTCAGTTGGGATGCCAGTTGTGTATGACTTAGTTTAAGCACTTTCAGGAGCCCATAAAAGGCAGCCACATGTGGCCCACCTTGGAAGTTCAGGGAAGAATGCTGTCTCCCACCCATGGGTCTCAGTCTCTCTGGGTCTGTACATATTTCCAGGTCACTGAAGCTGCCTTTCTCGTATGCAGCCTTGGCATGGAGTGGCTGCTGGCCCAGGGCTCGCAGGGCTTCACGGGAATCTGGAAGGGCTGTGGATGTGTCCCTGGTGATGTGACATAGCTCCCAAGTTGGGAAAAATGGTAATCAGGGAACAGGAGTGTCCCCTGCTGACCTCCAGGAGGCAGAGAAGGAGGGCAAGTAGGTGCGTGTCCCACTCTGCCTGCGGAATTTCTTTCTCTTTCCCGGAAGAAAGTGGCAAAGGCTGTCAATCCCATTAGGCTCAGCAGGAAGATTGCTGCGAAGGCCCCACTGCTCAGCGTGAAGTGGAAACTTGGCGGATGGGCACTAGCTCACAGGCCCTTAGACCTGTCCCTGGAGACAGTCTGCTCTGGCCTCTCATTTGAGAAGTGTGCTGCTTAATTTCCAAACAGCTGAGGATTTTCTTATGGGAAAAAAAAAAACAACAACATATTTATGAAGATGTAATTCACATTCCATACACTACACCAATTTAAAGCATGCATTTCAATGGCTTGGTGTATATATATATATATATACACACACATATATATATATGTATGTATGTTTTTTCAAAATGGTAATAAAATACCCCATTTTAACCTTTTTAAAACTATATATACAGTAGCATTAATTGCATTCACACTGTGATATGAACATCACTATTCTTTTTTTTCTTAAGATTTTTAAAATTTATTTATTTGAGAGATGGAGTTATAGACAGTGAGAGGGAGAGATAGAGAGAAAGGTCTTCCGTCCACTTTTTCACTCCCCAAATATCTGCAATGGTCGGAGTTGTGCCAATCCGTAGCCAGGAGCCAGGAGCTTCTTCCAGTCTCCCACATGGGTGCAGGGGACCAAGGACTTGAGCTATCCTCCATTGCTTTCCCAGGCCATAACAGAGAGCTTGATTGGAAGAGGAGCAACCGGGGCTAGAACCGGTGCCCATATGGGTTGCTGGCCCTCAGGCGGAGGATTAACCTGTGCCACAGTGCAGGCCCCACCACTATTTTCAAAACTTTTTCATCACCCCAAACAGAAAGTCTAATAAGTGTTAAACAGGAATTTCCCTCTCCTTTCAACCTCCAATGGTCTCTATTCTGTCTTCTGTCTATGAAATTGCCTACGATTATTTATTTTTTGTGTCTGCCTTATTTCACTTAGCAGTGTTTCAGAGTTCATTCATGTTGTAATATATATCAGAATTTCGTTTCTTTCTATGGCCAAATAATATTCCATACTCTGGGTGTTTGAATACACACACATGCCACACTGTTTATCCATTGATCTGTTGATGGAAAAATCAATTGTTCCACCTTTTGTCTGTTGTGAATAACGCTGCAGTGAACACTGATACACACAAGTGCCTGAGTCCCTGCGTACAGTTCCTTTGAGTAAATGTGGAGGAGTGAAATTGCGATATTATGCTAATTCTATGTTTAGTTGTGTAAGGAGCCACCGAGCTGTTTTCCACTGGAGCAGTGCCATTTTTTATTCTCATTAACAGTGCATAAGAGCTCCAATTTTTGCACATCCTTGCTAACACTTTTTTCCATGGTGTTGATTATAGCCATTTTAGTAGTTAGGTAGTGATATCTTATTTTGATTTTGGCCTGTATTTCCCTAATGATGAAAGATATTGAGCATTTTTTTGTGAATTTATTGGAAGTTTATTTTTCTCCTTTTAATTATTTTTTATTTTTAAGTATTTATTTTCATTTTATTTGGTTTATTCCCAAATGACTGCAATATCCAGATCTGGACCAGGCCAAAGCCAGGATCATTTAACTCAGTTTGGGTCTCTAATGTGGGTGGAAGAGACCTAAGTGCTTGAGTCATCATCTTCTGCCTCCGAAGACGAGCATTAGCAGGAAACTGGATCAGAAGCAGAGGAGCTGGGACTTGAACCTATGCACTCTGACACTGGATGTGGGTGTCCCAAGCGGCAACTCAACAGCTGCACCAAACACCCATCTTCCATTTGTATGTCCTATTTGGAGAAATGTCAGTTTGGGCTCTTTGCTCATTCAAAATTTTAATTTTTTTTCTACTTAACAAAAATTTTGTTTTATTATATACAACATGATGTTTTGATTATGTACAATGGTTAAATCAAGTTAGTTAACATGTATTACCTCATATACCGTACATTTTTTGTGATGAGAACACGAAATCTGTAATTTTCAAGAATATGTTGCATTATTTTTTCTTTTTATTTCTTCTTTTTTTTTAAGATTTTATTTATTTGAGAGGTAGAGTTACAGACAGTGAGAAGGAGAGATAGAGAGAAAGGTCCTCTGTCCATTGGTTCACTCCCCAAATGGCTGCAACTGCCTGAGTTGTTCTGGTCCAAAGCTAGGAGCCTCTTCTGATCTCCCATGCGAGTGCAGGGGGCCAAGGACTTGGGCCATCTTCTACTCCTTTCCCAGACCATAGCAGAGAGCTGGATTGGAAAAGGAGCTGCTGGGACTAGAACTGGTGCTCATATAGGTTGCTGGCGCCGCAGCCAGAGGATTAACCTACTGTGCCACCGCGCCGGCCCCAAAGAATATGTTGCATTATTAACCATAGTTACCACATTGTACCACAGATCTATTGAGTTTATTTTACTGTCTTTTTATTACTAATTCTATCTTAAATCTTATTCTGCTGTGGTCAGGGCACATAGGCTAAATGACTGCAATCCTTTGAATTGTGCTAAGACTTGCTTTATAGCCCCATATAAATGCAGAAGTTTGGAAAAACTTGGGGAAGAATGTGTATCCTACAGTTATTAGGTGCAAAATTCTTTGTAAGTTAATTAGGTCAATTTTTCATGTTGTGCTGTTTACATCTTGGATATCTTGGGGATTTTTCCCCCTGCTGTTTCTATTACTTACTAAAGAGAGATGTTAAATCAACCACCATGACTGGCTTGTCTATTTGTCTTTAATTTTGTCCAATTTTGTTTCATGTTTGAAATTGTTATTAAATGCAACCAAATTGAAATTATTATAGCTTCCTGGAAGATTGAATTTTTCTCATTTTGCATATTCTTCTTTATCTCTAATAATGCTTTTGTCAAAACATCTACTTTGCTGGAGTGTTAGCCCCAAAGTTGTCCTTAGGTCTGTATTTATGTCCTATAGGTTAAACATCCCTAATCCAAAATTTGCAAATCTGACACTTTTTAGCACCGATGTGACACTCCAAAAGTTTCTGATTTTGCAGTATTTTGGATTGTGGGATTATGGATGTACGACTGGTAAAATCTATGCAAATATTCTGAGCTCTGAAAACGCTCTGAAATCTGAAACCCTTATGATCTCATGCATTTCAGATAAGGGCTATTCAAACTGGGTCTTTTCCCTTCCTTTATTCGACCTTCTTGTATTCTGAGCATTAAATGTGTCATTTAAAAGCAGTATCTAGTAGGGATTTATGACAGTTTCTTTTCATTGATTTTTTAGTACTATTTACATTGAATATAATTACCAATATATAGAGTTAATTCTGTCATCTTACTTTTACTGTTTGATTTTATCCCATCTTTTAAAAAATTTTCCTCTTGTCTGTTGCCTTCTTTTGAATAAATCAAGTATTTTAAAACATTTTTATATTTTTGAAGTGACCAACCCAATGGCATTTAGCACCTTCACAATGTTTCACAAGCAACACTTCTGTCTGATTTCAGACATTTTCATCACCCCACAAGGAAATCCCAGACCCATTAAGCAGTTGCGTCTCATTTCCGCCTTTCCCGTGCCCTTAGTAACTGCGTGTCTGCATCCTGTCTCAATGGTCTGGGCGTAAATGAAGTACTTTTATCATTTCCTCCTCCATTAGCTAGTTAGTTCCACATTTTACCCATCCTTTAGTGGTTGCCTCAGCAATTGCAACACACATCCGTGACTTCATAGATTTAACCATAAATTCATATTTTTATTATTTCCAGGGCAAGGAACATATTTGAAAAACAGACTCCATTTTTTTTTGTCCTCTCGATCCTGTGCAGCTGCCAAAAGCTGAGGTTAACTCTCTAAACTTATAGGCACCATTTTATGCGTGGCCTCTTAGCCCCTCACCCCAAACTGCTTATGAATCAGCAAATGCATTGTGGGGGGAAGTGCAGGCGGGCTGTGGGACTTGCTTCGGCGTGGTTCCCTTCTCTCTGGGATCCCATCTCTTCAACTCTGGCTGCTAAGGCATCTCTCCAATACTTTGAAACATTTTTTTGGGGTGGCCTTTTACTTCTGTACAGCTTTTGTAGATGTTCTTTGTAGGACGGTTGGTTTCCCAGCAAGCTTCTCTGCTATTTTCAAGAGCAGAAATCTGCCTCCCTCATCTTGCGGCAAGGAGAACAGAGGTCTGGAGAGAAGGGGCTTGTTTAATTTCATGCTGCTAATTAAGGTGGGGCTGGAACTGGGGCTCGGGTCTCCCGATGCCCATTCAGTGCTGTCCACCAAGGCAGGTGGGGCAGCCAGGTGACCTTAGCCCATCGACACTCATCCAAGCCATTGTTGCTCCCTTCAGAAGGTATTTCTTGAGGACTTGCTCTGTGCTGGGTACTGGGCAAATGTCCATCCTTGCCCAGATTTATTGTAGTTTTCTTTGTATTTGCCCTACTTTGGTTCATACAATGTCTTGAATCTATAGTTTAAGGTTTTATGATCAGTTTTTGAAAATTTTTCTGCCATTTTGTCTTCAACTGTTTCTTCTTCCTCATGTTCTATGTCCTGTTCTTTGGAGACTCTGATTATGTGTATGTGATACCTTCAAGAAGCATGCAACCTTGGAGTTGGAGTCAGAGGTAGGCAAGTACTTTATTTTAGAATAGGCTTAGCCGCATGTCACAGAGACACAAACAGTGGCTCCCAGAACACAAGTTGCTCTTTCGCTTCACAAGCCAGAGCTTGGCATCCGTGTGTGGTACGGCAGCTCCTTCCACTGGGTGTCGCCTTCACCTGCTGGAACCCCTTGGCTTGCTGCATGGAGAAAGCAGAAGTGCGTAACTTCTCTATTCAAAGTTCCAGCTGGTGAGGCTGGTGTTGTGGCCTGGTGGGTTGAGCCTCCACCTGCAACACAGGCAGTGCATATGGGGCTGGTTCTTGTCCTGGCTGCTCCACTTCTGATCCAGCTCCCTGCTAATGTGCCGGGGAAAGCAGTAGAAGATGGCATGAGTACTTGGGCCCCTGCCGCCACATGGGAGATTCAGACAGAGTTCCAGGCTCCTGGCTCCTGGCTTCGGCCTGGCCCAGCCCCGACTGTTGCAGCAATTTAGGAAGTTAACCAGCAGATGGAAGATCTCCCTCTGTATCTCCTCTCTCTGTGTAGCTCTGCCTTTCAAACAAATAAAAAGTAAAATCTTTAAAAAACAACAACAAATAGTTCCTCTCTGAAAGTTGTATACTTTCTTTCACATCCTATTTGGGATGAGATTTGGTCACATGGGCACAAGTACCTGCAAATTTGGGGAGTCTTTCCCCAGATGGTCTCAACAGCCCAGACTGGGCCTGGCAGAAGCCAGGAGTCAAGCTCCATTCAAGTCTCCCATGTGGGTGGCAGGGGCCCAAGTACTTCTCAGGTACACTCGCAGGGAGCTGGATCAGACTTGGAGTAAATGGACTAGAACTGCCTTTCCACATGGGAGATGCAGGTGTCCCAAATGGCGGCTTACCCCTCTGAGCACAGCACCCACCCAGGCTAGTCACTATTCTGTTTTTTTTTTTTTCTTTATTTAAGATTTTATTTATTTATTTATTTGAGAGGCAGAGTTACAGAGAGGCAGAGGCAGAGAGGGAGAGAGAGGTCTTCCATTTGCTGGTTCACTCCCCAAATGGCCACAATGGCTGGAGTTACACCTATCCAAAGCCAGGAGCCAGGAGCTTCCTCTGGGTCTCCCACACAGCTGCAGGGGCCTAAGCTCTTGGGCCATCTTCCACTGCTTTCCCAAGCCATAGCAGAGAGCTGGATCAGCCTGCCGTCCTCCCTCCCCTCCATTATTCTAAAGCAAATTCCAGACATTTGCAACATCTGTGCAGATGAGCACTCTGTTAGGATGTAACCAGGATGCAGCTCTCACCACCCATCCAAAGGAATAGCTCCCAAACATCATCCGTTTTCTGTTGGTGTTTTGGTATGCTCATTACCTCTGCAGTTCCCCAGTTTTTTTGAATCAAGACCACACAGGCTTTTCCCTGTAGGTGGGACTGCAGTTTCTACCCAAGACCCACATAATGGGTTGAAACATGTACATACTTTATGCTACAGCTAACTTGAGCATATGTATATGTTACAGTTTCTACTTTTAAGCTATTGATTTGGGCAGTGACGTTAAGGGTTTATTTTTTATTTTTTTGACAGGCAGAGTGGACAGTGAGAGAGAGAGACAGAGAGAGAATCTTCCTTTGCTGTTGGTTCACCCTCCTCCAATGGCTGCCGCGGCCAGCGTGCTGCGGCCAGCGCACCGCGCTGATCCGATGGCAGGAGCCAGGTGCTTCTCCTGGTCTCCCATGGGGTGCAGGGCCCAAGCACTTGGGCCATCCTCCACTGTACTCCTGGGCCACAGCAGAGGGCTGGCTTGGAAGAGGGGCAACCGGGACAGAATCTGGTGCCCCGACCGGGACTAGAACCCGGGGTGCCGGCGCCGCAAGGTGGAGGATTAGCCTATTGAGCCACGGCGCCGACCAACATTAAGGTTTTAACTTGTAATTTTTCTTCACTAGGAACTGGTAAATAGCATCAACATATTCTTTCTATTCTCTGCTACAAATTTCACTTGTTATGAGCTGCAGGGCTTCTTGGGCTCTGGTGCGTTTCTGTTCTATTTTTGTCCTGCAACAGATTGTTACGAGATTATTATTTCCTTCTGTAAATTATTTTATTAATATTTTCACTCATCCACACATTCACACCACAAGTTAATTGAGCATATATTGTCTGGTCAGAGATTGCGATTGACAAATATGGTCTCTCTTGTGTACACTTAAGTTTGACAGACAGACAAAGCGTAAGTGGACAAATAGAACACTTTGCAATTGTGATAAACAGCCATGTGAAGACAAACAAGGAAAATAATAATGGTGGAAACTTTGTTTTTTAAAATATTTTTAAAAATATTTTTTATTGTATAGTAATCTATAAATGTATATATTTTTAGGATTTATTATTTGAAAGAGACAGAGAAAGAGATCTTCTATCTGCTGGTTCACTCTGGAATTGTTCGAAACAGCCAGGTCTGGGCCAGGCCAAAGCCAGAAGCCCAGAATTCCATCTGGGTCTCCCATGTGGTGCAGGGGCCCAAGGACTTGGGCCATCCATTGCTACTTTCCAAAGGAGTTGGATCAAAAATAGAGCAGCTGGGATTCATGCTGGCACTCTTATGGGATGCTGGCATCTTCGCAGGTGGTGGCCCAACCCACCCTGTGCCACAATGCCAGCTCCGGAAAGCACTTTCAAATGTATTTAGAAATGACTTACTTTTACTTCTTTTAAAATCAGCCTTCGTCACTGGTATTTTAAAATAAGATAGCATCTTCCAATATGCTTTGTGCAAACTGTTCGCTACCAGGTACCTCTTGCTCCCCAGTGGCTTCCCTTTAATGGGGACACTGTGGTTTTGCTTCTGTACTTCTTTCATTTGGACACTCTGCTATTCTTCTGATTGGTGGTATTGGTGGTGGTGCCTTTGGTGAAAGCAGTAACTTCCATACTGAGTTCAAGCAGCAAGCACATCTCCCATCAGGCTAACACGGTTCCCATAATACTTGTTGAATCTCCTTTTTTGATGGTGGTTCCATTTTAATTGAGTTTGTACACAGTCACTGACAAATGGAAACACTATACAAGTTTCTACATGAAATAAAGTCCCTGTCCAGCCTCCTCCTTTCACTTTGTAATGAGGATGGCCTCTGGGTGTACTGTCCTCCATCCTTCCCTAAGTGTGTGTGGAAGCTAGGATAGAGTGTCCAATGAAGCCACCCGACAGGCGTTTCGGATGGAGGGTGTCCAGGGCTGGCTTTTTATAAAACCTTCTGTCACGAACATCCAGAGTCTTCCTGTACCACACCCCAGGGCAGAGTGAGCTTTCTTGGAGTTGGCCCACGCTGTTAAATGTTCTTTGAGAAGTTTGCCTTTTGAGCTGAACACAGCTTAGCATATCACTTACTACTTGGCAATTTTTGGAGACAAAAACATAAGTGTGTATGACCATCTTGTCACTGTGGGACTTCTGGCTGTTTTCCAAGTGGAAACAAGCCATGAAGAAGAGGATCTGACGTGATCAAAGTCATCAAATCTGACACGACAGGCTACTGAAAGCAGGTTCAAAGTGGATGCTCAAATGTTTCAGCAGGCACTACAGACACTGGGAACAGTGCAAACAGGCAAAGGTAAATACACTGAAGAATATTAACCATGTAATTACTGGTTTTGTGGTAGAATGCATTTAGTTCAACATTCTCTAAATGTTTCATATCATTTTTGGTATGTATGGACATAATGTTCTGCAATTTTCTGGATTTTTTGTTTGACAGGCAGAGTTAGACAGTGAGAGAGAGAGAGAGAGACAGAGAGAAAGATCTTCTTTCCATTAGTTCACCTCCCAAATGGCTGCTTCAGCCGGCGCATTGTGCCGATCTGAAGCCAGGAGCCAGGTGCCTCCTCCTGGTCTCCCATGCGGGTGCAGGGCCCAAGTACTTGGGCCATCCTCCACTGCCTTCCCTGGGTCACAGCAGAGAGCTGGACTGGAAGAGGAGCAACTGGGACAGAATCCGGCACCCTGACTGGGACTAGATCCCAGGGTGTCGGCGCTACAGGCGGAGGATTAGCCAAGTAAGCCACAGCACCGGCCCAAATTTCTGGATTTTAAAAAATTTATTATTTATTTGAGAGGCATAGAAACAGAGAGAGAGGGAACTTTCAATGTCTATGGTGGGTTGGACTGGATCAGAGCCAAAGATGGGAGCTGGGAACTTAATCCAGGCCTCTAATGTGGGTGGGAGAAGACCAGGTTAAACGCAGGTACACTGATATGGGTCAAGGGTATCTTAACTACTGTCTTAAGTCCTAGGCTGAAGGCCCATGCCATGCAACTTGCTGTTTTGTTTTTTTTAAAATCAGCAATATCTGTAGTCCATACTGTCCTGTCTCATCCCTTGGTAGATTGCATAGTATCTCATAGTTTGAATATTCTGTGCTGTATATAAACTTTCCTCTACTGGTAGACATGAAGAATGCCTCCAACTGTGCACTATTATCAATAATGGTACAACAAATCTATGTGTACAGGTGTCCTTGGGTGGCCATATTCCTAAAGTAGATACCTGAAAGTGAATCTCTGACTCAAAGAGTATGAATTTTTGAAATTCTGATAGACTTGATTAGATTGTCTTCCAAAGACAGTCAAACAAAGCATGATGTACAAAAATGTTCTTTTTGGGGCTGGCATGGTGGCGCAGTGGGTTAAACTGCCACTTCTGACATCTACATCCCATATCAGAGTGCCAGTTCAAGTCCTGGCTGCTCCACTTCCAATTCAGCTTCCTGCTGATGTGCCTGGGAAGGCATCTGATGATGACCCAAGTCCTCGGGCCCCTGCCACCCATGTAGGAGAACCAGGTGGAGTTCTTGGCCCTGGCTTCAACTTGGCCCAGTCCAGGGCCCTTGCAGCCATTTGGGAAATA
Organism: Sylvilagus floridanus; assembly: GCA_949820135.1. NCBI lineage: Eukaryota > Metazoa > Chordata > Mammalia > Lagomorpha > Leporidae > Sylvilagus > Sylvilagus floridanus. The sequence continues at coordinate 59,244,514 of OX463239.1, forward strand.
AACCCGCAAATGGAAGATTGATCGATCTTTGTCTCTGTCTCTGTTTCTCGATTCTTCTCTACTTTCCCTTCCCTCCCTCCCTCCCTCCCTCCCTCTGTCTGATGCTCTGCCTTCAAATAAATAAGTAAAAATTTTAAAGGTGCTCTTTCCTCAGTCTCTTCCACCATTGGGTATTTTCCCGCCTCTACATTTGCCCAATATGGTGAGTCTGACCTAGCATCTTGTTTTCATTTAAATCTCTCTGATCATTAGAGAGGCTGGTCATCTCTTTCATACATGTGTTAACCATTTGCACTTATTCCTAGAAAATTTCATATCAGTATCTTCTGTTTTGTCTTGAGCTGTTTTTTAGTTCTTATATAGATTTGTAAGAGTTCTCATATGGTCGGGTTACTAACCTCTGGATTGTTATATTTATTATAAATATTTTCCAGTTGCTTTTTATTTTCAAATGTTTAACTGTGCTTTTTACTATACAGAATGAAGTGTTTTAATTTCAGGCAGTCAAACATTAAGTCTGTTGATTTTTGCCTTCTTGGGTGTTTTTCCAAAAATTAAGCTCCTTCCTTGACTGTAGGGACTCCAAGTGCTTCCTGTTACAGGTAGCCTACAACCAGAGATGGGGAGAATGAAGTAGGGAAGGAAGGAAGGGTAGAAGACAAGAGAGAAAGAAGAGAAGGCAGAAGAAAAGAAAGAGGGACCAGCACCGTGGCTCACTTGGTTAATCCTCTGCCTGTGGCACCGGCATCCCATATGGGCGCTGGGTTCTAGTCCCAATTGCTGTGGCCCGGGAAGGCAGTGGAGGATGGCCCAAGTGCTTGGGCCTTGCACCCACAGCACTCCAGCCATGGTGGCCCAATGGGGAGTGAACCAACGGAAGGAAGACCTTTCCCTCTGTCTCTCTCTCTCACTGTCTAACTCTGCCTGTCAAAAAAAAAAAAAAAAAAGAAAGAAAGAAAGAAAGAAAGAAAAAAAGAGAAGGTAAAGAGGGAACTAAAGTAAAAAGTCTTAGCAGAACTTGCTGGAGCTCCCTTTTCTGTCTCGGACTTTAAATGGGGCCGTTGCTTTTCCCACAGGTGTAGGAAAGCTACTAGGTGGGATGGGAAAAGTATGTGATTTCTAGGGCAGCCGTCCCTGCTGGCCCCTCTAGCTGTTATCTCCGTAGAAATGTCCCAGCTCCTCAGCTACAACCGCCATTCTTCATAGCCCGACTTTCACAAAAACCAAGACAAAACCTAATGCCCTCTAGGAGAATTTCTTGCCCTGAGGACTTTGACATTGCTGGTGTGAGGGGCACTTGAGCAGGTCTATCTGCCCAGCACAGAATGACTGACTCACAGGGTGTGGAAGTTACTCCCTTGTTCATTGTTCCCTAATCTTTCTCATTGAACCCAGAGAGGTAAGGCAATAATGTTCTCCACACCTACCTAACCCATGCTAATCTCTCTTCAACAGGGAGAAAATAGGTCTCAGGCTTGGGTGCTTTGGCGCACAACTATTTACTAAAAATTTAACAGCATTCTATTGTTTTCATTGTATTAGTTTTCTATGATCACATTCTATTTATAGCAAATGGCTCTGATAGGGAGAGTACAGGTAAAGTTTCTTTTTAAAATACATTTATTCTTAGAATATGTACTAGTCATTCTATGAATATCAGTTATGCTATATATAATTTATTTAATATAAATAACATACGTATTTTTAGAAAATCAGTCAGTAGTAATGCAGATGCAGTAGAATATAACATAACGTGTGCTGATGATATTCCATAGATGGGGTTTGAAAAACAGACCACCTCAGCCCAGATCCACACAGCCTCCCGTCAGCTGGACTCTCCTTGACCCACCCTTACTCAAGGGCCTCCACTGCCTTTTCCTTGCTCCCCGGAGGCCTCATTGCTTCCTGGCCCCAATGCTACTTCACTCCTGCCCCTCTCCTCGCATCCATGCTGACTCAGCCTTCCCATTCTATGTTGGGATATTAATGGGTGCTGCCTATTCCCTGTCATGATGATACACTCATTTTAATAATGACCTTGGGGAGAAAGTAGAAAGAGCCTGTGAGTTCTGTACTCAGGTAGATTTCAGTCCAGTGCCTGTCATGATCAAATGCTAGCTGTGACCATGGGCAAGTCAGTGAACCCAAAAGTGTAAGGTTGGCTTCCTAGGAATTTGGGGCCACATAGTGGAAGAAAGAAATGGATTGTGGCAACATGACCCTGTGTTCTCCCACAATTGACATCAAATAGTCCAGCCCTTCCCAGAGTCCTTCACCAGCCCCCAAAGCCCCCTTCTGTCATTGTCCGGCTGTGAGGGAGGAAGACAGCTTTGCAGAGACACAGGCTGAGCTCCTGAACGAGCCCTCCCTGCGTGAGAACACCGTGTACAACAGCCAGAATGGAGACTGCTCAGAGGTGCATCAGCAGGAGGTGCGTGAGTAAAAGCTGCCCACACTTCCCAGTGGAAACCATACAGCAAGGAGGGGGAAGGGCAACTCACAGCACGAGGTGGAGCAAAAGGAGCCAGTGGAAGAAGAACTGATACTGGAGCGTCCTGAAGCCCAGCACAGAAACGGGCTGGGCTCCCCTGTGCTGTTAGGAGTCTGGATAGCTTTCACCCTGGATGAGGCAATAACACCTGAGAGCCTTCCTTGTCCCAGTTCTTTGGCTCTGGAGGCCACCATGCAACCCAGGCAAGGTGTTCTGGGGACTTACACTCAAGCACAAAGGAGACAGCACAGCAGCAAGAGGTACTGCTGACTGGATGGTGGGTGGGAGCTGAATAGGTTGTGGGTGGGGCAGCGTGGCGACCTCTCCTCAGCCTGTGGCGCTTTGTTCTGCACAGGCACTGTTGGTTTGTTCGCATACCATTGGCCAGAATGGCAGTGTTGCTCTCTGCCACCACCTCCGGAAGATCACTGAGCAGTGGCATCGGGTTATTCTGGGCATATTGGGGAAGTCTCCGGGGGTCCTTTGTGGTTAGGGCCCAGGCACCCCTTGCTCCTGACTGGTTGGTAGCAGGAGATGGATGTGTGTCAGGTCGGGAGGGGCTTGACTTCTGTGACTCCTGCTTTGGTTCTGTCTCAAAAGAGGCAGTGGCAGGGCTTCTGGGGAGCTAGTTCATGTTCTGTTCTCCACCTGTGAGCTTGTTTCCCATGTGTGTTCACTTTGTGACAGTTCTTTGAGCTGAACACATGTACAATATACACTTGTATACCAATATAATGTTGGTTATTCTTCCTTTACACATTCTAAGAAATATATAAAAAAGACCTTCCAACTGTTATGTGGCCAATCTCCTTTGGATGCTAGCAAAATGGGAAAGGATCATCATCTCAACCTATAAAAAAAAAAAAAAAAAGAGTGGCCGGTGCTGTGGCATAGTGGATAAAGTCCCCATCTGCAGTGCCAGCATCCCATATGGGTACCAGTTTGGGTCTCAGCTACTCTACTTCCAACCTAGCTCTCTGCTATGGCCTCGGAAAGCAGTTGAAAGTAGCCCAAGTCCTTTGGCCCCTGCACCTTCATGGGAGACCTGGAGGAAGCTCCTGGCTTTGGATCAGCCCTGCTCCAGCCATTGCAGATATTTGGGGAGTGAACCAGGGCTGAGAGACTTCTCTCCCTCTCTTTGCCTTTGCCTCTCTGTAACTCTGCCTTTCAAATAAATAAATACATCTTTAAAAAATTTAATAAAAAAAGAGGAAGGGGCTAGTAGGTGGTACAGCAGGTTGAGCCATTGCTTGCAACGTCGGCATCCCATATAAAAGTGCCAATTTGAATCCTGGCTGCTCTGCCTCCAAACTAGCTTCCTGCTATTGCACCTGGAAAGGCAGCCCATGATGGCTGAAGTACCTGGGCCCCTGCCACCTACTCGAGAGAGCAGGATGGAGTTCCCGGCTCCTGGCTGGAGCATAGTTGAGCCCTGGTTATTGTAGCCATTTGGGGAGTGAACCAACAGATGGAAGATCTCTCTGTCACTCTGCCTTTCAAAAAAATAAAAAAATAAATCTTTAATAAAAAGAGGAAGATGAGTCAGGAGAAGGGGTCAGTGAGGAGCCAGTCCTGGACGAGAGAGCTGAGGGTGCCCTGGTTTGGGACCTGCTCTCAGGAGGGGCTTCCCACAGGGCCTGGCAGGGGCACTACAAGATGTTAGCCCCACTAGGCTTTGTGGAGCTGGCGTCCACCATGCTCTCCTCACCTTCCTTGTTCCTCCTGTCCCACCAGCCAGGAGTTTGAAAGATGGGCCAAAGAGAATCCAGAAACTGGAAGGTCAAATGAAGCTAAGCTGGCCCATGTTGGACTCCAGGCAGCATCAGGGGGATTGTTCCTATGAGATGTGGAGGAATGTCTGTGGCTGCCAGAGGCATTCTCTTTGTTGTTTTTACTATGGACCCTGTGGCTTGGCAGCACTCAGAAGCCTGAGGGCCCCTGTGAAGAAGGCATGGCTGTGCAGGATGGAGGAAGAAGCCAGGGGCTGCGTGGGCCAGGCTGGTCTTGGAAGGAGAACGATTTGGGCCTGGATGGGAGCAGGAGTGCAGGCCCAAGGGGGCCCAGGGAAGAGCAGGTGGAGGACCCCCAGAGTGAGGGCTGGGGGAGCAGGCTGAGCTCAGCAGGACCCTGCGGCGTGCTGTGCTTACGTCCCCAAGTGTTTCTGTTGTTTTTAAATGCTGTTCAGTTATGAAACACGCACACACTGAGAGCAGGCGAGGTGCCCCATTCCCATTTGCATGTTGTTTTTAGAACCTCTTGCCTGCCTTTCACTTTAGATAAATAAGTCAGTGTGGTCAAAGCCCTACTACCGCCCCTTCCCCCTCTCTCCCCAGAAATGCCCCTGTCAGAACCCAGTACTCGTCCTTGCGGTGCATGGTTTGAAATGTTCTCTGCCTCCTCTGCTGGGATCTCTATGGTGGTGTTCCCGTCACTCACTGGAGAGCCCTGTGTGCTGCCCAGAGCCATGGTTTGGGTGCACAGGTTCAGAGGCAGGTGCCTCTGGGCAGGAGGGGCTGCTGGGAGCAGTGCAGCCTGCAAAGAGGAGGAAGCAAAAGTGTGAGGGCTGTGGAAGGACTGCAGGTGCAGCGCCTCCCTGTGACTCCATAGCCACCAGACAAAGTGCAGAGAGGGTCAAGTGCTTGGCGGGCTTGATCTCGCCTGGAGCCCAGTGCAGGCTGGCTCTGTATTGCGTGTTGCTGGTTGGTGCGGGGCGTGCAAGGGTGGGGAGGGGCACTGGAGCCTGCTGGCCACTCCTAAGGAGCTGGCATCCGCTCGGGAATGTGTGCCTCGTGGCGCTCTCCATTCTTTTCTGTTTGTCCGCATTACAGGGTCTGCGAAGTAGAGGGTGGAGGCTCACACATGCGTGGAATAATTGGAAGATGACCTAATGATTCCACTTCACTGATCCAGTCACACTCACCCAGGCTTGGCAGGCACTGGGGAGTGTGTGGAGATGCCCAGGAAGCTTGCGGTCTCCGGGGAGACAGGCCTATGCCCTGGTGTGCTGTGGGAGGGAGGTCCAGCCAGCGGGGAGGGGCACAGAGGTGAGACAGAGTCCCACAGGTGGGGCAGGGACAGCTGCCCAAGGAGAGGCACTGAGAAAGGAGAAGCCATCTGGGCACAAAGGAGCTCTTAAGCTGAGAATCAGAGTCAGCGAGGGCAGGAGGGGGAAGGGAAAGGAGGAGAGCTGGTGAGGGAGGGGCACTACACTGCACCCCCCAGCCCTGCTGTGCTAGGAAGTGGATGTTCCCTGAGGGCAATAGGGAGACCCCTGAGGATTTCGGAATAATGTGATCCAATCAAGCGCCCCTTCCCTGAATCCATAGGGTAGAGTCCTAACCTTCAAGGTTTGGTAATGGTTCCTGGGGAGGTGACCAGGCCTAGAGGAGGTTTTGAGGGTGGTGCCTCATGACAGGTTTACTAGCTTTCTAAAGGAAGACTGTGGAGAGCTTGGCCTCTGTCCCCAGGGAGAAGGTGGCCATCTGAAAGTGACACAGAGAGCCCCTTCCTGGGTCACCCAGACCCCTGATTTCCAGCCTCCAGATCTGTCAGAATCAATTTCTGCTACTGAGCCACCCGCTGTTCGGTTGTGGCAGCCTGAGTGGACCAAGAAGACAAGTGAGTTTGCAGGGATCCAGACTTGATGTATTTTGCTAGTTAGCTTCAATGGGAAACTAGACAAGGAGAACACTGGGGGTCATCCCGAGCAGCAGCCCTGCTTCGCATGTTTACCGAAGGAGCTAAGTTATCATATTTAAATTAATCAATTCATTACTTTTTATTCGAAAGGCAGAGAAAACAGAGACATAGGAGATCTTGCATCCTGTCTCACTTCCCAGTTGCCTGTAACAGCCAGGTCTGGGCTAGGCTGAAGTCAGAACTCCATTTGAGTCTCCCACATGGGGATCAGGTCACAACTAGTTGGGCCATCTCCTGCTGCCTCCTAGGGTGTACATTAGCAGGAAGGTGGAATCAGGAGCGGAGCTGGGACTTCCAGCTTCCCAGTACGGGATGTGGGTGTGACTTAACCACTGTGCCAGCGCCTACCCCAAGTGGTGAGTTCTTCACTCAAACCCTCTTGTTCCCCCCATTCCCCTGAAGAAGGGATTGATTTAGCTACTTTACAGATGAGGACCCTGAGGTCTTGAGAGGCACAGTTACCTGTGTAGGGGACCAAGCAGATAAGTGTCGGAGCCGGGACTGGAAGACAGGTCTGTCTGGCTTCATTCCTCTCTGATCTGTGTTGAATTCAGACCTTTAAGATTCCAGCTGTCTCAAGAAGAAACATACCCTGGTCCCCTAAAGGGTCACCAGGCCACAAATGTCGGCCATTAGGAATCTGTGTGGGGCATACATCCCCTCTAGCACAGCACCCTCTGTCAGCATCGCAAGAAGATGCCACCATGTGCCTGGGAGAAAATGGGCGGCTGAGGCAGGTGTGGGAGTGGCTGGGTGATCGGCTGGAGGGTGGGTGTTCGGGGAGGCAGTCTGTCAGAAGCTGCTCTGTGCAGACTCCTGGCTGACTGAGCAGGAGGCACCTGTGTGGTGGTGGGATCCATAGGCAGGTGCACCTCATTGTGAAGGGCACTGTGACCACTTGGGTGGGTGGTGGGTGGTACGGAGAACCTGCCAGATGTCAGAGCCAGCAGGGAAGCAGCTGCCATGATAGTGGCAGCCGATCGCCTGTCCTCTGCACCAGCATGGCTTTGAGTCCCCCGCTCTCAGGGGCCTCTTGGGGCTTCTTCATGGCTGGGGATCCATGGGGTCCCACTGGTGGCAACACCTGGGTTCTACCATGTTATTAGCTCCTCCTGCTTGCCTACAGGGTGGTCTGAGGATCTTTATCAAGTGTCCCTCCTCTCTCAAGGATTCCTGGGGGTGTCTGATGTGATGCTAAGCCTCATCTAGCTCTGAGCTTGCCCAATGCAAGGGCTCTGTGCTTCAAGCACCAATCACATCACACCAGTGGCAGATGTGTGGCAGCCACTGAGAGGCCAAAACAGTCTGGCAGTCCAGCCCACACCTGCTTGTCGTTTCTGATTAGAACAACATCTTTCTTTCTTTCTTTCTTTCTTTCTTTCTTTCTTTCTTTCTTTCTTTCTTTCTTTCTTTTCTTTTCTTTTCTTTTCTTTTCTTTTCTTTTCTTTTCTTTTCTTCTTTTTTTTTTTTTGACAGGCAGAGTGGACAGTGAGAAAGAGAGACAGAGAGAAAGGTCTTCCTTTGCCATTGGTTCACCCTCCAATGGCTGCCGCGGTGCACCGCGCTGATCCGATGGCAGGAGCCAGGTGCTAGGTGCTTTTTCCTGGTCTCCCACGCGGGTGCAGGGCCCAAGCACTTGGGCCATCCTCCACTGCACTCCTGGGCCACAGCAGAGGGCTGGCCTGGAAGAGGGGCAACCGGGACAGAATCCGGCGCCCCGACCAGGACTAGAACCCGGTGTGCCGGCGCCGCAAGGTGGAGGATTAGCCTGTTGAGCCACGGCACCGGCCCAGAACAACATCTTTTTAAAGGTCTTCAAAAATTACTTTCGGGGGGCCAGTGCTGTGGTGCAGTGGGTTAAATCCTCCGCCTGCAGCACTGACATCCCATATAGATGCCGGTTCAAGTCTCAGTTGCTGCACTTCTGATTCAGCTCTCTACTATGGCCTAGGAAAGCAATGGAGGAGGGCCCAAGTCCTCCGGCTCCTGCACCCATGTAGGAAACCCGGAAGAAACTCCTGGCTTTGGATTGGCTCAACTCTGGCCATTGCAGCCATTTGGGGAGTGAACCAGCAGATGGAAGACTCTCTGTCTCTACCTCTCTCTCTATCTCTTTGAAATAAATAAATACATCTTTAAAAATGTTACTTTCAGTATTTTTATCTGGAATCAAGAACATCACAGACTGAATACACGTTGTTCACCTGATCCGTGTGGCGGGCTCTTCTGCTCTCCAGCATTATCCTCACATTATCTCCTAGGCACAGTGCTGCTCTGCAGACTTCAACATTCACATCCAGTGTCTGGCCCACTGGAGCTGACCAGCCATCCTTGGGTCCAACCCTGAGGCACCCACACGAGCCTGCTCTGCACCGTCTATTAGTAATGTCCACTAGGTGGCAACAGAGACTCACTTGCCTCCCCTGCAGAGAGAGCTTTTTTAAAATTTATTTATTTATTTATTTATTTTTATTTATTTATTTATTTTGACTTTTTGAGATAGAAAACTAGCCTCGCAAAAGTATTCTTCTCTATAGAAATAGATTCTGCTTTGTAAAACAACAGCAAAGAAAAACCCAGAAAACTTCATTATCTGAAACAGTGGAAATCTTAACCAAAGATCTCTCTAAAGAGTGGAGAAACCATTCAGAATAAATACACAAACAAGCCATCTAATTATCACCCACCCCACCCCCCACCCCGTTCAGGGGTGTCTCCCCAGTCTGACTTTTCCCTTTAAGACTCATGACTCAAGGGCTTCTAGCAAGCTCTTTTTTTGGAGTTCTTTCTGTCTGTCTGTCTCTCTGTCAGTTTCAGCTTCTCTCCTGTGATTTTTGTGGAGTTTATTTCTGCCTTTTCTGGGGGTTTGAAGGAAATGGCGCCATTTGTCTGTTTCCTCCTACATAGATTTTCACACAGCCTTGCTCTGCAGGTTACCTTATTATCAACCATTTGGAGAAGGACAGCGGAGGCTTTTCAGGTGCAGCGGAAGAAGCAGGCAGCAGTCTTGCTTTATTTCTTTTCTGTTGCTCTCCAGAGAGCAGCCTTCACCTTGGTAAATGGCCACCCCCAGAGGCCACACCCACTTTAGCTGGCGCGCTCCCTCCCGGGGATGGGGATCCTAGCCTGTTCTGCTTCCCGCTGTGGGCTCTGTAAAATACGGATCAGCGTGACACCCCTCTGCGGTTATTTTAAGATGCATTAAAAGAGGACTCTGAAAAATTGCAAATCACTGTACAAGGATTGCAGATCAATAGATCTCCCTTTCAAAGATGCCACTTTTGTCTATGGGCTGCCAGAGCGAGCACAGAGATGCCACTTTGGAAGAGAGGATTAGCTAATTTCTGAAAGCACGCTCGCTGTGGAGGAGTCTTTCAATAAACACGGCAGTTGAGGAAGGACCTGTCCCTGCCTACTGATGGTGCGGGGCCCCTCGGCCCCCTCTCGTGGAGCGTGGGAGGCGGTTCAGCTGCCATTCTGTTAGGAAGCCTGCGTCCGCCCAGCATCGTGTGCCCCACGGCTGCTTCTTGGGGAGGAGGTCATTATGGCATGAGTGGTCTCCTGCAGCCGCTCATGTTCGTAGTTAAAGAATGCTGAAAATTCTGCAGGCAATTTTCCACTTCTGTGTCTACATAGAATGGGCTGTTAATCATTCAACCACATTGGGATGCTCCTGGGATCTGAGCAGCCATTGGCTCTCAAAGCCTTTGCCTTGTGCATAAGTGATTGGTGCAGGGAGGCTAGAGGATTGATCCAGTTATGGTGGCCTAGTGGGAGGCCCTTAGGTCACTATGCGGGGCCGTGTGTGTGTGTGTGTGTGTGTGTGTGTGTGTGTGTGAGCCCTGGGAAGGTAGTTCCCATGAGAGTTCGTCTGTAAGCCTGAGTCAGGCTCTGCCTTGGCCATCTTCTGCCTTACTCGATGGCTGGATGGATGGGGCCTGCCACATTGGACTGTGAACCTCCAAAACTGTTAGCCAGAATAGACGTCCCTCCTTCGTAAACAACTTGTCTTAAGAATTTGGTTGGCGTAGTGAAAAGCTGACATCCACAGGTGATAAAGCCCAGTCTAGAGTCTAGCGCTGGCCCAGGCTGGGTTCTGCGTGGCCCACACCAAGTGCTACTATAGCACAGAGGAGGACGCTTGTCAGTTGTGCAGGCTGCTGGGGTCTGCCGCTCAGAATGGAGGTGTCTGGGAGCAAGGTTAGAGCAGGCAGAAACTCGGGCTGTTGACCTGAGGGCCTGGGTTCTGTCTGTCCTGCACACTGTTTCTCGTTTTCAAAAATTTGAGTCAGGATTTGAAAACTAGGAACTTTCATATATTAAATCTGGATTTCTGGCTTATCTTAAAACGTTGAAAGAGATAGCAACATGCATTCTATTTACTTATTTAAAAGGCAGAGAGACAGAGGCAGATCTTTCCACCCACTGGTTCACTCCCCAAATGTCTGCAGCACCTAAGGTTGGGCCAATCCAAAGCCAGGATCCTGCAAATCCCCTGTGGGTGCCAGGAACCCAAGAACTTGAGCCATCACCTGCTGCCTCCCAGGGTGCACATTAGCAGGACACTGGATTGAAAGCAGAGCTGGGACTTGAACCCAGGCCCTCTGCTATGGGATGAGGACATCCCAAGTGATAGCTTAACTGCTGCACCAAATGCCCACCCCAGCAGCATGCATTTCAATTGCCACATGGAAGCAGGTGACTGGTGGTGAGAGCCAGGAAGTATCCTGTTTTCCTCGGTTCCCACATTTCCTTATTTTATTACACCCACATTGGCTTCAATCATTTATGTCGCCTGCTTGGCCCCAGAGTTTGTAACCTCTGAATTAGACTGTGAAAAGTTGTGGAAATTATGCATTGTCACTTTTTAAAAAAATATTTTATTTATTTGAGAGTTAGAGTTACAGACAGTGAGGAGAGACAGAGAGAGAGGTCTTCTGTCCATTGGTTCACTCCCCAAATGGCTGCAATGGCCAGAGCTGCGCTAATCTGAAGCCAGGAGCTAAGTGCTTCTTCCAGGTCTCCCACGTGGGTGCAGGGGCCCAAAGACTTGGGCCATCTTGTACTGCTTTCCCAGGCCACAGCAGCGTTGTCACTTTTTTTAAAAAAAGGCTTTTGTGATAACTGTGGATCCTTGTGGACATGAGGTTATGAACTTGGACAAACACTGCAAATAGTCTGTATTTTATTCCATAGTCTCTCCTCTCTTGTATGACTGGGGAAGATAGAGTTAATATAAGATTAAGTCGTTTTTTTTAAAGGATTTACTAATTGGATAGTTAAATGTACAGTACAAAAGCCATTTTGCTGAATGCTCTGTTTCATTCTATTATGGAAAAAAAGAACGACCTGAAATGCATTTGGTATATAGCCCTAGACTCTTATTTAAACATTTATCTTTATTTATCTTATTTAGACATAGACATTTCTTATGCTGTGAGTTGGTGATATAAGAAACAAAATTCTCGGCCGACGCCGTGGTTCACTAGGCTAATCCTCCGCCTGTGGCTCCGGCACACTGGGTTCCAGTCCTGGTTGGAGCACCGGATTCTGTCCCGGTTGCCCCTCTTCCAGTCCAGCTCTCTGCTGTGGCCCAGGAGGGCAGTGGAGGATGGCCCAAGTGCTTGGGCCCTGCACCCGCGTGGGAGACCAGGAGAAGCACCTGGCTCCTGGCTTCAGATCAGCGCGCGGCCATTTGGCAACTGAACCAATGGAAAGAAGACTTTTCTCTCTGTCTCTCTCTCACTGTCTAACTCTGCCTGTCAAAAAAATAAATAAATAAAAATAAAAAAAGAAACAAAATTCTCTCCCTCCTATTTAGTAATGTAAGTTTAGAGAAGCTGTGAATCTATTTAATAGTGTATGAATAACAATCAGTAAGAAGATATGTTGAGAGAATATTCATTTACAATAGTGATGAAACAGATAAAATACTCTTCCTTTTTTTTGATAGGCATTTATTATTTAATTTTGTAACCAGTGATGAATATTCACAGTTTTAAAGATTTTATTTCATTATTGCCTCCTTTAAAATTCTTCCCACAAAGCTCTAAGGTAACCAGTTAAAGGGCAGTCTATTACAGTTGTAATAAAACATTAGAAATATAAAATTTTAACTATTGTCTCTACTGAAATTTTGTATTTATATAAACATTGCCATCACTATTGATTTTTATTTAAGGAGGTTACATTGCCACAATTCAGAATGAAACCTAACTCAAGTTCTTAAAAATTCCCATCATTATCTAAACTAAACCCATTCTCTAATATAAATCATAGGTGAGTTTAAGCCTGTATCACTCATACAAAACGGAAGAAAACAACCCTTAGTTCTGAAGAGATTCATGTAAGCATCTCAGGAAGTAAATTAGGAAGCAGGCAGCTATGCTTCCCCCAATTACAGCGTTCCAGCTCATGCCTCCCATTTCTGTCATGTCTCACTAGAACATGGCATGTCTTTCTCCAACACTACCCAGAATTCTGGTTTTCAGTCATTACTGCAGTTGAAGGCAGATCCTTGCTGAGTTTATGTAGCTTTAACTCAGAGGAGACAGATACAAGAAATCCCAAGAAAGCCAACGCCTTTGGGACTTCTCTGTGTGTCTGTGCACTGGCGCTTGCAAATGATGGTCAAAACTCTTCATATGTTCCTGTGAACTTAGCTGATTTTTCTGTCATTTGTTCTTTTTTTTAACTTTTATTTAATAAATAGAAATTTCCAAAGTACAGCTATGGATTACAATGCCCCCCCCCCCATAACTTCCCTCCCACCTGCAACCCTCCCATCTCCCACTCCCTCTCCCAATCCATTCGCTTCAAGATTCATTTCAATTATCTTTATATACAGAAGATCAATTTAGTATATATTAAGTAAAAATTTCAACAGTTTGCACCCACACAGAAACATAAAGTGTAAAATACTGTTTGAGTACTAGTTATAGCATTAATTCACATTGAACAACACATTAAGGACAGAGATCCTACATGAGGAGTAAGTGCATAGTGACTCCTATTGTTGACTTCTTAACAAATTGACACTCTTGTTTATGGTGTCAGTAATCACCCGAGGCTCTTGTCATGAGTTGCCAAAGCTATGGAATCCTTTTGATTTTGCCGACTCCAATCTTATTTAGACAAGGTCATAGTCAAAGTGGAAGTTCTCTCCTCCCTTCAGAGAAAGGTACCTCCTTCTTTGATGGCCCATTCTTTCCACTGAGATCTCACTTGCAGAGATCTTTCATTTAGTTTTTTTTGTTGTTGTTTTTTGTTTGTTTGTCTTTTGCCAGAGTGTCTTGGCTTTCCATGCCTGAAATACTCTCATGGGCTCTTCAGTCAGATCGAATGCCTTAAGGGCTGATTCTGAGGCCAGTGCTGTTTAGGACATCTGCCATTCTATGAGTCTGCTGTGTATCCTGCTTCCCATGTTGGATGGTTCTCTCCTTTTTTAATTCTATCAGTTAGTATTAGCAGACACTAGTCTTGTTTATGTGATCCCTTTGACTCTTAGACCTATCATTATGATCAATTGTGAACTGAAACTGATCACTTGGACTAGTGAAATGGCATTGGTACATGCCACCTTGATGGAACAGTAGACTGGATAAAGAAATTATGGGACATGTACTCTATAGAATACTACACAGCAGTCATTTGCAACAAAATGGAGGAATCTGGAAAACATTATGCTGAGTGAAATAAGCCAGTCCCAAAGGGACAAGTATCATGTGTTCTCCCTGATCAGTGACAACTAACTGAGCACCAAAAAGCAAACCTGTTGCAGTGAGAAACAGTGACTTGATTAGCCCTTGTCCTGACTGTTAATGTACAACTTACTACTTTATCCCTTTTAGTATTTTTTTGTTCTACTTAATACTATTGGTTGAACTCTGTAATTAACATACAATTATTCTTAGGTGTTTATGTTTAACTGAAAATTGATCTGTGTTAAATATAAGAGTGGGAATAAGAGAGGGAGGAGATGTACAATTTGGGACATGCTCAATCTGACTTGCCCCAAATGGTAGAGATAAAATACTCTTCCAATACACTGTGTCTGTCCATGACCATGACACTCTGAGGAATCATAGGGAGTTTTTTAGCATCACCAGAAGTATTATTTCGTAGTGTTTAACTTGAGTATGTTCAGGGTACCAAGTATGAACAAGTAGGAGCAATAACACATTGCATTTTTTAAATGAAACCCCACTTCCATGTGGATGATTGAGAAAAACATATTCACAAATGGCAATCAACAGAGGCTGGCTCTTCAGGGACATGACAAGACTGGAAAGTGATCAGCTTGTGTGAAAACCGGAGCCGGCACACCGGGTTGTAGTCCCGGTCAGGGTGCCGGATTCTGTCCCGGTTGCCCCTCTTCCAGGCCAGCTCTCTGCTATGGCCCGGGAGTGTAGTGGAGGATGGCCCAAGTGCTTGGGCCCTGCACCCCATGGGAGACCAGGAGAAGCACCTGGCTCCTGCCTTCGGACCAGTGTGGTGCGCTGGCCGCAGTGCGCCGGCCGCGGCGGCCATTGGAGGGTGAAACAATGGAAAAAGGAAGACCTTTCTCTCTGTCTCTCTCTCTCTCTCTCACTGTCCACTCTGCCTGTTTAAAAAAAAAAAAAAGGTGCTAAAATGGAGCCGTACACAATGGAAAGATCACTACATTTGAACTTCCCTTCTGAGAAGACTAGCACAAAAACGTCACATTTCCCTAAGTAATGTGGCAGTTTTTATGCAGGTAAAGCAGAACAGAAGTTCACAGGGAAAAGCAAACAAGCTTTATCCTTGAGAAAAAGTGTGGAAAAAAAGGACACTATCAGATATTGAAATATTATAAACCTATAATAACTAAAGCAACATGGTCCAAATACATGATGACATCAGTAATACAGACCATAAAATCAAATAAAATACATATAGAAATTTAGCATTTCACAAAATCTGTGTCTGTAGAGAAAGGTAGACTGTTCATTTGATGGTGTTGAGACAACAGGATCAGATGAAAAAAGTCCGGTCTCTAATGCCTTACACCAACGTAAGTTTCATACTAATTAAATATATAAGCACACAAATTTGAAATGCTAAATGAACTACATAAGAATGAGAGTTAACTGGTAACAGTGGACACACCAGTGGTAAATTCTATTACACAGAACCGAGAAAAAACTGTGCATAAAAAATTATGAAAGAAGTTTGCAGCTTGTGTAACTGCTAAAGGACTACCTTCTTTGTTGTATTTTTTATTCCCCATTTAGTTTCCTTAGCATAGTAAAAAAAAAAAGACATGCAAGTAAATATGAAATGGATATATGATAACAAATGGCAATCAAAACAGTTAACACAGATGATTCAGACATGAAAAGACACGCACACTCAGTCCATGTTAGACTTGCAATTAAAAGTAAAACGGATTATCTTATTTTTTTTTTTAAAAAGATTAATCTAATTATCACATATTCAGACTGAAGCTGGAAAAGCAGAGGGGTTTTTTCAAAGAACAAACCTTCCGAGCCAAACTAATGGATTCTGTGCGTCCAAGAATTACTCTGTTTGGAGTTGGGACTCTTTGAAAAAATATAAATGTCTTTTGAGTAAATTGGCCTTCTAAGAGCTTGCAATAATACCACAGTAATAATTATCAGCCAAAAAAATCATCAGTGGATGCTAAAATTAGTGGACAAAAGCATGCTCAAGGGATAGGATATTCCCAGAGTCTCAAGCTGTCTCCCTATGAGTTAATTAATTACAAAATGAGAAATACAAACTTTGTGGTGGTGAATCCAGGCAGCTGCTGTCCTGTCAGGAGGTGCAACCTAGCTGCAGAACAGAGCAGAACGAGGCCTCGCCTTGGCCATAACATTAACTGCAGGTACAGTGCGTGAGTAAGAGGGCCCGCAGACCTTTCCAGCTTCGAGCCTCTGAGTTTTCCAGCAGCGGCCCCTGACGTCAGAGAGCAGAGACAAGTCATTCCCATGTCCTTCGTCCAAATTCCTGACCTGGAGATTCATGAGCATAATTAACGGTTATTTGATATCACTGAGGACGGGAGTCATTTATTATGTAGACAGAGTAACTGGAACAAGTGGTGCCTGCCAGGTTTCTCCACCGTAGTTACCATTTCCCCATTTGTAAGTAGTGAGTAATTGGTGAGGAAGAGCTTTGAGACTATGTAAATTTTTTTTTATCTCATTGAGTCTTCACTTTCATCAAACTACTTTTAGTATTCACTGCTGATTCCTTAATTCCATCATTCCTTCTGCAGTGGTTAGTTTGCATTTAATTAGGAAGAACTTTCTTTTACCCCTACTTGGGAGCGTGTGTGTGTGTGTGTGTGTGTGTGTGTGTACCAGTGTGATCTTAGAGATTTTTATTTAGTGAAATGCAGTGCATTATTATCGGTGATGCTCGAATTGCCCCAGGTTTGGGAAATGGAAGTGCCTTCAAGTTGACCCTGAGCACTTCTTGTTGAGCATAAACTTAGTGTGTGGTGCAACAAGATGTTGAGAGCTCTTCTTTGCTTTCCATGTCCCAGGCCCTGAAATTCAAAACCTTTCTCCAGAGTCTTGGTTCGTTTTAGTTTAGAGCGGCATTTAGAAACCAAGATCTAAACACAAGCTGTGCTCAGCTTTATAGGGGTGTCATTGTTTCTAGGAACTCTGAATGGGAAGAACTAGGGATATATTTATCGACACATTAAAAAAGCTTGAACTCAGGGCCAGTGTTGTGGTGCAGCAGGTTCAGCTTCCACATGCGATGCCAACATCCCACATCAGGGTGCCAGTTTGAGTCCCTGCTGTTCTGCTTCCAACCCAGTTCTCTGCTAATGCACTGGGAAGGCAGCAGAAAATGGCCCAAGAGCTGGAGCTCCTGCTACCAATGTGGATGATAAGGATGGAGTTCCTGGCTCCTGGCTTCAGCCTAGCCTAACCCTGGCTATTGTGAGAGTGAATCAAGAGTGGAAGACCTCTCTCTGTGGCTCCCTTGCTCTCTCTGATGCTCTTGCCTTTCAAATAAATAACTATAAGTAAATCTTTTTTTAAAAAAGATGAACTCATATAGATAACTCCAACTCCAATTCATAACTTAGAGAACACTGTAATCCTCCCCCTTCCACTATTTGCAACCCTTTTTTCTGACAGAAGCCTGGCTCTTCATTTCAGGCATGAAAAGCCAAGACACTGTGGCAAAAATGTCCTACATGAAGGATCTCAGGGAGTGAGACCTCAGTGTAAAGAAATGGCCATCAAAGAAGGCCACTTTACTTATGGCCTTATCTAAATACTAGTGGATATTGGGGATTCAAAAGGCTTCAATAGCCTTGACAGCTCATGACAAGAGCCTTAGGTGATCACTGACGTGTAACTGTCCATGCAGGACTTCTGTTCTCAGTGAATTGTATTATGAGAATTAATTGGAAAACTTGTTCTCAGTTTTGTGTATGTGTGTACAAATTGTTGAACTCTTTACTTAATACAGAATTGGTCTTCTGTGTCAATTGATCTTGTTTTTTTTAAAAAATTTTTTTGACAGGGAGAGTTAGTGAGAGAGAGAAGCAGAGAGAAAGGTCTTCCTTCCATTGGTTCACCCCGCAAGTGGCTGCTACGGTCGGTGCTCTATGGCTGGCGCACTGCACCCATCTGAAGCCAGAAGCCAGGTGCTTCCTCCTGGTCTCCCATGAGGGTGCAGGGCCCAAGCACTTGGGCCATCCTCCACTGCCTTCCTGGGCCACAGCAGAGAGCTGGGCTAGAAGAGGAGCAACCAGGACAGAATCTGGTGCCCTACCGGGACTAGAACCCAGTGTGATGGCACCGCAGGTGGAGGATTAGCCAAGTGAGCCACGGTGCTGGCCTTCTTCTGTGTTAATTGAAAATGAATCTTCATGGACAATGGGACTGGGAATGGGAGAGGGAGGAATGGGTGGGGTAGGAGTAAGGGTAGGAGGGAGGGTATGGTGGGAGGAATCACTATATTCCTAAAGTTGTACTTAGGAAATGTCTACTCCTTAAATGAAAGATTTCTTTGGGGAAAAAAAGGCCTGACTCTTATTTCCCTCAGTATATTTACTCATTTGCTCAAACCTAAAATGTATAGTATTTAGTTCCAGAATTATTATCTCATGCTATTGAAAAAAAACAAGCCTATCTATTAACTAGAGTTCAGTGTTTTTCCCTGCCATTTTTAATGTATACTTTATATATGGTGAAATACATAAATAATAAGTGTACAATTTGATACATTTTGACAAATGAGCACACACACACACACACACACACACGGTTTCCTCTTAAGGCTTAAAACATTTCCATGTTTTTGATTTGTTTTACTGTAGACAACTTTGTCTTTAGTAGAGCTTCATACAGTCATATAATATGTGCACTATTATAATTGACTTTTAAAAAACATTTATTTGTTTGAAATGCAGAGTGACAAAGTTGGGGAGGAGGGGAGATAAAGTGTTCATTCTTCTAAGCATTCATTCCCCAAGTGTCTGTGAGTGCTAGCGCTGATGCAGGCCAAAGCCAGGAGCCAGGAACTCCAATTGGTCTCCCTCCCGATGGCACAGGCCCAAGCACTTGAACTCCTTCACCACCTTCTCAGGAACATAAGCAGGTAGTGAATCGAAAGCAGAGAAGCCAGGACTCCAACCAGCACTTTGGTGTGGGATGCTGGTGTTGTAAGCGGTGGCTTAACCCACTGTGCCCTAACACTAGCCCCTATATTGGCTTTTTTCCCCCAGCATAATGTCTATGAGATTCATCCATTATTTATCAGCATATTTTTTCTAATTATTAATGATGAGAATCTACAGTTTATCCATTTCCATGATTTTATTTATTTCTAGGATTTATATTATGAATAGAGCTTCTATGAATATTCCTGAACTAGTCTTTTTTTGTGGATGTGTTAGTCTGTTTTGTGTTACTATAATGAAATACTCAAGACAAGCTATTTACGAAGAAAAGAGGCAAATTTAGCTCACAGTTCTGGCAGTTCGAGGGCCTGGCACAACCCTTGTCCCAGCGCTGATGAGGGCCCTCTTGGCTGTGTCAGTTCATGATGGATGGCAATGGCTGGGGGTGCATACAAGCACGAGAGCTCACATCATTGTCACAAAGAGAGACTGAGGCCCCCAATCTCTTCCCAGAACCTGCCCCCAGATGACCTAAGACTCCTTCTCTCAAAGTTCTCCCATCCCAGCATTATCCCACTGAGGGCCAAGCTCCAAACCCATGAAAGTTTCAGGGATGCACAGTCTCTAAACCATAGCAGTGGATATACATTCTCATTTCTCTTGGCTGTAAGTGCTGACTTGTAGGATATAGTGCAGGTTCAATTGTATAACAAACTAACATTTACAAAAGTGTGGAAATAATTTTATACATCTGCAATATTTGAGAGTTCTGGGTGCCTCACATCCTCACTAACATTTGGTGTTTTGGCTTTTTTTTTAAACTTTTATTTAATAAATATAAATTTCCAAAGCACAACTTCTGGATTATAGTGGCTTTTTTCCCCCATAACCTCCCTCCCTCCTGCAACCATCCCGTCTCCCACTCCCTTTCCCATCCCATTCTCCATCAAGATTCACTTTCAATTATCTTTATATACAGAAGATCAACTCTATACTAAATAAAGATTTCAACAGTTTGCACCCACACAGACACACAAAGTATAGAGTACTGTTTTAGTAGTTTTACTGTTAAGTCACATAGTACAGGTGTTTTGGCTTTTTTAATTGTAGCCATTCTAGTAGTTTTAATTTGTATTTCTTTGATAACCAATTGTTTTGAGCACCCTTCACTTACTTTTTGAAGCATGGGCATCGCCAAGGTTTGGATTTTGGCTCCTGCTCTGCTCTCTGTTCTGTTGGATTTAGTTCAGGGAGGGAGAGTAGTTGTGTAGTTCTTAAGATTTCTGGAATTAAGCTTGAAGAAATAGGCCAAAAAGTTCAAGAATGCTTTTTACATTCCTAATTCAGATTTACATAAGCTTTTGTTAATGAGACAAAAATTTTGTAATTAATCACGTGCATGTAATTTAGTTGGATTTGTTCTGTTTTGTAAAGCTGATTTCAATTATAGATATTTATATAGAATTGAGTATCTGGTGTTGTTTACATGCTAACACTTCCAGAGTTTTTATGAAAATTACACAAGTAGAAAAATGGATTTTCATAAAATCTTCCTAGCCGTCTTTTTTATTTTTAGAAAGTAATACAAACTGTTCAAGGCTAGCATCAACATAGTGCCAGACTGATAATTGTACTTGGTGTTTTCATAATACTTTGCTTCTGTGCATTCATTTAGTATGCCTACCACACTCCCTTTTGGTATTATCTACATTTTACAGATGGGGAAATGGGATTTTCAGGGAGGTTAAAAAATTTGTCTTAGGTCTCACAGTTGGTAGCAGACCAGGAATTAAAATGAATGGGTCTGTGTTGTGGTCCATGCTGATTTTATTAGGTGTTGTCTGGGCCTCCCGGTGAGCCTAATATCTTCCGGCCCAGTGAAAGCAGCCAGTTGGTTTGTTTCATTTAAATAGCACCATGAGGCAGCTTGGAGATGCATCCGGGCACAGGCAATATCCACCTTCAGTTGGGGGGTGAGGGCGGAGTACCCTAGACTGTTAGGAAGGAGGAGATGCCTCTGCTGGCTTCCCTCGGAGTCTCCCATGGAGCGTCCTGGGGAGCAGCGCTGGGCCCTGGGCCTCCGGGCCCTCCTTGCAGAAGCGGGTGTCGGCTTGGAAGCTGGTGAGGTTCTCCTGACTCTCATCTCTCAGAAGTCGTGTCAGAATGGAATGTGCAGGGGTCTGGGCCCATCCTTGCCTCCGGGACGTAGCGTCAATGTCTTTATCGTCTCCTACCTGGTTCTCTGGTCAGAGAATGTCGGTTCTTTCAAGCCAGCCTCAATTCACATGTGTAGGCCCTTTACTTGGGTCCACATCCTGGTGCTGACACCTTTATCCAGCTTTTTTATTCCTTGGTCCTAATTAAGAGGGGCCTGGCAGCTCAGGAAATACTCTCTGGCTGCCATCTGCAAATTTGTTTGCTGAAAGGCAAACCTTAACCCAAATACTGATGTGTTGAGGTAGAACAAGATGGCAGCTGACTACAATGTTTGGGCAATCGTCCCCCTTCAGATACCAACTGGAACAGCTATTCATTTGCTATGTCACCTTAATAAGAGCTAAGAAAGCCAGTGCTTGGTTTTAGGATAATAATAATAATAATTAAAAAGACACATTGAAGAAAGCAGGAAGGAAAGAGTTGCCTGGGTCACTTCTCCTCCACCTCCCAGTAGCATGACATGGAGAGAGATGCCTCACCTCTTGCTTGGGAGAGGGAGAGAGAGAGGGAATAAATGTATGTTTTAGACCTGAAACATGGTACCAGATCTGCCACAGTAAAGATCAGAGCTAGACAAGGACCCTTTGCCCCACCCCCAAGCCTGCAGAGCCTTTGGAATCTCCTTAACTAGGTGGCTAAGGGACTTCCTCTACCACCCATTTCCCAACCTGCTGTAGACAATAGGTCAAGAATCCAGCTGTGGGGCCGGCGCTGTGGCACAGTGGGTTAGGCCCCCGCCTGCAGTGCAGCATCCCATATGGGCGCCGGTTCGAGTTCAGGGTGCTCCACTTCTGATCCAGCTCCCTGCTGTGGCCTGGGAAAGCAGTAGAAGATGGCCCAGGTCCGTGGGCCCCTGCACCTGCCTGGGAGACCTGGAAAAAGCTCCTGGCTCTTGGATTCATATCGGCATAGCTCAGACTGTTGTGGCCAACTGGGGAGTGAACCAGCAGATGGAAAACCTCTCCCTCTCTCTCTCTCTCTCTCTAAGTAACTCTGACTTTCAAGTAAATAAATAAATCTTAAAAAAAAAAAAGAAAAAGAACAGCTGTTGCAGAGTAGAAAGGAGAGGGAGTTTCGGACCTAACTTGGAGCTTAGAGCTGGCTGCTACTGTGAGATCCAGTACCCTATAGAGCCTGAAGGTCTAT
Source organism: Sylvilagus floridanus (assembly GCA_949820135.1). Taxonomy (NCBI): domain Eukaryota; kingdom Metazoa; phylum Chordata; class Mammalia; order Lagomorpha; family Leporidae; genus Sylvilagus; species Sylvilagus floridanus. The sequence goes on from OX463239.1 coordinate 59,266,698, forward strand.
ACTCCCAGTCCTGTGCCCACAGATGGAGTCCAGAATCAGGCAGAGACTTGCCTTCCACTGAGATGGGCTTGTTTCAGGTGCATATCACCTCTGGCCTCAAGTGGGCCTGACGTGCCCCTCTGAGATTGCCCAGGGCCTGGTGACTGTGAGACCTAGATGTGATCCTGTTTGATGCCATTCTGGATGGCTGAGAGGCTGCCTGTACCATCCTTCCCCCAGTCTTGGGAAGACAGCAAGGACTACAGCGTTCCTTAGGACTTAGTGTCAGACTGGTAAAATCCAATACTGGGTATATCATGGTATTCCCTGTCCCTTGGCTAATGCCTGGGATGCAGCTTCTAGATTTGCCCCAGCAGCAGGCAAGACCTTGACCAATGCCTTGGGATGGACTTGTTTCACCACTAGCCTGTAGGCCTGACATGCACCCCAGAGATTGCTCAGGGCGTGGTTAATATGAGACCCAGGTGTGACTCAGCTTAATGTCAGCCTGGGTGGCCAAGGGGCTGCCTTTGTCACCCCTCCCCCAAGCTTGGGCAGACAGTAAGGAGCTGTAGGACTGTGTCTCGGGACTCAGTGCCAGGCTGTAAAACACAACATTGGTCAGATTTTAACAGTCCTTATCCCCAGCCCAGTGCCTGCAAATGGAATCTCTGGACCTGACCAAATGCCAAGTAGAGGCCCATGGCCCCCGCTGATTGGGCTTATGTCCCAGCTAGCATCACTGTGGCCTGTTGTGGTGCACTTGCACTGTGAGTCCACCTCAGCAAATGGCAGCCTGTAGCAGTGTGGACTTGGGCCCTACACTTGTGTCACATTACTCTTGGGGTGTGATCTAGCATTGTGATGTTGTTGCCACAGGACAAGGCATCTATCCCAGGCCCAGGAAGAGGCTAGTAGGGATGGACTGTCCATTTTTGGACACTTCTGTAGTCCATTCTTAATGACACACCAATTATAGATTTGGGATACATTTGATCTTGGGGCATCTTCTAGGGCTGAAAGAGCTACAACCCACCAATAGCAGACTTGCAGCAAACCAAATACTGAAATGTCTAATAACGTACTTGTTCAGTGTAGATGTTTTCAGATTATGGAATAATCAGCTGGAATTGTAGCACAAGGATATAAAACCATTTGTAAGGAAAACATGTAAAAAGTATTGCAAAGAGATAAGGCTATATGCCGAATCTCACATCACTTTTTATTACAGAATTTCATAAGGTAGAAATAGCTATGGATAAGTCTAAGGATAGCTTTCCTGGGTGTCTTTTAAAATACTGTGTCTTTTGATGATGCAAAGTAGTCAGGACTTAGAGGCACAATGCCTAAGGGAAATTATGCCGAGGCACATAAGAAATTTTTATCAGATGAGAAGTTGGCTACAAATTGGAAATAAAAATAAAAGCTCTTGAAAATACTGAGCAATAAAATTCTACTTTGTACAATCAAATCCCAGTTATGTGACAAATATATTCCTGAAAAACATAATACTAGAAAAAACATTGCCGGACACACAAAGTTGGTAGAAAATTAGAAAGTGGAAGTATGATTTGGGGACTTTGTTTCGTGCTTTAGAAGTCTGAATAGAGTAGCAGAGATGACAGGCTCACTAACATATCCTTTGATAAAGGAGAAAGGGAGTCTCGGGCACTGGGAGTTACTGGTCCTGGAAACCTGATAGAGACAAGATCCAGGAATAAGTTTTGCATATGAGACGTCTAGTCGGGCAGAGTGGGGTTGGGATGGGGAGAGAGAAGGGAAGGAGCGACTGTGGATGGCAGCGCTCTGAGCAGACAGGTCTGGGTCCGTAGCCCGTCACAGGGCTCCTGGGGCTTGGGCACAAGAGAAGGAAGCCAGCAGGCAGCAGCTAGGACAGGGAGCAAGGGGGTGCCCCAGGTCAAACCCCTTCCTGTCCACTCCTTTAGAGCAGGTTGTTTAAATATCACAGGGAAGTTCACACAGCCTGGTGGGTTCTCCAGGCCTACAATCCTAGCTCAGATGAAAACTGCTCTAAGATGTGGTACCTATATCCTATAAATACAATGGGCCTTTGTAAACTGGCAACTATGATTGACAGGGGAAGAACTTGGAAAGGAACCTCTATGACAGGTTATGTTCTCTTTTGGCCAGTGCCATCCATCTCTGTGGCCCCAGAGTGGGTGTTGTGAAACCTGTCTTCCCAAATGAGTGGATTTTCTTTACCGAGTAGGATTACAGTGAATGCACACGGGTTTGTTTGCTTTCCTTTGCTCTCTAGGATAACCCTTTCAGCATTCAGGAGGGTGAATGTGCCAGGCGATGAGGACTCTGGAGGCAGAGCCAGTTGCCATGGTGATGGACAGAACTTGTCCCAGCTTATCCAGAACCCCCACCCCCTCCATGGCGTGCACTGAGGATTGCAGTGTGCATGCCCCAGTCATGGAGTCAACAGCATGGAGCCTCCCTCTCCCCTGTTCTCTGGTCCCCAGGGATCCAGCCTCACATACAGAGTGAGCATCTGTCTTGGGGTCAGGACTTTAAAGGGCAGAGCTAGAGGAGGCTGACCCTGAGCAGGTGTCGTCTCAAACACACCCCGGCTGTCGGGTTTGGTGAGAGCTAGCAGGCCACGTCAGTAGGCAGAGAGCTCACGGGCTGCACATTCTCATCTTTCCTTTCAATTCTCAGTCAGGGCTAAGGGGCCAATGCCCAGAGGTTATAGCATCCTGCCAGAGTAGAAAATAGGTGGGAAAAGGGAATTTTTAATATGATATAATGGTGGAATTTAGCAAGGGCCAGGAATTAAACAGCTAAGAGAAAGTCAAGTTTGGAGAAGTAGGATGTTAGTAGTTCCATCCCTTATCTGTGGGGAATACATTCCAAGACCCTCCCCTCCAGTGGATGCAGATGTACCAAACCATAGGAATACTATTTTTCCTATACATAATGGCTATGATAAAGTTTAATTTATAAATTAGGCACAGAACAATAGCAATAATAATAATAATAATATAGAGCAATTATAACAATATACTAGAATAAAAGTTATTTGAAACTTATAAATTATAAATTGTTTATAACTGAAATCTCCCGCTTCATATTTGTGGGCCACAGTTTACTGTGGGTAACTGAAACTGCAGAGACCATGGATATGGGAGCTGCTGCATAGCAAAAGTCAGTATCCTGGGACTGCCATTGTGACACAGTGGGTTGGGCCGCCTGCAACACCAGCCCTCCCTCCCTTTTTAGATTTTATTTATTTGAAAGGCAGAGTAACAGGAGGGAGGGAGGAAGGAAGGGGGAGAGAGAGAGGTTTTCCATCTGCTGTTCACTCCCCAAATGGCTGCAATAGTTGGGCCTCAAAGCCAGGAGCCAGGAGCTTCATTCACATGAGTGCAGGGCCCCAAGCATTTGGACCATCTTCCACTGCTTTCCCAGGTGCATTAACAGTGAGCTGGATCAAGAGCAGAGCAGCTGAGACTTGAACTGGCATCTATGTGGGATGCCTGCTGCTTTACCAGCTACGCCACAATGCTGGCCCCCACCAACATCCCATATGAGTGCTGGTTCGAGTTCCAGCTGCTCCACTTCCGACCCAGCTCCCTGCTCATGTGCCTGAGAAAGCAGTGGAGGATGCCCAAGAACTTGGGCCCCTGCACCCATACAGGAGATCTGGAGGAAGCTCCTGGCTACTTGCTTTGGCCTGGCCCAGCTCTGGCTGTTGTGGCCCTTTGGGGAGTGAACCAGCAGATGGGAGGCCTCTTCCTCCCTTCCTATCTGTCTGTCTCTCTCCTTCTCTCTCTGCCTTCCAAAGAAAGAAATACACTTTTTTCTTTTTCTTTTTTTTTAAGCCTGTATCCTCACCTGCCTCTGACATCACAGACTGGAGAATGGTAGTGGAGGGGCACTAAGAGCTGAGAGAAAGTTAAGGCAAATGTGTGGAACATGGTTAATTTCCTCTCCCTTCCTCTGTCCCTCTGGGGAAAGGGATTGAACATTGGCAGCAAAGGTGTAAACCTTTTTTGAAAAATATTTTTAATTATTTATTTGAAAGTCAGAGTTACACACAGAGAGAAGGTGAGGCAGAAGGAGAGAGAGAGAGAGAGAGAGAGGGAGAGAGAGAAAGGTCTTCCATCCGCTGGTTCACTCCCCAGTTGGCCGCAATGGCCGGAGCTGTGCCAATCTGAAGCCAGGAGCCAGGAGCTTTCTCCAGGTCTCCCACGCAGGTGCAGGGGCCCAAGGACTTGGACCATCCTGTAATGCTTTCCCAGGCCATAGCAGAGAGCTGGATCAGAAGTGGACAGCTGGGACTCGAATTGGTGCCCATATGGGATGCTGGCCTGCAGGCGGTGGCTTTACCCACTACGCCATAGCGCCAGCCCCAAGTGTAAACATTTTTGCACTCCTTGGATTCTTTATTATGCATGAGTAAGGGGATGGTTTTCTATAAGTAAAAAATAATGCTCTAATGGTAATACTAAGTATGAGTGGGTAGGGCTGAGACAGACCTTCTTAACTATTGGCCAACTGCTGGAAAATAGCTACATGTTTCAAAAGTCTTGGGCATGCATTTCCCTTCTATTGTTAGGAATTTATCATGAAGAACTAACCATTGCAGAATTTTTTAAACAGGGAAAATTTAAAACGACATCCTGAATATCCAACAGGGAAGTTATTAGCGTTCATCTCCAGGTGTGGTACAGAAACACAGCCTCTAGTTTAGAACCTATTGAGGCTGATGGTTTTAGAATTCAGAATTTTTTGGAGGTCATAAAGGTAATGTTGGCTAGTGGAACCAGGGAGAAGCGCCCCGTTGTCAAGCATCTTGTTGTTTCTGCGGTGAAACGGGCAGTAATCACATTAAGCGGGGTGTCTTCGTCCATGTTGTGCTTCTCTTAAACACGCTACCTCTCCACGTGGTTGCTTTGGGATTAGGTTCCCAATACATATACTCTGGGGAACACACTCAAAACATAACATGGAGTAAATAGAAGTGACAAGCATGTCAGCTTGGGTTCAGTTCTGTCGCCATTTCTCAGTCTTTTTTTTTTTTTTTTTTGACAGGCAGAGTTAGACAGTGAGAGAGAGAGAGAGAAAGAGAAAGGTCTTTATTCTGCTGGTTCACCCCCCAAATGGCTGCTACAGCTGGCACGCTACGCCAATCTGAAGCCAGGAGCCAGGTGCTTCCTCCTGGTCTCCCATGCAGGTGCAGGGCCCAAGCACTTGGGCCATCCTCCACTGCCTTCCCAGGCCACAGCAGAGAGCTGGCCTGGAAGAGGAGCAACCGGGACTAGAATCTGGCACCCCGACTGGGACTAGAACCTTGGGTGCCTGCGCAGGTGGAGGATTAGCCTAGTGAGCCACAGCGACAGCCCATTTCTCAGTCTTTAGAGTTCTTGCATCTCCCAGTCTGTGTGAAAAGCACACCCAGTCAAAGCCTCCATAGCTACCACCTCCCCGTTGGCTTCTCCACTGTGAGCCATGAGTCAGGAGACTGAGAGACTTCTCTGTAGACCGTGCCTGGCAGGTTTGGGGGAGGCGTGTTGGGGGTACTTTTATTTCACGTTCAGGGTTTTCTCTGGTGTGGATGGTTCTTTTAGTAGGGAACCCCAGAGAGGCGAATCTGGGCACCTACCCTGAACTCCGAGCAGACCTCTTAGTTAGTGTTGTAGTGGGTATTTGCCCCGTTGCAGCTCGTTAGCTTTCTCATGAGCTCACTGTCTGAAAGCACCAGCTCTTTGGCTTCTCCTAATTTGTACCTGCGCAGGAGCTCTCGCGTGGCTGTTCCATCTGCCTTTATTGTCCTTTTCTCCCGGGTCACGTTGCCCTGGGCTTGTTCTCTGACGCATATGCACATTGTGCCAAAGTCTAATTTGGTCTCATTTTCACGTTTGTCTTACATGTGTAACTCTCCCAGCTCTCTTAACTCTTTCTCATTTTAACCTCTCTATTGGTAAAATTGTTCCTAGAGTAGTTTACTTGCCTTGTCTAGGTAACTCTGTTGAGCTTACTATTTATGGTCATTAAGGCACAGGATTTGTAGAAATTAGCTTTTAGAAAACTGAGAGGAGGTGAATTTTTTTGCCTGGCTCAAGTACTACTGTTGTTGTTTTCTGCAGAAGGTAACATCAAGACTGATGGTTTTGTTGCTTTGGAGGGATTTGAACAGCTGTGTACATAATTTAGCAATCTCATTCCCCTCTTCTCCCTTTATCATGGTCCCTCTGTATGGAATTTTCCTGTGTCATCTTCTGAGCCTGCTTTGTCATCCCGCCTTCCCTCATTAATGAATTATGCAAATTTTTTGATGCATGCTCCTTATATATTTATATGAAAATTATATTTTTAGCATTTTGAAAATTATACTTTGACACCCCCGAATGTGGCTGAGATTGGATTTCTCAGTACTTGAGGCGGCTGTCAAAGCTAGATTTGTTTGAGTGATAAAAATGAGGTGCTAGGAGTTCTTGCTCCTGAGGTGGTGGTTTAAGGACAAGCTTTAAGAACAAGAAATCATAAGGCCAGGGAGCAGCCCCATATATCACTTGAGGGCAATGTTTCTAGTTTAAGAAAAACATAGTAGACATAATAATACATGTTACAGGGGTCAGTGCTGTGGTACAGGGGGTTAACGCCCTGTCCTGAAGCACCAGCATCAATATGGGAGCCATTTCTAGTCCCTGCTGCTCCTCTTCTGATCCAGCTCTCTGCTGTTGCCTGGGAAAGCAGTGGAAGATGGCCCAAGTCCTTGGGGCCCTGCACCCGCATGGGAGACCCGGAGGAAGCTCCTGGCTCCTGGCTTTGAATCGGCTCCGCATCGGCAGTTGCGGCCATCTGGAGAGTGAACTAGTGGATGGAAGACCTCTCTCTGTAACTCTCTTCCAAATAAATAAAATAAATCTTTTAAAAAAATACATATTACACATTCAGTCATTTATTCAATAAATCCTTTGTTCAACTAGCATAAATGTATTGAGCATCTGCCTTTTTCTAGGTGCTGTTGTCAGATTTAGGTTATGGGATCAGGAATACAGAAGTATGCACGGGAGCACACGGGAGTACACAAAGCTTCTCTCCTCAAAAGCCCTCGGAGTAATGAGGGTTGAAGCATAGAGTGGGCAATGATTGGTACAGAGTGTTCCAGAAGAAGTGCAATGTGGGTAAGAGCGTGGAGTATTGTGGAAGCATCCAGAGGTGGTTCCTGCTGAACCCAGCTGCTCAAATTGCGTTTTTAAATTTCTAAAAATGTGGTTAGTTATTTGAGAGACAGGAAGGAAAGAGGGAAGGCAGAAGGAGGAAAGAGAGAGAAAGAGAGAGACACAGAGAGAAAGATAGAAGTCTCATCTGCTGGTTCACTCTGCAGATGCCCACAATGGCTGGGACTGGGCCCAGGCTGAAGCCAGCAGCCAAGAACTCAATCTAGCTCTCATGTTGGTGCCAGGAGCTCAGTTACTGGAGTCATCACCTGCTGCCTCCCAGGGTCTGCACTAACAGGAATCTGGAGTCAGCAGTGGAGCTGGGTGTCAAACCTGGGAACGTGGATATACAAGATGTGGGGTCCCAAGCAGCACATTAACTGCCAGGCCAAATGCATGCCCTTAAACTGAGTCTTAATATATGAGTAGCACTTATCTAGATATGATAGTAAGAACAATAATTCTGGGCAGAAGAGCGTGGAAAAAAGAAAGGGAAGGAAACCAGCGTGGCGTACGTACAGAGGTCCTTTTCCCCAGAGCACCGAGTGTTAGGGAGACATGTGCTCCATGATGAAGCTTTATTTATTTGATGGTTAATTTTATATCTCAACTAGACCAGGACATGGGATCCCCATTAGCTGGTTAAACATTATTTTTTTAAAAGGTTTGTTTATTTATTTGAAAGACAGAGTTACAGAGAGGCAGAGACAGAGAGAGAGAGAGAGGTCTTCCATCCACTAAATCACTCCCCAGATGGCTGCCATGGCCAGAGCTAGGCTGATGTGAAGCCAAGAGTCAGGAGCTTCTTCAAGATCTCCTACGTGGCTACAGGAGCCCAAGGATTTGGGCCATCTTCTGCTTTCCCAGGCACATTAGCAGGGAGCTGGCTTGGAAGTGGAGCAACCAGGACTTTAACCGGTGCCCATATGGAATGTAGGCACTGCAGGCAATGGCTTTACCCACTATACCACAGCACTGGCCCCTGGTTAAACATTATTTCTGGGCATATCTGTGAAGGTGTTTCTAGATGAGATTAACATTTGAATTAATGGACTGAATAAAGTAGATGGCCTCCCCATTGTGCGTGGGCAGCCTCCCACCCATGGAGGGCCTAAATAGAACAGAATAGTAGAAGAAGGTTGAATATTCTCTCTCTCTCTCTCTCTCTCTCTCTCTCTCTCTGCTCTACTCTTGAACTGAAATACTCAACTTCTCCACTCTTGGGCTGGGACTTACACTATCAGTGCTCCTGGTTCCTAGGGCTCCTTGTTCAGGGCTTTGCACTTGCACTAAAATTTGTACCACAAGTTTCCCTGGATCTTCAGCGTGAAGACAGCAGACTATGGGACTTCTTAGATTTCATAATCATGTGAGCCAATTCCTTATAGTAAACCTCCTTTCTGAATCTCTATCTATTTCACTATCTATCTATCTATCTATCCATCCATCCATCCATCCATCTCCTATAAGTTGTGTTTCTTTAGAGAACTCCTACTAATGCAGTTTGTTTATAATATGAACTGACCTTCTCCCCTACTTTTACCCTGTGCGCATCACTTTTTTCACTTCTATCCTGAGACCCTCTTTCTTTGCTCAAATGGCGATTAGAAAAGAATTAGCTTCCTCTTTGAGAAGAGATTTATTACAGAATCTGAGAAGAAGCAACAACACATTCCTTGTCATCACCCTCCTGAAATCTCAATTTAAAAAGTTTTCAAGCATTATGTGAGTACATTTTCCCATCTTTCAGATGGAATAATTTCCATGGTTTTGGGGAGGACAACTGGAGTAGAAACATTAAGAAATACTGAGAAGTTTGCCAAAAACTAGTTCATCTTCTCTGGTTCCAGGAGCCAGGAGGGAGCCAGTTTTACTGAGCAAATCTAGTTGTCCCCTGGGTGAGGTTGGGGAGGTCAGCCCAGCAGTGGCAGTCAGCTGCAGGGATGCCCCTTGGCTCCTCCACACTTGGTTCAGCTTCCAATTTAACTCACCTGGACAACCCACTTTCAATGGCCCAGAATACTGGCAAGACCACTGTGTAATAGATGTTAGAGCTGTGAACACTGAGAGGGGTGAGGTGGGTGGGAGTGAGGATTCCTGCACCTGGGCAGGTCTACGGGACAAAGAGCTGGCTGAGATCATGCCCACGTGGAAAGGAGTGGGCACCACTGTCTGCCCTCTTGCCCTCCTGTCCACAGGAAAGGTGCTAAGTGTTTTGCACATGTTCAGGAGGAGGCAGTGAAAAGAGGAGAATTTTGTCGGGAGTGTGGCTCATCCATCCAGTTGTCAGATGTGGTCATGGCAACCTGACACTTTAGGTTCCCTAGAAGTTGGGGATTGACTATGTCCATGCATTTATGATTAAAAACCAATACCAATGGGCCGGTGCCACGGCTCAATAGGCTAATCCTCCACCTGCGGTGCTGGCATACCAGGTTCTAATCCCGGTTGGGGCGCCGGATTCTGTCCCGGTCGCTCCTCTTCCTGTTCAGCTCTCTGCTGTGGGCCGGGAGTGCAGTGAAGGATGGCCCGGGTCCTTGGGCCCTGCACCCACATGGGAGGCCGGGGGGAAGTGCCTGGCTCCTGGCTTGGGATCAGCACACAGCAGCCACTTGGGGGGTGAACCAACGGAAAAAGGAAGACCTTTCTCTCTGTCTCTCTCTCTCACTGTCCACTCTGCCTGTCAAAAAAAAAATACCAATACATAAATAGATAACATTTACTATGTGAGTTGGAGGTGGTTCCTGGCCTCGAGGAGTTCACAGTGGCTTCTTCGCTGCTTCTGGAGTTCTCACGGTGGCGCAGGCCCCTCTCTGGGTGTTTCTCAGCGCCAGGATGTGTACATCAGAGTGCTTGTGGGGAGAGGAGAGAAGCTCTTCCGGTACAGACTCTCCCACCTTCAATTCTGTCTACATTTGTCTTTCCTCAAAGAAACACCTGATTCTAGAGACTTCTCACTAATCTGACATTTCCCAACATGGCCGACCCATTGTCTGAAAGGTGGAGAGATATCCTTGACTTCTTGATGTTACTGAGTAAGACCCAGATCAGTGCTTAGGAACGTGGGTTCTGATGGGGGATGGCCTAGGCCGGGCCCCAGGAGCACTTAACTGCCTCGTAAGTACCTGTACCTCTGGGTCATGGATGGGGGTCCATATGGGTGTGCGTCCAGCATGAGGCCCCACTCCTGCTCCTCCTCACAGGGAGCCCAGGCCCGACAGGGACAGCTGGGATCAAACAGAGACCGCTTTGCAGTGGTTGCCCACTTCCTTTCTCCTCAGTTAGCCCTGGCCTGTGTGTCTCTTCTGCTCTGATTGTGGTTCGCATGCACCAGCTGCTCCAGGGCTCACAGGGCTCTCTCTGTAGAGCCTGCCTTGTCCTCTGGCTCCCACATCCTCATGAGGCTGAACCAGCCGTTCCCCTGGGATACCTTCTGGTAACTTTCCACACACTCTCCTGCTGTCACAGTCATCCATCTGGAGCCACCACACCACTCTTCCCCTTAATGTGATTAGTTCCTTAATGGGAAATCCCAGTTGGGTTCTCTGATTGTCATCATTGTTCTAAGACCCAGAGTGACAACCACAGTTAACAACTCCTAAAACTGACGGCCCCTGAAAGAGCTGTCATTAGCCCCTGCTTGCTCAGTGTTGCAAACTGCAGCCACGTTCCCTCCGTGGTATAGGAGCTGCCATTTATAAGGAGCCTGTGACACGTTAGGCAGTAGTGTTTTCATATTCTTTTAATCCTCATGAAAACCCTAGGAGGCAGGAACTACTGTTCACAGATGGAGAGACTGGCGGTCAGAGAGATTAAATACAGTACCGAGTGGTAAACAGTTGAGAAGTGATTGACTGCGGGGCTCAGTGTGACCGACCACTGCCACGGCTGCTTTGCTGCAGTGTGCAGCTGCTCCTCTGGCCTGCTTTCCTCCTCCTGGCTCACTGCACCCACCGTGGAAGCACACGGAGGCCAGGGCTCCCATGAGGATCAGCCAGGGAAAGGTAGTGTTGAGAGTCCTCTTCAGGGACCCCAGCCAGCAGCCTGATTTGAACACTTTTTTTTCTTTTTGTTAAGATTTATTTATTTATTTGAGACTTAGAGCTACAGACAGAGGGAGAGGCAGAGAGAAAGGTCTTCCATCTGCTGGTTCACTCTCCAAATGGCCACAACAGCTGGAGCCGGGCCGATCCGAAGCCAGGAGCCAGGAGTTTCTTCCGGGTCTCCCACATGGGTGCAAGAGCCCAAGGACTTGGGCCATCTTTTACTGCTTTCCCAGGCCATAGCAGAGAAGTGGATCAGAAATGGAGCAGCCAGGATGTGAACCAGTGCCCATATGAGATGCCAGCACTGCAGGTGGCAGCCTTACCCACTATGCCACAGTGCTGACCCCTGTGCATCTTTTCACGTTACCATCTTTTCTCCCTGCTTTGGCCCTCGGGAGAATGCATGACAGGGAAGCTGTGAATGAAAGCTGGCCCTTCTGCCGCCTTTGGTATATGTTACTGAAGATTTCCAACTCCTTATGTGGGCAAGATCATGCTGTGTTTGGTGGGCAGGGCAGGGGAGAGGGGAAGCACTCTGGTGTTCTTGATTTCCTTACGGGATGGTAGATGGTGTTGGTCTCACCACAGAAGCAGGCTCCATCTCTCTTGTCTTTGTATCCTCCTGGCCACCAGTCAGCTGCTGGGGATGTAGCATAGCCACTAGAGAACACGGCCTGTCAATCAAGACACAGTTGCATATGCTTTAAAGTTTTATATATATGATAACACCAGTGTTCATGGTTCTGTCCTTACTGGGGGGAAGAAGGAAGGTTTTTCAAACTTTCTCAATTACTGAATTACAGCACAGCATTCTGCTGACCTGGATTCAGTTCTCTCTTGAAAATTCTAGGCTGTCAAAAGGAGGCAGCTTTTCCAACCCAGCTGCGGTACCCCCAGCAGCAGGACAACAATAACTCCCGCCACCCTGCCTGGACGGGCATTGCTTGGGGAGTCTTTGTGTGTGTGTTTCTTATTCTGTTTTTCCAGCTGGTGACTTTTGTTTTCTTCTAAATGGTGCTGTTTAAATGCTTTCCACAAATGCAATCTTGAAAATAAACACGCTGAGTGGAGAAGAACAAGAGGGGGCCCGTTCTTGGTGCTGAGCACTCTGGGGAGGTTTTCTCAGCTGCAGGGAGGGTGCTGAGGCAGGATGCTGTCAGGATTGGGATCCAAGCAGAATCACCTTAATGGGAGTCCTGACTCCTCTCCCTACTGAAGGCCTCAATGAGAGGCATTTCTGGACAACTGGTGGGCCCTGAAAACCCAGGAGCCTCAGTCCCCAGGTGGTGCTTCACACCCACCCCAGGTTCCTGCCTGCCAGAGTTCCCCAGAAGAAGTAGGGGAACATGTCCAGAATCTGATCACTCTTCACCATGTCCCAGTGTCACCCCATTCCAGCCTTCTGTCCTGTCTTTCTTGAATTACCTCAGCTCTTGAATTACAGCTACTCCATGATCTCCTTGCCTCTGCCTCACCCTCTTTGCATTCCATCAGCCAGAGCAGTTCTTTTACATGAATCAGATCATGTTTTTGGTCTGTCTCAGTTGGCATAAAAAGCTCTCCTGGGCCTGCAGGCCTGCCACTCTCCAGCCTTGTCTCTGACATGCTTGTCCCTGTCCACTCAAGGCCAGTCCTAGTGACCCCCTGTTGTTCCTCCAGTTTGCCAGATGCCCTCTCACCAAAGGGCCTTTGCATCTCCATTCCTGTTGTCCAGATTGTTCTTCCTACAGAGAGCCGCATGGCTTACTGGCTCGCCTCCTTCAGGTTCTACACAGACGCCCCCCAGAGGCTTCCCCTGACCTGCCTGAGCACCTTTACACCCCCAGCACACCCTGGCTCTCTGCATCTTGTCTCCCTGTGGTTTTCTCTATGGAACCTTACCCTCCCTGACATCTTGTGTAATTTTCTGTTATTACTGTTTAGGATTCAGCTCTATGAGAGGAGGAATTTTTTTCTGCTTTTTCCAGAGCATTATAATATTGAATGAATAAAGTATCTGTGCCCTGCTTAGCATCAGTCCTATATTTAGACTCCTGGCTGGAGAGGACCACCTAGAGGCACCTCAGACCCCATTCTAGAAAGGCTCCCTCATGTCCTGGGATCTAGGATCAGGCTTGGGGTCCTCCACACAAAGGGGTTTGATTGGTTCAGCCTGAGTTTAAATCCCAACCAGAAGGGAGATCACGTTCCCTATACCCTGAGTTGGAGTTGAGCTCGTGATAAATGAGAAATGAAAATGATGGGGCATGCTGAGCCCTATGAACTGTGCCTGGCAGAAAGCCAATGCTCACTAAATGATAGCCATTATTACTGTGCTCAGTAGCTATCTTCTTTCCTTTCAAAAGAAATCCTTTGTTCATGTGGCAAAGAATTGTATTAACTTCTTGTTTTGATCAATTAGTGGGAACTTGACTTCTTTTTAGATTATTAAAAATGTTTTTTTTTTATTATTTCACCTGAAGAGGGTTACACTGCCTCTTTTAAAAGTTTGTTCAGTTGAAAGAGAGAGATGGAGAAGGAGCTGGGAAGAAGGTATCTTCCATTCAATGGTTTACTTCCCAAATGCTGCCAACAGCCAGGCTAGGCTGGGCCAGGCCAAAGCCAGGACTTCTACATGAGTGGTAAGGACTCAAGCACTTGAGTCATCATCTGCTACCTTTCAGGGTGTGACAAAGCCAGGACTTGAACCCAGGCACTCTGATGTGGGGTGTGGGTGCCCCAGATGGGATCTTAACTGTTGTGCCCCACAATGTTTTGTGTCAAAGGAAAATAATAGTAATGAATAGTGCTCCATTGACCACAATACCTGAGAACCACAAGCATTCTCTTCCTGTGTCTTCCAGCAGAAGATTCAGTCTTCACTGACATTAACAATGAGAATAGTTGCCATTTATCATCAGATAAGGGCTGAAAGCTGTGAATATTCACCTTACCTAATTGTCACAATACCTCTCATCCTAAACAAAGCGAGATCAATGTGGTATCACTGACACTTTAAATGAAACTTGGGAATTTGCATAATTTGCCAAGACCACAGAACCAGGAAATGAGCAGAGAGAGGACTTGAATCTCAGTCCTCCAGGATCTGGTGTGAGGTGTCTTAAGTTAGACCTATTTTTTCTGATGACCCATTCTAGTCCCTGAGCCACTAAGCAGCCTGAGGTGATGCCAGAATCCCTGCTGCTCACTGTTAATTGCCTTGGGCCAAGCAGAGTTATTTCTAATGCCCAGCCAACCTTCCATTGCCCTGTCCAACCCTGAACAGGAAGCAGAGAGCAAGGCCAAACCTGGAGCCCTGAGGTCAAGCTGCCATGTCAGGTCCACCTGGCCTCCTGCCAGAAAATTTTGGTAGAGGAAAGAGGGGCCTTCTTCAGGAAGCCAGGGCCACATGTGTGAGAGTATAATATTTTTAAGAAAGTAATAAGATAGGGCTGGCGCCACGGCTCACTTGGTTAATCCTCCGCCTGTGGCACCAGCATCCCATATGGGCACCGGGTTCTAGTCCCGGCTGCTCCTCTTCCAGTTCAGCTTTCTGCTGTGGCCTGGGAGGGCAGTGGAGGATGGCCCAAATGCTGGGGCCCCTGTACCTGCATGGGAGACCAGGAGAAGCACCTGGCTCCTGGCTTTGGATCGGCACAGTGCGCCGGCTATAACGGCCATTTGGGGGGTGAACCAACAGAAGGAAGACCTTTCTCTCTGTCTTTCTCTCTCACTGTCTATAACTCTACCTCTCAAATAAATTAAAAAAATAAAAAAAGAAAGATAATGTTTCTCATATAGATATAAGATGAACATATATCATAAATTTTAGTTAACTCACTAATTGAGTGAGGGAACTACTGAGATGTTATAACTGACTCAAAGCAAAAGCCAGAAGCATTAGACATTTAAATGGAGTTGGGCTGAATTTTGAGACAACTTTATAGATGAACTTGGAACTTGCTTTGTTGTGTGTGTGTGTGGGGGGGGTTGTGCATTTGCATTGCCATCAGTTATTGACAATGTATAGAGTTATAAAATCTATACTCAAAGGCAATAAAAATGCAGAGCTCCCCATGGAATCAGGTACAGTTCCAGTGTCCCAGGAAGAGACCACCTAGTAATTTCCTTTGCTTATCCCAAAATCTTACTCTTTCTTCCTTGTTTAGGAGTAATTTTCCTTGGGCTGTCATCTCTGTGCTATTGCCCAGTTCCTATGAACTTCTCTTTGCTGGGAAGTCTTAGATTGTGGTCTTTGGAATCAGAGGTTTCTTGAGTTCAAATCTCCCTTCTGCATATGCTATTATGTGGCCTCATGGAAACCACTTGATCCCCGAGTCTACGTTTTACCATGATTGAAAGGGTTCAAGTTCCCAGCACATGGCATTCAAACTTATTACCACTCCTACTTGGCAATCCTGGAAACAAAGACATAGGGTGTTACAGGGTCTGAGCCAGCGTCATGCTCCTGGAACTGAGACGCAAACCTGGGCGTTCTGGCCCTGCTGCCACGCTCAGCCAACACTCGCTGAACAGCAGCTGCTGTACTGCTTACTTTCTCAGGTCCAGTCAAGTCTTGGGCTGTGAGTGAGTCGGCAGACTACTCTAAGGAGCCAGCTACTGTGTTGGTGGTTACTCTTCACTCTTTGGTCACGTTCTACCCAGTTGGCACTGGGGTGGGCAGTGGGAATGTGACCCTTTGCCCTCACTGGGACCCACTACATCAAAACCCCCACAGCCTGATTATTTTTTTGTGTGTTATTTTCTGTTTGTCTTTACTTTTTATTAAAACCTATTTATAGAAAAATGTAGAGCTCAGGCTGGCGCCGTGGCTCAACAGGCTAATCCTCCGCTTTGTGGCACCGGCACACTGGGTTCTAGTCCTGGTTGGGGTGCCAGATTCTGTCCCAGTTGCCCCTCTTCCAGGCCAGCTCTCTGCTGTGGCCTGGGAGTGCAGTGGAGGATGGCCAAAGTGCTTGGGCCCTGCACCCCATGGGAGACCAGGAAAAGCACCTGGCACCTGGCTCCTGCCATCAGATGAGCGCGGTGCGCCGGCCGCAGCGTGCCAGCAGTGGCGGCCATTGGAGGGTGAACCAACGGCAAAGGAAGACCTTTCTCTCTGTCTCGCTCTCTCTCACTGTCCACTCTGCCTGTCAAAAAAAAAAAAAAAAAGAGAAAGAAAGAAAGAAAAGAAAAATGTAGAGCTCAATGAATTCTCACAAAGTGAATGTGTACACAAGAAAGCCACACTCAGCTTAAGAAACAGACATGACCAGCACTCCAGAAATCACCTGGCGCCCTCTTCCAGTCACCACTCCCCAAGGGTCACTACAGCCCTGACCTATAACAACAAGAGTAATGAAGCTGTTTTTGACTTTGATGTAAAGGCAGCCAGTGTCTGGCTTCTTATATTCAATATTCATTTGTAGGTTCATCTTCCTTCCTTGTATGTGGCTGTATGTTCATTCTCATTGCCATATAAGAATACAGCTTATTTATCCATTCTATAATTGATAGACACTGGGACAGTTTCCAATTTGTGGTTCTAGCATGCATAGGTTTTGGCCCCGAAAGGTACACATTTTTGTGGAGTCTTTTTAATTTTTTAACTTGTGAGTGGTTTGGCTAAGACATTTTCTTGACTTGGGCTTAACAGATAGATCAGCCTGCTTTCTCCTTTGCCACGATCAGCAATTGTTTTTTTTTTTTCACTGTTTGTTCCTTTGGGTCTGGTGTGCCATTCCATCAGCAGGCTTCTTTGGAATGTTCTGAGCAAGACCAATGGCTCTCCTGTTACATTTTTAACATAGATCAGCTCTATGTATCCTCTGACCTCAGGATCGTGCATAGATGAGGAGACCTGAGTGCCAGCTACTGAGAGTCAATTGACAGTCGAGGGAGGATCTGGACGCTCAGTGCCATCCCCCTCCCCTCAGGCCCAGTAGTCACTTCCTCACCTGTCAATATGTGGGGCCCCTCCCTAGGAAGCTGGCTGCCCACCTCTCTCCCTCCTCCCTCAGACACTCTCCTGGCTCTGATGCTCTTCCCTGGAGGTAGTGATTTCTGTTCCCTGCTTTTCCGCGTCTCGTGGTGGGAAGCCTATTGGCAGCTGGCTTCCCTTCTCCTTGCTCTGCTCCTGAAATGGTGGCGGAAAAACCTGGTGGATGAGAACTGGCCACTAAAGGCAAGATGCCATGAGACCAAAAATAGGACATATTCAAAGGTGCACTGTGGAATTTATGGATGGAAGCTTGGTCCTCAGTGCCCATGAAACCATGGATTCCGTGCCTCCAGGCGGTGACAAGGACTTGGTATGTTAACCTGGACAGGGGTGGGCTAACCTAAGTTCCGCTGCACTTTCTTAAGCAACATTCCATTCCAGGGACATTTCCGTGTCTGGCCCAGCCTGCAGGTTATCTTCATGACTTTGTTGACTGGTCATAGGATTGGGATGACTGGTCAGGGTTGCCTAAGGGACAAGATGTTGATTATACCCCAAACGTCCGCAGTCCTGTCAAGCTGAATCCCTACAGACAGATAAGAATCCACTTCTCTCCTGCCTGGTACTTTTCAGCTCATGCCTCCATCACACCTCCTCCCTTTCCTTCTTTGCTAACACAGAGGTTGGCTCTTGACAGGGACTTCATTTTCACCACTTTGCACTTCCCCCAGAGCCCCAACCCCATTTTTTCAGAGTTGTTTTGACTGTTGCGGTTTCTGCTTCATCTCCCTTCCCCTCAGCCCATTAGTCACTTACTTATCTGTATTTTTGGGGGAGGGTTGGGGTTGCCACCTTGTTCTCTCCAAAGCGCTCCACTCCGGCTTCCCGTCAGGAAGGCAGTAAGCCAGACCGCACATGGAGCAGGTCTGGTCAAAGACCCGTGCAGTGACTTAGTAAGAGCATAGACAGACTATGGAAACCAGCAGAAAAGAGGAGGGCAAGTCTGCTCTGGCCGGGAGGACTGGAGCAGCAGCCAAGACTGGCCCTCAGGTTTGGGGCTGAGTTTCCTCATAACCAGGGCAGCCAAAGAAATGGAAGAGAGCCTAGAACTACTATAAGAAATTAGAGAAAAGATTTTAAAATGCAGTGTTTTTGAAGGAGTGGCTTATTCATTACTCTATCTCCTAAACACCTTAAGTTTACTCAGTAAGTAACTGTCTGGAGGCTACATTAATAAGCAGAATCACTGGGGCAGTTGTGTGTCACAGCGGGTCAAAGCACTGCTTGAGATGCCTGCATCCATATTGGAGTGCCACTTCCAGTCTCTGCTCCTCCACTTCTGATCCAGCTTCTTGCTGATACACCCTGGGAGGCAACACGTGGTGGCCCAAGTGTCCGGGCCCCTGCTAACCATGCGGGAGACCTGGATGGAGTTCCAGGCTCCTGGCTTCAACTTGGCCCAGCCCTGGCTGTAGCACGCATTTGGGGAGTGAACCAGTGGATGAAAGATTACAATAGTTTACATATTTACAAATACACATTTTAAAAAGCAAAATCATTATTACTGGTGCTTACTATAATCATTCTGATTGGTGTTTGCTATAGGATAGCAATCTCTAATTTGTTTCACTCAGTAACCCTAACAGGTAAGCACTATGGTCCCCCCCCCCCATTTTCAAATGTGGAAACCAAAGCATAGAGAGTAATTTACCCCTGGTCCCAGCTCGTCAACAACCAAATTATGTTTTAAACCCAAATGCCCTGACTGGAGTCAGTCACTAAAGAACCTTAAATGATGAAGAAAATGGGCATTTAGGGGCATTTTCTCAGACAGGAATGCCAGCCAGACTCGCTTTTACTACTGGCCCCTGGCTGGCAGCCCAGTTTGGTTAGAGTTCCTTCTTGGGAACCAAGGCAGGCTGTGTTCTCCTCTGACAGGAGCTCCAGACTTGAAAGCTGTCAAATCCTTTCTGTGTCTGCCCCCTGCTGGCAGATATAAGGGAGTAAGGCTCTCTTGACTGTTCCAAGAGCACCACCCAGGGGAGTGAGCTGTGTCGTTTCAGGGCAGTGATCTATTGCCCAAACTGCAGACTGGGACCTGTGCTCTGACATAGAGGAACGTCCTAGGATGGGTTACTTAAAACTGGTTGCTGTCCTGGCAAATCTAGTCTGTCTTGATGCGGGAATCTATAGTTCATGTTTAAAGAATTGGAGCAAGATGCGGGAGTCTTGAGTTCCAGTCCCAGCTGGGTCACCTTTCTGCACCTGATTCCTCATTTGCAAAATGAGGTTTTAGATTCTATGGCAATTAATGGCGCAAAAGTCCTAAATGCTCACCTGTGAATCCTTTTAAGATTTTCCACAATCAGGTCTCCTCTTTAGATCTCACTTCACCCCGAATCTCCTCCCAAACCTCATTCCTGTCTCTGGCTCTGCTGACCTGCACCCCCGATAGCCAAACAACTTGCTCATATAAGGTGCTACCCATTTCTTCCAGAGCCAGGCTACCTGGATATGAGGTCCCCAGACTCACATCAGACAAGAGTAGGAATCTTGTGGTTCAGAAACTAACATGGGCTGCACTTCTTGGCTACGGCCAGCTTGCCTCCCACATGCTGGCAACACCAAACCCAGAGTGGAGAAAGAGAAGTGGACACCGACAGCTTAATGGGGTTCTGTTGGGCACTGAAGATGAAGCCCGGTGTAGTAACTACACTTTGCATAATGTGAGAACTTATAAAGCGTCCTGCAAGTCTTAGAACCACTCTGGGAGGGAAACATTTCTGTCACTTATATTCGTATCAGGGAACTGGGGCTCAAGAGTTACAAGGTACAAACTAACATGTCACTGGGCTGGGAACCCAGGTCAGATAACCGCCCAAGGCCCTGGGCTTGCTCCATCAGAGATCCATAGAGTGTGAAGACTTGCAAACACTGGCAGTTCGGTTCAAAGGAAGACAGCCTCAGTGAGGATGGCCTTGCCTCTTCCTCCTGACGGGAACACTTCACTATTTTCCTCTCTCCTTCCAGAACAAGTCCAAAGCTGGGTTTATTAGGATGCCTGGATGACCCTTAATCCGGTCTCTTCATACAGATCCTGATCTAAGGTTGTCCTGGTCTCTTCTGCCTTGACCTGGCCTATATCTGTGTGTGGTTTATTTGGAGTCAAGCTTTGTACAAATCTCATCTTCCTAGAACCTTTGTTTCTTTATTTATGAGATGAAGTTAATAATATCCACCACGCAGCCTGGGGTTATTATAGCAACCAGCTCTAAGCAGTACTGCCTAGGATGTAAGTCCAACCAGCAGGAGCCAGGGGACTCTACTTGGCATTAGGTTGGGTTTGGAGGCTCTGCCCTCAGGTGCTGGCCTGGGTAAAGAGGCTGTTAGGGTCTGTCAATGTTGGGTTTTATCAGTCTGGTGCCGAGTCCCAAGACACAGTCGTGTGGTTCCTTGCCATATGCCTGGTCTTGAGGAGGGCTGGGGCAGGGGGCTGTGGAATATTGGTAGCCTCTCAGCTGCCCAGGCTGGATCTAAGCTGATCTCACAGTCATCTGCCCCTGCACAGTCTCAGGGGTATGCGCCAGCTGTAGCGGCCATTTGGGGGGTGAACCAACAGAAGGAAGACCTTTCTCTCTGTCTCTCTCACTGTCTATAACTTGGGAAGTTGGTGGTGGTATGCAGCCAAACAATCTGTCCCACCAGGGTACAGGTCTCTTGCCCGATCCGAGGGCAAGTCTAGAGGGTCTGTCTTCAATCGCTGCCTTAGAGATAGAAGACTTCACCCTCGAGCAGGTAGGAGTCTCGCCACGGCAGACGTGGTTCTGAGCTTCAAGGCAAAGTCTTAAGTTCCCTTTCCTACCTCAGTCCCCAGAAGCTTTACTCTAATTCTACCATCTGCTAAAGGTTAGGAGATGTATGGCAGAAGCGGTTCCTGAGCCACCTGGCTAAGGAGTACCCAAAGGCTCAATCTGAAGCTACTGGCCTGGGAGCAGGAAACTTGGGTCCCTGTCTGACACTGTTTTTTTTTAAATTATTTTTTATTTAATGAATGCATTTTTACATAGATACAACTTTAGGAATACAGTGGTTCTTTCCCCCAGGCCCCTCCCCAACCCCGCCCCACTCCCACCCCACCTCCCATTCCCTCTCCCATCTCCTTCTTAATTATGGATAATTTTTAGTATGACTTTATATACAGAGGACCAACTCTATGCTAATCATAGACTTCAATAATTTGCACCCACGTCCACACACAACATACAGAGTACAGTATGGGGAGAGAATTTGCAGTTGATTCTCATATTGCAATTCAATAGAGACAGAGGTCCTACCTGGGGAGCAAGTGTACAGTGACAACTGTTGTTCCTTTAACAATTGACATTCTTTTTTATGACGTCAGTGATCATCCAAGGCTCTTGTCATGGGCTGCCAGGGCTACAGAGGCCTTTTGTGACCATAGACTCCACTGGTATTTGGACACAGCCATAAGCAGAGAGGATGCTCTCCTCTCCCTTCAGAGAAGAGCTGACAGTGATTTTTACCACGGCAGGTCTGGTACTGGGTTTCAGGTATAAGATCTTGACTTAATTCTCCTTTCCTTTGCCAAGCCAGAGATGAGGCTTCGTTGTCCATGCTGTACTATTTGGAGCTGGAGGTGACGAGCAGCTCTTGCTTGCTTGCGTTCTTCAATGTGCCTTTTCTTACTGTTAGAATAAAATCAGGGATGGTGGCCTCGCTGGTCTCCTTAGCTCTTGTGAAGGTGCCTTGGTATGTGGATAGCTGCTCAGATTGGTGTCCATGGGCGATGATCCCCAGAGCACCTTGCTCAGCTGCCATCTCGCTGTGCCCCATCTGCATGTCTTTAGGAGAGTTGATCACTTCCTTCCAAGGACCCTGGATGCCGTACCTAGATTGTGGTTCTTCTTTAGGTACGTTGCTGGTGTCTATGAATTGGGTGCTTTCCCTTGAAGGAATGTGTACCCCTGCTAGCTGTGCTAAGGAAGGTTCCCAAATGCCATCTACAAAGACCTGGAGCCAGTGTGGCTCAGTTTCTGTGAGGCAGCCACTGTCCTACAAATCTCTCCCCCTGGGGTGGTCACATTTGAACCATGTGTGGTGCTAGTGAGTTTGCCAGACGGAATGTTGAGCTAAGTGGGAGGTATGATGCTGACTACTGATGCTGTGGTCCATGAGGGATTGCAGAGCCTACAAGGAAGAGGTAGGAAGATACCCATGCCAAGGACACCAAGGGGAACTGGAGGAACCTCATCTTTGAAAAGTAAGCCTGGTCAGAATGCAAAGATTCTTTTCAAATTGTAGCCCAGGTGACTATAAGTGAATACAGCCCCGCTGTGTGTGCCTTCATGAACTCTGCAAGACAACTTCAGGATGTAGCTGTAATTACATTGTAACTTCATTTTAATTTCATTGTAACTCACTGTCTTTAGTGATTTAGTGCTGTTTAGGGGTCTCTGATTATTTTTAAATGATCATTTACAATATGTGCCTGCATGATGTGGCTGTGTCAGATGATTGTAAACTGTGTATAAAGTGAACAGGAAATGAGGGAATTGCAGACTCAGAGCTCGCCTTGTATCCTGAGTCCCCATTGTGTGGGAATAAGGAAGGAGAAGGACCAAGAGAAGCAGGCAGTGCGTCCTGGTGAGAGCTGGGGGTGAGTGGCAAGGAAGCAGCCCCTCAAGCAAGACTGTATCCTCTGGCTTCCCTCTGCTCCTTCCCGCTGGATGTTCCATTCTCTGCTTTTTGTCCTATCTTCTCAGCAGCTATTGAAAGGTGCTACCTTTGGAGAACACTTCCGGGAGTTCCTGTTCTCCTCACTGTCACCCCACTGGCATCTGGGTACTCCTGAGAGGTGTGAACCCTCCAAGCCTGAAAGTCGAGGGAGAGTGAGAATCCAAAGAGAGGGGCTGCAGTATGGGAAGGCCGAAGTGGCACCCATGCGAGCTGTGGCTTCCCGAGTGCTCAGAGGTTTAATGCCCACGCAGGCTGAGGCAATTGTGTGAGTCTGATCAACTCTAATCAACCTCATGCTTCTGGGGAAAAGGCTGCCGGTTTTGATTGTCTCACTTGAACTCACAGAGCAGATACAAGCTTCTAGAGAATTCCCCCTGACTGATTCCTTTTCAGGGAAGAGCAAGTCTCTAAGCAGAGTGGAGGGTATGAATCCAAGTGGAGAATATGGATTAAAAGTGGATTTTTGACCACTGCACACCTTCAGCATAACAACTATTAAAAAAAAATAGAAACAACCTAGGCAATCCTAAGTGTTGGAGAGGATGTGAAGAAACTGGAGCGCTGTGCATTATTAGGGGAAAGAATGTAAATTGGTACAGTCATTACAGAAAGCGGAATGGAATTTCCAAAGAAAACTAAAAATGGAATTACCCTGTGATTGAGCAATTCCACTAGTTATTACATTTGTGTACCTAGCAGAATTGAGGGCAGAAACGTGAAGAGACATTTGTATGCCCACGTTTGTAACAGTGTTCTTCACAACAGCCAAAAGGTGAAAGCAATCTGGTGCCCACGGACAAATTAATGAATAAACAAACTGTGATCTACCCATACAATGAAATATTATCAAGCCTTAAAAAAGAAGGAAATATCTTCACATACTATAACCTGCATGAATCTTGAGGTTATTATGCCAAATGAAGTAAGCCAATAAGGACAAATGTGTTCTGATTCCACTTATATGAAGTTTCTAGAATAGTCAGATTGATGGAGACGAAAAGTGGAATCCTAGTTGTCAATGGGTACAAAGTTTCAGTTTTACAAGATGAAAGAGTTCTGGTGGTGAGGGTTTTACACATACTCCTGAACTGCACACTAAAAAATGAGTAAGATGAAAAGTTTTATGTGTATTTAATGCCAATTAAACATTTTTTAAGAGAGGGAAAAAATGGAGTTTCGACATCTCCCCATCTGTGTATCTCACTACTGTTTTTTCTGCAGAGCTTGGAAGGCAAGGATGCCTTGAAAACTATGTACCAATTCATTTCCTCTGATTTCCCCTGTAATGAATTGAACCATAGTTCATTAGGAGAAGAAAAGTAACTTGAATGTCGGCCAAGTAGACCAGGGCTGGCCCGTATCCAGGCCTCGGTGGAAGGAAGTACTGAAGCAATCAGCTACATTCATCCATGGGCACAATGTGTTTTGCTGTATCTGCCTTCCCTTGCACAGACAAACTGAGTTGCAGTTTGGTTTTATGGTTCAGGAGGAGAGGGCTGCAAAGGGCACCAGACCCCGATGCTGGAAAGCAGCATCCAGGCCTGACCTGAAGTTTAGATCCCATCCCTGGAGTGTGGCACCGCTGCAGAGGGAGCAAACAGCTTTACATGTTGGCAGAATGTAGCCTGAGCTTTCTGGAAGGGAAATGGGAGGTTAGTGGGCAAACCCTAGACTGAGAATCAGGAGACTGTCATTACGTTGTAGCTCAAGAGCTGTGTGGCCCTAGGCACAATGTCCCTAACCTCCAAGTGTTCAGGGTGAGGACGGTATTGTGTCCACTGTATCTTCAAAATCTATGAAAACAGTGAAAGTCAGGGCCAGTGCTGGGGTACGGTGATTAAGATGCTGCTTACAATGTCAACATCCCAGATTGGAGCACTAGTGTGAGCCCAGCTGCTCTGCTTCTCAGCCAGCCCTCTGCTGTTGTGCCTGGAAAAGCAATGGAAGATGACTCAAGTGCTAGGGTTCCTGCCACCCATGTGGGAGACCCAGATGGAGTTCTGGGCTCCTGGCTTGACCTGGCCCAGCCCTGGCTGTTGCAGCCATTTGGGAAGAGAACCAGAGGATGGAGGATCTCTTTGTCACTCTCTATTTAAATAAATATGTAAAAATATTTAAAAGTCATATGAAGAATTTCCTTTGAGGGACCACTGTTGTAGTACAGTGAATTAAGCTGTTGCTTGCAACATGGACATTCCGTATCAGAGTGCCAGCTTGGGTCCTGGCTGCTCCATTCCCAATCCAGCTTCCTGCTAGTGTGCCTGGGAAGGCAGTGGAAGACGGCTTGGGTATTTTTTGGGACCCTGCCACCCACATGGGAGACCCAGATGGAGTTGCCAGTTCCTGGCTTCATCCTGGCCCAACCAGGAGTTGTGTCCATTTCGGGAGTGAACCAGCAGATAGAAGATCTCTGTCTCTCTCTTTCTCTTGTCACTCTGCCTTTTAAATAAATATTTTTCTTTTCTTTCTTTCTTTTTTTTTTTAAACATGCTGATAGCAGATTATTGTCAAATCCTTGGGGCCTTGCCACCTGTGTGGAAGGCATAGACTGAGTTCTGGGCTCCTGACTTTGGTCTGGCTCAGCCCCAAATTGTTCCAGCCAATTGGAGAATAAAGCAGCAGATGGGTAACCATTATTTGTCTGTCTCTCTGCCTTTAAAATAAAACGAAAATTAAGAAAGGGAAGCTTATTTGATTGCCTTAGTGGCCGTTTTTAAATTCTCTGCATTCGTGTCATAAATAACCATGAGTTTTAAAGAACCAGCTCTGGGGCCGGCGCTGTGGTGCAGTAGGTTAACCCTCCACCTGCAGGGTCGGCATCCCATATGGGCGCCAGTTCTAGTCCCAGCTGCTCCTCTTCTAATCCAGCTTTCTAGTGTGGCCTGGGAAAGCAGTAGAAGATGGCTCAAGTCCTTGGGCTCCTGCACCTGTGTGGGAGACCCGGAAGAAGCTCCTGGCTCCTGGCTTCAGATTGGCTCAGCTCCAGCACTTGGGACCACTTGGGGAGTGAACCAGTGGATGGAACATCTTTCTCTCTGTCTCTCCCTCTCACTGTCTGTAACTCTACCTCTCAAATAATAAATAAAATCTTTTAAAATAAAAGTACCGGCATTACATGAACATCTTCCCAGGATGGAGTATAAAGTAGATTGGTTAGTAAGAACTGTTTCTTGATCTGTTACCAAATGCTTCTAAGCCAAGTGGGTCATTCTCCTAAAGTTCATAGGGACTATGGCTTGTTCATCAAGAAATGCTCATACAGGCCACAGAGGATGCCAGGCAGGATCTGTGCCATCTGAAAACATGTGTAGCAACTTGGACAATTGAAAATACTCTGCTAGATTGTGAAGAATGGAGTTTATTAGTTGAGGCAGCATTAGACTTCTAAATAGTTAAGATGACCCTGTTCCTGCATGCCTGAGTCCACCAGCCCTCTTACTAATGTCCCGTCTTTGTCCATATAGACTTCATTTCAGATGTGTAATTAGGTCTATCCTTAGGGTAGGCTAATTCACCCAACAGTCCCTAGAAGCTGGAAGAGACAAGGAAGGAGTCTCCTATAGAACCTCCAAGGGAGTGTGTTCCTACTGACACCATGGTTTCTATGAAGAAGAGATTTCTGTGCATAATTGGAATCATAATGTGCAGTATTAAGTCTTAGGACAAGTGGCTGCCCCATTTCGGGCTTAGAGTGAGGATATTTGTGCTGCAGAAGAGAGCGTAAGAGAAGATGGAGTATTTTCATTCCAGGAACTCTCACTGAGGGGGGGCAGAGGCGTTACAGCCTGTGCGGGGAACTTGTGAAGACCTGCCCCAGTGTGTCTGAAGGTGCTACAACCACAGGATGCAGAGTGTGTGAAGCATGAGGCAACAAAACCTTCTAGACTGTCTCCGTGCTCTCAAACTTGAGCATGCAACCAAAGTGCTTGGAGCTCCTTTTATAATATGGACTTGGACTCAACAGGTCTAGGTGGGCCCTGTGAGTTTCCATCCCAGCATTCTCCCAGGTGTGCTGCTGCTCTGGGTAACACACTGCTCCACATTCTGCTCACCTTGTTAGTCAAATGGGGACCACTTACCTCAGCATTGGCATGACCTGGGAGCTTATCAGAATTGCAGACTCTGAGCCCCACTGCGTTGGAATCTGCAATGTGACAAAATCCGCAGGAAACTCAGATAGATTTTAGAGAGTGAAAACTACCAGTCTTTCCTGGAGGTACAGTGGGTTAAATGATGGTCCCTAAGACATATAGCTACACCCCATGCCTGTAACTTAGTAGTGTGCCCTTATCTGGAAAAAGGTCTTTCAGATGTAAATTAAAGATCATTTTTTTAAAAAAAGATTTATTTACTTATTTTGAAAATCAGAGGGAGAGAGAGATCTTCCATCTGCTGGTTTACTCTCCCAGATAACTGCAGTGGCCAGTGTTGAGCCAGGCCAAAGCCAGGAGCCAAGAGCTTCATCTGGGTTTCCCATGTGGGTAGCCAGGGCCCAAACCCCTGGACCATCTTTCACTGCTTTCCCAAGGCCATTAGCAGTGAGCTGGATCAGAAGTGGAGCAGCCAGGACATAAATTGCCCATAGAGGATGTCAGCATTACAGCTGGGGGCTTCACCTGCTACACCACAACACAGGCCCCTAAACGAAATACCTTAATGTGAGATCACTCTGGATTATTGGGTGAGTCAGTTATCAAATGAAGTCCTTAGGAGGAAAAGCCATGGGGAAGGACAGAAGGAGAGGAGGCCATGGGACCACAGAGGCAGGGATTAGGATGATGTGACCACCAGTTGCAGAAGCCACAGGTTGCCAACAGACCCTGGGAGCTGGAATAGGCAAGGAAGGATTCTCTTATAGAACCTCCAAGGGGGCACGGCCATGCTAGCACCGTGGTTTCTATGGAGAATTCATTTCTGTTTAAAGCCACCGGCCTATGGAAATGTGTTACTGCCCTTCTAGGAAAGTATTCCGGAAGGAAGGGTGCAGCTCGCCCAGGCAGGAGCCTGTTGTCCTGAAAGGAAGGTGAGTTGCCTAAGCAGTCAGCAGCTCGGGATAAAGGGTCTCATGAAACCCCTAAAAGGGTGACCTCTGCCCAGAGCGATTCAGGGAGACGCCTGAGGAGTTTAAGGAAGAGGGAAGTAGGCAACAGGAGGCTTAGGAAGGCATGAGAGAACTATGGAAGGCGGAGAAGCAGAGGTGGCAGAAAGAAAAGGACAAAAAGGAAACACAGATGGGGTTTGCTGGGAGAGGACAGCGAGCCTGGGGCTGGGAGATGAGGGCGGGGCTTCCCCAGAGCACAGTCCTCAGGCCAGCCCGAGACAGGCTGAGGAGAACTGCAGAAGGACTCACCATGAAAGGATCCACCCAGATGTGTGAGAAATGGGAGAGCAGGCTGTGGAGACTAGAATGAGATCCAAGGGGGAGAAGCAGGAATGACTGCACCAAAACATTAGGGAATGTGGTTTTTAAAAGTTTATTTGGACACGAGTAAGATTTGTAATTAGGCATAGTATCTCCTATTCTGGTAATCAGTGAGCATCCTATGTGATCACTGAGCACAGAATGCCATGTATTTGTGATCTTTATCGATAAGGGCTGCTTATTTAAAAGCTAAGAGAAATTCTTCTAAAAAATGGCATCTTTGAGGCTCTCTGTTTCTTAATGCCAGCTCTTTAGCTTCCATTAGAAAATGTTTAAACCTTATCAGTTGGTTCTAGAGGGGGGCACCAACCTATAGACTTTTGGAGTCTTAAGTAGCAAAAATCCTAAAGTTTATCCCCTCCAGCACTCTAGTGGGCGGGAGTGTCCTCCCCAGGAGTCCTGACCTGCATGTGCCCAGCTTCTCTTGATGGCCACGCTTTTCTTGTTTTCAGTGAACAGCCAGAGCATTCACCATCACTCAGTGACAGAAAAGGCCACATTATAGAATTTGTATGTTGGCACCTGTTATTCTTGTGAATCTAAGAGAACCAGCTGCTCTTATTGGCTCAAATGTTCATCCTCTCATTCATTCATTCAGAAACATATTGGGAGTGTGCTCTGTGCCAGAGACCAAGATGGATAAAACAGATACCTAGATAAAGCATATTGATCAGTTTACTTTGGCTGCTCACTAGATCCAAATCAATATACATGGTTTGATCTATGGTGGTTAGTGAGAAAGGCTAAGGCTTCTAATCTAATTGTTTTTGAATGTGGATGACTGGTTGAATCTAAGGTGGAATGACTGGGCTAAACTAAGACAGAAGCCAGAATACACCAGTATCCTCAATACCTGGCACCTATCCTCCAATTTTAATATCTAATTTTCTGCCATTCTGCCTTCCAAAATTAATAACTAATCTGTTGACCAATTAGAACCTACAGACATTTGTTATTGTATTTAATTTTTACAGAGAACCAAATTCCACATTAAGGGTAGCATATAGGAAAGATTTTGGGATAAGCCAGATAGTTCCAATTACTCTTTGTGAGCAAAGTACTCTTTGAGAATCAGTTTTACTACCATAGAAGCAGGGAGTAAGCTATGTTTTGTGTGATTACCATGAGTTTAAATCAGATAAGCTGGTCTGTGGTCTTAATGATTTATGCTAGTTCTTTCTCACCACACCTCCCTCAAAGACCACCTGCAAAATCGTGTTAGTCACTCCTGCATTATCATAGGCAGAGCTTTCTCCAAAGTGAGAGCTCATTTCTCTGTTGGCAGTTGTTTCTAGAAGCCTCATGAGTAGTAAAAGTAGTGGCTGCCTTGTGGGAAGGTGATTAGCATACCAGAACAGTTGTTGCCCAAAGAAAGTGCTAGTTTCACCAGGAAGGGAGGCATTGTTTAGCTCTTAGTGATTCAGTTGGTTTGAGTTTGGAATGAACCAAAGCTACTCAGGAAAGAAAAAAAAAAAAGATTTGCTTCAGCAGATCCATTGGTTTATCTGAAAGTTCAAATAGGAATACTAATTATTTCTGAGTGAAATGAAGACCCTCATGCCCTTGAAGCAGTAAGGGCTACATGGGACACGTCAGCATCTGAGGACTTGCAGTCTGTCAGTCCATGCACAGTGAGTGTCCAAGTCATCCTTACACTCACTAAATTGCTTGTTTGATCTGAAAGTGAGAATGCCTTATACATTCATTTTGCTGTTGGGGCTTAGATACAAAGAGGAAAATGGTTCTGTGTTTATGAAGCAAAGTAATAACAAAAGCATTGGAAGTGACTGTAGTGTTTCTCTGCTGTAATATGCTTTTAAAGATGGCTTCACTGAGGTTTAAATTGGTGAAAGGGCACCCAAGTAGTCATCAGAATATACAGCTATGAAGGGAAGTCAGGCGGGTGAAGTCAAATGCCTCCTGGATTTGCAGCCAGAATCCCTGGAGAGAGTCTTGGGTCTAGTACTTACTGTGTGGCTTTGGACAAACCACTCAGCCTCCCAGAAGCCTCTGCCTCTATCTCAGCATCAGTGAAATAGAGACCTCTCAGTCTTCCTCACTGGGTTGGTTGGTTGGGTAGAAGGTGCCAATAAATAGGGGTGTGAAGGAGTTTGTTGCTGGACACCTTAAACCGTTGGCCCAATCCAGCTCAAGGACCAGGGTGCCTTGGCTAGCACTATGTTTTAAAAACACTGAGCTCGAATGCCTTTAGATAGGGCATTCTCCCTTTCTCCCACAGGCTCGACCTGCAGCTGGTCTGATCATCAGGTTTATGTTGCCTGCCTGGCTGCTGCAGACACTCTGACTTGGGAACCCTGATAACCCAAACACCACTGTAGAGGTAGAACCAGCTTCTCACGCAGGTGAAATCTTTCTTAGGGGTACCTGGATGACACTGCTTTCTTTCTCTCTTCACAAGCTCAGCTTGTTTATGTCTGTAACTCTTCTGTGCAATTCCTTAGGAAAATTAAAATCTGTTAGTAGGGAGGATGACATTTTGAGCCTTAGCAATGGTGTAACTGAGATAGATAAGTTTAGCAAATTAAAAAACATTTTTTTTCAGAGCAATTTTGGATAACAGAACCTCAGACACTGGCCATGTGTGTTGAGGAATGTATGAGTGGGAAAGGGAAACTCTATCCAGTAAGTAGCAAGGGGATAAATATGCATGGATGGGAGACATCTGTAAAATGGGAATCTATATCGTATATTCTTGGGAGAGTTAAATGAAATCACTGTGTAAAAGGGCTTAAGACAGACAGGAAGAAAGTAGTTATTGTTGTTTTCCTGTCCTGAAAGAATGAACACACTTTTCCCAACCAAATGCATAGGGAAGAGGCAGATTGTGATGTGTGCTCGGTTCCTCACCTGTGCCTAGGTGTCTTGCCTTCTCTATTTCTCACCCATGTGTGGTCTCCTCCACACCAAACATTTGGCTATTTGATAAATAACTACATGAGGCACTGAATATTTCATTTATATCTGAAATCTTTGCCTGATGAAAATATCACACCACAGCTGTTGATCATAATGGGTTTTCTAGCACTTAACAGTTTGGCCAAATGGAGGTAGTATTGTGGCCATCCTGAGGTCTGGTGTGCTCACCGTGTGTGCTTATAGTAAGTTACTTTAATGAGGCCCCACATCTGAAGTGAACTGAAATTGTACAAAGCTAGAAATGTCCCTTGTGGTTAGGTAATATCCAAATAGAATCTGGTAATTTCCCATTGAGACAGTTGTTGGAATACAAACGTTAATACTACCACTTTATACTACATGAACCTCTACAGCAGTTTCCCATACTATATTTCTGGAGGAAGACCCTCCAAACATGTGTGAGAAAAAGAGAAGGCAAGGCATATGGGACCATCAGTATTTTGTGGAAAAAGAAACTGAGATATTGCTTGGGCAGCAAGATGGGGGATGAGCAGCTGTTTCTAGGGGTTTGCCTGACATCGCGCCCCAGAGCTGAGAAGCTAGGAGTCGAAGCCCCAGCCATTCAGCAATTTGTCCTGTTGCAAAGAACTGGCATGTTGAAAGACAGCTGCTTTGGAATGAGAGATGGTCTTGAATTCATGTTCCTCCTTTACTCACTGAGTGCCTGGGGGCAAGTCCCCGAGACTCCCTGGGCCTTGTCTTCTGAGCAATACAGTGTGGGATGACTGGTGCAGTGATACTAATTTGAGAGTTGTCGTGAAGTATAAAATGAGAACAGGAGAGCATCTGGCTTGTCTTCTTCCCCTTTACTGCATGGTGTCACGAATCAGACTAATTACTAAGCATCATCTTCATCAAGCTCAGGGCTTGGGGTTGCCGTGTACCAGACACTCTGCTAAAGAACTTTGCATTAATCATCTTCTGTATTCCTCACAGCAACCTCTTGAAGTGTGCATTTCCCTGACTAGATTGATGAGAAAGCTGCAGGATGGACAGATGAAGCTGCTGATCCCAAGCATATACTTCAGGAAGGCTGAGCCCAGATCCAGGGCTTCGCTGTAGAGATGAAGGGAGATTCACCCAGACTTTAGATCTCAACTTCCGTGTTTTGGAACATAAATAAGACTTTCATTGCAGGAAATATTTTACTAGTAAATTGAAAACAGTACTGTGAGATAGTTTCTTTGGTTATAAATTGGATTCTAGTGATTATAATGATTATATGTGTATTCTCAGGCTTCTCATTTGTTCCACACATTGAAATGCTGTCTTGATAGAAAAGAAAGGAGCAGAGAACACTTCATGGCCTGGATTTGAATGGATTGCCCTGTCTGCATGGATTGTTTGTCTAGAGAGTTATTTTTTATCTGCATTATCTGTATACAACCATACCAACCTTTCATTTCCCTTTGTCTGTATAGACATAGGCTTTAGCTATAGGTATACATTTAAAGTACACACAGATAGTCCAAGAGTGTTGGATAGGTGATACACATTCATCCAAAGTCCATTTTCCTCTGAAAGCAGTTCCAGCCAGGGACCATGTAAAAAGTGTGTTAGTAATCATCAAGTGAATTAGTGTGCATCTACTAAATCTCAAAACCTGGCCTGCAGGCTCTCAAGGGTCTAAATTATTTGGTTGATTGTCTGACCACAACATAGTCAGGTACGTGAGCAAATTCCATGTATCTTTAGGCTAAATGATCCAAAATTCAAAGTTCAAATATTTCCTCCTTTCCCAATGCCTTTGCTTAAATTCTTAGAATATTGGCATTTTCCTTATTTGACTTCAGGGTCAGTTCAGGGTCTCTGTAAGCAAGAATGTTGACTCAAATTATCTTTATAGTAAATATGCAGAGTGAGAAAGAGGATAGGGCAGATTACAAAAGAGAAGAGTTTCTGCTCTCATGGAGCTTCTACTCCCATACACACTGGCCTTGTTATTCCTAAACATAATATTCAAATGGGGTGGGAATGGCTGTTGAATCAATGTAAAACATTTCCATATTTGAAAGTGAGTTTAATTTTTCAGTCTTTAGGTGATAGTCATTAGATACACTCATTATAAAACACAAAGGAAAAATAAAATACAAGGAAAATAATATTTGGAAAA
This sequence comes from Sylvilagus floridanus, assembly GCA_949820135.1. Lineage (NCBI taxonomy): Eukaryota > Metazoa > Chordata > Mammalia > Lagomorpha > Leporidae > Sylvilagus > Sylvilagus floridanus. The sequence goes on from OX463239.1 coordinate 59,300,065, forward strand.
TCAACCCATTTATTTGATTCCACCTACAGAGCTAATTCCAAGATGTACTACATACTATAATTCAATGAACTAGATGAAGTACATACATTTTACCCATGGCTACATACAATGATTGATTCAGTGCACTAGGTAACTGTTAAAATCTCTAAGGTAACAAACTTGAGGTAGGAAAGAGAAATGATTTGAAGAGTTTCTACCTACGTTTTTTACTCATCTGTTACCCTTAGCTTTTGGTCGTAGAAGGAAAGGGAGGGAGGAAATGTTAAGGAAAGATAGTGGGATGAGAAGAACACTCTTTAGAAGTTTGAATCTCCTAGATTAGAGAATTAGAAATGATTTACAGGACTTCCCCTCCACCAAATCTTGGAAGCTATGGTAAAAGTTAAATCATGGTTTCAAGTTATCTCTTGGTTAGCCACATTAATGGAGCCAAGGAATAATGCAAAGACATGAAATGCATTTTTATTTGTATCTGACTGGATTGTATGATTTTTTTTCCCTACAGTAGATGTAGGATCCTAATTATATTTTACCCAGGCTATGGCTAAGTTGGCTTGTATTAACTCAAACTATACCTGTTGTAGCAGAGGTAAGTAGCTGAGGCATGAATTGGAGAAAATGGGAAAGGACAGCCTCTTATTCAACTTTTGCCAGAGACAGTTTACACACGGATATAGAGTAGTTAACTGGGCATAATTCATGGGAAAATCAGATACTGAATTTGTAAATATTTCTCCAATGAGTATGAATGCTGCTGTATCATCCTCCTGCAAAACCAAATTATTAAAGCTCCTCTATGTAGAACAGCCGGTGTGCTTGGCGCCAGGTGCTCTGATATAGGCCTGGCACGTCCAGTCAGCTTGAATCCTTCTTCCCCAGACATTAAATGCTCTTGGGACAGGACAGTGGAGGCCCAGCAGGAAAGCAGACATAAGTTTGGCTGGTGACTGATCCTTTCCCAAGAATGTCAGCTGGAGCTGGGACTTCAGAGCTGCAGTTTTCTCACTGACCATTTTCCCCCACGGACTCTTAGCCTCTGTCCTCTTTCTCTTACAGCCTGGTTCTCTTTGGTTGGGACAAGAGCACATGACTGATAGCTCCCATCGTGCTGATGATCCACAGGAAGTAAGCCTGAAATACAACACCACGGGCCGCCGAATGTCCACTGTGAGGTTGATACTACCCAACCAGGATGGATGGGCTCCAGGTGAACTACTGACAGGAAGTGCTCCAGTAGGTGCTGATCAAGCTTCTTTACTGTCCCAGGCACGTGTTTGAGTTTCTTGGAGTAAAAATCATTTCCAGCAAGCCACTGGTCTCATCTGGGTGCAAGGACAGGTCATTTTTTTTCTGTATGTTCTCAACACTCCTTCCTTGCAATGCTTTCACCTGGAATCGTCTCAGCAGCGTGACCAGGATGACTTTCATCATCACCATGGCTATGTACTTCCCTGCACATCCACGGGGCCCAAAGCCAAATGGTTGAAAATACCTGTAAGGAACCTAAGAAAATGAGCAGATAGTTAGCCAGCGTGTTCAAGGCTGGCCTCATGCAGCTGTCTTTGATCTTTGATCAGCTCTGAAAACACAGATCTGAGGGGAGTCAGAACCTGTGTCAGGGTCTTAGCTATACTGCTTCTTCCACGAGAGGGACTGCGCCGACTCTCCTCTCTGCCCAGTTTGATTCACCTCTTGTGATACAGACCCAACCTAGACAATCCCGTTTTGCTTCTTGAATAAATTTGCTGGATTAAATCAATGCAAATCATCTTATTAAAGGAAGTCTTATCTAAGGGATCTTGACAGAGCTTTGGAAGATGTGGATTTTGAATAAACTATGCATGGATTTCAAGCTATGTATGGTGCATGGGATCACCAAAATAAATTTCTTTTCATTACATTTTTTACCATAAACTTTTTGAAGTCCCTTCATAAACTCAACTAGCTTTGTTGAGGAGTCATAGCTTTACTACTTTTGCAAGTCACCAATACAAAGTTTGTTTCTATGTGATGCTATATATCTGATGAAAAGGAACAAATGCAGGCAAGGATATGGATCCCTGGCTCGTCAATGCCACATATATAACTTTTTATAGTTATGTAGAAAATTGACGGCGCCGTGGCTCAACAGTCTAATCCTCCGCCTTGCAGCACCGGCACACCGGGTTCTAGTCCCGGTTGGGGCGCTGGATTCTGTCCTGGTTGCCCCTCTTCCAGGCCAGCTCTTTGCTGTGGCCCGGGAGTGCAGTGGAGGATGGCCCAAGTGCCTGGGCCCTGCACCCCATGGGGAGACCAGGAAAAGCACCTGGCACCTGGCTCCTGCCATCGGATGAGTGCAGTGCACCAGCCGCGGCGGCCACTGGAGGTTGAACCAACGGCAAAGGAAGACCTTTCTCTCTGTCTCTCTCTCTCACTGTCCACTCAGCCTGTCAAAACAAAACAAAACAAAACAAAACAAAACAAAAAAACGAAAATTAATGAGGACACATCCTTTTGTCTTGTCTGCATCTAGACTTACAGCATGTAGTAAATGTTCAATACATTTTTGTTGACCAAATGAGTGATTTACATAACTGTATCTGGATTGCCTGGGTAGAAACAGGATAAGTGTAGTACTGGATTAATACTGGGTTTCTACATCATACAAAATGGAAAAAGGACACAGGGAGGGAACTGTCTGGATAATTTAGGTTTAAAAACATTGCTGCCTGAAATTTGATATCATGGAGTCAGAATCTACAGTATATATCAATTACAGAAAAATAAAAGGCTAAACTTCCAATTATTGAATCTTATTTAGAATAGGAACTGTTGCTCATGGGGCCATTTGATGCACCAAAGGCAGCCTGCATTGTTTTCCATCTGAAGCAAAAGTAGACTTCCCGGCCGGTGCCGCAGCTAACTAGGCTAATCCTCCACCTGTGGCGCTGGCACCCCGGGTTCTAATCCCGATCGGGTCGCCGGATTCTGTCCTGGTTTCCCCTCTTCCAGGCCAGCTCTCTGCTGTGGCCCAGGAGTGCAGAAGAGGATAGCCCAAGTGCTTGGGCCCTGCACCCCATGGGAGACCAGGAGAAGCACCTGGCTCCTGCCTTTGGATCAGCGCAGTGCGCCAGCCACGGCAGCCACTGGAGGAGGGTGAACCAAGGGCAAAGGAAGACCTTTCTCTCTGTCTCTCTCTCTCTCACTGTCCACTCTGCCTATCAAAAAAAAAAAAAAAAAGTAGACTTCCCTTTGCTTAGATCAAGGTACAACTGCCAACTGGATCTACATGGTCACAAAGTTATCAGTCTAAATGCAGAAGTGAGTTGATTGAGTTAAATAAGCTTTGCCTCTGTTTGGCCAAATCGTAAGAGTCTGCATTTTTCACATCTTGATCTATTATATGGTCACCATGGAGCTATTTCCTGGAGATGGAGACCCGGCATCCTTGGCTTGAGGATAAATACGATATCCTAGCTCAAGCTAGGGGCATAGTGGAGGGGAGTGAGTTAGAAATAATAAAATATCCATGGGGCAAGCGCAGAAAACCAGGTTTAATAGATGACATTGTCAAGTGTGACACATTCGATTTTAAGGAAGGGCTCTTACATTCTTTGCGAAGTTTTCAAGAGTAAATTCATTGGGCTTGGGAAAAAACTCAAGTCGATGCATTCTTCCAATATTGAGGATAATATTAGTTCCCTTTTTCACTGGGTAGCCATCGATGACGTCATCTTCTAAGGCTTTGCGCATGACCAAGTCCACGACAGGCTGGTACCGCATGCTCTCATAAATGAAGTTTTCCACCACTTTTAATTTTTGTATATCATCAATCCTTATATCTCTTTCACCTGTGGGGACAGATGAAAAGGACAAGAGAGAGAATGTTAGTTTCACTAGGTGACAGGCAATAAAGCTCCTGTTGTCCCACAGAACAGTTCGCCTTGGCTGAAAGAAAACAAAAACAAAAAACAAAACAAAACTACATCTAATTCTAATTTACCTTAGCAACTGGGGCTAAATATACTTGATACGCAGAATCTTTTATGAAAATTCAGGTGTTAGGCCAATTTTCTTAAAAACCTTGGAGATTTCATAAAGAAGCCTGGATTTCCAGTAAAATCAGAAAACTTGGTAAATCTGGACCCACATTTCCCTGTGGCAATGGTGGGCTGAAGTTGAATGGCCAATCACAGCCTGTGGTTCCATGTGGCCACATCCGGTCTATTTCAAACATCAGTTTCATCTGAGTAGCCTCTGAAATTTTTGGTTTTCTTGTCCCCTACTCTAAACTGTAGGGGACATTCATTCCCTCTCTTAGCTTGGGAGCAAACTAACACATGAGCTATCCCAGAGATGAATGCTCAGGCTGCTTCATGCTCAAAGTGAGACTGCAGACTTGATCCATTTCAGTGACATTTTCTCCTCTAGTTAGCTGTGCAGTCATGTCCCTACAGATGTCACTGATAGTCCCTTAGCATCTCATCAAGAACAACCTGCTGCCTAGAGTGGTAAGAATGCCTCTTTCTCTATCGGGACAAAATAGGCACCCAGGTCAGCCCTGGGTGGCTGGGAACTGGCAGACACCTCCACTGTCTCAGATTGGCTGGAACTGGTTGAAGAGGCTCAGATGACTTCCAGATTGGCAAACCTTCACAGCATCCTTAAACGGGCTTCCACGGAATCACAGACAGCCCTGGGAGGGAGAGGGAGGGGAGGGGGCCAGAGGGGGCTAACATGGTGCAGCAGGTCAAGCCACTGTCTGGGATGCTGGCATCCAACATAGGCCCTGGTTGGAGTCCCAGCTGCTTCATTTCTGATCCAGGTCCCTGCTAATGTGCCTGGGAAAGCAGCAGATGATGGCCCAAGAACCTGGGCCATTGCCACTCATGTAGGAGAACTGCATGGAGTTCTGGGCTCCTGGCTTTGGCCTGGCCCGAATCTGGCCGTTTGAGGAATGAACTAATGGATGGAAGATCTCTCTCTCTCTCTTTCTCTCTCTCTCTCTCTTCTCTCCTTCTGTGTAGCTCTGCCTTTAAAATAATAGAATAAATCTACAAACAAACAGCCCAGGGTTCTGAAGTAGTCCTGTTTCCTGTACAACTAAGCCATTTAGGAAGGGTCTGGTTTGATCAGAGAACTCTACCAAATCTTCCACTCATGTGGGGGAGTGAAGTAGAAGGGAAGACAATGGAGAAGGTGACTAACAATGCTCCCTAGGACGTAATGCCCCTGGAGCACTTTTGTTATGACCCCCCCCCCCCCCATTCATTGGCCAAATGGAAGTTAAGTTGTGACTGGGTTTCTTAAAACCGAGAAACACTGCTATAAATGACAGCCATCTTCCTGGTGGGGACACAGATACCTTTTGTAACTGATAAAGTGGGCAGAGCATTGTATGTTATCCCATGTTTTTGTAAAACAGACAAAGCCAACCATAGGAAGGGGCCTCAAAAAGATCATGGAAAAACGGGATTAACAAATAATGCATATTTTCCATGAACTTTTAGAAAGCTTCGTGTGTGTGTGTGTGTGTGTGTGTACACAGAAAAAGACCTTGAAGAATACACTGTAAAACTACTAACAGTGGTTAGTCCTGGGGAGCAGGAATGAAAGTGGGAAAGAAATGGAAGGGATTGGGAATGTCAATTTATGCTTTATACAGCTCTCTCTTACTGCATTTCTTTGTTGGATGTGTGTTTATTATTTTAAAAGACAGAAAGAACCGTCTTTTCAACCTACCGGCATAATCAAAGTGGGACAGAATGACTTGCTTTATTATTCTCTGAGTGGATTATAAAAGATACTGTGTTTGACATCACATTCTTAGGACATAAGAAGCCGGCATTCAGCATGAGCTGTGTTTTATGCCCTGTTACTTATCTGATACATTCTTACCAACAACAGTCTGGATTTCCTCCATTATTGCCTCCTCAACACTAGGGTGCTTTGCAATGAGAAACAGCATGAAGAATACACTGACGGACATGGTGTCGGGGGCCGCAATCAGCATCTCCAGCACACACTGGTTCACATTCTCTCTTGTCAGGTCACCACGTTTCTAAGCGACAGAAAGAGCAGGGAAATTGGAAAAATGAATCAAAGCTTTTTAAAATGAGAGGAGGTGACACTCAAGAATCGACAACCTCAACCTAACGAAGTAATAGAAATTACTTATGTCTGTAATTGACTGTGAGTGTTTTACATGACAATCTTTAGCTGAAACATGAAGAAATTTAGCTAATTATCCCTGTACCGTCAGCCCTCCAAATCCTCAGCTTCTGCATCTGTGAATTCAGTCAACTGCAGATTAAAAATATTTGGAAAAAAATTGCATCTGTACTGAGCATGTATGGATTTTTTTTCTTGTCATTATCCCCTAAACAATACAACGACTATTTCCATTGTATAGTGTATCAAGTATCATAAATAATCTAGACATGATTTAAAGTATAACAAAGTATGTGCATGAGTTATACAAGTGCTATGCCATTTTATGTAAGGAATTTGAGCATATGTGGGTTTTGTTATCTGTGGGAGAGGGTGGAGGCTCTGGAAACAGACCTCTGCAGATACAAGGGTCCAATGTACTTAGTGTCTTTGGTGTTCCTCCTTCCTCTTTTCCTAATTTGTATTGTGACACAAAATAAGTTTCCATTTACGTGGTCAGTCTTGCTAGAAAGTTTAATGTGGGGGCTATTTGGGTTGGGTATTCTAGAATGGCTAAAGAAAATACTTCAATGCAGAAATACGCAAAATTTTTAACGGAAATCTTTACACATCTACACACAAACAGTCATAACATGTATTATGATGGAATTATGGTTAGTTCAGGTCAAGTACCTCAGCAAAAATCAAGTTAGTAGCAAAATCCATATGGTCTTCCAGTTTCTCTGCTGTGGAAATCCTGCGTCTTTTTTCCTCTACCAGAATATCTATGGCATCTTTCAAATCCTTGCTAGAAAAAACAGTCAAAGTATAATCTGTTTGTACTCAGTTTAGACATCTAGCAAAATTGATTCATTTGCTATTTGTTGAAATAAAATCTCCTTTAACTGAAGCCATTGGTGCTCATAAATAATTAATATTTTTTCTACAAATATACTTAACCTATACTTTAAGGTACCAGAGTTAGCTGAGATTTCTAGATAATGGTAGCAAAACCAAAGCTGTGACCTATAGATACAGGTTAAAATCTGATGACATAAGGCTAAATCAATCATATTTTTCAACTTCTGATTTGGCAAGTTCAGTATTTAAAAAACCAACACAGAAAACATCTGTGAATGCTACTGGGGGAGGCATTCACTCTTCCGTTGGCCACAAGCACCTCCATCTCTTGTTCCCTATCCACTATAGCCCACTTTTACTTGCCTAGTCGTGAAGATAATATTGAGATTCCTGTTCTAGACATTAACTCAAGTAACTTATTCTTAAGCCTGTGTAGTTACTGTCACATTGTAAACACTAGGTAAATATCTGTTGGTTGAGCCACTAGCTGCATAAATATGTCTACCCAGTTTGACTATGTGATAGAAGAAAAAGCACCCTGGACAGAGGGTGAGGTTTTAGTTAGTGATTCTATGTAACTACTTTCTGTGTAGCTACTTGAAGTCTCCAACTTTCTGTCTCTTTTAAAGTAAAGGAATCACACTAAAGGAAAAGTAAGGTCACCACAAGATCTAAGTTCTGTTATTCTTGCCTCTGTTTTTCAGTGTACATGTTTGTGAGTAAGAGTATTGTTTTCTGATACCAGGGAATAGTTTCTGTATTACATTAAATGTATAATAAATGTTTCAAATTCTTGTTGACATGGTCACCTTTCTACTTAAAAGCCTTGTTGATGCTGTTGGAATAAAAAACCTCTATGTTTACTCCAGCTCAGCAGGAAAAGTGAGAAAATTCTTTACACAGCACTCCAAGTGTCTCTGAGTATACACACGCATGCACACACGCATGCACACACACATGCCCCTGGTACATGCCACAGACATCGCAGTCACGTTCGTTTGTTCACCCACCCATCCATTCTTTTATAAAATATGTGTTGATCTTCTCCTACGTACAGAGCACAGATATGCCACCAATGGGCTATGGTGCCCTCTTCCTAGTAGGCTTAGAATGCTCACCGTCTTTGCACCTGAGCACTAGCCCCAAAATGTTCTGGGAACTGTCGTAATTCCCCCTGGACTCTGAATTCATAAAGAATTCTTTGGCAGAACTATAGCTGCTACTGAGTATTGACTTCCTCCCTGACCTAGAATCCAAGGTTTTACATCAGCAGCCTGTGAAAGCCCATCGGCATCCTTCTTTTCAAGGTAAAAGTTGTCCCTACATAAGTGCATGCATCTGAGTGTACATTCCTTTCAAAACTGTGAGAATTGTGTTCAGTGATGGTTTTCAGAGAATAGGACGTTTCTGACTGACAGACATGTAGTGCAAGAGTGCATCTGGAAATCTGTCCTTGGAATTCTGAATACATTTTGCACCCATAGTGATGGCAAGGCTATCAGCCTGCCTGACCTGTTAACGCTTATTTAAGGTAGTGTAGAATTAAAAAGCCCTACATTTGCCAAAATAAAGAGTAAAAGGCAATACAACTGTAATATTTGGAATTAAAAGAGGCAAAAGGGCCTGAACTGTGGCATAGTGGAGAAAGCTGCCACCTGCAGTGCCAACATCCCATGTGGGTGCCGGTTCAAGTCCCGGCTGCACCACTTCTGCTATGGCCTGGGAAATTTTTAAAAAATAACAAAGGCAAAATATGTAATTTAATAGAGATGGGATAGATGTGTCCATATCCTTACCATACATGTATTATTTTAAAATTTGGGCATCATTTTAAGAGCATGGGAGAAGAGACTGAAAGATTTCAATAGCTCTTTATTACTCTAAGACAGGAGATTTAAACCAGTGCACTAACCATTTGCAAATATTACATATAGAGGGAGTGAGTCTCATGCAGAAAGCTTCAATGGGCTTGATAGCCAAGACCAAAGCTAATCTAATGCCCAAAAAGCATACAATGAGACTCTTCAGTCCATCATCACCACCACCATCAAATCTGACCACAAGAAGAGATCAATCTTTTATCAAACTGATTCAAGTCAGTAAGCTCTGATGGAAATGAAATGAAATATATAAAGAACCAAGTGTCCAAATCATTCACCTAATACTCATTAATCACATGAGATAATGCAGAGCAACATCAAGTTGGCCTGGAAACTTGTATTATTGAATTTCAGAATCCACAAATAGGAGATAGCTGGATCTTCACATGAGTTCAGGGATTTTTATACGTGGAGAATTTAATATGGCTGGGGACATCTGAAGAAGATATGAATTAGGGGAAGGAGAAACTGACATACTTAGTGCCACAATGTCCCAGGCTCTATGCTCAGTGCGCCGCGTAAATCATCTCATTAACCTATGCCCTCACTCTGGAAGAGAAGTTATAGTTTACCTTCAATAACTTCGCAAGATCATTTAGGTGCTAAGTATTAGAGATCAGACACAAACCAGGTTTTTCTGCCTCTGTATGTCCTGGGCTTTCCATTGGTGTTAGAGGAAACAGAGTTTAGTGCCTGGCTACTTGCACTCTAAAAACCCACTGATTAGTTGACAGAGTACTTTTCTACTGGACTAGTCTAAGACTAGAACAGAGTGATCTAATGACAGTTTCAAGACTCTCAAAATGCGAGGTATGTAACAAAATCTCCCTAAACACATTTCATTGAAGTTCATTCTATTCATGATAAAAAAAATTCTATGAGGACTACTGTTAGCTGTTTTGAGTATATTAATTTAGAAATAAGACAACTAAAAATTGATTCTGTTTCTGGTTTTCAAGATAATGTGAAACAGCTTTAACAGATATTAATGATAGGACGAGTCATCTCTTTTCTTCAAATCAGAGCGTTCTACAGAGCCAAGTTCTAGAAAGGAAGCTCTCAGAATGCACACTCGGCCCCCTTGCTGAGATGCTGCCAAGCCAAGGTCTTATTTTACTCCTTGGTCTGGCGAAATGCAGTCAAGTTGTTATAGGAAATATTTCATCAGCAGCCTAATCAACAGCTCCTTTTGGGCCCTGGAGAGCAGAAAACTTAGTAAAAAAAAAAAAAGCCAACAACAGCAAAGACGCAACGGAAAAAACCTGATGGTGTTCATAAATCTTTCAAACTTATGTTACTTACACAGACTTCTCATACTTTTTGTAAAACCAGGAAATCTTGAAGAAGATGTTTGGTTTGAGGAGGAGAGCTTGCCAGGCATCAAAATAACCCTGGATTTTAATGACGATGGCACTTTCTAGGGGAAGGAAAAGAAAGAGCAGTTGAGAAAAGTGTGCACCTAAAGAGGGTGCTCTGAGCACTAGACATTCCCTGTCGATTCTGCTGCCAGTCTGGGGTTCTAACCTGAGCAAAGTCTTGTCTTTGGTGGGCATGTTAGCCTCTTGGTGCCACCAGACAGATTGAGCTCTGATTTATTTTGCTTGATGTCTAAATTGGCCAAGTTAACCAGAGAGTTGCCAGTTTTGAAGTTTGTGTTTAAGCCTAGAATCTCACATATGCCCCTTTGTGTGGACCCGCCAACTCTCTCCTATATATTTTTTATAACAATAACTAATAAGTATGACTCTCACGCCCTTGACTCTAACACCCAAGAGGGCGAGAAGCAGAGCACGTCAGGCAGCTAACAGCCGCATTCTAACTTCATCTGGTATCGGGTTGTTACGAATATTAAATGGCAAACGTATATGTGAAGAAGCTCTCATATTGCTGGGCACATGGTGGAGACCAAACAAATCACAGCTGTCACCATCATTCCCACTTGCAGCATCATGCAGCCAAGGTCAAAGTTTTCACCTTGGTGGCTTCGAGGGACAGGTGTGTGTGTATGTATAAGCTTGGAGGATCTTCAAAAAGTTCATGAAAGATGTCTATTATGAAAAACTATGCATGGATCTCAAAATTATTGTACACCCAAATAAACTTACATTGCATTCCATTTTCTGGGAACTTTTTGATTGGAAATGATCAGCTATACCAGTTTGAATTGCAGTAGGATATGTTAATGACCAAATGAACTGATCACACTTGTTAAGTTTGGATGGGGGATGGGTAGAATCATATTTCCGAGAGCAATAAGGAGAGAGAGAAAAAGCAAGAAAAGCTGGCGCTACTTTAGAGAAATTTGTATTGTATAAGTGAAGACAGCAAAAACACAAGGAGGAAAAACGTTATGAGGACTTGGCTATATTTTATGAAGAGCAATGTGCAAGCCAGCCTGAGTGTGCTTTAGTCTGCTGTCCCTCTAAGTCCCTGCTCAGCACACGGCACCCGGCAGGAGATGCGGTCGTGAGAATGGGAAGCTCGGTACCGTCCATGGGGATGCCCAGGAAGAGTGTGTTGGAGGTGTCCAGCATGATGCGCCGCATGAGGGTTAGCACGTCCACGCAGCCTGACCGGGTGGTCACCTCCTCCAGCTTGTCCAGGTGCCGCCCGATGGATCCCACACAGATCGCCACCATCTGAACGAGCCCGGGGCCTGTCAAAGCTGAAGGACACGAGCCAGAGAATGGGCTGCCACTCACTGCAGGCCACACGCAACGCAATCCATCAGGCCACTTTGCCCATTTTTTTTTTTTAGCTTAATTGTTTGCCAGTTGTATTCACTAGTGGAGTGGAAATTTTCATATTCACACTTTCCTGTGTGTTCCTAATGTGATGCAAGCATGTGCTAACGTTATGGTTAAAAATGGATGCATATTTTTTCAAACCAACTATGTAAAATTCAACTCTTATTCATGATCTCCAAATCATTGGTGAGACTGTGAACGAAACATGTAGCACTTGTGGTCATAAGTCACACAGCAATATTTTTCATATTTGTTGTATACATTTCCTCTAATGATGGATTGGATTTGGTCAGAGTCATACTTACTTTATGCTTCAAGTGGTAGGATAGTACTACACAACTAGTCAAATTTGTACCATAAATCTTTGATCTAATGCGTTTCCTGTTTAACTGGTTATAGGTATAAAGTGCAGCATTATAAATCACAAAAAGTGTTCTTCTCTCAATTTAGTTTCTCTTCATACCACTTCAAAATCTTATTTTATTCAATCAGTGGCCTCACAGCTAAGCAATTCTTTGTTTAGCAGAATTCCCCACTGAGCCGGGAATTCTTTAAGGAGTGACAACCACTTAAGAGCATTGTACAAGTCTGTAGTGCACAAGGGCCCTTGATATGCATTTGTCAAACAGAGGAATGAGTAGAAACCAGTAGAGTGGACTGGCTCTGATCTCGCCTTGCTTTGCTCCTAACTGGACTGTGGCTAGAGGGTCTAGATGGGAGGTGTCTATTATGAGAGTTTTACTCTTTTTCTTTTAATTTTTTTAATTTTTATTTATTTTTATTTTTATTTTTATTTTTTTTTTACAGGCAGAGTGGACAGTGAGAGAGAGAGACAGAGAGAAAGGTCTTCCTTTGCCGTTGGTTCACCCTCCAATGGCCGCCACGGTCAGCGCGCTGCGGCCGGCACACCACGCTCATCCGATGGCAGGAGCCAGGTGCTAGGTGCTTTTCCTGGTCTCCCCATGGGGTGCAGGGCCCAAGCACCTGGGCCATCCTCCACTGCACTCCTGGGCCACAGCAGAGGGCTGGCCTGGAAGAGGGGCAACCGGGACAGAATCCGGTGCCCCGACCGGGACTAGAACCCGGTGTGCCGGCGCCGCAAGGCGGAGGATTAGCCTGTTGAGCCACGGCGCCGGCCTAATTTTTATTTTTTTGACAGGCAGAGTTAGACAGTGAGAGGGAGAGACAGAGAGAAAGGTCTTTCTTCCATTGGTTCACCTCCCAAATGACTGCTATGGCCGGAGCTATGCCGATCCGAAGCCAGGAGCCAGGTGCCTCCCCTGGTCTCCCATGTGGGAGCAGGGCCCAAGCACTTGGGCCATCCTCCACTGCACTCCTGGGCCACAGCAGAGAGTTGGACTGGAAGAGGAGCAACCGGGACAGAACCGGTGTTCCAACCGGGACTAGAACCTGGAGTGCCGGCGCCGCAGGCAGAGGATTAGCCAAGTGAGCTGTGGCGCTGGCCTGAGAGTTTTACTCTTAAAGTTCTCCTTTCCCTCCTTGTTCTAAGTTTTCTTTAACCTTCTTTCAGGAGTAATCTTTTTTTTTTTTTTTAATGTCTTTTCTTATTCAGGGCTAATCTAAAAAAAAGACACAAAGATGTTAGGGTTGGTTGAATCTCCAGTACTGTAGATTCTATGTTCTTTGAATGCCTCATACCAGTGGCCTCCCCTCCATCCAGCCTGTATCACTAAAGTGTCTCCTCATCGTTCTCCCTCTCGTAGTCTTGCCTGGTTCCGTAATTAGAACTAATGCCCTTCTCCCTGTTAACAGAGGGATTTTTCTTCCCAAGATGCAAATATGTTCATGTCACCATGCTTAAAATCTCGAGGGATTCCTCATAGCTGGTGAGATAACTCATCTCCTTGGCTTAAGAGAGGAGTCTTTGGCAATCCGGCTCTGCCCTCCCATTGGCCTCATTCCTGTATGTATTTGTGTTGGGCACAGGGCCTACTGACAGACCCCTGGATGTGGATACATCGATCTGTGCTTCCATGCCTTCACCTGTCCTGTTCTGTATTCCTGGCGTATCTTTGCTTACCACACTTTCTTACTTAGGTAGCTTCTAGCATCCTTTGAAAGGCATCAAGATCATCCACTCCTGCAAGCCTCTGCTGACGGCTTGGGGGATTTGGATGGCCCATCTCTCTGTGCTCTGCAGTGCCGGGTGCCCCTCCCGCATCACCGTCATCTAGCGCAGTATTTGGTGACGTGCTCCTCTGACCCTCCTGATTCTCTCTGCTTCCCCGCCCTGATGCCACCCCGATATAAGCTTCTCAAGAGCAAGAACCATGTCTTGTTTGTCGTATTCTTGACACCTAGTTCAAGGACAAGAACAGTAGTTTGTCAAGTGGATGACTTTCAGGATTCTATTAACTAATGCAAGGATATTGTTGTGTGAAAGTTAACTACTCCCAAATACTGGTTCACATAGTCCTAAAACTTTTGGGTTAAATGACAAAGTAAAATAAAACTTATATTTCTATGGGGTTTTTACATCATTATTGTACATATTCCTCATAGTAGCCCTGGAAGACAGTTCTGTAATAGGCATTTTGTGTGGATGAGCGAACGAAGGTCAGACAGGCTTAGTGACTTGCCCGAGGGCACACAGTTAGTGTCAGTGCTGGGATTTGAACCCATAAGCTATAATGCTGAGTCCTGTTCATTTTTTATTAACCCATTGTACAGTTTTGTAAGGCACAAGGAGATTGATCTATCCCAACGTGAATGATATGCAGAATAATAGCTCCCCAAAAGTTGTCCAGACCCTAATCCCCAGAACTGATTAATATGCTACATGGAAAAAGAGATTTGGCAGCTGTGATTCAAGAACCCTGAGATGGGGAAATTGCTGCAGACTGTCTGGGACAGGCCCACCTAGCCCCATGAGTCCTTAAAAGCAAGGAACATTTCCCAGCTGAGGTCAAAGAGAGAGAGGTGCTGTGAGAAGGAGTTGACTCACTGTTTCTGGTTTTTAAGCTGGAAGAAGGGGCCATGAGCCATGGAATGGGGTGGCTTCTCAAAGCTGGGAAAAGGCGCCCGGAAAGATTCTCCCCTAGAGCCCTAGAGCCTTGCCAACACCTTCCTTTTAGTCCATTAGGGCCCATATCACACTTGTGAACTTAAGAACTGTCAGGCAATAAATGTGCTGTTTTAAGAGTCTTTGTGGCAGTTTGTCACAGCAGCAGTAGGAAACGGATACACTGTGGCCTACAACAGTTGTGCTGAGTCTTGGCAAAGGGCCACTCTACAGGGTGGGATCAACGCTCAGCTAGCAGAGAGAGAGAGAGAGCAGAGAGAGAAGCTTAGCTTTTTCCTGTCTTAGCAGCCATGCAGGAAGCATTTAGGTTCTCGATGGAGGCTGGCTGGAGGGAAGACTATCAGTGCTACAGGGTTAGACCTAACCTAGGTCCCGTCACTAGGAGGCTTCCTTGATGTTTGAAGTTGGTGTAAGACGTGATCAGCACATGATTTGTCCCTCCCCACTGCTTTACTTCTGGCATGGTTTAGTACGGGGGTGGGGGCAGTCACTGCACAAGGAGGCTTGGAATCAAGTCTGCTCATTCATAACTAGCTGTGTTGCCTGAGTTAAAACCACAATCTCTCTCAGACATTATTTCCTCAGTTGTGAAACTCAGAGCCCAGATGAGACAGAATATACAGTCCTAAAATTCTCTTAATTCACCCCCCATTTGCTTTCTGCTAAAGCATCTGGGCTATTCGCTGATGACTCAGCAAATACACTTGCTGACTACGTTTAAATCAGATATGTGGCTGACTTAAACGTTTGATTGAATTGACCCTAACTATGCAGCTTCAGCTCGTCTTCGTGTACATGTAATTGCTTCACACACCAACAGGAAGAAAAGGATTCATGGTGTTTAACAATGTAGGCTTTGATGTTGTTTGCTGGGCCACTTTTACTAATGTTGGAACCTTGGGCTTTTATGCCTTGATTTTTCTCATCTGTAAACTGTAGGTATAAGAGTATGTATCACATAAGGTTGCTGTGGGACTAAAATATCAAATGTTTAAAACCGTGCTTATGATGTTGTAAAGGTATAATACATGTTAGCTCTTCTTCCCATTATTTCAAAACTGTGAAGTGGCAGAACTTAACAATATGATGCTTTACGAAAGGGCATGTTTATGGACAAAAAAAGAGAATGTAGCCAGGCACCCGCTTACCTTTCATAAAGAAGGGTCGAACTGCTTTCCAGAGAGCTGGGTTATTGTTAAAGATGATACCGTTCTCATGCATGCCGATGCACTGCAGCCCAGGTTTGCTGCCGAATCGGGAGACGTAATGGCTGTGCTTCATCACGTGGAACATGCTCGACGACCTGACCAGAAAGCAAACCTGGGTCTTAACTCCCCACGAGGACTCCTGGTGATGCATTTGGACCGTGGGGTAGCCCTCTCAACAAATGTGTGTCGAGCCAAATGTAATGCCTGATTTCTAGTGTTCACGTTGAATAAGTACTTCTACTAGCATGAGGACATCCTCTCACTGATTCACTTCTACCTACTGACTTCTTGTTTGAGCACCACAAAAGCTAAAACACACACACACACACACACACACACACACCATTTCTTATCTCTCTTTCTTCGCTAATCCCAAGTTATCAAAACACAACCAACTATTGGTGTCAGGGCTGCAAGGCTGTTTAGAAGCTGCACCCTCCACAGCACTAAGTCCTGAGAGCCTCCAGCCTCCCAGGTACCATCTAGCCTCACTCCAGACAGCGCCACTGCCTGCCAGAGTGAGCCACAGAACTGAGACTTACTGGCATCACCAGAGCCTTGCTTTGTTAGTTTGGAACAGGCAATTCTTCTTCTTCTTCTTATTTTTTTTTTTTTGTAAGGCATAGTTAGTGAGAGAGAGAGAGAGACAGAGAGAAAGGTTTTCCTTTTTCCATTGGTTCACCCTCCAAATAGCTGCTACAGCTGGCGCACTGCACTGATTCAAAGCCAGGAGCCAGGTGCTTCCTCCTGGTCTCCCATACAGGTGCAGTGCCCAAGGACTTGGGCCATCCTCCACTGCCTTCCCAGACCACAGCAGAGAGCTGGACTGGAAGAGGAGCAACCAGGACAGAACCGGCGCCCCAACTGGGACTAGAACCCGGGGTGCCGGCACGGCGGGCAGAGGATTAGCCAAGTGAGCTGCGGCGCCAGCCAGCGATTCTTCTTAGTACCATTCATTCTCCTAGAGTCTCTCATCAGCCCTTCTAGGTGGGCTATCATTCTGAGATTGAAGGCTATCTCTTTGAGCACCTCTTCTGGATTGGCCTGGAAGGCTCATGTGGTGATAAACAAGCTGTCTCAGGGCTCTCTCTGCATTCCATCATGATTCATCAAGATCTCCAGGGTCTCACATTCTATATCATCATTTCCCATCATATAGAATGTGCTAAACCATCACAGAGTGCAATTGCATGGTACCAAATAGTGCAAGTTCAAGATGCGGAAAAATGTCATCAACATTATATGTTGTGGATCCCTTACCTGAAATGCTTGGGGCTAGAAGTGTTCCAGATTTCAGATTTGTTTGGATTTTGAAATAGTCACATATATGTTATGAGATATCTTGGGGATGAGATGCAAGTCTTAATGTGAAATTGATTTGTTTCATATGTACCTTATACATGATAGTGCAAATTTTATACCATATTTTCAATAGGTTTATGTATGAAACAAAAGTTTTATGGTGTGGAATTTTCCACTGGTGGTGTCATGCCGGTGCTCAAAGTTTCGGACTTTCAGATTAAAGCTGTGCAAACCTTCTTTGTCTCAGCGGTTGTAATGTTGTTTTGGTGAACCTAGTAGTTACACACGTTTCCATGTATTCCCTGCAACTTCAGCCCTCCCTCCCTACTTCTCAGAACACTGAAATCTTGTTTCTCCTACTATGGTTGTTTTCAGAACTCCTAACTCATGGATAAGAGTGGCTGCTATGGGCTCTGCAGCTGGTTCTCAAACTCACTTGCTCCTTCCTCTCAAGTTCAATATTTGGCTCTTAAAAGGATGACTTTGCTTCAGTGAGGTTGTTCCATTAATCCCTGCTGAAATACATTCCCTGAGCCCCAAGGGGGCTCTCTTCAGGCTCAGTGGATTAGGCTGTAGGCCAAGGATGAGTCATACGCTCACATTTGTGATGTGTTCCATAGTCCCACTGAAAATTTAAAAGCAAGCCCCTGAAATAATAGTTGTGCCAACAAATGAAAGCAGTTATCATTATGTGAAAAACTTATTTACATGGTATTTATTTAAGGAAAAATACCCTTGGTTTGACTTCTGATAATGTTCGTCAGATGATCTCAAGTTTGGGGCAAGTTTTCCTCTTCCTAGCAACAAAAGTAAAAACAAAAAAATCAAGACACTTCAGTTTATTTTCCAGGGAGTTACCTTAACTGACAGCTCAAATTTTATCCTATGTAGAAAAATCATGCTATGAAAAAAGGCTGAAATTCTTATTAATTAAAATAGCTGAAAACTCTGGCTTTTCTGACCTCCCCATGCTCCACTCTGTAGTTAAAGCAGAAAGTTAGTACAGTAGATATTCTCTGTTCTCAAACTGTGAGCAGACAAGCAGAATACCACATTTCTGCTCTGACCCCTAGAGCATTTGTGCACTGAGTTAATCATATTAGCATGTCCCTTTCTTTTAAAGGATTGCAAATCAGTTTTTAAAAGACAGCAAAACCAAGTGCATGTTTTGAAGAGCAAACTTTTAAAATGCACATGTCCTTTAGGGGGCACCAACATCTCAGCTATTCTGAGTCGGATGCTCGGTTTCACAAGGGACCAAGCCCATCAGGCACAAGTGACAGAGCCGGTGAAAGTGTTACCGTCACAGAACAGCAATATAAGACAAAGTCGTTTCTCAAAATGAGATTTGTTGAGGTTATCTAGCCGGAACACACGGGGGAAAGTGAAGCAGGGAAGGGTGAAGACCTAGGCACCAGCGGGGACTCCCCTGTGGCTGATTGAGGGAGATGTGGCGCTGTTAGGGAGAACGAGGATTTCTCCACACTGAGAAGAGACCAACTGAGTCTCCAAGCTCAGAAGGTACAGTGGGCAATGCAAGGAGTCTGGTTGTTGGAGTTCATTTGCTTTTTTTTTTTTAAACAGGCAGAGTGGACAGTGAGAGAGAGAGAGAGAAAAGTCTTCCTTTACCGTTGGTTCACCCCTTCAATGGCCGCTGCGGCTGGTGCACCATGCAGATCCAAAGCCAGGTGCCTCCTCCTGGTCTCCCATGTGGGAGCAGGGCCCAAGCACTTGGGCCATCCTCCACTGCCCTATTGGGCCACAGCAGAGAGCTAGACTGGAGGAGGAGCAACTGGGACAGAATCCGGCGCCCCACCAGGACTAGAACCAGGGTGCCGGCGCCGCAGCGGAGAATTAGCCTAGTGAGCCGCGGCGCCGGCTGAGTTCTTCTGCTTCTTTAAACCTGAGTGAAGTCAAAGGACAACTCTAAAGACAGCAGACCCATTGTTCACAATGAAAAGTAGGCAGGCAGTGAGCTCTTAGGTAAGGAGGAAGCCACTGAAGTTCTGAATTGCCACAAATCACACACCTGTGCTAGAAGTACAGCGGAAGCCACAACTGGAATGATTGGCATCAAACATTTAAAAACACTTGCATAGATCTATTCTGAGCCCAAGGCTTAGGTTCCATCAACCCCATCACCTCTCTACTGCCCTTTGCCCCTCTGATGGCCTCACTTATACAGCTGATGCGCTAGGGTTGTGGCAGGAGAAAAAGAACCTTTGTTTCAACAGATCTAGCTGTAGCCACTCCAACCAAGAGATGGAATCTTGCAACACTACTCATGAGACAATCTTTCAGCTGATGTGATTCAGTATGAAGTATGTACTACTACTAATGGAGCATTCTAACAAACATGTGTAGCCTGAATCTAAATGAGCATTTAGGCCTAATTTTCAGGTTACAAAAAATACGGGGAGAAGAGGAATATGTGAAACTACATGTGATGAAACAACAAGATAAATTCGGAATGTGGGATATCCTACAAGACAACTGACAGGTCCCTTCCAAAGTTCCATGATGTGGAAGAGGCTCTTTCATTTCTCCTGCTCATTTGAAAATTTCCTCAGTAGAAAGTTGGAAAAGGGGCCAGCATTGTGGCATAGCAGGTAAAGCCACCACGTGCAATGCAGGCATCCCCCATGGGTGCTGGTTCGTGTCCTGGCTGCTCCACTTCCAACCCAGCTCATGCTAATGGCCTGGGAAAAGCAGCAGAAGATGGTCTAGATGCTTGGGCCCCTGCTGCTTACCTGGGAGACTGGGAAGAAGCTCCTGGCCCCTGACTTCAGCCTGGCCCAGCCCTGGCCAAAGCAGCCATCTCGGGAGTAAACTAGTGGATGAAAGATTTTTCTCCCTGTCTCTACCCTTTCTCTCTATAACTCGGACTTTCAAATAAATAAGCTTTTTGAAAACAAAATTGGAGAAAATGTGCATTATTAAGATTAAAATGATCTTCAGTGTATCCTCAAGTCCTTTGACCCTCTCCTTGCATAGTGAAACTTAACTCTGGCTAAATCCAACTCAGCTTATCCTGTGCTTGTACTTGACAGCTGAACTGGACTGGGAGAAATGTGTGTGTGTGTGTGTGTGTGTGTGTGTGTGTGTGTCTCCACCTGCTAACAGCCCTTACTACAGGCATTTCTACTACATTTCCCTTGTCTGTATACTCTCTTGCTTACAATTGACTATTATATCCTTTCGTGTTGTTTCAGCTAAAGACTTTGTCTCCTGTTTCCCTAGAGAATAGAAATGACTAGAAGAAAACGTCCCTAAGCTCCAACTACCAGGACCTGTGCCTGGATAGCCAGCCCTCCCTCCTGTAACTGTGGATGAAATTCCATGTTCCTACTCAAGGATAACCCCTCGCTTACCCCCGGGGCCCCTTCACCTCCCACCTAGCATACCCCTTCTTTCTCCTTCAGCCACGATGTTCTTCTGTCACTGATCATTCTCGCCATGACTCACATACTGTAACTTCTTTCTGAAAAATCCAAACTCCTTTGACTGTACCTCCCTCTCCTGCTCCTGCCTGCTTTAGGACAGACTCCCCCAAGAATTGCCCACCCTCAGTCCTTCTGATCCTCCCCCCACAATTCCTCTTAGTCAGAGTCTCACTCCCACTGTTCTTGTTGAGGTCACCTAGGACCGACCTCTCTGTTGCTCAATGCAGTGCTCACTTCTCCATCCCTTCCCTGGCTCATCAGCACTGTTTGATGTGCTAGACAATTTCCTCCTCTCTGAGACATAATCTTTGCCTGGCTACCAGACCACTCTGCTCCTGGGATTTTTCCTTCTCTGCTTGTTCTTTCAGAGTCTCCTTTGCTGTTTTCTAATCACTTTGCACTGGAGGGTCTCAAGGATAGTTCCTCCCCCTGGACATCCCACTAAGATGTCTGGTGGACATGTCAAGTCCCCGTGATCTTAGTCCTGACTGCTCTCCACACTAAACCCCATTCCCCCTATCTCAGGTCACTGTGTCCTCCTCCTTCCAGATAGTTGAGGCAAAAACTGGACATGATCTTGACTCTCTCTCACACCCAACACCCAACCTGTCAAAAGTCATGTTGACGTTGCTTTCAGAATACATTGAGAATGTCACCTGGACCAGCTACCACCATCTCTTGCCTTAGTGCTCTTTCTGTTCCCCTCCCTTGTCCCTTACCATCTCTCCTCAACAGAGCAGCCAGAATTATTCTGCTGACTTGTGGATGAGTCATCCATGTCGCTCAGACTCTTCAGTGGTTTCCCATCTCACGCAGGGTAAAACACAGACTTGTCACAGTGTGAGATCTGGTACCTTGGTGCCCCTCAGATCTCATTGCCACTGTTGTTCTACAGCAAGGCGTCCTGGTTGTTCCTTGAGCATTTCAGACAGGTTCCTGCCTCAGGGCTTTTGCACAACTACCCCTTCTACCTGGAATTTTTTCTCCCTCGATCTCTGCATCGCTCACTTCCCCATTTCCTCCTTTTGTCCTTTAAGATTTTATTCATTTATTTGAGAGAAAGAGTTACAGGCTGTGTGTGTGTGTGTGTGTGTGTGTGAGAGAGAGAGAGAGAGAGAGAGAGAGACAGAGACAGAGAGAGAGAGGTCTTCCTTCCACTGGTTCACTCCCCAAATGGCCGCAACGGCCAGAGCTGTGCCAATCCAAAGCCAGGAGCCAGGTCTTCTTCCTGGTCTCCCATGTGGGTGCAGGGGCTCGAGCAGGCCACAGCAGAGAGCTGGATTGGAAGAGGAGCAGCCGGGACTAGAACCAGAGTCCATATAGGATGCCTGCACCACAGGCGGAGAATTAACCCACTGTGCCATGGCACAGGCATCCTCCCTCCCCGTCCCCATTTCCTTTGGGTCCTTATTCAAAGGCTCTCTTGTCAATGAGGCCTGCCTTGATCACCTGTTTATGATTGCATCCCCATTCCTACAACTGGTCCTCCCCTACCCCTTCCTTCTCTTTTTACCTGTTTAGCATAAACCTCTTGCAAACAGCATGACCAGCCATCCTGGTTTGCCTGAGACTGTCCTAGTTTTAGTACTGAAAGTCCTACATCCTAGGAAGCTGTAAATCTGAGAGAGCAAACTCAGACACTTGGTTACCCTGTTGCTCTACTATGTATTTTACTCGTTCATTGTTAGCATCTGAACAGCATATCACTCCACGAGGATGGGGATTTTTGACTAACTTGTTTCCCAAAATAACAGTACTGTATTCCTAGAGCCTAGAACTGTACTTGTATACATGGAAGTTCCCAATAAATATCTATTTAATGAGTGAATGGAGAGCCAGTAATGACTCTTAAAACTTAGGGTCATCTGAGGCTTAATCCATAATAAATTCTCAATAAATGTCTGTTGAAACCATAACTGAATACTCTATAAATTTATATACACATAATTTAAGATGTGAATGTTAATTAATTGGTGATTCTCCTTTTTGCGGATGCTACTTGATTTGTTTCCTATTTATGACAAAACTAACATACACGTATAGAGAGGGCATGTAGTATGTTACATGGCATCTGAAGACCCTCGTTGATTTAGAGTGTGGCTGCCTGGGGGAACTGTGTGCATTTTATCGGCAGATAGCCAGAGCACCTTCCCTGCATGCCCCCAGGTTGTTCGGGCAGCATCCTGGCGGCACTTGGGCCTGACTTCCGCCCCTGAAGGTCAGCAGTGCCTACCACTCTGGGTCTAAGCTGGTTCGGAAAGTTGAGCCATGATATCTACACAGTTATAATGACTAGAGACTTCAAAGTTTTCAAAAAGAAAGAGAAAGAAATCTGGCACTAGTTTTACTTCAAATAAAAGTAAAAAGCTTTCTGAGGTTAAACAGGGTCTTTTCAAGAGGTACAGGTAGTTCTGGAAGGGACTTGAAGAGCAGACAAGGAAAGGAGATGGGGACAAACATGTCCTATCCTGCGGGGAGCCCAGCCTTTAACAACAAAATTGAGCAGCTCTGAGGCAATTAAGGAGAACACAAAGACCCCAACAAGTGAAAAGCCTGAGAGGACAGGACAAGAAAAGAACTGGGAGAGCTGGGTGAAGGGCAGGAGGTTGTGTCCACGTCTTGTGTGTGCATCAGTGCCTGACCTGGTCAGGGTTGCTAAGGGCACTTTCCCAATTAAGACAAGCAAAGTGGTCCGATGCCGTCCTGACTCTAATGAATATCCTACCTCAGGAACTGTCGTTAGCATGCAGGGAATTTATCTGGTGATCTCAGTATCTAATACCAAAGTGTTAGTACCTAAGAGGGCGTTCTCCCCTGGTGCTCTTGTCCTTTCTCAAATCCATCGTTCTTCACTCCAGTTTTAGTCTGTACCACCACCACCTGAGCTAGAAGCAAGGGCAGTACAATAAGACAAAACCTCTCCAACCCCGCCTAGCTGTTTCCCCTTAACGCCACGGAAAGACACTCCACTCTGTCTAGATGGAAACTTCTCCAGCTCTGCAGTGCACTGGAATTACCTGGAAGCTTCGAACGCTACTGATGCTTGGGCTCCACTCTCAGAGGCATCCCACATCAGGGTGCTGGTTTCAGTCCCAACGTCTCCATTTCCAATCCAGCTTCCTGCTAATGCACACTCAAGAAGGCAGCAAATGGTACAAGTGCTTAGGTGCTTGGATCCCTGCCACCCACATAGGAGACCCAAATGGAGTTCCAGGTTCCTGGCTTCAGCCTGGTCCAGTTCTGATCATTGTTGCAGACATTTGGGGGAGTGAACCAGCAGATAGAATGTATCTTTCTCCTCCCTCCCACCTCTGCCTTTCAAAAAAAAAATTTTTTTTAAAAACTCCCTGGGGTGACTGCTATCCAGCCAGATGACAACTACCTAGCGCTAGTGAGAACCACAGCTGTAGATCTGGGATGCAGGCTTCTATCACCTGTCTGCTGTAGAAAATAGCCGGGACACTGATAAGAAAGCTGAATGCTGAGTTGAGGTCAGGAAGGCAGCCCTGCTATGCTGGGAGGTGAAAAAGCAAGAGAGAATGTCCCAAGCCCAAACGCCACCTGCTCCGGGACATTTTTGAGGCCACAGGTAGTTGTAAAAATGACTGAAATTCTGCTGTTTAAGATGAGAACATTTTAAGAATAGATAAAAATCTGCTTAAACTTGGCTATGCAGAGCTCACTAGAGCAGGAAAAGTCAAATCCAACAGTAGTTATGATCTAATCATCGGAGCAGTGGTGCTGAGCCTCCGGGGAGCTCAGCACCACCTGCAGGCATGCTCAAGCGCAGGCTGTGGGGCCCGCCCCCAGACTTTCTTAGGTCAGGGCCGAGCCCAGGAGTATGCATTTCTCATGCCCATGTTTATTGATGCCGCTGATCAAGGGAGCGCACTAGGAGCACCACAACATTAAGAGAATTTCACGTGACCTCAGTGGAAAGACATTTCTGTCTGTGCATTTTATGCCTAGCTGTATAAACACATTCTGCCCTAGCTATTCTTATAAGTGTCACAGCACTCAACTGAACAAAACGAAGATCTAGGCAGAAAGTGAGGTATTGGATAGAACCAGAATAACATTGCTGGATAGTCTGAAATTCTTGGAAGTATGACATGTTGCCCCCCCCCCCCCCGCCCCCGCTCCCTTCTTTCCATATTAGCTTTAAAGAATTAGGCTTTGATGTCACCAGGGTATTTTGTGAAATGATGCATGTAATCTTGGCCTGGAAAAAAATCATGTCAATTCCAGAAATACTTCACTTAACTTTTGAGCAATAGTCTACGTATGTATCTCAGTGGAAAAATCTTTACAAATCAGTAACGCTTCCTGGTTTGCTTTTGTTTGTGGGTAAAGCTCTGTCTGGGACTAGAACTATAAAAATCCTATTAACTAGAGAGTGTTGGCATACATTTTACTAAAAGTCTAGTAAAGACACCTGAAAATCTTGTAAAATATGCCTTCTTTGAAGTGCTCCAGTTTCTGCAATTAGTAATCAATAAATAAGGAAGCTAGTATTTCATAAAGCTGCTTCTTCACAGTATATTACATATTCCCTAGAGTAAATTCAGTCTGCTAAAGTTATCCAGCAAATATGACCACGCAGAGAGGGAGGGTACCACTCGCTTTCCCCAGCGGGCAATGCTGTTGCTGATTTATTTATTTAAGATTGCTCAGCCGGGACACTGGTTTGCAGTCACAAACAGAGTGGCAGCATTGGATGGCTGACATTAGAAACTTTTATCTAATTGGGGGTCACAAAACTTTGTCACAGTTTTGGGTTTTGAATGTATGTGTGTGTGTGTGTGCGCGCGCGCACGTTTAATGCTTACTTGTTAAGATCAACATCTTAGGAAAGCAGGAAAGATACCACCCTGCCCTTAAAGTCTGTTTTGCCAAAATCAAAACATCTGGATTCTCAGTTTCCACATTCACTGCTTAGAGAAATGTTGAATGATTTCTCAACTTTCTAGAGTTCTTGATCTATGTACCTCTGACTTCAATTCAAGTGAAGCCTAATTCTTCTGTTTGTTTGTTGTTTTGTGTTTGATTTTTACCTGAGAACAATTTACCTTCATTTCAACAGTAAGAACATCTCCTTAGAAACTGCCAGGACAAATTAAAAAAAAAAAATAGGACCCCGCCTTGGTTTTGAAAGCATGTCTCTGATTATTACAGACTCACTTGCTGATAATGAGCGTTTCCTCTCCACATATCCAGACCCTCATGAATTCTCCATACATCTTGTTGTAATAGTTGCAGGCGCTGCCGATCCCCATCCACAGGAATCTGGCGTAGGAAACGAGGGGACCGATTCCCATACAATAGCTAGGACCTAGGAAAAGTCGGCACATCACAGTCAACATCTCAGCCACTTCAGAAATAACAACTGCTCTAAGGTACCACTGCTTTTGGTCTTTTCTATCTAAATGCTCTCTGCATCTTCTGTTGGATGCCTGTGGATCACGAATATAGTGATTTACCTCAAAATAAAACAAGCTTAACATGAGGTTCTTCACCCCTCCATGAGGGTAAAGTAGTTCAATGTGCACCTGATCCTCATTTGGCTTGGTCTCAGTCTGAATGAACTTGGATACATGTTAACCTCCTCCTGTGTGTTTTTTGTTTTTCTTTTTTGACAGGCAGAGTTAGACAGTGAGAGAGAGAGACAGAGAAAAAGGTCTTCCTTCCATTGGTTCACCCCCCAAATGGCTGTTACGGCCGGCACGCTGTGCCGATCTGAAGCCAGGAGCCTGGTGCCTCCTCCTAGTCTCCCATGCAGGTGCAGGGCCCAAGCACTTGGGCCCTCCTCCACTGCCTTCCCGGCCACAACAGAGAGCTGGACTGGAGGAGGAGCAACTGGGACAGAATCCGGTGCCTCAATCGGGACTAGAACCTGGGGTACCGGCGCCGCAGGCGGAGGATTAGCCTAGTGAGCCACGGCGCTGGTGTTAATGAGTTTCAAATACAAGTCAGTTGGTTGATCTGGCAGGAAGTGTGGAAACTGTTTGGCTGCCTGGTTTCCTCCGACAACTTTTGGTTGAATGCTCCGGTGGACAGAACGAGTGGGTTAGAACTGGGTGATGGTTTTGGAGTAATCGGTTTAACTGAGAGAAACAAGGTCTGCAAAGATAATGTCCAATCTAAGAACACCTATTTCTTCTTTTCCCTTCAAAAGGACTCAGCAGAAAAGAATCTTGAACTAAATTTCACCAGGCAAAGTAGAGCTGAGCTGAGCAGTTGGACAGTGAGTCTGCTCAGCGTCTAGACTGGAATGTGAGTCCTGCCGTCTATTTTAGTCAAGAGTGTGGCCATGCATAGCTATGCTGACGAAGACAAGGGCAGAACTGTAGCAAACAAATCCAGGAAACAAGGGGGGAATTTGATGTGAAGTTGTAGTTTTTCTAAGTCTTTCCTTTTAATTCCATTCCATCAGGGAGATGGTTACAAAGCCTGAACACATCAAACTGTATGAGCCAGCACACGCCCCCTGGACAAGAGCTGTGTCGTAATCTGGGAAGTTCAAGCTTTCACTAGATCATCTGAATGGGATGTTTAATCCCAAATTGAACAATGTTGTCTTTTACTTTGCAAAGCAGATAAGACCAAGACTGTTGGCTCTGATTTTTTTCCATTGGGGGAAGACCTTTGTTAATAGCCATAGAACCAAAATATTGTCAAAGAGTTGTGAATCTTTTGATTATAATAACTATTTTATACTGCAGATGACTGAATTTACTTTAAAATAATTCCATGGAGTCCTTAAAAAGATTTAAACAAGCAGATTTGATTGTGAGTGTGTATATATATACATATATATATATATATATATTGGACAGGCAGAGTTAGACAGTGAGAGAGAGAGAAAGAGAGAGAGAGAGAGAGAAAGGTCTTCCTTTTCTATTGGTTCACCCCCCAAGTGGCCTCCTTGGCTGGCGTGCTATGCGACCCAGAGCCAGGAGCCAGGTGCCTCTCCTGGTCTCCCATGCGGGTGCAGGACCCAAGCACTTGGGCCATCCTCCACTGCACTCCTGGGCTACAGCAGAGAGCTGGACTGGAGGAGGAGCAACTGGGACAGAATCTGGTGCCCCGACCGGGACCAGAACCTGGGTGCCGGCGCTGCAGGGGGAGGATTAGCCAAGTGAGTTGCGGTGCCAGCCTTGATTGTGTATATATTTTCTTAAAATGGTACCAGATACTCCAACCTTTAATCAACTAAAATATGCATAATAGCAAAATGCCACACAGGGTATTTGTAGCTTGGCACATTGTAAATGCTCAAGTAATGTTTCCTGGATGATTATTTAAGTTTATATACATATACTATAAAGGATGAATTTTAAAATGTCATCCTTATTTGGGGTATTTTAGGCTATATTTACATTTAATACAAAATAGAAAATATTGTGTAACGCATATTTAGTCCACATGAGGTCAAGCATCTGGTTATATTTGAGAATAGATTTATTCATTAAACATTCACTTATTTAATAGGCCAGGCCTGTGGGGAACAAGAACAAACAAAAGGACGCACTTTTCATCTTGTATATAAGAGTTTGATGCCATGTAGAGATCTTAATATTTGAGAGGCAGCTTCAAACTTATGGCATGACAGTAGAGACCTGTATCTAACTGAAACAGAAAGAATGAAATGAACCCTGTGCTTAGGTTGACAAGCTAAGTGTTCTAACCAGAAGAGAACCAGAGTTGCAGGTCCTTAGAGAGCAACTGAATGTCAGCTTAATTTATACAACAGATGCTTACTGAGATTCTATTGCCAAGTTAGGGATGGCAATATTTTAAGAATAAGGGTCCCCATTACAGTCTCAAGACCCGAGAGGAGAGGATGTGAAAAATAATTATACAACCAAAATAATGACAACACACTTACATGCACATCCTAGACTGTATGGAGAGAAGAATGCTCCAGGAAGGGAGAAACTTGGTAAGGTACTAGGGAAGTATTCTGGTTGCATCCTCATTAAGCTGTGCTTGCCTCTCAGGTTTGGGAATGCTTATTATCTAAGCACACAGTGATTATGGGAGCCTCTTGCACACCCTCTGAGGGGCGTAAATACTTCACTGCATTTTTGTTCAGAGACAGCCTCCTTGAAGCCAACAGCTGGGACCTCTCAAATTGTTGCATTCCCCACCGAGGAATACACCCTAGAGAAACCCACAGACAGCTGTTGTTCACAGCTGCACCAAACTGGAGACACCCCAAACACCCATCACCTGCAGAACTGCGTAGATGGTTCTTATAAATTTGCTAGATATGCTAGCTAGCAAAGGAAGCAATGAAGAAGAATAAATAATGGATGATTTGATTGTTGAGATGTTCAAAACCACGCAGAATTAAATATTGTCTGTGGATGTGAAAGTAGGTGGCAAATCTGTAAAAAAAAAAAAAAAAAAAAAAAGCAAGGGCGTGACTGGTGCAGGAGCCAGGAAATTTGAGCGCCAGGAGTGAGGGAGAGCGAGTGGTTGCAAAGGCAGACAGGGAGCTTCTGGGCTGCTGCTGACACCCTGATTCTGTGCTGCACCGCAGCGGGAGATTTATCATCACACGGTGCACTTTCCTGTGAGATATGTTCTTAATGGGAAGAAGAGGAATGTGTTTCCCTTTTTCCCAGCGCTCTGTTCTGGAGGGAGAGGACCCGTGTTCAAGGTTGGGATAGCTGTGTGTCCTTGGGGAAGGGAGAGCCGCCAGGTGCCAGGTAACTGCGAGTCCTGGACAGAGATCAGTCGCATTGGCACCGTTTCCCCCGCCAAAGGACTCTTTCCTCCCCCAGACTCTCACGGCCCCCTCCCTGGCGCTAAGTCATCTGCCCACGTCTGCTTCTGCTGCTCTGCCTCATCCATAGTGTTCCCACCAGGGCAGAAACGGAGTCTCATTCCTCTTTGTGTACCTGCTTTGTGTACCTGCTTCCCAGGAAGCAGAGGGGAAGCAGCTTCGTGTTGAGTCCCCATTTCATCATTTGCTAGCTGAGGGACATCTACTCTGAGTCGCAATTTCTTCTACAAAATAGGTATACACACACCAACCTCACCAGAGAAAACGCGCAAGAAGCGGTCTTGCAAATGGTAACTCACTGAAGGGCTTTGGTCACTCTACCTTCTTAACGCCCTTTGGCTTTTGCTGACCCTGAGCTTCCGCCAAACCTGCAGAATCAAGGACCCCCAGAGAGCCAGTGACTCCAGGGAGCGAGCAGAGGAGTTCAGGAGTACTGGTCAGCAAGAACCGCCGGATCAAGGCCAACTTTCTCCTCTTCCCGCCATCCTCAGGGACTACAAGAGCTCACAGCCTGTGCCACTAGAGAAGGCTGACAGAGCTCAGGTTTTCAAGGGCACAGCATGTCATTAGGAACTCCCCGGTTAACAAAATTGACAGCTTTTAAGTTGTCCCCTTCTACCCCTTCCAGCTTGCCTTCCAGCCGGGGAGCCAACAAGCCGCTTCCCTCCTCGGGATGGAATCCCCACCTAGAAATGAGGAGCTGGAGCTCCATACCTCTCAGACTTGCTGTAACACTTCGCCTGGGCAAGGCAGGTCACCCCTCTGGGCCTCAGCTCCCTTTCCTGTTCAATGGAAAGGCTGGGCTGCTCTCTATGGCTCTCGACCATGGCTGCTCTTAGAAAATCATTTGAGGAGTTTTAAAAATCTACATATCAGCCCTTCCCGAGACAGGACTGGGAACCACGTGCTCATGTGACCTAATTCCTGGTGTATGGCAGGACCGAGTCTCTGGTCCGGAAGCAGTGCACAGAGTTGAGTGCTACCCAGGCTCCTGCCCCAGTGCCCAGTTCCCAAGCTTGCCAGCCTCCTCACTCCGTGGCTTGTAGTGTAAGCATCCAGGCTGGAGGAGGGGAGAGGGTGCTTATTAAAGAAATGGACATTTCTAGGCCTGGACCATGGTGTGGGAAGCCTGGGGCAGGGCCCAGGGATCTGGGAATTTAACAAGGTCCCACCTCCTGGGTGGTTCTTTACATATACAGAAAGTTGAGAATCTATGACCTACTGGATGGGCAATGCTGAGTTCTCTCTCCTTTTAAGACTCTGATAACACAAGTCAATTGGACTATAACATCTGAGCCTATGACAGGGAAGAGGAGAGAAGGCATTCCACTCCCCCTTCTGCATAACCACCACACCCCTACCAGTCATTGACCCTGACCGAGGAGCCCACAAAGAAGAGGAGAGATCTAGTGAGGAAGGGACAGCCCTGGGGAACAGAGTTCAACTTCAAGACCTTGGAAGAGTCTTCCCTCAGCTCTGAGCACCCCTCTCCTGGAGCTGACCCCATCAGAGAGCAGAGAACAAAATTAACTAAATGTTCCATTGAATTGGATATTAAAGTAGTCTAAAATATCAGGCTGAATTGGCCAGAGAGGCAGGCAATTATCTGGAAAATTTTAAAGGGATCCAAATACACAGAATTCTGTGCCCACCCCATTTTTCCATTCTCAAACACCTGTGATGAGGCTCAGCACACGTGGAAGTATGCAAGTCCTGTGCTCTTGAAATGCATGATTACTGTATATCTTACAGAATGGGGAGGAAATTTCACTGAAAACTAAATTAACAGTTTGAAATGTCTGATACTGAGTTGTCTGACATTTGTCAAATATCACCCATTAGTGGTAGAATGGGAGGGTGTTTTGTTGTTGTTGTTGTTATAATTATCTGGGTAATGATTTTATTCCTTCCTCTTGATTGGACTAGAGGCCTTGTTGAAAATTCTATCAGGGGCCGATATTCCAAGGGAACCTCAGTGGTCCCCATTCTTCTCTCACTGCCCAGGTCTCCTGAAACCCTTATGGTGACTCTGGCATGACCACCTCACTTCTTAGGAGAGAAAAATGCAGAGTGGGATGAAGAGAAGAGACAAATACAAGAAAGGGAGAGGGTGTGGATGCAGCAAAGTGGGAGGGAGAGGGAAGTGAGTATAGGAGGCATTCCAGAGATATTTTTGCCTTCAGAGCAAAAATTGGAAAGAATTTTAATCTGCTTCTTAAAAAATTAGCCAAAATCCCTAGAATTTTACCTTGTTCCATCCCATCTCAAGCTTGTTTTAAAGGGCACTCATGCCTAGACTATTTTAGCAAAGCAGACTGCAGAGTGGAAGGGACTGTTTAAGCAATTTAAAAATATTTTCATTTAAATATGCAAATAATTGGGGTAGAAATGGTCACTTGAAGTACTCATTTGCTAACACAGTGGTGGTCTTTGAGATCTTCCTGGGTTTGCTCTTTGTCCTTTTGCAAAATTTTCTTTGCCATCGTAGACCAAAAGCCCAAGTAAATAGTCTTGTCAGATACAGACAGACGACTGTCTTACCTGGTATTGAGGACGTGCCCTTGTAGTTCCACATCAAGAGAAGAAAGCAGGCGAGCAGCAGGACCGGCATGGCAGCAGCAGGCAAGGCAGCAGGCGCCATGGCGGTGACGTTGAAGTGCCTCGGGCTCAGCATTTCCAAAACCATCGTGTGTTCTTTGGCTTCAGATGAAGCAACTTAAAGTCCTGTGGAAATGAAAGGGGCAGAAAAATTGAAGAATCTCCTCTAAGGTGCATCTATGACTCCTGTCGTCTCAGGGGATACTGTACTGAAAGGGTTGGCGCTTTGTTTTATAGTGTGGTTGGACACTCAGACAAGACAAATTTGTGGTTACAAGTCAAAACAAACAAGCCCAAGCGAGATCTTTTGGCTGAAAGTGCAGCATTTCTGGCCTTGGTAGAATCTCAGGTTCATTTAGACACTTGTTCTGATAGAACCTTATCTTGCCCTTGAGTGAGTAGAGTGACGTGCACTCCCAATTGAGAGCCAAACTTCTTACCAAAATATAAGAAACTGAAGTTCATTCCAGAGGTGGAATCATTTTGTGATTTCATCAGTAGGTTTTGTTTAGACCATCTTCTTCCCTTGAAACCAAATCAATTCAAACAAACAAACAAGCAGACAATTCCCCAACTCCGTGGCTTGTACAAAATTAGCAAAATTGATCCTCTCCCCACCTCCAAGTAGTAAGTTTCTACAGCACGAACACATTTCTTGGGCATTGTTGTTGTATTCTCATGGCCTCCCGATAGGCTGTTGAATTCAAGTGGACTCACTTAGTTCAATCTTTCTCTGTCGCTTGGATGAGGGTCTGAAATCTCTTGCACCACAGGCTGGAGTGTCCATGGGGGCCAACACTGGAGGGACTGGGGAGAAAAAGAATGAGGGAGGAAGAATAAAGGGAGAAGAGAAAGAAACAGAATGGGGAATGAGCAAGAGCGAGAGAACAGGCAGAGTAGGATGTGGCCAGCAGTAAGCCCAGGTGCTCCTGAGGAGCCTCATCACGACGGCAGCCAACGTCCTGTGTAAGACAACCAGTTTTCAGTTTGATTTGCTGGCTCTGCTGTGTTTTTCAACCAGTTTTCCAGCCAGATTTTGTAATACCTTTGCTCTCGGAAGAGTATTTCGGGAATGGTAGTTTGCCGTTGACGAGGCCTGGGTTGAACAACAGTACAGTGAGGTAAGAAGCGTCATTCTGTGTTTTCTGGTGGCACATCACAGGCTCAGGTTTGCCTTTTCTAGGGAAGTGACCACAGTTTTGAGGACTTGTGAAGGCTCTGAAGCAGACCTTGGGTGGGTTTTCTCCCGAAATAGATTCTAGATTCAGTGGCCAGGGCTGCTACTTGGATTCAGAGGCTCTGTGACTCCTCTACAACGTTTTATGAAATGTACCTGCTCAGGTACACTTTTGAAGGGAGACCATAACTTTCCCTAGATGCCTAAGGAGCGTGTAATTCTGTTTCTCCCTCATCTGTATGAGACCTTAAACATCTAAACATATACCATTGTCTCACTACTACAGAAATTTCCCTGTATAGTTGAATTCATTAAATGACTTCAGTGTTTTGTTGGTCCATTTCACCATGCACATAATCATTAACACAGAAGTGCTAGGTTCTGAGAATGCCCACACCCATGTTGGGCAATTTTGATTTTTTTTTCTACTACACGAGGGGTCTTCAAAAATACATGGAAAATGCACTTTTATGAAAAGACTATGCAGAGATTTTTGGTACCAAAATAAACTTATCTTTTAAATCCACTTTCTGCAAACTTTTTGAAGTGCCCTTGTATGTAGGTTGAAACTGAAAGTCAGCATTGTATCTGTTACATTCTGGTTGCCTTATTAATGAGCAGCTACTTTCAACAAGCTGAGCTGTTCTGTTACGTGTCTAAATTCCAGAGTCGCATTTTACATGATTCTGAGTAAGCTCTGTGTGACGTTCTGACAGCTGCAATCCTTGCAGTTTGTTTGTACTGATGAAAGCTGACACCAGTGTTAAAAACACAGATGAGGGGCTGGCGCTGTGGCATAGTGGATAAAAGCCACTGCCTGCAGTGCCGGCATCCCATATGGGCACCGGTTAGAGTCCCGGCTGCTCCACTTTTGATCCAGCTCTCTGCTATGGCCTGGGAAAGCAATAGAAGATGGCTCATGTTCTTGGGCCTCTGTACCCATGTGGGAGACCGGAAAGAAGATCCTGGTTCCTGGCTTTGGATCAGCTTAGCTCTGGCCATTGTGGCCAGTTGGGGAGTGAACCAGTCAATGGAAGACTTCTCTGTTTCTGCCTCTCCTCTCTCTTTGTAACTCTTTCAAATTATTTATTTATTTATTTGACAGATAGACAGTGAGAGACAGAAAGATCTTCCTTCCATTGGTTCACCCCCCAAATGGCCGCCACAGCTGGAGCTACGCTGATCCAAAGCCAGGAGCCAGGTGCTTCTCCTGGTCTCCCATGTGGGCATAGAGGCCCAAGCACTTGGGCCATCTTCCACTGCCTTCCCAGGCCACAGAAGAGAACTGGACTGGAAGAGGAGCAGCCGCGACTAGAATCCGGCACCCACATGGGATGCCGGCACCACAGGCGGAGGATTAACCAAGTGAGCCATGGAGCTGGCCCCAATAAATAAATTAAAAAAAAAAAAACACACACAGATGAGAAAAGTGATTATGGCAAAAAAGGATGACGATGCCCAAAGGAAGTGATGCTGGCAGAAAAGTCACATTAAATGAACTCAGATATTTTACAGGATTGAAAGTGCAAAGTGAAAGGATGCTGGAAACTGATGCAGATTTGCAAAGAAGCGTGACAACTCACCGAGACACACAGAGGATGCTCCCTCAGCGCCCTGGGACACACACACAAAGAGAAGAAAGCAAAGACAGCTTCTTTTCAAATAGTCTAGATAACTTCACTTTTTTCTTTTTAAAAGATTTTATTCATTTGAGAGGTAGAGCTACAGACAGTGAGAGGGAGAGACAGGGAGAAAGGTCTTCCATCCGCTGGTTCACTTCCTAAATGGCGTCAACAGCCAGAACTGCGCTGATCCAAAGCCAGGAGCCAGGAGTTTCTTCCGGGTCTCC
The DNA here is from genome assembly GCA_949820135.1 of Sylvilagus floridanus. Taxonomy (NCBI): domain Eukaryota; kingdom Metazoa; phylum Chordata; class Mammalia; order Lagomorpha; family Leporidae; genus Sylvilagus; species Sylvilagus floridanus. Next base: position 59,335,093 of record OX463239.1, read on the forward strand.
CACGCGGGTGCAGGGGCCTAAGGAGCAGCTGGGACTAGAATCGGCGCCTGTATGGGATGCCGGCACTTCATGCCAAGGCTTTAACCCGCTGCACCACAGTGCTGGCCCCTAAATTTTAATTTTAAATTAAAATTGAAAATATTCTGATTTTACCATTTTCCTATTCTTATAAATTATGGCAAGAGGGGCTTCGAATGTTTTGACAAAAAATGTAAAAAGTCATAATCATATTTTTCTTGATCTTTAAGATTGCTTTGCACAGTTTCAGCTTGTATAGTCATTTTCTCAGTCCTGCACTGCCGTGCAATGTGAGACTATATGTCTAAATGTTCAAAGGGGCTAAGTAGCTTGTTTCCTTATCTTTCTTGGAAGTATATCATAAAGACCATCCCTACCCCTGACACACACACACACACACACACACACACACACACAAAAGAACACTAGTTAAAGATTCCAGGGGGTAAGAATTCTAGCATTTACAAAGTACTTGATGTATGTCAGACATTGTTCTAAGTAGTTTGTGAGTATTAAATCAGTCATCCGTACAGCTTTGTCCCCACTTTATAGATGGGAAAACTGAGGTATGGGGAGGTTGTGTGTGACAGAGCTGAGATTGGAGCCCAGGTGGTCTGCCTTCAGAGCCCAGGCTGTTAAGCAGGCCATTTTGCTGCCTATTATTGAATTAGTTTGGTCCATATATTCAAGGACTTTTCATTTCTTTATGTTCATTCCTAAGCTGTTTAGAATGACTCACTTTAAAGGATTAAGCTTATAGGCCTCTGAATGACACAGCTGGAGAGGCTGAAAGTCTCTTCTTTTTGCACATTGATTTTCCAGTTCAGTAGAACATTATAGCAAATAACACTTATAACAAATAAATAAAGATTTATTTGAGGCCAGTGTTGTGGCATAGTGGGTTAGGCCGCCGCCTGCAATGCCAACATCCCACATGGGCGCCAGTACTCCCTGCTAGTGCACCTGGGAAAGCAGTGGAAGATGGCCTAAGTAATTGGGCCCCTGCACCTACATGAGAGAACTGGATGGAGCTCCTGGTTCCTGGCTTCGGCCTGGTCCAGCCACAGACATTGTAGTCACCTAGGGAGAATGAAGATCTCTTTCTTTCTGTCTCTCCCTCTCTCTCTGTAACTCTGCTTTTCACATAGTTAGAAAGAGAGAGGGAGAAACAGCGAGAGATCCTCTATTTGCTGGTTCACTCCCTAATTGGTTGTAACGGCCAGGGATGGGCCAAACTGAAGGCTGGAGCAAGGAGTCAGGAGCTTTATGTGGGTCTCCCACATGAGTGACAGGGGCCCAAGTACGTTAGCCATCTTTTGCTGCTTTCCCAGGTGCAGCAGGGAGCTGGCAGGAAGTGGAGCAGCTTGGATGCTAACAGCTACCCATATGGGATGCTAGTGTTACAGGCAGCAGATTAACTTGCTATGCGTAACACAGTTGTCTATTTTTTAATTTGAAAGGCAAATAGGCAGAGAGAAACAGAAATAGAGAGAATTTCAGTCTACTGGCTCACTCCCTAAATGCCTCCAACAAACAAGGCTGAGGCAAGCTGAGGCCAGGAACCTGGAACTCAGTGTGGGACTCTCAGGTTAGGGCCAGGGACCCAAGTACTTGAACCATCACCTGCTGCCTCTCAGCGAATGTGTTAGCACATTAGCAGAAGGGATGGGACTCAAACCCAGGCATCCCAAGTGGCATCTTGCCCCTGTGTCAAATGCCTGCCCCTTGGTAGAACATTCTGATGGTCCACATGGACAGGTTAAGCAGAAACCTTTGGATAGTGATATAGGAATGTAGGGAGGTCCTAGAATACTACAGAGGTTGCTTATATGTCGCTGTGCCAGAAATACCCTTCCTTCTACCTTTCTCTGAAGGGAGGAGAGAACCTCCACTTTGACTATGACCCTGTCGGAATAAGATCGACGTCGGCGAACCCTAAAGGCTTCCATAGCCTCGACAACTCATGACTAGAGCCTAGGGAGATTACTGACACCATAAACAAGAGTGTCAAATTGTTAAATCAACAACAGGAGTCACTGTGTACTTACATCCCATGTGGGATCTGTCCTTAATGTGTTGTCCAATGTGCAGTATTGCTATAACTAGTACTGAAACAGTATTTTTACACCTTGTGTCTCTGTATGGGTGCAAGCTGATGAAATCTTTACTTAGTATATACTGAATCGATCTTCTGTATATAAAGATAATTGAAAATAAAAAAAAAACTCAGTGTTAATTTGGAAGTTGCATAAAAAATTAATTTTTAAAATATATCATGTAGGATCTCTGTCCTTAATGTGCTGTACAATGTGATTTAATGCTATAACTAGTACTCAAAGAGTATATTTCACTTTTTGTTGCTATGTGAGGGCAAATGGTTAAAATCTTTACTTAACACATACTAAACTGAGCTCCTGTATACAAAGAGAATTGAAAATGAATCTGGATGCAAATGAAAGGGGAGAGGGAGTAGGTAAGGGGGGAGGGGGGGGAGGTACGGGAGGGGAAGCCATTGTAATCCAAAAGTTGTACCTTGGAAATTTATATTCTAAATAAAAGTTAAAAAAAATACCCTTCCTTCACCCCAAACACACACACATGCACATAGAGCCTTCAAGTGCTATGCACCTTCAAGGACCATCTTAAATGTCTCTAGGCCCCATGAAGTCACCCCCTCAGGTCCTGCCGTTGTAATTTGCAGGAAGGTCTCTGTGCACTCAGGCCTGTGCTGGGTCTGCCCCCAGGCAGGGTCCTGGCTACCTAATGTACCAGACCTGTGCTTCCATGCTGCAAGGAGTCACAGATGCCCCGACTGTAACTCTGTCACTTAATGTCCCACCAAGTTCAGAGTAAAGAAATGTCAACCCTACAGCCAGAGTCCTGTGGGGATCCAGTAGTGCCTGGTTATCTTGGTGACCTTGGTGTCAGAACACATCCTGGGCCCCACAGTGCCACGAGGGATCCCTAGACTCCCTGGTTCAGCCCTGATATCCTGCAGGGAGTGAGGCAGGGCCTTGCCTTGTGGAAGTATTGCTCAGTGTGGCCAGACCCTCCTCAATCCTACCTTCCACGTGGGAGCAGTCTGTCCATACCTGCTCCATCTCTCATGTGTCTCCACTCCTGGAGAAACGCACCCCAGTCACCTTGGTTCTCCTTGCTGCACTTTTGCCTTTTGTTCCCCACGGAGTCCCCCCCACTGACTCCTAGAGCTACCACTAGAAAAAGGATAGGGCCATAATCCAGAAATAGACAGTCTTGACCACTATAATCCCAACTGTCAAAATCCTAAAAGATCAACATATAATTCTGAAAATACAACTCTGGAAAACAATTTTAAACTCTTTAAAAGACATTTATTTACATTTTAAAAGAGAGCCTTGCTTTTGAGAAACATAAAAACTTGACAGAGCACTTCTTGGTCAGTTTACATGATAAAACAGATAATGGTAGCAGGTTGTTTTTTTTTTTTTTTTTTTGCAAGCCTAAGCACCCAGATCTACTAACATCAGGCACCAAAGGGTAACAGGAGCAGAGGAACCGTATTCACAAGTAGGTCAAAAAGCAATATGTATGAACGCATATTACCTGTGGTCATTTGAAATACCGTGATGGACAACCCAAGTCTTTGGGTGAGATCGATTTAAAAAAATGCAGTTGGTCACTGTTGCATATGCAGTTATGCAAACAGCTGGGTTTTAAGAAATTTTATCTTTCACAAATGCAGATGTACAAAAAGGACACCTCTTCATTTATTGAGGAAGTTTCCATGTTTTTGCATAACTGTCCAGTGCTTACAAAGTCAGTGTTACAATGTACTTTCACAGAGTCAAATTGGCAAAAAATATATAACACAAGTTAGAGCACTCTAAAAGTCGTGTGTATGTGTGTATGTGTGTGTGTGTGTGTGTGTGTATCCCCAGTACTGGAAATGATGCAAACATGAAATGCATAGCATATCAAATTGTTTTTTTAAAAAGTTTAAAATAATGTGGGAAAACACATTTTCGGGGAATACCCCGAAAACTAAAATGCCTAAAAGGAAAATTCAACATAGAAAAAAGTGTAATACGGAGTAGTTATGGCCAGTTACATAAGGTAGTGTATAGGAGCTGTCTAGCTTTTACAATCCTTAGCTATGTTCTGAAGTCTTGTATTGTGATAGTAATTGTTATTGGTAGGGCATGTCTGCTCAAAAAATAGGTTCACATTCAAAAAGCTGCTCTTTTTGAAATTCTGTGATTCCATACGCACCAACATGAGCATTCCCTGTTAGGTTTCCCCATCTTCTGTGCTGTGCTCCTGTGTTTTGAGTATGTGGAAATCCACCCCTCAGGCACTTAGAGCTCAGACTTGGTGGGAACAACACTGGTGATGGACCAGCATCGCCAATTGAGTGTCTGCTTCTTCTACCATGCACATAATTATTTTCAAGCCAATGAATAACTTCAGGCAAAAATGACTTCTATTTGTTAAAAGCTCCCAGGAATTTCCTCAGCTGGACTTGATGCCAATGCAGACAAATGATGCAAATTCTACTTTCTACTCTCCCTATATATAAGCCTTTTATGTTTCCCTGGGAATTGTAGTTTGGGGGATTTTAGGATTCAGGGTTTCAGTATTTGGGATTTAAGCCTTTGAGATGGTGATTTTGAGGATTTTGAGGATTTTGAGGATTTTAGACTTCAGGGCTTTTGGTCTTTCAGGATTCAACATTCTGGATTATGGTGGTTGGGATTGTGTTGCTAAGGATTGTGATCAGCACTGCACTAAAAAACAAAACCTGATGTGACTTTGGCTCCCAGGTGCTGACAGGGTCTTAGGAAGCTCTGGACCCTTATTTGTTCCCCCAAGCAGGCGAGAAGGTCCAGCTGGGGACAGGAAGGCTTGTGGCTATTAAAGGTGTTCTCGGGGGCTGGCACTGTGGCACAGCAGGTTAACACCCTGGCATCCCATTTGGGCACCGGTTCTATTCCCGGCTGCTCCTCTTCAGATCCAGCTCTCTGCTATAGCCTGGGATAGCAGTATAAGATGGCTCAAGTCCTTGGGCCCCTGCACCTGCGTGGGGAACCTGGAGGAAGCTCCTGGCTCCTGGCACAGCTCTAGTTGTTGTGGCCAACTGGGGAGTGAACCACTGGATGGAAAACTCTTTCTGCCTCTTCTCTCTGTGTGTCTCTGACTTTCAAATAAATAAATCTTTTTTTAAAAAAGAGGGTAAGTGGGATGAGGGAGCTGCCAAGTGGTACAAGGAGGGTCAGGGGAGCAGGTTTGGAATAGGGATGAGTATGATGTTAATAAGCAGAAAGGATACTGCCAGAAACAATGAGAAGACTAGTGACTAGGGGCTCAGAGAGGACAGTGGAGTGTGGGGGATTTGGGGCTATCAGCAGTGGGAGGGAACACCTGTGTAGAGCCTTGTAGGATGCAGTAAAGATATGAGCATTTGTCCTAAGAGACATGAGAAGCCATTGAAGGGGATCAAAAAGATATTTGTATTTTGAAAATTGCACCCTGGGAGAGTGAGAAGAATATAATGGAGGTGATAGGTGTTAGAGTGAGTGAAGAGAGACCAGCTTGGGGGACCTCTGTAGTTTTTCAGGCAGGAGAGGAGGTTGCTATGGTCTCAGTTGGTGGATGTGGATGCAAGTGGACAGTCAGCACACTGGGCGCTTCAGTTGACATGACCAGATCATAGTTTAAACCCAGTTATGTAGATGTTACATATGTAGTGTTACATATGTTACATATGTAGTGTTACATATGACTCCCAAGTATCCAGACTTTACACCTGGAGGGGAATCGGTGCCATTCTCTGAGCTAGGAAAAATTTTGAGGTGTAGGAGGCTCATTGAGGCTTTTGAAATCTTGAGTTTAAAGAATTGCTGAACATCCAGGTGTTTGTGCCTGGTAGGCCACTGGGCATACAGCCAGTAATTCATCAGGGAGATCTGAGCTAAGGAGAGCATCATTGACTTATGGGAGGAAATCAAGTCCTGGCTATGGGAAACATTACTCGAGGAGACTGTGTAGCCCAGGCAGGGCGTCTTGAGGGCCACCACAATTCTCTAGACAAACCTGTCTAGAGAAGATGATTTTACAACAAAGGCAGGAGAGGAGTGGCCCAAGGGGTAGCAGAAGACACAGGTGGTGGCTAAGTGCATCTTTGATAAACAAGGAAGCCTGACTGGGATGGTAGTAAGTAGAAGACAGAAGAAGGTGGAAATTGGGGTCCAAAAATCATGAACCCCCAAAAAGCTAATTCCTCTTAAAGGCGGACAGAGAAACAGAAGCAGAGACAGATATCTTCTATCTGCTTGTCACACCCCAAATGCTTGCAACAGCTAGAACTGGGCCAGACTGAAGCCAAGAGCCCAGCATTCCATCTGGGCCTCCCACATGCGTGATAGGGACCCAAGCATTTGAGCCATCATCTGAGGCCTCCACAGGCACATGAGCAGGAAGCTGTAAAGGATGTAGAGTAGCCAGGATGGGATGCAGGCAGCCCTGTGGCAGCTTAACCCACTGTGTCACAATGCCTGCCCCAGCTGTTTATTTTTAAAGATTACAGCAGTTGTTATTGCTGTTGTAGAAGACAGATAAACGGTGTGGATGTAGTATCATTGGTCCCTTGAAGAGAGCAGACGAGATCTGTTAGCTGCAGCATTAGTCTCACTCTCTCCTGGAATGTTCTACCAAGCACTATACATGCTTTACAGTTCGTTCACCACAACAGCTTTTTGTAACAAGTTTGATTCCATACCTTCCTTTTACAGGCAACTGCTCAGATACTGAAGTGTTTTCAAAAGCTTCTGTTGTGAAAACTTTACTGGGGCTTCCTGGTGGATCCTTAATGCTCTCTTGCCCATCCCAAGCTCCTGTGCTTTCAAGGACTGTGCAGTTGACATCAGTGTGGAAGGTGGTGGGCAGACTGTAGCGCGTCAGAGAGAAGAAACTTCCTCTTCAAGTTTAGGCATGGATGCCAAACAAAGCGTCTCTCCATGGGCCCAGTCTAGCTTCCAGCCAATTTGCAGCCTTTACTCAGTATCTGAATCAAATTCCATGAACTTCAAGGAACTGCACCTTGAGACCTATCCATGTTCTTTTTGCAACTGCTTCTGTTTAGTCATGCTTTTGTTCCAGGCCATAAGCTGACTTTGTGAGAGCAGTCACATGGAGCTCACCTTTTTATCGAAAGAAGGAATGCTCTTGAAGACAATAGATGAGATTATTCATGTTAACTCTTTTGAGTTGAATGTAATTCATTAAAAGTCATGTTCCTTCTTCTGCTTCCTTTCCTTCTAGAAGGTGAGTTCCCCAAGGATGGGAACTCTGTGTCTCTTCTTCACAAGTAAATCTCATTTTTTAAAAAGATTTATTTCAAAGAGAAGAAGAGAGATGGAGGGAAGGAAGGAGAGAGAGGAAGAAATATACACACACACACAGAGAGAGAGAGAGAGAGAGAGAGAGAGAGAGAGATCTTCCATCCACTGGGTCACTTCCAAAACAGCCTGAGCTGGACCAGTCCAAAACCAGAAATGGGGAACTCCATCCAGGTTTTCCACATGAGTGGCAGGAACCTAAATATTCGGGCCAACATCTATTGCCTTCCCAGGTGCATTGGTGCAAGTGGAAGTGGAGTAGCCTGGACTTGAACCAGCACTCTGATATGGGATCTGGGCATCTCTAGAGGCAGCTTACCCCCACTGTGCTACAATACCCACCTCTGCATCTCACTTCTCAAACAGTGTCCAGGCCCGTCATCCATGCTCACCACAAGCCTGTTGCCCGAGTTGGCACTGTTTCCATCTTTGATCAGCTTGCATTTCCCATTGTAACCTTCTGAGGCTCTTTCCGCCCTTTCTGCCCTTCCTTTTCACTCTGCCCTGTACACTGCTGTTAGAACTCCATTTTCTTCTCATCAGTATCCTATTAAAAATCCTCTTTGCTTACAGTTGCTTGCAAGGTGTCCAAACTCATCCTCACCCAACACTGCTTCTTGGCTCTCTTCACTCAAAGTCTGACTCCTCATTGACCCACATACATTCTACCTGCTGAGTTCCTCTTCCTCCATACCTGCTCATCCAGGTATGTTCCACCGGCCCCCAGAGAGGTCTGCTTTGCCCTGTCCTTCTTTGAGCCATTTCTTACCTGGTATAAATACCCTTCCTCCTCTTCTATTTGATGTAGACACGGGTCCTCTTGCTTTTGACTACCAAAGCACTAGATAAATCAGAGTCTTGGAGCCTTTCCTTAAGCAAATATTTATCAAACACTTTCCTGAGCAAAGTACTATATTAACTTCTGTTTCTAGACATGAGCGGCAGCAAGGCAAGGAAACTAAACATGGTGTAACCTAGGACATCTATGAGAATCTAAGTTCTGTAGAATGACAGGCAGAGCTGCCCATGAACTTCTACATCCAGGAAACACAAGGTATCAGGGCTGAAAAGACATGTCACAAGATCTGCCAGTAGTACAGCTGTCTCCTTTTAAAAATGAACCAACTACATGAGATCCAAGGAAGGAGGACCACTTGTCAGGGTCATTTGAAAGCGAGGAAGATCTATCTGGGTGCACATTCTGCAGTGTGCTCTCCATACCCCGGTGCTAGGGTCATGACACTAGAGATTCTAGCTGTGCTTCCGAGTAGCTTTCTGTCTGAGTCCCTGGGAATCCTTGCTGTGGTGGAGCAGATAGACAATAGGAAACAAGGGAAACCAGACAGATCAACATGGGATCACCTTCAGGCAAGTGTCTTGTCCACCCTATCTTTCCCATTGAGTCCCTGACTAACCATATGGGTTGGAGGATGTGAAAAACACAGGAGGTACCACTGGGAGAATGCAGCCTCTGGAGGTCCAACAATGCAGGGAAGACCATTGACAGTAGCTGAAAGACATATGCTGCAAAATTCAGGTTTCAGACATACATGCAGTACCCAGAGCTCTTGGGCACCCATCAGGCAAGCCCAGGGCTTTCTTACGCATCTTGAGGTCCCATGATTTCTAACACAACACCTGGCACAGTAGGCATACAAAGCATATTCATAGAAACATTCATTTTCTCACTATAGCTTACTGGCCAACCACCAACAGTTTGGGGCTTGGGCAAGTTATCCCTGTTGTCCGTTGGCCTTAGCTTTCATCTTTGCTCCTCGGATGGTGCCTGTTGTCTCCCAGATACATAATCCATTATTCCCCAATGGGCTGCATCTAATAGTGTGAATCTCCCAGGAGAGTTTGATTTAAAACACAGCAGTAACTGCCTTAAAAGCCTTATAGATCTTGATCATGAGAGCCATAGCACGCCACGAGACAAGGTGTGGGGAAGTATGTTGGGGCCAGAGGCTCACTTCTTGCCCACTGATCCTGTTGCGCTGGGGTCGCCCAACATGTGCACCATCCTTCTCCTCCTTTCTAAGCCTGTCTGATAGGAGGCAGAAAGGGGCAAGCCAGGAACCGCTCCAGGAACAGCATTTCTCCAAAGCGTTTTCCAGCACTTCGCATTTCAGTTCAACTTTACAGACTTACTAACATGTTTCTGAGCCCCAGAAGGCAGAAGGTAGCAGAATTTTTTGGTCAGATCCCTGAAGAGGGAAAAGGCAGAAGAGACAGCACCCCAGGAGCAGGACTGGGGCCAGAGGACCTGAGTTTGAACCTAAGCTCTGTGACAACCAGCCCTGGAGTCTTGCTCACCACCCCGGCCTGCTGAGTCCTGGCCGAGGAGGTGACTTCTCCCTCAGAGCCATTCATTGTCATCCTCTAGGCTTTCAGGTCTCTGACACGTGGGGCTGTGTGATTCTATGACCGTGGGAGCAACAAGGGAAGGTCCCCAAGTGGACACCCAATCCTCAGGACAGCCCAGGTGCCACAGGGACACTGCTGACCCCCTTTCTGAGGGAAGACCCAGAGCCACACCCGAGCTTTGGTCCCCAAGATTTAAACTACCTGAGGTCCAAGCGGCCTTACTTCTGTCCCCACCTGGACAAGATAAGCTACTGTAAGGGAAAAAACACACCCCCTACACCTATCTCGAATGGCCAGCTCCCTCTGCAGTCAAGAGGTCAGTCTCATACTTCCTTCCAGTCCCCTAGGGGGCCACCGTGAGGGCCTTCTACCTAGTAAGCGCCCAGTAAATGTCAGTGAAGTGAGCACTGAATAGTGAGCATCTTTGAAGCTTGGGGTCAGCAAAGAATGATACATTCACATGTCCCAGAGGAATGTTTTTCTTAGCCTATCTGTGATTGTAAACGCCAAGTCTCAGCAATGCAGGGGCCCACGGCCACCACCCAAACAGCCACGATAACAGGGCACTACTGCCCTTTACTTGTGAGCTTATCTATTGTTTAATGAACAAACTGTGAGGCCAGAGATATGTCCTAGAGCAGGGCCACTCTCTGGCAAGGGAGCCACTGGCTGACCCCAAAGTGTTGGGGTTACCTAACCTCTGAACCTCCATGTCCTTATCTAGAAGAAAAGGGGTTTGGGCCACATGACCGCTTTTAGCTCTGGGCCTGGGGGCTAAGATGCCCTCCCCCAACCCTGTCCCAGAGCCTTTGCCCTCCTCATCTTCCCGAGTGCTTCTTCAGCACCTCTGCCTTAGGCCAGCCAGGGGTGCCTATGAGCCCCGGTGCCCAGACCTACCCTGGGAGGTCAGGGAGACAAAGGGACAAAGGGCCAGCTTTGATCACCTTCCCTAGCTATTCTCATTCTTTATAGAGCCCAGACCCAACCTGAGAATCTAATGAAAGCTGTGGAACCTCGCTCTGGAGAAACTTGCTAACAAATCCACATGCAGTGCTCCAAACTCTGTGCTGGATCCCTGGGCCCTGAGGCTCTTCTGCAGGCATCCAGCAGACAGCTCCCAGGTCTGGTTCCTTTCTCCACCTTCTGCCTCAGGTGCCCAATGTCCCCAGAGGCTCCTTTCTTATCAAAACCACCTTCCCTGACCAGTACGGTATTGGTTTCAGGTTGTAAGTGAACAAGATTTCTCTTGTTACTTGCATGTTAACTGGAAAATCTCCCAATCTCCAAATGGAGGTCTGATGCTAAGACAGCAGGTTCTTCAGCCCATGGAGCGAGTGAAAAAGATATTAGGGGAGTGGAAGGGGCGTATCCGATACCCTGAACTCCCAGCCCTGGCCTCGTGCAGCAGGCACTGACCTCTCTCAGGACTCCAGGCTTCTGCCATGGAGGGCTCCACCTCATGGAGTGCACATGAGCATTGTGGGCTGTTGCTTTCACTCTAAAAAGCTAATTAATTTATAATGTCCTACTATTGTGAGCTCCAGGAATATCACAGAACTTTATTTAAGGAATTCATTAGGGCACCACACAGCTACCCCTATTACTTTAAATCAGGTTGCAAAAGGGTTCAACCAGAAGCCTAAGATAGACTATGGCTGGATGCTCATTGCCTTAAAGGAAGAGCCCTATTTACAAGGTATCAACCTGGGGGAAGGGCTTTGCAGGTTGAGAGAATAAGAATTGAGAGGGAAGCTAAAAGCTGCTCCCTCATCATTCCCTGTGCAGTTTCCTTTCCTGGGTTCAGGGGGCACCCCTTCACTGCATCCACGGTGATAGCTCTGCCTTGTTTTTTTCAGCAGAAAAATAGGGCGCACAGGTGTGTTTCTTGACTTGCTTACCATCAGCAGGAAATGAGATAAAACCATGTTCAGGTTCAGGAGGCCAGTGCTGTGGAGCAGTGGATTAACGCCCTGGCCTGAAGCCGGCATCCCGTATGGGTGCCGGTTCTAGTCCCGGCTGCTCCTCTTCCAATCCAGCTCTCTGCTATGGCCTGGGATAGCAGTAAAAGATGCCCCACACTTGGGCCCCTGCACCCACTTGGGAGACCTGGAGGAAGCTCCTGGCTCCTGGCTTCAGATCAGCACAGCTCCGGCCGCTGTGGCCATCTGGGGAATGATCCAGTGGATGGAAGACCTCTGTCTCTACCTCTCTCTGTAACTCTGTATTTCAAAAAAAAAAAAAAACAAAACATGTTCAGACCTTGTTAGTATGTCCAGCACATAGTGAGAGTTCAGTGGAAGATGTTACTGTTAGTCTTCAGTCTCCAACAAGAAAACATGTAATAATGGTCCGTCCTAGGGACAGCTGGCAGGTGGAGGTCTCTGGGCTAGACTCATGCCCCTGGGGGCTCATTTGAAAAAAACTGTGTGCTTTTGGGTGAGTCACCAGGTCTCTCTTGGGCTCCCAGAAGGACTTGGGGAGTGCCGTCGTGTCTAAACTCCCTTGGTTCTAGGGTTCTGTGACTCTGAAACCCTGGTATCACTAGTAAAGTAGAGACAGTAAGGTGGCCTGAACAGAATTGTGTAATAGTTGACATTTGCCTCCAGGGCCCCTCCTGACCACACTTGCTTTTCTGTGTCATTTCCTCACATTTTCTGTCCACCCACTTTCCTCTCCCCAGTTAGAGGAAGTTGTCTCACCAAAGTAATTAGTATCCAGGGGCTAATTGTTCGAATTGTTCTTCCTCTGGGGGATATTTCCATTTTAACAGGTGTCCAGAGCAGTTCATGGGAGGACACAAAGGCAATGTTTGGCATGCGTGCAGCCTCAGGGCAGCCTGCAGTCTTAGGAGGAAAGAAATGTGAATGAGCCCAGTACTGCTGATGAGTATGGAGAGGGAGGAGCCTAGAGATGTGGCCTGCAGAGGCTGCACGTGAAAGGTGGGGCTTGATTGATGGGGGCCTTGAAATGTGGTTGAGACTTCAATGGTAAATAGAGAGGGCCTTGTAAAACCAGTAGGTAGGAAGGAGCAAAGCAGTTTGGGATCATGAAACCCAAGAAGCTGGATTCACATTGGGAAGGGTTAATATGTATGATGGACCTAGAAGGAGCTGCATCGATGATGATAAAGGAAGAAACAGGAGAGGCACTGTTGCTTGTGCGTCTACCCCTGGCTTCTAATTTGTTTCTGTACTTGTAAGCCACACTGCAAGTCACTAGAGAAGTGCTGAGAAAACAGCAAACTCTTCTAACCTGCCTTTGAGTGCTAGTAGCATGGGCTGGCAGGCAAATTGAGAACCGGTTTATGAGCCTTGCAAAATTTCTTAAACGTTTAAATAATTTTACACCTCATTGTCCACCCGTCTTTTCCACCATTCTTGGTTTCTGTTCTCCAAATCCAGTCTATCTCAAAGAATCGGTCCTTTGTGCTTTCTCCTTGTCCCACACTGTAGGATAATCCCTTGACTCACTCCACAGCTCATCAGCTATTGTCTATTTGGCTTTTCAGCCCATCCATTCGAGCTTTAATTTAAAAAATCAAAATATTGTTATCTACTATCTGGCAACTTTTTAAAAAAGATTTATTTATTTGAAAGAGTTACAGAGAGAGGTAAAGCCACAGAGAGAGAGGTCTTCCATCCGCTGGTTCACTCCCCAGATGACCACAGTGGCCAGAGCTGAGCTGATCCGAAGCCAGGAGCCAGGAGCTTCTTCCAGGTCTCCTTTGTGGATACTGGGGTCCAAGCACTTGGGCCATCTTCCACTGCTTTCCCAGCCCAAAGTAGAGAGCTGGATCAGAAGAGGAGCAGCCGGGACTGAAACCGGCGCGCCCCCCCCCCCCCTTTTTTTTTGCTGAGGCTTTAACCTGCTGTGCCATAGTGCCAGCCCCTTGGTACATTTATGTAGATGCAATGTCTACAGGTATTTTTGATGTCAGTCATTCAGCACATTCTTTTTTTTTCCCCCCAAAGAAACCTTTTATTTAATGAGTATCACTTTCATAAGTACAACTTTAGGAATATAGTGATTCTTCCCACCATACTCACCCTCCACCCACACTCCCACCCCACCTCCTCCTCTCCCTCCCATTCCCTGTCCCATTCCCCGTTAAGAATCATTTTCAATTAACTTTATACACAGAAAACCAACTCTATACTAAGTAAAAATTTCAGCAATTTGTATACACACACACACACACACCCCAACTCAAACTGTTTTTACAGTTAATTCTCACAACGTAATTCATTGAGGACAGAAGTCCTGCATGAGAAGTAAGTGCACAGTGACTCCTGTTGTTAATTTAACAATTAGCACTCTTATGTATGACGTCAGTGATCACCTGAGGCTCTTGCTACGAGCTGCCTAGGCTGTGGGAGCCTTTGGAATCCATAGACTCTATCAGCATTTAGACAGACCGGGTTGGGTGTGCCCTGCATTTCCAGCTGCAACCCCCTTCCCCCACAGCTTTTTGGGGGCTGATGCCTCACTGCAGTGGCTGCTTGGCCAAGGAAGGAACATGGATGGGAGCCCTAGGCCAGGTCCCCAACCTGCTGATTGCCTCTGGTTTCCTCCTGCTCTTAGGACCCGCTAGTTCCAGGGTGACACCCAGGTGGATTTTTGTCCCACTTTTGCAGAAATGCTCTTATCTTCTGGGTGTGTTTTCATCTGCTGCTTTTGTCATATCAATCCCACCAGTTTTTATGTTTCCAGATCCTCTGGATCCAGTTATTTTATAGTTCAGTCATGGATTTTAAAAACACCTTGTTTAGAGCAGTTATTTGGCTCAGTGGCTAAGGCACCCCTTGGGACTCTTGCATCCTGCTTTGACGTCCCTGGGTTTGAGTTCCAGCTCCACTTCCACTCCAGCTTCCTGATTACACACAGCTGGGGGCAGCAGATGATGGTCCAAGTCCTTGAGTCCCTACCACCCATGGGGGAGACTTGGGTGGAGTTTTAGGCACCCGGCTTCAGCCTGCCCCAGGCCAGGCTGTTGTGGTCATTTGGGGAGTGAACCAGTAAATGGAACATCTCTGTTTCTCTCTAAGGGTCTGTTCCTTTCAAATGAAATACTTAAAATTTTTCTTGAGATTTGGACAGAGAGTGAGGTTTGGCCATGTCTTTAGTCTGCTGGCTTAAAAATATATGGTGCCAGGGTTGGCGCTGTGGCACAGCAGGTTAATGCCCTGGCCTGAAGCACCAGCATCCCATGTGGGCACCAGTCCGAGACCCAGCTGCTCCACTTCCGACCCAGCTCTCTGCTATGGCCTGGGAAAGCAGTAGAAGATGGCCCCTGTACCCATGTGAGAGACCTTGAAGAAACTCCTGGATCCCAACTTTGGATCAGCACAGCTCTGGCTATGCAGCCAGTTGGGGAGTAAACCATTGGATGGAAGACCTCTCTCTCTCTCTGCCTCTCTTCTCTCTGACTTTCAAATAAATAAGTAAATCTTTAAATATCTATATTATATCACTAAATGAGCAGTTAGGCTGGACAGGATAGTCATCTGTTTGGCCATGTAATAATGTCTGATCTATCAGTTTTTCATCGACTGAGTGGCCCTGAGGCCAGAACCTGTGACAACAGATCACCATCGTTAATGTGGAAGGTGCTCTAGGCCTCACCTGAGAGATCAAGAGCTGGAGGTGAGAAAGCCTGGAGGTAGCAGGTGAATACTGGAGGGAGACACACCAGGAGACCAGGGAGTAACACAGGCCAGCCAAGGAGGCCAGATCCAGAGAGAAGCAAGCAGCAAGGCAAGCGCCCAGCAATGGCTTTCCAGAAAATACGTAGAACGGAGAGTACCAGAGATGTTGGCCACCCACGAGAATCCCAATAAAACAACCAAGGTTACCACAAGGCAGGATAAATCTGCAGAGAGGCAACGGGCAAATCCTTACAAAGCAAGAGTAGCAATTTGAAAATGGCTCTGAATGATATGTGATCAATTAGAACTTGGAAGTAAGAGACAATCAGCATTGTTAGTTTTCGTGACATTATATTGTTAAAGTTGTATCATGTGGGAAATCCTTCACTCTCCAGCTCTGCCCCATACTGTGTGACTTGGGGCAAGTTACTGTATCAGTCTGAGCTGTCAGTTCCCTTGCCAGTAAAATGGAGATAACAGCACCTTCCTTGCCTGAAGTAACTTACGAGGAAATATTATGAACTGCAAAGTGATATATGTGGCAGATGTGATTTTTTGCCTGAGGCTTACTCTAAGTTTCCTGGTGTTTGGGAGAAAAGAGTTTACAATCTAGTGTTTCTTAGCGGAGGAGGGGAGGGTTGGGAGGGAGAGAACCTACAACCCCAAGCAAACGTCCCAGAAGTCCCTGCAAGACCCTGAACTGCCACAGCCAAGGGACCAGACCCATTCCTCCAAGAAATCCATCCCTTCACCCAGTGCTTTCTGTGGTGATGGTGGGAGAGAGGACCTGAGGAACGTGGCAGACCAAGCCCTGCTTTAGTGCAGGCTGACCTTGAACTAGGAATTGTAAGAGTGAGACAAGGGTTATCAATGGGAGCTGTGGGATTCCTGTGAGTATGTAACAGAAAACCTTTTCCAGAGCCCCAGGCAAGATTAGGTGCCCCCTTCTGCAGAAGCTCGAAGGAGTAGGAGTTTGCCAGGAGGAGGAATGGCAAAGGGGTAGCTTATCTCAGGAAGAGGTACAGTGTGCACCAAGGCCCTGATGGCGAGGAAGGGGATACCCTTACCAGAAGTAGGAAAACTCCCTCTTTCCAAATTCAGCAGGCAGTATTCCAGTAGTGGAGGGCACATACTGTTTGTCTTGAGGGTCCTTGGGTCAGTGGGGCCACAAATTCCCACAGGGTTTCCTGACCTGGTGGGTGCAAGGAGATGAAGGAGCGGGGAGCCTCCTGGGCAGAGGGGCTCAGCTGAATTGACCTTTGCACTATTCCTCACTAGAGTCACAGTGAATAAAACAAAGAGCTCGCTCTCAAAGTAGCACAAAAGAATCTACTCAACAGAACATTAGAGAACAGATTTAATTTTCAGTTTGCTATGCTTACAAGTAGAGGGGCAGGGTAGGTGGCAGGAGGACGAAAGATTTTCCTGTCTTCTGCCCCTCAGAACTGGGATCAACACAACACTATGTTGAAAAGTCAGGAAGCCCTTGACCCCCCTGGAGTGGAAACTGCCCCTGACGCCCAAGTTGACTTGAGACCAAAGTTGCGACTCATCTGCTATTGATCCCAAGGTTGACACGGATACTATTATCAGTGGTCCTAAGAAATTAGTGCTGGTTGCGGATGCAAAGGAGAGCTCATCTTGCCAGGACATGACTTAAGGGACGAGATTACTTCTGGACAAGTACCCTGAGAGTGACAAGCGCTCTAAGAATGGACAAGTGCCAGGGGTGGCGGGGGGATCTTCACACTCACGTCAATGCTGGACACAGTCATTTCCTCCCACTGTGGGGATCCTACTTCTGAAGATTATGGCTGCAGAATGATGGAGTTGCCCACATAGTTCCTGAATTAGAGGCATCATTGCCCAATTTTATGGGAACCCTAGGTTTGCTTCCGTGGGACCAGGCATTTGAAGTTAATATTTTCCACCAAGAAACATAGGATGAGCAAGGTGGGTTTACCTATCACCATGGCAAAGTTCCTGTGACCAGTGTTTCTGTACAACTTTTCAACCAAGAGCAGTGACTCTGGGGCTTCTGCTCTCTACCCCTAACCAGAAACATCTGAAATAGAAGAAAACAATAAAATCTGCTCGAGGCAGGGCTGGGTCTTAAGAAAACTACACAAGCTTTCATTTAAACCAGAAGCTGGTTTAACAACCTACATTTCTGAAGCTTCCATTTCTGTGGGTATCAGAGGGCAGCCAATGGTTATTCAGGCCATTTCTCTGGCTTGAGAGTTAGGAATTGGTGTAGACATGTGAGTTATGCAAATATACGCCTTAGCACCCATCCCACAATGACAGAGAAGGGGTGAGTGAGGGCCCCACATAAACCATTCTGGGTCTCCCTCTAAACATTCTGATCCAAGAAAGCTCAGTCAGTAAAGTGTTTGGTGTTAAAAACGGTGCACAGCAGATTCCAAAATACGTCACTGAATTGACCCGAACCTTGGTTGGGCAAGTTACTTAACCTCCCTGAGCCTCAGAGTCCATCGCTGGGCAATAGCAGTGACACCTCCCAAACCTGCAAGGTCATTTCCATAAAACCCCTGGCACAATGGCTCACACATATTCACTTCCCCAAGCGCAATGCCAAACACATACTCACTCCTGAATAAGCAGTAGCTAATGTCAGTGATAAAATAATACCTCTTGGGCAACAAAGATGTCTAGAACCAAAATATTCCACCAAGGACCATGTTTCAAAGAAACGGGTACACTTCAGCAAGAGGTGGGCAGAGGCTAGAGAAGCATTGACTGGTCTCCCCAAGACAGCCCCAATTAAAGGGTGCTGACCAAGTGCCGTTATTAATAGCACCCCCTTAAATCTCAACAGTGCCATGCCCCAGTTTGGACGATACATTTCATGGTCAATTATATGTGAGTCTCAGATGGGCTCTCAGCAACATCTACCCCCTTTCTCTTTGCCTGAAACATCAATAATAATACGGTGGTTGCAACTATGAATAGCAATAATGACTACATTTTAATGGGTACCCAGATTTACTTATTACATCTGAACCTCCCAATTAGTCCCATGAAGTAGATTTTCATACCCATTTTACAGTTATGGTTCTTGACAGGGTCAAGTAGCTTGCCCCAAGAGTTCATATCTCACCAAGTGTAGGACTGGGTAATGGCCCCAATGCACTGTACTTCAGGTCTAGAAGTAGTAAGAGCATGACTCTGCAAGTCCTCCAGTCTGGGACAGGGCAGAGCAGGGAGATGAGTAGTGATTTTTTTAGGATGAGAATAGACACCCTGGAAATTTCCCTCAGCCATGAAACTAATCTCCCATGATCCACAGGGCCTGGACCATGGATACATCTGGGGTGGTGAAGGTCTCTTGGGTCGATAGCCAACAGGAGCTTTGCCTTGCTGCCACCGTGGGAGGGATCCAAACAGGCCTTGGTTTCGTGGACACTCTGCTCCAGGGCCTGAGCCCAGGGCTCCAAGGTCAGTCCCACCCAGCACTACTTCCATTGCAATGTTTGCCTCCAGTGTTATCCTACAGTGCTAAACCATGTCAAAACAGCACCAGCAGATGAAGGCCAAGTCTTCTTTTCCTGACCTTTCATGGTATCTTGCAGAATAACTTTCATCAATGGATCCTGATACTACATGCAGATCACAACAGGCATTTTGTGTGTACATTGGTAAATGTACACAGATGTATACATATTGTATGCATGATCATAAATAAGAGCTAACTTTAGTGAGCACTTACCCTGTGCCAGTCACTGTTTTAAGTACTTTGTAGGTAGTGTTCTCATACCAACTTTAAGAGACAGGTGCTACTACTGGAGTCCAGAAAGTAGAAGCAGCTTATCCAAGGTTATCCAGCTACTGAATGGTAGAACGGGACTCAGATCCAGGGAGTTTGGCTCAGAACCACGCTCTGATCTTCTCTACTGCATCTTGCTTTCTCCTCTCTCCCTTCCCTTGTCCTGGTGGCCACAATGTTTATACCCTTTCTATGTCCAAAGGGCCGGAGGCTCTTGGAGCAGGCACTAAGCAGGACTGCAGAACCCTGCTAGTAGATGGGGCTGTGTTTCACTCCTCTTAGGGAGAGTTGCATGCTTTCCAAATCATACTCCCTTCTCTATGAAGCCTGCAGTGCTCCTCAGCTCACCGTTTTATCTCCGCCCATCGTCTTCCTTCACTGTCCACAGCTACATTCAGCATGTGGTGTGGCATGCTTTTATTCCAGTGTAGCCCAGGTACTTGTTTAACCTTTATGCATGTGACTTGACTTTGTCTTAAATGTTCTTGTGTCTCTCCTCCACCCCTCCTAACCAGTGCAGCACATCTGTGTAATATAGGCAAGGCCTCCGCCTCTGGGAATATAAGTTTTGTAAAAGTCATGCCCCCTTGGTAGATCTTGAGCTGGAGCTCAGACTCCTACACTCCTTCTCCCACCCTGTTCCCTACCATCTCCCACCCCTGCTTCTATCCCTCCATGTCTATCAGAAGAGCTGACACACAGGTGTTGCCTGTAATCCTAAGGCAAGACCTGTTTTAAAATTGTTACAATGTTTCACAAAGATTATGAGTACTGTAAGAATGGTTTTCTTTTGTAGTGTACCAACCTAATTTGAAGCATTTGAATTGAAAAAAGTAAGGGAACCAGCTTAAGTGCATGACTAAATATCCAAAGTACCAAAGTTGACCATAGCACATTCTGCTGACGACAAATTTGACAAAAGCTTGAGAAAGTGGGAAAGTTTTGGGAAGTGGTGGTTTAAGTACCATCCCCCAGGCTGCATCACTGCTCATAAGCTCTCTCCCAGCCCCAGGTTGTGCATCTGTAAAATGGGGCTAAAGATCCCTGCCCCTGTCCCATTCAAGGGAGTGTGATCATTAGAGGAAACAAGAAGTACTCAAAGAACCCAGAGAAGAAGTACCGAGCAGAGCTGGGACTTTTTCATAATTATTGTAAGAACATTTGTCAAGTCATCACAAAAGCCAAAGACATTTTTTAACTTGAAATACAATGGTGAGTCCATTACACAATGATCAGTTTTTGGCATACATCATGCTTAGGAATAATTGGAGATAGCTTCATCATTCTGGCTGTGTACAAGAATATGACGTCATAAAAGAACCCAGAGAGAGACCACACTGTGTTCACCTCCTCAGGCTCAAGGGAGATTCAAGATGAAATGGACATTGCACATAGCTTTCTTTAGCTCCAAGTCAGCCTGGTCCTTTGCTGAGGGTAACTCTGCAAGGTTTCTTTGTGGAACTGCCATGGGTGGGTAGGGCCTGGGCTATTAGAATTGGAGAAACTAGGAATTATAGGGAGGTTCCCCACATGGAAAGTGCTAAACCCTGGAATCAGCCTTATTCAGCATCTTTAAACAGTAGAGGGAGTGATGGTGTAGGGTTGCAGCAGACTGGAAAGATTTTAGAGGCAGAGAGAAATACCAGACAGATGGGGAGAAACTATAGGAAGTCTGGATGAGTGGGCAGAAAGGAGGCAGAGGATTTTCAGAGTGGGCAAAGACAAGTGATGCATTTTATGGGGAAAAAATGGCCCAAATTATGCTCTTGGTTCATTAATTTTTCTAGAACCCCAAACTCCAACGAAGCACAAGCCATGGTGTCAGCATTCCAGTACTAAGGGGACAGACTGGTAGAAAGGATTCTAGTATTGTCTCTGTCTTTAGGGAGCTTATGATTCAACTGGGGAGAAAGACATGAAATACAAATAAAAACAGTAGGATCTTCTATGACAAAGCCCTCAGGAACCATGAAGAGATTGGCTCAATCAGAAGAGGACAGTAGGAATCAGGAACTAATTTTTGGTCAGTTAATCACAGATCAGGGAAATTAAGACAGGAACTATGCTTCTTTCAATTTACAGAGTATTCTCTCCGCCCCCTCCCCCCCAACAACTCTAGTTTGCAATAGTAATTTCATCACAGGTGGCACAATGCCTTGATATAGTCAACTACACAGACACTCATGTTGTATACGGTGGCAACAATACTAAGCGTTTGAACAATGTGCTGTGGGGTAAAGAGGAAGGAAAAATTATTTTCCTTGGGGTATTCAAAAAGAGCTTTGTAGAGATTATGACAGAGGAGGAGGATTCCAATGAGAGAAGTGTGGGGCAGGCAGATCCTTCTGCAAAGAGAGCGGCAAGTATGGGAGGGCCCACTGCAGAGGATGCAGCACCCTTGGATAGACTGCCCTAGGACTCTGGGCAATCTCTCATTACCCACCAGCTCACCCTCATATTTAGTGGTTGTTTTATCTCGCAGAGTCTCACCTCTTTTCCTCTAGTTTCCAACCAGCTGCAAATTAAGTGTTTCATCAGCCGTCTCTTGGAACACAATGGCAGCAATCCCCCATCCTTGGTCTCTCTTTTCCTCACTTCTTCCTCCTTACTGCTGACAGCTCCCCTTGCCATCCCCCGCTTACAAACCTGGAGACCCCCTTACACCTCAATGCTAGGGTTTTTAATATTGTTATTAATACAGGATTCCCTCATTTCTTATCAGAATAGTTGGATTTCCTGTTCTACAGTAAAGATAGTTGCACACTCAAATCTGGAGAAAAAAAACTGTATTCACAGGTCCTGGCTGTGAGACAGTGCTGTGAAGGCAGATATTCACTTCCTCATGAGTAGAAGCTCCTGAAGCTCACGCTCTTTTGTGGTGGGCTGACCTGATGGATTATGGAAGTGCTGAATGAGGAAGACACTGCCTACCCCCATGGAGCGTATGGCCTAGTAAGGGAAACAAACAGAAAATCACTCGAATCAGCTTTCATTTCAGTTCTATGCTGAAAAAGGTTAAGATTTCAGGAGATATTAGAGCAGTGTCCTAACTGATCATTGTAGAGATAATATTGAAGGTCTCGACAGAAGGTGAAATTGCCACAGGAACATATGGTATGGGAGGAACTCGCAAGCAACTCAGGAATTTAGAATTTGGAAGGAGGAAGAGGCCAAAAACCCTCAGAAAGAACAGTCAGAAGGTATTAATAAGACCAAAAAATATATTTTTTGGTCCCTGAAGCCAAGAAGAGAGAGTGTTTCAAGAAGGAAGCTCTGGGAATGCTGCTGGGAGAGCAGTTAGATGAAGGCAGAACATTAATACTGGACAAAGCAGGACGCTCATGGCAGCCACAGCAAGAGCAACGTGGTCAAGTAGGAAGCCATAATGGAAAGAAGAGGAGATAAACAGAGCCAGTTCTTATGTGTGACTGACCCAAAGTGTGGCTGTGAATGGGGAGTAAATAGAATGCATGATGGCCTGAGGGAGATGTAGACTTAACTTTTTTGCTTACTTGGTTTTGTAATGGCAAATTCTAGCATATATTTGGTGATGAAAAGACGAGTCTAATAGTGAGGAAGAAGTTGAAGCTTTCAAAAGAGAGGGAGGTGATGCAGCTAACGGAGCAGAACCCCTGACTAGATAGGAAGGGATGGCACCCAGGGCACCTGTGGAGGGACTGGCCTTGGTTGCGGGAAGGACATGTGCCCCATTGTAGTATAACTGGTGGAGAGGACAAGGTCAGGTGCAGCTGGGCAGTTTTCTCTATCAAGCTTCTTCTCTTGGAATTAAAGGGTTGGAAGCATTAAAGCTCTGAGAATACCAAGTAAAATTGTGATTGTGAAAGTGGAAGGAGCGTCTAGAAAAGTATGATAAAGCTTATGGGCTTTGCTTACTGCACAGAGTTGTTTAGAAAACATGAAGTTAAAGCCACGTAAAAACAACCAGCTTTGTCAACATTCCCCAGTAGTTCTGAGTTGCACAGACTTAAGTCTAGGAGCCTTCACCAGAGAAGGACAATTGAGAGGGGAACAAGGGATTTAGTCCATAGTTTTAGAACACTGTAGGAAGAACTGTGGCCTCTGAGGTAGATCCAGAAGGAAATGAAGACAGGAGGAGGTTTGAGGACATAGAATAAGGGGTGCTGGGGGCACCATTGGCTTGGAAAGCTCATTGCAATGGAGAACTCTTGCAATGAGTTGAGCAAGTGAGCTGGAAGGTGATGGTGAGAGAATGAAATTTCAGAGGAGGCAGTTCCTGATGATAAGGTCTTAGCTGTGACCACACAAGTGTGTGCTGAGATGGAAGGGAGAGGAGCCTCGCTGAAGGTGCAGATGTCTCAGAACTGAGCAGTCAGGGCACTGGTTGGTCAGCCACAGGTTGTCAATTGAGGTGAGAGCCTTTGGCAAGTAGGGATATAGGTTGAATGGGTGGACATTGTAATGGTTTCAGTCTTTGAGAAAGAAAGTGGAAGAAACAATCATAGGACTGCAGTGGGATCCTGGACAGCACCAACACCAGCTGCTAACACTGCAGATGGGGAATATGTGATTGAAAAACACAACTTCCGAAGAGGGCAGCAGGGAAAACCTAAATCCTTGGGGGTCAGCTCAAGTGCAGAGAAGAGATGGAGTTGGAAGGATCACTGGGGCAGAAGAAGAGTTTGATGGAGCGGAAGTAGGGGTTGGGAGCTGAGATTGGGGCGAGGGGTGAAGGCAGAATGTAAGTAACAGTCCCTGACGTAGGTGACAGCTGCAGCACACCTCTCAGTGAGGCCTGGGGTTAGCTGATGTCCTGATGAATCTGACCAATTTCAGTCTGGATGCTTACGGAGATCAAAGACCACCACCCAGTGAAGGTGAGCATGGTGCCCACCTCAGCTTCTGAGGCTTTTTTATGGCCCTTCACTGTCACATGTAAAGTGCACAGATGACAAACTACAGAAAACAAGTGTCAGACTGGATGACCGACTTTGCAAAACTTAGCACAGTAGTCAGACATCTGAGCCAGTTACATTTCCTGATGTTAGGTCCCATTTCAGACATTTCACAATGTTGATGTGTGTCGAAACATCACATGGTATCCCATAAACATGGGCAAATGTTAGCTGTCAGTTAAAACTTTATTATAAAGAATAAAATGGAAATATTTGGTTAAAACAATACAATAAATCCTATTGCATCTGCCTTTCCAGTATTATCTGCAGCTGTATCAAACTGGTCCTGGCTTCCCAAGTACATTGTCCACATTCAGGTCTCTGAGATTATGTGTGTGCATGTGTATATATGTGTGTGGGGGCTATACTTCCACCTGCTCTAGCCTCCACCTTCCCTAGGCTGGGGACAGGTCACTACTGTTCTATGTTCTCCCTTCTCCCAAAGAATCTCACTTGGCTACCCCTTATTCCCTGCCCTCTTTAAATCAGCTGAGCATTTTTCATGGCCTCAGGGAAGCAGAACGCAGAGGTGTGTGTGTTTGGGTGTGGGGGGGGTGTCAGGGATTTTTCTGGCTTTTGAGTTTCAAAGCCCAGACCCTATAGAAGTAGGCAGGGATTGGCCATGATAACAGCTTGGGGGAAAGGGATGAGTGGTAGTTGTCAGTCTCTTGAGCCTGAAGTGAGAAAACAAGGCTGAGATGGTAGGTGGGTTGCTGAGCAAGGACCTTCTGGGGTCTTGCTGCTGCTCAGGGTTCTCTGTGCCAACTTGGGCAAAGGGCTGCATCACTCTTTGACTTCATATTCCTAACTGGAGTTTTAGCGTTAACCCATTCAGCCTACTAATCTTACTTTGTCTTGACTCATGGTTTAAATGTTTAAATAATTTAAAATGGGGGGGGGGTATTTTTACCATGCAGATTTCAGGCCTCACTTAAGAAAACATCAGAAAATCTGGCCACTGCTGGACCTGAGCGGCGGCTGCCCGCCTCTTCCCACAGGGCAGGTGTTCCCCGTGCACCTGCCTCCATGCGGCCCTTTCCGGCTGCTTATTGTTCTGTGACCATTACCTACCTGAACTTTTTATTTTTATCTCTTTCTGTTTCTTTCCAATCCTGACGCCCACTGAGCCCAGTGTCAGGCCACGAGCTGGAGAACACAACTGGTTCTGATCAAGCTGGTGCTAGCCCGAGACACAGTAGACCTAGTTTTCCCCACCATGGAGGGCAATGGTTGGTATTCTCCATGAAAAGGTTTGAAATCAGCCTGTGGTCTCTCCCAAAGTCTTCTCAGATGTGTAGCCCAGATCCAGGGGAGGCAAAATTTAGCTCTTGCCCTCAAAAAGCTGCCAGAATCAACCCTTCTCTTCCAGGCTAGGAGAAGAGTGAGCAGAAGTGTGTGCTGTACCTCCCCCATGCCCCACTATGGGTACAGCACATTGCTGTCCTTAAAAGGCACTTTCACATACACACCCACGCTGGCATGTCCTCAGAGGTCTTATAAAACCGTGCAGCAGCCTCTCATAGCTAATTAGTGGCAGAGCTTAGAACCCAGATCTCTAGACCCTTCCCAGTCAGTGCCCCTTGCAGGTTAAATGGCTTCATCCCACCTAGGAGGACTGGGTTGGAAGCACCCAACACGGCAGAGAGAGCAGCATTTCCCCCCCTCACCTGGATGGAGGTGGGCAAGCTCCTGCCAGCCATTCTGCAACTCTTGCAGTTAAGGATGAGCCCCAGATTTCCATCAGGACTTGACACCTTTGATGGACCTTTCTATATTTACTTTGACTTCTAAATTCTATGAGTTTAATAGGTTGTGTAGAGTGAGTTTCCTACAGAGAGTTCACATCTGCTCTCACCCTGTTAGGATAGGTTTCTAAAGCTGACCTGTATACCGCGTGGAGAAAGCTAGAAGCAAAAACTGACAAAGCAAGGAGGTATCACTAATCTGTGCAGGGCTGTGGGCACCTGCCAGCTTCCCGGGTCTGGTCTTCCCTTTTGTGCTTTTGTTCCTGCTGGATCATTGTCTGACTAGGAGCTTCCCTTCAGGAAGGGAAGGCATTGAAAGTGAGCTTCGTGCATTTTACTGCTCTTTCTATGGACTTGGCTGTTGTCATGGTTACTTTTTTCAAAACAACAAATTTGGACTTTCTCCCTTATTCCACACTAGAGGGGAAATCAAAAAACAGGCAGGTCTTCTTACAGAAGAAAAGCTCATGAGGGCAGGATTTCTTTGCTTCTACCCCAATATATATTTCCAGCCGTAGACAGCAAGGCTGCCCTACATTCTGAACTTGTCATTTCAATATAAGTCTTCAGTCTCTGTTATTCCTGGACAGAGTGAATTGAGTCAAGTCTTTGCCCTGGGTTGGTATCCAAAGCATTGAGGAGGAAAACCAACTACTCTGCTTGTAGCCACACACAGCTGGGTATCCCAGGCATTCTGGTAGAGAATGCGTGCAGGGACGCCTTCCGATTTTGAGCAGCCCAGTGCACATTGAAGATGCAGAGCCCCTCTTCAAAAAGCAGGAGTCAAAGCCTTTCCTTTGCTCTGCAGTCTTTCTTCTTGGCCCCTGGCACAGTGGGTTTGATTTGCTGTTTAATGTCGCTCCCTCTTGGACTCACAGATGGCCCTGGGACAAAGGCAGACCCTCCTAGGCAACTCCCCCTGAGACTCAGTCCCCTGATGGTGCACCCCACCCTGATCCCCGCCTGGCCAGAGGAGCTGGCAGCCAGAACCCATCCTGGGAAGAAGTAGAAGACACAACCTGGTTTGAGCCAGGAGTCCAACTTCCTGGTGCATCTACTGTCCTATTGTACTTCACTTATGAAATGGGATTTAAAGATAGAATGATTAAGAATTGCAATATGGTGACTGCAGAACATTAAACTCCAAATGCAACCCCTTCTGAGAGTTGAACACGGGAGACTGCATTGGCTCATTGCCTCCAGCCAGGCCTGATTCCTTGTCCTGGGAAAGGGTCCTCCTGGTGTTGGCCCCAGACGAGCAGGCAGGAGCACTCGAGGGAGGCTAGTGCTCCAGGAAGAAGCACTCGAGGGAGGCTAGTGCTCCTGCCCTCAAGCCTTCCCCAGACTGAGGGGAAGGCAAATACTAAATAAATTAAAAAATGAAAGTGAATGCCAGCCTCAGTTCTCTCTGGGGTTTCATGGGCACTTTCAAATCTTTCTATACTGCAGGATTGCATTCCCTACATTAGACCCATCTCCCTGCATCCCTTTGAAACTACTTTACTGAGGTATAATTGACATACAGTAAACCTCAGATATTTAAAGTGCATTATGTTAAGAGTTTTACCATACACTGTGAAACATATATGAACATATAGCATGAAACCGTCACCAAGATCAATATAACATTTAATCTCCATCATGCTGTTGCAATCCATCCCTCCTCCACTCCTATCCGGAGACAACCACTGATCCTGCTTCCTGTCACTGTCTGTTCATTTGCGCTTTCTGGAATTCTATGTCAGTATAATCTTACAGTCTGTACTCTTCTTTTTTGTCTGAGTTCTTCTATTCCAGGATATTAGTTTTGACATTCGCATATCAACAGGTTGTTCCTTAATACAGCTGAGAAGTATTCCATTGTGCCACAGATTATCATTTTTTTTTTTTTGAAAGGCAGTGAGACAGAAAGAAACAAAGACAGATCTCTCATGTGTTGGTTCACTCCGCAAATGCCCACAATAGCTCCAGGCTGAAGGCAGGAGCCAGGAACTCAACCTGTGTCCCCCAAGCGGATGACAGAGACCCAAGTAACTTGAGTCATCACCTGCTGCCTCCCCGGGCGCACATGAGCAGACTGCTAGAACCAGAAGTGGAGCTGGAGCTTGAGCGCAGGTGCTCCAATACAGGACACGGGCATCGCAGGCATGTCTCGACTGCTGTATCCAACATCCACCCCACCTGCCAACTTCTGAACGTTTCAGTTCCCAGTTGTCTGACTATGTCCTATAAAGCCACTGTGAACGTTAAAGTACAAGTCTTTGTGTGGACATGTGCATATGTTTCATTTCTCTTGGGTAAAGAAAGGCTAAGAGTGGAATGGCTGGGCTGTTTGGCAGTTCTATGTTTACCATTTTAAGAAACTGCGATTTATCTCTTCACGTTCCACTGAATTTCCCCCCAGAGGTATCGAGGAGTTCCAGTTGTTCCACATCCTCTTCAGTACTTGGTAGGAGTCAGTCTTTCAACTTCAGCCATTCTAAAGGGAAATGATTATGGCCTTAATTTGCATTTGTCTGATTACTAATGGTTTTGAGCATTTCTAAAGGAGCTTATTTGTCATTCATTTATCTTCTTTTGTGAGGTACCTAGTCAAATCTCTTGCCCACTTAAAAACCTATATTTTTCTTATTGACTTTTTAAAAAAGATTTATTTATTTGAAAGGCAGAGTTGCAGAGAAGCAGAGGCAGAAACAGAGAGAGAGAGAGAGAGAGAAAATCTCCCATCCCCTGGTTTTCTCCCCAAATGGCCACAACAGGTAGAGCTGGGCTGATCTGAAGCCAGGAGCCAGGAGCTTCTTCCAGGTCTCCTACATAGATGCTGGGGCCCAAGGACTTGGGTCATCTGCTGCTGCTTTCCCAGGCCACAGCAGAGAGCAGGTTCGGAAATTGAGCATCTGGGATTCGAACCAGTGTCCCTGTGGATTGCCGGCACTGCAAGCGGCAGCTTTACCCACTATACCACAGCACTGGCCCATCTTGTTGACTTTTAAGAATTTTTTTCAATATATTCTGGACTCATGTTCTTTGACTGATACACATGTTTTTGTTATTTCTTCCTAGTTTCTGCTTTGCTTTATTTTCTTTGTGTATTGAGGATTAGAAATTTAAATGTCTTAAAAAGATTTCTTTATTGGAAAGGTGGGGCTGAGGTTGGGGAGAGAGAGAGAATGAATCTTTCATCCACTGGCCCATTCCCCAAATGCCTGCGAGGGCTGGACAGGGCCAGGCCAAAGCCAGGAGCCCAGAACTCCATCCAGGTCTCCCATGTGGGTGGCAAGGACCAAGCTTTCCCAGGCACAGTAGCAGGGAGCTGGATTGGAAGTGGACCAGCCAGAGCTTGAACTGTTTCCCATGTGGGATACTGGCATTACAGGTGGCATTTCATCCCACTGCACCACAACGCTGACCCCAGAAGTTTTAAATTTTTTATAAAGTCCAATTATCGGCTATTTCTATTATGGTTTGTATTTATTTATTTGAGAGGTAAACAGAGATGGGGAGAAGGACAAGGACAGGGAGAGAGAGAAATCTCTTATCTGCTGGTTCACTTCCCAAACACCTGTAACAGCTGAGCCTGGGCTACGCTGAATCCAGGAGCTGGCAACTGAATGTGTTTCCCTTGTGGGTTGCAGGGATCCAACCACTTGAGCCATCACCTGTTGCACATTAGCAGGAAACTAGAATTGGGAGCAGAACCAGTACTCAAACCCAGGCCCTTCAATATGGGATGCAGGTGTCCCAAGCGGCATCTTAAGTACTTGGCCAAATCCCTAACCCTGGTTCACATGCCTTGTGTTCTAGGATAGAAACCTTTGCCAACCCCAAGTCTCTACTCAAATATTTTTCTCCTGTTTTTTCGAGAAATTTAATAGTTTTAGGTTTTCTATCTAGATCTGTGATCCATTTTGAGTTTGTTTTTGTACATGGTGTGAGATAGGATTTCATTTTCCTTCTCTATAAATGTCCAGTTGATCCAGTGCTGCTTGTTGACAAGACGTTGTCCAATGAACTGCCATCACACCTTTGTTAAAAACTGGTGCTATGTGTGTGGGACTATTTCTGGGCAGTCAGTTCTGTTCCACTCGTCTATGTTTACCAGCACCAATCTGTTATGATTTTTACAGCTGTGGGGTAAGTGAAACTATGAAGGTTAAGGCTGATAAATTGGAAAAGGAATTCTCTAACTTTGTTCTGTTTAAAAACTACTTTGTGTGGTGACCGTGGAGGTGTGGCACTCAAATCTGCTTCAGAAGAAATTATTGTTCGGAGCATATGTGAAACCCCCACCCTGTGGATTTCCCCCAAGGTTTACAGAAAGGCCACAATTCGCTAGGGGAGGGTACTGGTGGTAGCCTATTCCGGCCAGGTCAGGACAATTCCAACAGGCACTCTTTGCTGGAGGATTCCCCATTGCTGGTGGATTCCCCATTGTAGCACTGCACTGTAGTGTAAATCCCTTTCCATGTGAATCTTTCTTCCCCTTCTTTTTACAAGTTTCAGATCAGCATGGGGTCTGAAAGTTCCTTGCCTACTTCTATTCCCTCCCTTTTTATCCTGCCCAGTCATTCCCCTACAAATCTCTTGTACATCCACTCCAGCCTTGCCACATAATGCTGGGAAGTCCCTACTAGACTTATTCCAGGCCTTTTGCATTTCTTTGTAAACTTCGAGAGAATCAACGTGGGGGAGCCTCCCCAAGAAAGCCTGCTGGACTCTTAAGTGGAGTTCACTGGCTCCATAGATCAATTTAGGTAGAATCGCTACCTTAACCACATCAATACTTTTCACTAGTTGTTTAGATCTTCTTCAATTTCTCTCAGCAATGTTTTGTCATTTTCAGTGTGTAGATCTTACACGGTTTTTTGTTGGATTTATCCCTAAGTGTTTTGCATTCTGGTACTACTATATTGGAATTGCTTAACAAGTTTTATTTTCCAAACAATTACTGCTACTGTACAAGGTTGCAATTGAGTTTTATATATTGACCTTATATCCTGAAGCCTTGCTAAATTCATTACTACCCTCAGTAGTTTTAGTGGCTCCTTTTTCCATCCCTACTAAACAAAAAATTTTCATGAGATCCTAGTGCTGGGGCAAGCGTGGGGGTGTGGGGAGCTGAAGCTCCTCCTATCAGGGACTATCTTCCCTCCCGGAACTCTCTCATCTTCAATAAGAGCCTCTAGAAGCTTCTGAAGAGCTCCCAAGGCTCCAAGTAACACAGATTAACCAACCACTCTTCTAGGGAAGCTGGTGTTGACTGAGCACCTGCCCCCACCCGTGTATTCTATAGACACTTCATTTCATCATAGTCCTTAAAAGAACAAACAAACAAAAAATCCTTGTGGGATAAACAGAAATAACTCCACTTTAAAGATGAAGAAATAGGGATTGCACCTCCATGATGTGGCCTGATAGTTGGTGTCTTTCAGGGGAAGGACTGAAATCCATCTCTCTGACTCCAGAGTTCATGCTCTTTCCTTCCACCTCAGGTAACAATCCCAGGTCACAAAGGCAGACTGAGTCTAAGGCAGATCTATGCGGGGGCCCGCATCCTCTTACACCAGCCATCTCGCATTCATCCGACACATGGTCCTGCAGTTCCTTGAAGCCTGACAAGGCTCTGCTATTCCACCCCAACAGTGCCTGCTGCCCACTCTGGTTTCCCTGCCTTCTCTGCACCCAAACTGCTTTCTTGGTGGTGTCAGTGAGCTCTCTCTCTCTTTCTCTGATGAACCATTTTAAAATCTAAGGGGTTTTTTGTTGTTGTTGTTTGTTTTTTTTTTGTTTTTTGTTTTTTACTTCTCTGGTGCTTTTGCAGAGAATATCTGCTGAAACTGTGTGACCCAGTTTGATCCAGTTCTCTCCTAAAGTCTCTGTTCGTTTTGTAACCCATCCTCTGGCCTGATTTGTGTGTGTGTGTGTGTGTGTGTGTGTGTCTGTCACTCAATGCCTCAGGTTCACCCTGTCTGATGTAGGAAGCCAGTTCATTCTATTCTACACATATTGCTAGAGATGCTATAGGAGCCAGACCCGTCCCACCAAATGTGCCGGGAGCCTAAATGTCTGCTCACTAAGCTTCCCGGGCTTTCCAGGGTAGCCCTGCTGTTGCTAATAGAGTCATTACAATGTCTGGGGAAATCTGGTAGGTAAGTGTCTAAGTGGTGTTTTCCCGAGTGCTCACTCCTTCCGCCAACCTCACAAGAGCACAGGCAAGTCTTGGTTTATAGTTTGGGGGGACACATTTTTCATGTCCAAGGAATGTAGCCACTTGCATGGGCACATTCTCAAAATCTAAACCTTCTTGGCAAAGTCAACAATATTCCTATTCAGTCAAATAGTGAATCCCCAATTTTCTCTTTATTTCCAAAGATGCCACCATCCTTCTTGTATTCTTCCCTCCTTCCCTTATCCCATCTAGTCACCAAGCCTAGTCCCTTGTTTTCTCTGAGCTAATCTTGAGTTGGGTCCTGTTTTCTGTGGCTTCTTTCTGCATCAGGTCAAGGATTTCAAAAGACTGTGTTCTCCACCCCATCAGGGCCAATGTTACATGGGAAGAAGTCTGCTCCTCTAGCACTTTGGGTTGTAGATGATATTAAGAAACCAGGAGCCTGTTACAGCAGAGGATTTTGTGTTGGGCTCCCTATTCTGCCTTTGCCAACCCCAGATTCCTCTGTCTGTTCTTTACAGTTTTTTTTAACAGTATCTGTAGCTTCACCAACTTCAATGTTAATATTATTCCCCATATGGAACTCCCTTAGCCAAGAGAGGATTCCCTTGACACCCCTTTTGTGTGATCTAACTCATATTTCCTGCATGCTTTAGCCAATTTTGCTCTACCTCCTATGATTTCCAACTTTCTGTCAATCTATCTCTTCCCCTCATTTTAAACCCTGGCTCTATATTTTTCTATGGTAATATTTCTTCTTCAAGATATATGTGCTAAAGTAAATATCCTGGAATTTACTTAGTAAATATCTTATTTGCTATTGGAATGAAGCACTGAAGCTCAGAAGGTCCCCAAATTAACTGGGAACAAATATCATTAGCTGTGAGCTTCTTCAAGACAAGGACCATGTCTTATTTAACTTTATATCACCAGCCTCCAGTCCAGGTACATCACCTGAATGCAATAGTATGTTCTCAATAAACACATACCACTTTATGGTGTTGCCTTCAACATGCTCTTTAGGTGTGAAAGACTGTGAGCTTTCCCATCTGAACATTAAATAAGAAACACCTATGTCAAGTTCCTAGCACAGGACCTGGCATGAAGAATTTAATACACACGTGTTTCACAGCTTCTTGTTAAATTTTAGAATTGCCGTCAGAATGGTGGTGTCCCCAGAATTGTTCCTCCTCACCAGGGTATTTTTGCTAGTACCTCTTCTGGGATAGTCCCAAACTCAAGTATGGGAGTTGTAATAATTGGTAGGGAAAATAAAAACTTGATTCAACAGGAGGAAAATCCACAAGGACATCTGCTTACAGTGCTCTCTGTTATTCTCAGTGTGGTATTTGGCTGTGACAGTTAAGAAATGCCAAGATACACGGACTTGTCTTTTTCAGGTATTCAATAAAGGCATTTTGTAAATGGCATTATGATGGCAGGGACCATTTTCCTCTTCCTTTCCTTACTTTTCATACATGGGAGAGACACTGTAGATCTACAGGCTGAACAGCCTTCAGATACTCTGATATGTTCACTTGAACACTGAACTCCAAATATTTGTGTTCAGAGAGAATGAAAATTAGCAACCCCAGGGAGCTGTTGAGTCACTTTTGTAGGCTTCATAATTCCCACATGTTTGGAGTGGCAATTGTCCCTCAACTGAACTATGTACCCAACTTCTCTATCTGTCCAATGGGGAGTAAAAGTCTGGACCTTCCCCATCTTCTTAGGAATAGCAACTGTTATAATACAGAGGCAAGAGCACTGGACTGAATAGAATTAAGCTCTGTCCTCAGCTCTAGTTACTGTCAGTCCTGGGGAAAATCACTTCAAGTCAGTTCTCTCACCTCCAAAATGAGATGTCTACATCCAGCAACTTCCAAGTCAGTTCTCAGGTTAAAAGGGAATTTTTAATGAGATGAGTCCTCTTTTTCTGCCCAGAGTTGCTATAGGAAAGGAGACTTGGTATGCCCTGTGTAGAGAGGGGGATTTGGCATGTGCTGTGCATGGTAGGTGTATGGTTGTCCATGTGCTGACCACTTATATTCGAACACCACCCAGCAGGCAGGAAGTCAGAGGGTGAGCATGCCAGATTAGTGACAAGAACCCCAGGGAAGTAGGAGCAGCATATTACTTGGATACTTTTGCATAAGAATTATTTTTAATATTTGTATAAAAGTGAAATCTATTAGTAGATATTCTTTTCAGACTATTGGAGGAATTACTCACAAGCAAATCTCAGCAAGAATTGGAAAACGAAACAGGAGGTTGCCTCTTACACCTTTTGGGTGTGTTGGTCCCTCCTCTGGAGATGGGCTCAAAGGTGGTAGGCAAAGAGCTGCCTCTGTTCAAGTCAGGCCACCTCCAACCCCAAAGCTTTCTAGCTCACATCCCACCTCAGACTCTGTACCTGCATACAAATACCATAGGTATTTCCTGGTTGCAGGAAAGAGCCACAGGGTTCCAGTCCTAAGACTTGAGTCCAGGTCCCACACATACATGAACTGTCTGGCTTGAAGCAAGACCCTCAAGTCTCTGAACTGATATAAGGGTCAACAGAAATAGGGGTGCATACTGGTCAGAGCCACACTGGCCCTCACTATTCTACAAATCTCCTTCCAAATACTGTTGCAGCGAAATTTTACTCAATGAACTAAGACTGAACCATTAGTCAGGAATATTTGAAGAAGGGTCAACCTCATGCACTGAAGAGGACAAAACACCAAAACCCTGCAACTATGAAGCCAAGAGCTTTCTCTGTCATTTCACACCTGTACCCCCAACCCCCACTCCCACCCCTGCTCCAGACACAACTGGATCCTCTTCACATCTTTACTGGATGGCCTTTTACTTGGCTTATACAAGATCTTGGCTTAGCTTCCTCTCTGCCTGTGCAGTCTAGGGATGCCCTCCAGGGAGTCCTGGCTCAGACTCTCGCAGGAGGGGTCCCTTGAAGAGTGCTCCCCTACCCCACTTGAGATGTGCATCATGGCAAAAAACGGCCACACACTCTGTGGTTGCTGTTGTCACAACCAAGCTGAGTGCCCACCTCCAGTTCATAGCCTGTGGCAGCCATTGAAAAGGTGGGATCCAAGTCACTTCACTCAACCGAGGGAACCAGGCATTAAGGAGTCTCTTCTGTGAAATGATGCCCAAAGACTAAATGTTGTATCATCCATTCAAAATAGCTGCTTGTGCCATCATGGGAAGGAAAAGGCACAGGCATGGGAGCTGGTGTCCTGGGTTCAAACTCAGTACTCCAGTACTCAGCGTTTGGGTACCCTCTTGGCAAATGGCTGAACCTCGGCTGCACGTGTGTAAAAAGGAGAGCCTGGTCCATTTGCACAGTTGTCATGAGCATTGATAAAAGTGGCGTGTTATAAATTGCCCCGTGCTGTAAATTGCCCCGTACTGTAAAGTGCCTTGCCCTGAAAGGGTGCTCCAGCTATTTCTCCTACTTCCCTCTCACCAGAGAAAGACTAAATTGTTTCAAATAGGGCTCATTTAGGAGGGTTCAATTTTTC
Organism: Sylvilagus floridanus; assembly: GCA_949820135.1. Lineage (NCBI taxonomy): Eukaryota > Metazoa > Chordata > Mammalia > Lagomorpha > Leporidae > Sylvilagus > Sylvilagus floridanus. The sequence continues at coordinate 59,370,661 of OX463239.1, forward strand.
ACATCAAAAGTCCATTCCTGCAGCAATTGACCAGTTCCTGCCTGATCATCTCAATTCAGGTATTAAGGTGTCCAGAGTAAAGGGACACCTTTTACAGGGTAAGTCTCTCCCATTGCAGGACTGTCTGACAGGGGCTTTGCCCTCTGTTCCATCCATCGCTGGAACCTAGCCTCAGGTCTGCCAGAAATGAACCATCAAGTTTCTCTAGGGTTTTTAGGCACTAAAGATTATGGTGGAAGCTGTCCTTATGAAATTGAAGCTGTCATTTTTCCTAGAACGATCTCGTTGCTGGAGAGTCTCATTTTGATTTCCTGATTTATGTTGAGCCCATTCTGTGTGTGTGTGTGTGTGTGTGTGTGTGAGAGAGAGAGAGAGAGAGAGAGAGAGAGAGAGAGAGAATGTGCATATCTCAGAAGTAATTAATCCAACACTGCCAAATGAGTTGGCTTAGTCCACATAGTCTGTTATTTCAGAGTACTTCCTAGCATGTCTCAAGCCCTGCAGTTGTTTTTCTTGATCAAATAGCTGGGTAAGACAGCCAAAATGACAAACTCTATAGCGTCCCTCTGTTTCCTTACATACGAACTCAGAAAACATGGGTTTGAAAAATCTTAACCATTGTAAAACTTAGCTGCCACTATACTAGAAATATCTTTGCTTTCATTTTGATTCTCTTTTATATTTAGGATACTATGTTGCAGTTAAAACTGGAAATACATCCAGACACAGCCAATACGAATTTTATAGCTAACTTTGAAGCCACAAACATGTTTCTACAATCATCACCACATTCCAGTATAAGCACATACAATCTTTAGTTCTACAGGATAGAACTGTTTGCTTCTCCATGCTTTCATAGTACATTTCTTTTTAAGAAAACTTCCTGCAATTCAACATAACATATCCAAGTTTCTAACTTCCAAGCAAAGCCATCCCAAGAAGGTAATTATTTTTCCTGCCTGAACTTGGTAATAGTAAACAGAAATACAAGTCATGTGCAGCTTTTCCAATCAAATGTAGCAACGTTGCGCTGTTTTAGTACATATTGGGTAATTGGGTATATGTATTCTCAGAGCAATTCTAAATCCCAAATTTTCTGGGGTGGTCCTTATTTCAATGCCCCGATCCATTGCCAAGCCTTGTGTTAAGATAAAGTTACTGTTCCTGAGAAAATGTCCATTAGGGTTCAATTTAAAGAAAAGTAGCACTAGCAGTGTTTACAAAAAAAAAAAAAAAAGGCATGATCCCAACTTTCTAAAGTCAGCGCTCTTAAATCTGTGGTCTCTCTCTACAACATTGTTTGCAAGCTTAATTAGGAAGATTTTTGCTTCACCCTTATAGAATCCTGATCTCCTTTTCTACGCACTTTCGAATACCCAAAGTGGGTTTATAATTACATAATGTTAATTGAACGAGTACAGATGCAATAATCATTTCTCATCTCCAATTCCAATTTTCTAGAAAGGCATTTAAGTGTGATTTCTAGATCCCTGAGAAAACCAGGCAAGGTGCAGATGGTTACAATATCTCCCGTTGTCAGTCTTCTCACAAGACACTCGAAACAAAGAGGAAAATGCTTTTGTGCTATGAAAGAAAAACTAGTCCTTGACTGTTTGCCACACAAGACCCACACTTGCTCCTGGAGTTGACACTGGATTAAAGAGCTGAAGTTTGGCAGTAAATTTAATTTTGCTACTCTCTTAAATTTTAGCAGTTTACAAATACACTAGGAAAAAAATAAACTTATCTCCCTAACTTGGAGTGACATCCTGCATGCTGCTGTTTGTGGATTTTTCTCCCCCTTCAAATGCAAATCTACAGAAATCAACTCTGCAAAGGATTTACCCCCACCCCACCCACCGCCACTTTCATTCTCACGTCTATGAAATATTTTGAGTGAACTGTTTTCTGATCACAAAGTTCATATCCAACTTGATTCTTAAAGTCGAGAGGCAGTTATTTACAAGAATACATCCTATTATTAAAAGTTAGCCAAGACAGCTTAGCAAGAAAAATGAAAAACTGAAACATGTTTCAAAATAATTTTGTTTTCTTCAATAGTTGCATGAGTTTTATTTTTAAATTTTATTTTCCAGGAAAATGTGCAAATATCAAGGTTACCTGAGTCTGCTGGTCACTTCTAGTTTTTGGACTCTTGAAGATAGATGGTGAGTTTTGCTAATGATGCGCGTGGCTGTTTAAGAACCGGTGGCTTTTCTGGCAATCACTCTTTGTGTGCCATCTTTTATAAAGGTGCTTCTTGTTGCTAAGAGATCAGTTGCTTAGAGACCACATCATTAAAAAAAATATATATGTCAGGGGCCAACATAAATTATAACCCAGTTTTGTCATTTCAGCTAGCTCTGTGCATGTTTGGTTTTTGTAATAGATCGGAGCGTACCAAGACAAGCCAATTACTAGTCACAAAGAGAAAACGGACCATGGGGAGGAGAAAAGATCTGTGCGTACGCTCCCGTGGACAGAGAGTAAGGCACAGGCTCCCTTCGGTGGAGTCACATTGTGCAAAGCTCTCGGAAACTTTGGTCCCAGACATAGGCTGCAGACGCAGATTGACACACCCGGGTACCTGTCCCGGGCAAACTTGAGTGCGCTTTGGAGAACTGTGGAGCTACTTTGCCAAAGGAAAAGGCTACGCTTAGGAAAATGTAAGTTGCAAGTGTGAGGTGATCACTGCCAGATGTCTGCGTGGGAAGGTGTTTGTCAGTGCTCCAGGTGCAGGTGTGTCCGTGCTGTGACCGTGGAGCACGGGGACTGGGCAGTTACTTGGGTGAAGTTTCTCTGCCTTTTGTCTTCTCTGCTGTATTCAGATACAGCAGTAGCCAGAAGACAGGAATAAATACAGTTCGTTAAGTTGGGAGGGGGTTCAGCTTTTGGGGTGTTTCTCTCCCCACCCCCATCCCTTTGTTGTGTGACAGTGCCCATTGAGACCCTCTCCTCAAAATAACCCTACACACACCCCTTCCTAGGGATGCTTCCATTTTAGGAAAACGGTCCAAGTTCTTTAATATTCAAAGGGATGGTTTCATTCCAAGGTTCCAAACAGGCAGGATGGGAGGCATGCAGGGGGCAAAATAAAGGCAGAGCCAGCCCTTGGCTGTTTTAACTGCAGCTCTGCTTTTTCTGCCTCCTTCCCTCAAGGTCTCCTTGACCCTATGTTAGGTGAGAAGCAAGCAAGCAAATCAGAGACTCGGCACTGGAATCGGGAGGTAACGCAGTACAGAGGGGCTTCGAGATTTTTTTTTCTCATATTCTAGCCTCCAAAGGGCTGGGCATGATAGAGGCCTTCGTGCCTCAGACTTGGCTGGCAAAAGCACCTTGTAATGGACCTGCTGTGAGGGAGAAGGTGAGGCTGAGGGCTGGGGAGGGGACATCGAAGGTCAGGTCTCAGCTCACGCTATGGCTCTGGCCTCTGCTAGTGAGCAGCTCCCCAGTACTCCTGTACACAGTGGATGAAAAACCACTTTGTGAAAAACTGCAGGTTTGGATTTATCTAGTGATCTAAGTATATATCAGTAAAAGAAAAGAGGGAAAAAATTCTCCTCCAAGGTCCTGGGGCAGATGCTCAGGAGAGATTCCTTGCGAGAGGACATGAAACTCTGGTTTCCCCTCACCTCACTTAACTGCAGATAGAATCTGACAATTTGCGGATTGCAGAATCAGTCATGTATGCCAGCTAAACAGACAGCCACCCTCCAGTCTCCGTCTTCCTTCTAATCCCCCAAAGTGCTTTTCAATGGCTTATATTTGGGGAGAGAGATAGAAGCAGACATCAGAGCTCGCAGGAGTTAGGAGTAGCAAAAGGCAAGAGAAAGAACACTCCCGGGCACACAGTCAGTGCCTAGGAAACACTAGCTGAAGGCATGAGACGGGGCACTCGACCCAGGAGCACGCTCTCATCAGCCTGGGTGGAGGTGGGGGGAGGCGCACTGGACAGTGAAAGACCCAGCCGGCACTGTCAGCACTCAGTGTGGCTGAAAGAAGCAGGCTTGGCTCCATGAGAGCTCTGCTTGCAAATGCCCCAACTGGAAGGCTTGAGAGAAAATGTGGGCACAGGTGGAACTGCTTGTTCAAAGAGCATAATCCGGTGCAGAGGTGCCTGGATTACAGAGCCAGCCCCTCTCTGCTGGAAGTTGCCCAGCTCACATGAGCTCCATTTCCCAGTTTCGGGAATGGGGGAGCTGCTCTGTGTTCTGTGGGAAGCCAGAATAATGGGTGCCATGGCGAGAGATCGAGCCCCCAAACCCCCTTGGTGAAACCAGCTGCCACAGAAGGTGATACCAGTGTCTCCTGATGCCATTCCCAGCTGAGTATCTAGAGATCCTGGTGCCATCTCTTGCCTGCTGCCCACCTTCCCATAATTCTCGCAAAGCTTAGGCTCTTCCTGGCTGAAAACCCAGCAAACACCATTTCTGGGAAGGCACACAGAGCACTTACATTAGCTAGGAGGTAGACAGGCTCCAGTCCTGTGCTGAAACTTTCCAGCGTAGGGCCCACACCCTTCCTGTTTCCCCAGAAGAGGCCTCAGAGTGGCCTGTAGAGAAACAGCCCCATCAGTATGCAAAAATAAAAGCTGTTGCAAGGGTTTGGTGCCCTTTGTTGGGGGGGGGGGGTCCCAGAGAAGCTGAGAGAAGCTCAGGGGCTCCCACACAAGCTGCTCACCCCCAAGCCATTTCTCCTTGCCAGGTGCCTTGTGCCAGGCAGAAACTGCTCCAAGAGGCTGGAGCACCCACCTCAGGAGGCAGAAGAGGAAGGCCTGGCCAGAGAAGTGACAGGCAGTCACCGGTCCAGGCCGGCAGCCGCTGTAGGAGTACACGCCTAGCAAAGCATGGCTGCCTCACGTTGAACTCCAAGGCGACTCTGGGATGCGTGCGGGACAGGGCAGGGGAGTCTGCTCTCCCAGGGGACAGGCACTTGTGCTGGCCAGAGGCACTGCAACCAAGCTCCCCGCTGTGCTGGTTGCCTCTCTGGGCTCTGGCCCAGGGTCCCTGAGGACCACGTCTCAAGACACGTGGCTCCGGGTACATTATCTGATCTCACCTTCTCCCAGCCTCACCTCATCCTTGTAGTAGACGGAACCCTCAGGACGCCATATTTCACAGTCACTTTTTGTCATCAGTCACCACAGCCCTCTGTCCACCTTGCTCCCCGAATCCAGATTGCCTCTCGGCTGCGTTGGGCAAACATAGCTCCACACGCACAGCCATAGGGATTATTACCTCAAGAGCAGGGCAAGACTGTAGCACTTTGTGGGGAAGGGCTGTTTTGGGGGCTCTGTCCTCTCACCCAATAATGGGCCTTGCCTCACTCTCCAGGAGAATTTGCCTATAACAGCCCCACCCTTCCTCTGCCTTCACTCTCCCTCTCCTCCCTTGCCACAGGATATATGCCTTCCACTCCCACCAAATCCCCAAAGCTCTGACCACACCCACTCTGGCAGCCAGCCTGTCGCTGGAGGAGCAGCAGCACCCACTTCCAGCAAAGTGCACGCCGGCCACTCCTGGGCTCCAGAATGAGCACGCATGCCCTTACTTCCCAAACGTACAGGCAGGAAGCGTTGGGGCTGCAGCCCATGTACGAGAGCCTAATAAGCAGCCTAGGACAGTCCAGTTTCATCACTTGTCTCAGAGAAAGAACCATGGTGTTCTTCTCCTAGGTTACTTGGCTGTGTTGACCCTCTTCACGGTGGTCATTTATCTGTAGTTACTGCCTGACAATTCTCAGGTATGAATTACACACATCTGTAAGTAGTGACAGTAAGACAGGCTAGGGGAGAAGGTGGGAAACTGGAAAGAATATGATGTGGTGGGGGCGTGTGGAAGAAACTAGAAGCCAGTTGTCCTTTCTTGAATTTACAAGATAACGTGTCCCGCGCAGGATGCATGCTTAATATCCCCACCAAGTCAATTCCACAAGCAATGTGCAAAAATTAAGATGGGCACAGTGCTCACCTGTTTTTGTTTTTTTGTTTTTTTGTTTTTTTGTTTTTTTTGACAGGCAGAGTGGACAGTGAGAGAGAGAGAGAAGATTAGCCTATTGAGCTGAGGCGCTGGCCAACAGTGCTCACTTGTAAATCAAACTAGCTTCCGTTCTTCCCTCTGGCCTGACTTTCTGCAATCCATCTCCTCCTGTCTCCCTCTTCTACCTGTACATCCCACCCAGCCATTTTTCATCTGCAGATAAACACTCCCGCCTCACCCCTCACCCACATGCTTCCTCTACCCCACACTCCTGCCTCCATTGATCACATCTGTAAATGATCTGGACAAAAATAAAAGCCAATAAGCCCTGAACTGCTCTGTCCAGTCGCTTGTGTTTGGGGATTTGGGATTTTGTTTTATCTTTTTCCCTTTGAAGGTTGATTCTTCTCTGAACCACAATCTTCAGCCAGCAGGGTACCAAGTGCTTCTTATTCCACTTAGCATTTCAAAGCCAAGAGTGCCCAGACTACCAGGCATGTCCACAAGCTCAGACATTCTTCTTGGCTGGTAAAAAGAGAATCCTTCCCAAGAGTAAAGACCCTCCCACCATGAGCAGGGACGAAGATGCTACTCTAAGCTTCCTAAGAGGCTACTCTACCCACCTCCCTCCTCCACTCCACTTCATTCCAAACCATTCCAACCCCATTTAGGGTTTCCCGACTGTTTCCATCCTGCAGACTTGTAAGCACGCAGTAGGCAACCAGTAGAAGGTGCATAAAGACCTCTGAGAGAGAAAGGAAGAAGGGGCAGGGAGGGGTCCACACGTGAGAGATACATTGGTCTCCGTTCCCAGGACACCTTGAGAGAGGTAAGCCATGGCTGATTCAGAGTACACCTATAGAAGGCCTCTTGGGACAGAAGGAGCAGCTTGCTCCCTTCCGGCTGAGGCTGATTTTGGCGGAAAGAGCTTAGATTCATCCTACAACATTACATTTCCATCCTTGGGGGGTGGGGGGGGGACATCAGTAGAGGACAGGATCAGCAGGAGTGGAACTTGTCTCCATATGTCCCAGCCATCCATAACTTAGGCTAGTGCCCCCCACCGTGCAGAGGGATGGACTCCAAACCAAAAATGTAGCTGTGGAAGTGAGCTAGAAAATGTCAGTCTTTCCTTCCTTACCTGCCCTGTCCTTCTCAGCCCCCTCTGAACCGACCCTAATCAAAGTAATGGAAAAGGCATCTTCTGAGGACAGAAGGCTCTGAGGTGCTATAGTCAAGAGAGCAGAAGGCCGCTTGGCTTCTGCCACAGGGTCCGCATGAAGGTTTCTAGGAGGCACTGCTAAGGCAACGTGCGCCTGGGTGCAGGCACGTGCTCCTCCGGCAGATATGGCAGGTCTGTTTGGAAGGGGCCAGGAAGCCAGGCCCGCTCCAATCTGGGGCTTCTCCATACCGCGCTGTCTTGGATTCTCCAAGTGTGGCTTCCTCCAGGCTGCCCCAGGCCTCTCTGGGATCCTCGGGGAGCTGCAGCTCAGACATTAGGACCTCTGCTCTGCAGAAGATGGCTTGTCCTCCTCTAGGCTGCCCAGGCTTCTCCCCAGCTACTGGGCCCACAAACCTTTCCCCTAACCCTGCCCTGGCCAGCCTCCACCCTACTCTTACATCTCATCCACCTTGCCCCCTTCTCCCCCACAACTCCAGTTGCTCAGTTAAAACCCCCCGAAATGACTGTTAAGCTGACTTCTGGTTTTCTTCAAAGATTCAGGGCTTAAGTCTATGAAATGAAGCATGAACATCCCCTCCTCGCCGTGCAACCCAGAGCAGCTCCAGGTTGCCTCGGAGCCTGAACCCTGTGTGCATCATGGAGGTGAATTCAGGTGGAATGTTCAGTGCCCCTGATAACTGAACTTGGTGTGTGAGCTAAAGAGGATTACTGTGTGAAATGTAAGTAACAGAAAGCAGCTTCCTTAGGCCGAGGTAAAAGCTCCATGAAGATGACTATGCTTCAGAGAAATGTGTATTTTCCCCAGTCTATCTCCCCTAAAAAATCATGAGCCTCTCAAGAGTAAGGACCATGTCTTACCCATCTTCCTCTCCTTGGCTGCAGACGCCCGTGGTGCTCAGCGGTTGTTCAGGCATTTCTGAATGCGTGAAACTGTTTACCCTTTGCATCCTGTCCCCAGCCACTCCCCTCCCTGGCCCGCTCAGGTCCTGACAGCAGAGTTATCTGCACAGGCCATCCTGCTACGCCCCTAGACCCATTCTGTCTTCAGACGGAAACTGGGATTCAAGCAGCCTCAGCTCTGCCCTTGTACAAAGAACGGCCCTGACTCACTGCCCACTCCCAGCGGTCTTAATGCAGTGCTTGATGTCCTGGAGGCCTGCTCCTAAGGCTTCCCTCAGGCACCCAGCTGCATCTACTCCAGTTTCTCCTTGTTCCAGAAGAGCCATCTAGAAAGTTAAGCTCTCCGTCTCTGCCTCCTGTACCCGTTGGCAGAGCTCCTGTGGCCACTACAGAGAAAAGCGTTCTCCTGTCCTCTTAGCTCCCTCCTTTGCTCTTAGTCTCCATTCACCCTCCCTCCCCACTCTTCTTCTCGAAGCAGAAGCCCTGGTCTGAACCGCTGGCCTAACAGACACTTGCACACACGCCTCAGAACAGCTGCCTTTCTGCCCTGGCTCCGGGCTCTGCTTCGCTCCTCTCATCAGGCCAAGCCCCCAGACCCCTCCCCCACCCCTTCTCCTGAATTCCTGGTATTGACCATTTGTTTCAATCAGTGGTGGAGAACTTCTGAAGACTTTGTCCTCTCAGCTGGTCCTCTATTTTCCGAGAGGACGGGTAGGCGCTGCACTTAGCATCTGGCCCATTGCGGGTGAGAAGGCTTATCATCCCCAGCCTTCCTTGACAGCCTTTAATGAGGCAAAGGAAATCTGCAATATGAATGATGCCCTCTGCCACCAACCTCACGCCCACACACCTGCATTTCAACTTCCTTCTTGCACTAAGCAAAAGGAAGGTGAATTAAGTGTATATGTGTGTGTTTGGACTAGGGGGTGGGTAGAGGATGATTCTAAATGGAGTTACTGGTATAGAACTAGAAGTTGTGGTCAGTTACTTTCTCTGCAGCAGGAGAGATGGTACAGGTTCCCCAACAAACAGATGTTCTGATTGTTTGGGGTAGTCTTTGCTATGCTTTTTACCAGTCTTTTCTTTGAAGTCAATTTACAACTCAAATGTCTCCTTAGGCTTCACCCAAAATTCCAACATTTCAAAAATAATTCCTTTTCAAATCATAAATTTGAGAAAAAGGACCCCTGGATGAGTACCAGGCCAGGCTCCTTTATGCAGGTTCCTGGGACAGTTCTGGGCACGAAGCAGCTCTGTCTGGGCCAGTGCACCTGCCTCCTGCCCCAAGGCGTCACATCCCAAGAGTCAAATGTCTTCAACTAGGGACATGAACTTGGCTCTGCTTGCCCTCATCCCTGGTTCCTTCCCACATGAGGCTGCAAACCATTGTCCTGTCTCAGACTTGCGGGGGACAAGTCCCCTTGGGACTTTCTGCCATGCTTGATGACAGGGATGTGTCGACAGGGCTCATCCCTTCCTTTACTCCTTTTGCCAGCCAGGTTTGCTGAATAACCTTGCCCCACTTCTTGCTGGCAAGTTTTCCTGAGTCATTCATCTCTTCTTATAAATGGGAGGCAATCCTCTTAACCCGCACAACACTCGAATTATCTGCATTTTACGCCTTTTTGGAGTGAATCAAGGAACGAGAGCCCCCTCCCCCCACCATGGAAGGCGGTTTTTAACAGTTAACCCTAAAGGGCACAAGCACAGGAGGGGCTGAGGATAGAGAGGAGCTTGGGGAAAGGCCCTCTCCCAGCTCCCCTGTGTCCCACACAACACTCAAGATACAAGACTCAGCTGAGGCTGGTGAGGTCCCCCTGCCTACCACTGAGCTGCAGGCCCACTGTTGAGTGAATGGATGATAGACAGCAGGCCTGCAATGAGAGTTGAGTGGCAAAGCCGTCTTTTGAATTAGGTCCTCCCTGGCCAATCCTTGCCTCCATAAGCCCACGCTCTTCTAATTTCTCAAAGTTTCTGTTTACTCTGAGTTCCTAGACACTTTCATAGGAGCCACCTAGGAATAAGGAAATGTTTCCCTTGGCATAGTGCCTGGCACATAGTAAGCACTCAGTAAATGTTAGTTATTAGTAAAAAGAATAAATTCAAAATGGGATACATGAAAGCTTGCATAGAAGTTTCCAGGAGCAGACAAAGGACCAGGAGGTAAAAGGAAGTTAAATTCTCAGGACACAGTGTGCCACTCACAAAGTGTTTCTCAAGTGGAGGGAGTTTCAGTTCTATTTAGAGTGGGAAAAGGATACCTCCTGGCCCAAAGACAATGGTTAAGAGTCCCGTATTGCTCCTAAATTTCCAGAAGAGTGAGCAGGTTTTCTGCACACTGGCTAAGCATTGTGCCCGATGCCTAAGATGGAAATTTACAACCAGAACATCACTGCACCGTCTTCTGTCTTGGCTGTGAAAGTTCCAGTTGGCCAAACGATAGAGCTTTCATAAGATCTGGCAAACTGGAAATGGAAAGAGGTGAGTCTAGTGAGGTGTGTCAACCCATTTAAGCAAGCACTGTTTTCAAGATCCCTGCTGGAAGCCAGGGAACAGAGAGAGCAGCAGCTGAGGGACTGCCCTCAGAATCCAGAATTAGGCCTCTTCCATAAGCCCAGGATGGCTGTGTTGTCTTCTTTCCTCCCGCCTCCCCTCGAGTTGCTCTACACAGAGGTTTGGATTTTCCAGAGACTTTCAGGATTTCTAACTTGTCCTTTAGTGCTGCCTTGATTTCCAAGTTGCTGACCTAGGGCACAAGCTTTGATCCACTGCCCAGGACTTGCCATGCCCCTTGGTTAATGCCTAAGTGCAGGAGAAGCCCTCTCTCTCTTCACTCTGAGCATCCCTGAGACCCAATAGCACTGCCTCCAAACGCCAGAGTGGCAGCCCTGGCTGCCCCAACCAGCCCCCTCCCCAGTTCTGCATCACTGTGATCTTAGTATGCCTTGTGATTGAGCCAGTTTGTTTGTCAGAAAACCAGGTTTGAGGCAGATGATTAAAAGCCTTGAAAGTCGGGGGCTGGGATTGAGGGTGGGAGCCCGGAGGGTTTTGGAGCAGGGAATTAATATGATCACACCTGCGCTTCAGGTCGTGGTGGCTGACAGAGACCATGGGCGGAGAGACTGGTTGCATGGACGCAAATAGATCACTCTCAAGATGGAGGGACCAATGTGAGAGATATTTCTGAACGACTGACAAAGATTTAGAGATGCAGAAAGGAAGAGAAGTATATGATTAAACAACTAGGCGATTCCAAGCCTGTTTTAGAAATGTTCATGCTAATAGGAAGTGAGGAAGACAGAGGCCTACACCCTCTCTGCTTCCTGTGTCATGAACACTGATGCTACTTGTTGAACATAAGACTAAAGGGCTTGGCCTCTTAGGCAACACAGAAAAGTGTAGAACCAGGATTCCAACCTAGGTGTGTGAGCCCACAGTCTTTTAAAGTGTTTCTCTAAAGAAGCCAGAAGGAGAACGAAACAGAGGGGTGGAAGCGGGTGGCAGTTTGAACAGGTTGAGGGGCTGGGCAGGATAGGCAGCTGGTCCTATTAGCCAGCGTTAGAAACGCGAGCAGAGGTCTGGGGTGGGAATCCGGGAGTCACCTGCAGCGCCTTTTTTTTTTTTTTTTTTTTTTTTTTTTAGAGGTAGAGATACAGACAGAGAGAAAGGTCTTCCCTCCGTTGATTCACTCCCCAAATGGCCGCTGCGGCCGGCGTTGTGCTGATCTGAAGCCAGGAGCCAGGTGCTTCCTCCTGGTCTCCCATGTGGGTGCAGGGCCCAAGCACCTGGGCCATCCTCCACTGCCCTCCCGGGCCACAGCAGAGAGCCGGGCTGGAAGAGGAGCACCAGGACTAGAACCTGGCACCCATATGGGATGCCGGCATCGCAGGCAGAGGATTAGCCAAGTGAGCCATGGCACCGGCCCCTCCTGTAGAGCCTTTAACCATGGAATCCCAGGGAGTGAGCGCAGTCTCCAACATGAAAGTTCCAGCTGGAGCCACAAGGATGCTGCCCTCTTAGGAGATAACTAGCAAACAGAAAAGAAGCCACCAAGTACAAGGAAAGCCAGGAGAAGGGTCATTTAGCTGGGCTCCAGGAGGGCAGGAGCTTAAAACACTTCACGCTGACAAGTAGGTGGGAAAAAATGAAGCGAGGCCAGCAGTTTCAGCAATTAGAAACACACTGGGGTCTCTCATCAGTCCTGTTTATTCAGATGGTGGGCAGAGAAGCTATTGAGACTCCTCTTTCAAGAAAATTGACAATAAAAGAGGGGAGAGACTGAAGAGAATGTGCGCAAGGAGTGGAGGAACTCCCCTTTGGACCAAGTCTAACAAATGAACTGGGCAGATATAGTCACTCAGCCCTTGATCCCTGTGGGGTTCCAAGGGAGACATCATCCTAAATAAAATATCTGTTCCAGGACAGACCACACTTTACTGGCAACAGTTCTGTAATGCCTTTGTTTCAACCCCAACTGCTTGCTGGTAGCAACTTTGCTACCATCATTGGCCATCTCCAAGGTAGTGCTGGACTCTTGGGGATTATCTGCTCTAGCCTTCCACCTCACACTTTGTAGGTGCAAAGAACCGACAGCAGCTGTGAACATTTTCATCAAGTGGCAAGTCCTCTCTTTCCCAGATTCAGCCTGTCACTTGGCTTCTGCCCATTTCTTCTGAATTGGGAAGGAAAGATCCTTCACTTTTGCATGCAGGCAAAAGGAGCTGAAGTCCTGCTCCTGACTTCATGCCATGCTTTGTGCCTGTCCAAGTGGGACACCTTTTCCTAAGCCGCGCCAAGGAGCGTTGAGCAGCTGGAGCCCTGCCTGTACCTTTGTAGTCAGAGAAAGGACAGGATCCTTCTGTAGGGGCCAAACACAGGCTTCTCAAGAGGAGCCAGTTTCTCCGGCAGAGGCCCGTTAAAGGACGCACGCCTGCCTGGTCCCCAAACACCAGCAACTCTGGTTTTCCACTTGACACCCAAGGGCAAGCCCTGCAGAGCTCAGACTGAGTGCCTCCTTAGCCATAAGAGTCCTGGGCAACAGAGGTCAGTCTCCAGAGGGAGCTGACTAAAACTGGGAAGAGACCAAGGCAGTCTGCTGAGTTAAGGGAAAAAGTCTTTGGAGTTCAATGCCTAGTGCAGAATATCATCATCAACTCCGGGGCTCACATAAATGGCTATAAACACTCAACTAGCAAGTCTGAGCCACCGACCCACTGGAATGAGCCAGCTGAGACCAGACAACAAGAGTTAAATCATGTAAAAACTCTCATTTTTAAAATAGAACTCCATGTAGTTAAGAATCACTTGTGTACGATATGTCTTCAAATAAAATCTTGTTGCCATTTGCCAGAGAAAATGCGCTTTAATTCCTTGATGCCAAAGAATGTCTGATGCATTGTGTAATGAAACTAGAATAATTGGACTGCTTGTTCATTACAGAGATCTGCAGCTGAATACTCAAAATTCCTCAGCGGCCGAGTGGGCTTGGAGTGAATGAACAACCCCTCTTTTTTTTTAAAAAATTAATTTTGAGGTAGGACACACATTTTACAATAGAATTTTCTGTGAGGCTCGGCTGAATGCTTTTCACTCTGAGACGGATCACACACTATTCTTTGTTGATAATGCCAGGCTGATTCAGAAGGACAAGTAGATTAGCAAAAAAAAAAAAAAAAAAAAAAAAAAAGCAAAAAAAAAAAATATCAACAAAGAAATCACAGAGAAGTCCCTCCACCCTCACTCCAGTTGTTTGTTCTGTTTCCTTGGGATCCATTACACCCCTGGGCCCGTCAACTCCTCTCTGTGGAGTTCCTGTCTCGTGTCAAAGGCAGAGAAACAGCTGTTCTACCCATGAGCTTGTAGACCTTGTGAAGGCAGAGACCAGGCTTTACTAATATCCCAGTCATCAAAAGCATGCAGCAGAGCACTTGACACCTAAGATGCTCTCTGGAGGCACTGCTGTTGGGTGTATAAAATAGGTTAGAGACTTCGGTATTGAAAAAAACAATAATGGGAAAACCAAATGCAAACTCAGAAAGACCGATGCTTCCTTCACCCCGCCAGACATCGATGATGCACAGTCTCAACATCTTCCCATCTCCTGGGAAGATAAAGTCAAGTTCACGTCAGGCCAGTTCTATCTTGTCCAGGTCTAGCTAGCTTTGGGAGAGCTGCCCACACCCTCCATTTCAAAGCTCTGGCAGCAGAGGAGTTTGGGGAGTGGAGACAAGAGTGAGAAAAGAGAGGAGTGACATAGTCAAAAGTGGCCAGACCAAGAAAGGCAGATGAAAGAATGTTTCAAGGAGGGAGTGTGGTGGTTTTAAAGACCACACACAGGTTAAGGAGAAGGATGATGATGACCAAAGAAAGGCTCCTGGATTTCAGGAAGTTTCTGGCTGATTTTTCAGTTGTCCCCAGACAGTTGTGAAGCAAGGCAGCAAGAGGGGCTTGGGGCCTTGTGGCTAAGCCCACACACTTCTACTAGAGTCAGCTGCAGAAGGAGAGAGTAGGTAGGAGAGGTGTCTGGGCCAGACTGCACCTGGGGATGAGGAGTGGCTGCTCAAGGTTTATTTTGGCAGCAAACTTCTCGGAAGGGGTTATGGTAGAAGAGGCCTTGAAAGAAAGAATCCGAGGAGCAGAGGAAAAGCATATTCGTCCCCGAGGCTGGCGAGACATCAATAAGGAGGGCTGTAGATCTCACGGTCCTGCGTGAATGTCCCTCTCTCAAGTCCAGATGGCACATGAGGGTGTGACGGAGATGGGGGCCTTTGCAACCACCTCTTTACTGGGTGAACAAGTCTCTAAAAACAACAGACGGGCAGGTATACAGATCCACGGGCCTTGACCAGATGACGGTGTCACCCCTCAACTGGTGATCCCAGTGTCAATCCACAGACCAGTGTCTGTGATAAAACTTGTCCCTAAAATAGGGACCAAGAGATGCCTTCTTCATGGAGCTAAAGCCAGTATCAAGCATAGTCATTGAGCTTAGTGTGACTATACTCTCCTCCCCTTTTTGGTATTAAAATGTTCTTTACTGAACATAAAATGGTGATGATAGATCAGAGTTTGGGTTTTTCTCTCAATGTCTTTAGTGACATTCAAAAAAAAAAGTGTTCCTGATGGGTGCCCTCTCTGATCTCCACCACCACCATTTATTTTTCATATTCCTGTTTGTAGCAAATTGTTGGGGAACTACTGTTCTGAAACTCGGGTTTATACCCCCCCTAATACAGCTTTAAAAAGCATTGCTTTAAAGTGAGGTCTTTTTGAACACTCAAGGCAAGACATTTCTGGTGTGGTCCCCTGTTCAGGATTTACAACCTCATGCCAGTGTATCAGCTGGACTGTGGATCGTTTTCTGGGAAGCACAGCTTGGAGATGAGTGGGAAACCAGTAGTTTTGCATCAACTATTTCCAAAAGGACCCGGAGATGACTTTGATGCACACTTCTCTCCCGACACACCAAGGAACAGGCTTGTGGTGGGAACTGAGTTCATGCAACCCTGGGAAACAAGACCTTTAGACCTGGAAGGAACTTGAGAACCTATCCAATCTATATCCTCTCACCTGAGGCCCTTTCAAAGGGAGCAGGTTTGCCCTTGGCCAGGCAACCAACTGGCTGCAGAACCAACAGAAAGAAATCTGTCTTCCAACACCCAACTAGCCCTCTTTCCCAGATCTCCACATGTCTTTAGCTCAGGATTATGCCCAGTTCCTCTTCCTTAAAAGGCAAGCCTCAAGTCAAACTATGTGGGTCTGGGCCTAGCATGCCGGGTCTCCTAGCAGGGCCCAGAGCCCCATAGGGTTGAGAACATAGTCTCCTGTGTTACCATGGCTGTTTGCCTCAAATATTCAATGCCTTCCTGATTGTGTGACTCAGAGCTGCTGCTGTGGCCTCAGCCTCCTCCTCCACATGGGGCTCTCTTCTGACCACCAGGGGGTCACAAGGCCCCCCAGCTCTCACAGGATATCTCAGCCTCTGCAATTTCCACAGGGCTTCCCTGCCCCCACGGTTCTACCCCTTCCCTCATCTCCCCGGCTCAATCCCTACCCCCACGAGTGGCACCTTATCTCTATGCCAGCTCCCCTGGTGCGAGTTCCAGCTCTCTGATTTGACACAACTTCTCATAGTACTTTCTGAGGCTGAAAAGCTCAGGAAATGTCAAAACGCCTCCAGGGCTCGTGGTGGGCTTGGGATAGTGATAGAGAGGCCATACAGACAGCGCCACAAGGTGTTAGAAGAGGGAAGGATTCGGGCCACTGGTTTGAATGGTTAAGGACCCAGGAAAACTTCGCAAAGTAGACATTTGAGCTGGACCTTGGAGCATGAATCAGAGGCAGGGAGAGGACCTTACCAGCCCAGCTCTCTGCCTCTTCTGGAGTAAGAATCAGATTCAAACCCAAAGCAGGAGGTGAAAGGGAGAATTGCTCTCTGAGGCAGGGAGGCTCCAAGGGGTGGGAGGCAGCCACTGTTCAGGGTTGGGTGAGAACCAAATGATCCTTCTTTGTTGGGATTTGTACCCCAGCTGGTATTATTACAGCTGTCTATCCACTGACTATACACTGAGCTTTAAAGCCCAGGTGTTATTTAAGTGACCATATTTTTGGCTTGTTACCTTGTTTAGAGTTTGTAGAATAGTTTTATGATGTCCACGCTACCAAAAAAATGAAATTTAAGAAGTTAAAGTTTTTAACTTTTATATTGACTAGTTTGGTGAGTTACATTAACATCTCACTCACCATCTACGCCTTTGGTGATGAAGGGTAAAAGCAAGGCTGGGGCAAGTGCAGAAGTCCTCTCTCGAGAACTGAAGTCTCCTTCGAAGGTGCTCAGCCCCCTCAGGGTTTGGCCCACAGAAGGGGGGAGGGGCGGGGCTCCTGCGAAATGTGGCTGCAGATGCCACGTCTCCCACGACTGGGACGGCTTTCCTCAGAGGTGGGGACGACTCCTAGCTGAGTGTCAATGCCATGCCATGGTGCTCAGGGCCCAGGCCTTTGAGGCTGACGGTGGACGACACTTCCAAGTCTCTCCTGCATAGACCAGCTCCACCATCTCGATGTGGCCTGGAAACCAAGAAACAGGCCTAGACTTGAGAGCCATTAGCTTTGGATTTTGTATTTCACAGGGCCGCCCTGGCTTTATAGGAATTGAAAAACCATAGCTTCTATAAAATTGCAAACCTTTGGATCAGAGAGTCCCATTAAAACAAGTATGAAAATAGTGGTTTGCACAGACTATCCAGGGCTTCTATACTTAGAAGTATAATGTGTGTCCCATTGTGTTTTTTGGGAAGATACCAGGGATTTCCTGGGTCACAAATAGAAAACATATTTTGGATGAGTGCTGCAATAAAGCTATAGACAATAGGCGGGGGGAGGGGGGGGGAGTGATGATGTATGCTTATCCAGAGAAGATATCTATTGTCTGAGGTATGTTGTAAACCTCTTATTTTTAAAAGTCTATTGAAACTAACAAGAATCTAGAAATATATTCTATTGATCTTTGTAGAAAGAGCGTTCACATGAGCATCAGGAAAACTGACTTGGCTTCTAGCCCTGGCCCAGCTCCAAACACCGACTCATCCCTAAACCATCACCCACTTTGCTTTCTCACTTGTGAAAAAGGAACAGTTGGGTAGGGAGGGGAAAAGGTGGTTCCAAAGGACGCTTCGAGCTCTGCCATGTCTACGACTCAATTTAAGGGATTCCAGCCCAGCACATTCCTTTGTGTCATCCCATTCCCACCAACCCGAGTATATCCCGTACTTCTTAAACTCTGACTCCCTGAGGAGCTCCTCACAATGATGGCTGGTTGACTCAAAAAATGGTCAACCCCTAAGGTTCGCTGTCCTGTCCCAGTTTATGGCTGTTGCTGAGAAGGAGCCAGCGGAGCGGGGAGGGGGAGTGAGAAAAGAGGAGCTGGGTCTGGGGCAGAGAACCACCCCTGGTGGAGTGGGATCACTGCTCTTGCACAAGTTAGGAAATGAGGTCTGAGCTGGCCGCTAGGTGCTTTTGTCCACGTGGCTAGTGGCAAGTTGCAAAAGGAGCTAGCTGGTGCCAGATCCCCCATCTGCCTTTCCAAGCAGATTTGCAGAGCCAGCCAGGGCATTTTCTTGCTTTTTCAATCTTCTGCCTCAGAAGGACTTCAGAGGTGGGGGACCCTCCAGCCCGGGGCGGGGGGGGGGGGATCCCTCCCTCCGAGGCCACACGTGCATTGCTGATAGTGTCTTCTGTTTTAAGGGCAGCTGGGCTTGCTACCACCAGAGCTTCCTTCTGGTCCCTGATGTACATGGTTTTCTGTTGAGCAAATAAGCACACACACTTGTCCCCACCCCCAACAAGACAAAGGCAACTCATTCACAAGAACCAGGGCCCAGCTGACAGATGTTTTGGCCTTCTTTGCCCAGCAGCCAGGCAAGTCACTGACCCCAAAGGTGAAAGGCTGTGTCACCCATTCTCATGCCCCAGCTGGCCAGTTGCTACCCAGGATCATCCAAGAATTTTGACATTTGTATTTCCTCCCCTACTCCTGCCTCCACAGCTCTTAGGACAGAGCCATTTCCAAAGTGGCCTTTGACCAGGTCAGCTGGAGGATGGAAAAGATGGACCGTGTGGTCAGGGCTGCTTTTCCACAGCTCCTGAAATTCTACGTCTGCCTCTTGTGCCTTGCAAGGCCAAGGCCATGAGGAGCCCTTTTGTGTGCTTCCCCACACACAGAGGGCAATCTCGACAAAAAGTCGCTTTCTAGGAAATGTGATGGCTGAACCAACAAGTGCCACCTTTCTGGCCTCTCGCCTCAATGCTGGCTGATCTTCCATTCGCTTGCAGTTCACAGCCCAGCGGCGGGGGGTTAGGGGTGAGGTGGGAGAAAATCAGACTTTTAATAACATCCTGTCTTGCTTTTGGAGTGTAGGGGTGCACCCAGGAGAATGGCTGTTGAGCCCAGAGGAGAAAATGTTGACTACCACAGGATAATCATGGAAGGTTTGACAGAGGAGGTGACATTTGAGCTGGGCCCAGGGGAGAAGTAGCATTTCACTGGGCAGGGATGAAGATGGGGGCATTTTCACTTAGGACGTTGCATCTGTGTGAAGGCAGGGGGATGCAGAGCTAATCTGAGCAACAGAGAGAACAGAACAGCAGCCAATAAGTCGGAACCAAGGCAGCACAAATACGCTACTTCGGATTGTCTGCTGGTATACTTACAAGTCCTAAGCAAGGAAGTAACAAGACCAGGTGGACTAAAGCTCCTATTTAGACCATATTCTAAATAGTTTATTTTATGGAGGGGGAAGTAACCCCTTAAAAAAGAAAGCAACTCCATGATCTCAGTTCAGCTCACTGCTCCTCTAGGCTTTGGAGGCTTCCAGAATTTTTCTATTTAAGTTTCTATTTAAGTTCCTGGGTGCTCTATACTTATACCTCACAACTACAGCTAACCAGGGAGCTATAAGCAGCCTGTTAAACTTCTCATCGAGAGTTTGGACGTCCTGGAAATCACCTTGGTGCCGTTCCGTTGTTTTCAAAGATCATCTCTGAGGCAGATGGTGGGGTATGATAGGCGGTGGTGAGAGTCTCCTGTGGGAGCATGGAGTGAAACTGACCCTTTGTTCCCCTGGCAAGTGTCAGGGCAGAGTGTTTCAGCAAGACCCCAAGGGCCTGTTGCCATTAGAGCTGCCTGGCCCAGAACTCGGGAACCTCCTGTCCACCAGCTTTTAGAGTCCAAGCAATGCCACTACCAACTCAGTTCCCCACTCCCAGGTCCCTACCTTTCTCTCTCTGATGAGCCACAACTCTTCCCCCAAATTATATTCCTCTTCTAATCCTTTCTCTTCGTGCAATGTTTTTATTTAAAAAAATATAGTAACAAGGACGTTTCCCTAAGAAAATAATCACCCTCCAAGACAAAGTAACAGTAGGGTGTGAACTGAACTGGATACCAATGAGTGAAGGCTAGCAAAGTGCAATCAGAGAAACAGCAGGAAGAGAAAGAGGTGAAGAGAAGTGAACAGAAAGCTAGGAAGGGAAAGCGCCTCCCCTGGGAAGACAGTGCAACCAGTTCAGTGTCATGGTGCTGTCAGAAGAGAAGTCAGAACCAAAGGGAGCTGCCACACTGGCAGCCGAGAGGTACTTGGCTTGGGCTTGGGATGGGCAAAATAAAGTCAGGCTATCTGAGGCATCTGCTACAGGCTGACAGAGCGGCAAAGACTGTGTAGAGGCTGAAGGAATACCTCTGGGGGAGACCCCAAAGAGGCAGTTTCTCAGACTGAACTTTGGCGAGGTTGCCACTTACACCTTGCCTCCTCTCTCTGCTACCCTGAGATTATTCACACTCATCTAGTCTTCTTCCTGCCTCACTCAATGGCAGCACTGAACATAAAACTGAAGTGGCACAAAGCTTCCTTTCCACATGAAGTCAAATTGAGCTTTTCTGGCCTTACATTGCCCAGAGGCAGGCTTGGCCTCCTCTTGGATGTAGGGACTCCACACCTTCAAGGTCCCAGCTCCTTCCACCAAACCAGGTGGTCGAAACCATCAAGCAGAGAAAGAATGCTCCTTCAGTCTGGGAGCCTCAGATCGGGAGCCACAGCCCTGCCTATTGAGCTAACACCTGGTCTTTCTTTCCCTTTGACCATCTATGAGGGACTGAGTCTTCCACTCTTTTATCTTTTGACTGTGTCTGGTTTATCTGTCAGCCTCCCTTCCACGAAGTATCATTGTGGTGCTTCATCTTTACAAGGCCAGGGTTCTTGCTGGTCAAAATTCAGCTCACTGGGAATGACTAGAATCCTGGAAAAACCCTGGTTATGCTGAGATTTTAAAACAAAAGTCCAAGGGGTGTGATGGACCAAAGATTAGACAAAATATTCTGGAAAGTTGCACAAATTTTTTTTTTAGCAATTAAAGCTTCAGTAATTATTTCCCTGCTAGAGAAAAAATTTTAATGATATCCACAAAATGGTAGAAGACATGTAGATTTCTTACACTTCCCTGTTTATTAAGTAGCTGCCCCCTCTTGACCATTTTCTGGGTTCTCTTCCTCCAGTGTTGCCACCAGTCCTCTCTCTTGCATCTATCTGTCCTCATACTCCTGAGAATGTATGTCCATACTGATTCTCCTGGCAGACTTGAACATTGAGACTGCTGCAAATCAAGTCAATGGCTCTGAGCGTATCTTTCTCTGGGGTACTTTCTCCCATTCTACCATGCAGGGAAGTTATTCTCTTGAGGGGATTCACTGATGAAGAGACCTTTCCTAGACCTAAAGATGTGACCTCCTTCAAATCATAGACTCAGAGGGCTCTTTTCAAATCTCAGTGAGTTCTCAAATTTATGCTATAAACAGTGACCAAAATTGACAATCCTTGGTGTCCTTTCACTAAAGAAGGTGCCTAGTGTCTCCTTGGCTAGCTCTGTCCACCTCCTACCTCCCACTTCCCACCTCCCACCCACTCCAGCCCCCACAGTCACAGCTTCAGACTGAAGGCACATGCCACCATAACCAGCACTATATTAGATCTCTGCCTGTGGAAAGTTCACAGTCATCTTCCAAGGTCCAGCTCAAATGCACTGTGGTTAGCCTTCTTTGATGTCCAGCCTACATCATTTTCTCTTCTGAAGTCCTGTGACCCTTGGAATTGCCTTTGCTATGGCTTTGGCACTTTGTACCACGAGGCAGTAGGCTCCTCGAGGGCAGGATCCATGTCTGATTCATCTCTGGGTCCCCTGCAGGGCTGGGCCTGGTAGACCCTCTGGGAGACGTGCAGAAATAACTGGGGAGCAGAAGGCTCTAGCTCTGCCCAAGGTACCCTGCCAGTAGGCTGAAAGGAGCTCGCATCAAGTGTCAAGCTCCCACTAAGGCTGGTCATTCCCCTTCCCTCTCCTCTCACCCCCAACCCACTCCTGAAGCGCCTCTCTCTTGCCCTGTCTTCAGCCAACTGTCACCCAGGGACCGAGTCCTCTGGGAAGGAGTCAACTGTTAACAGCTTAGAATGTTGCTGTTCCCAGGGGTCTTTGCATTGAATGGTAGAGATGGGCAGGAGGTGGGCCTGGGGGGGGGGGGGAATGCTGGAAGAAGAAGAGGGTGGCAAGCACTCCTGTTGTTAGGACAGGGTGGGCAAAGGGGAATCTGGAGGGTGAGAGTGTTGATTCTTGACACCCTTTCAGTGCCCCTTAGTATCTGAGCTTTCTTCCTTCCCCTTTGGCCTATGTCCTACTGTGGCTGGCACAGAGTAGCCCTTATACAAGTATTAATTATTATTCTTATTGCCATTACTAGAAAGCCAAGAACATAAGCAACATAAACACGTGGAAACATCCATAGCCCACCCTCAACACAAGAGTGCTTGGCAATGTCAAGTCAGAGGTGTGGGTGAATTTGGTTAGGTAGAGCTCGGGAAAGGCAGTGTTAATCTGGGTTTTGACCTCTGCCTTCCTGGTGGTGAAAACAGTCTGAACAAAGACAAGGAAGTGAAAATGACAAGGTTGTATGGGTACAGGCAGTGGCTAGTGGCTGCAGACACGATTCTTGTAGAAGAGACCTATAACGAAGCTCATTAGAAGGCTCAAGGTGGTGGGAGGGGAGAGAGGAGCCAAGCTGAAGGGAGGGGCGGAGCTCTGGCATAGCCAGTAAAGCTTCCCCCTGTGGCGCGGCATCCCATATGGGTGCCAGTTCAAGTCTCAGCTTCTCCACTTCCCATCCAGCTCCCTGCTGATGTGCCTGGGAAAGCAGCAGAAGATGGCTCATATACTTGGGCCCCTGCACCCACATGGGAGACTGGGAAGAAGCACCCAGCTTCAAACCTACCCAGCTCTAGACACTGCAGTCATTTGGGTAGTGAACCAGAGGACGGACTCTCTCTCTCTCTATCCTCTGTGTGTGTGTGTGTTTGTGTGTATGTCTCTGACTCTCTCTCTCTCTCCTGTCTGTCTCTTCCTTTCTCTCTCTGTAACTCTGTCTCTCAAATAAAGTAATTTTTTTAAAAGCTGAAGGGAGATATGATCTTTGAATTCAACTTTGAGTTTCAGCTACAGGAGTTCATAGGTGAGTAAGAGGAAGTGTCTTCTAGGAACCTGGAGACCCCAGGCTGAGGATGAGAAGGGGCCACAGGGAGGGAGTGGATTATCCAAAGTAGCAAGAGCAATGGAAAAGCCAAGGTTGTGTGATGCAGTGGGCTGCTTGAGTGGAAGAGGTGGGGGTCATGATGGTAGTGGCAGTGGTGGCTGCAGCCTTTTCTTGTTTTTTTTTTTTTAATTTTTATTTATTTATTTTTTTGCCAGGCAGAGTTAGACAGTGAGAGAGAGACAGAGAGAAAGGTCTTCCTTCCGTTGGTTCACTCCCCTAATGGCCGCAATGGCCTGAGCCACATCGATCCGAAGCCAGGAGCTAGGTGCTTCCTCCTGGTCTCCCATGCGGGTGCTCACATGCACAGCAGAGAGCTCGACTGGAAGAGGAGCAACCGGGACTAGAACCCAGGGTGCCTGCGCTGGAGGCAGAGGATTAGCCAAGTGAGCCACGGTGCCGGCCATGGAAAGGTCTCAGCAGTTCACTGATGAATCATTTCAATGGTTGAATCATTTAAAAGGGGTTCAGAAGGACTAGTTTTTTGTTTTTTTGGGGTTTTTTTTGACAGGCAGAGTGGACAGTGAGAGGGAGAGACAGAGCGAAAGGTCTTCCTTTGCCGTTGGTTCACCCTCCAATGGCCGCCGTGGTCGGCACACTCATCCGATGGCAGGAGCCAGGTGCTAGGTGCTTTTCCTGGTCTCCCATGGGGTGCAGGGCCCAAGCACCTGGGCCATCCTCCACTGCACTCCCTGGCCACAGCAGAGGGCTGGCCTGGAAGAGGGGCAACTGGGACAGAATCCGGTGCCCCAACCGGGACTAGAACCCGGTGTGCCGGCGCCGCAAGGTGGAGGATTAGCCTGTTGAGCCACGGCGCCAGCCAAGAAGGACTAGTTTTTTAAACACTGAAAAAGTTTAGGGTTATATAATATGCACTGGAGGGACAAATAGCTTTCATTTAAAAATGTGCTCTTTTAAAAACATGATCTCCTAAGGTGGCTTTTCTCCTTTTAAAAAAATGTATTTATTTGAAAGGCAGAGTAACAGAGGGGAGAGGAGGAGAGAGAGAGAGAGAGAGAGAGAGAGAGAGAGAGAGAGATCTTCCATCTACTGGTTCACTCCCCCAAATGACTACAATGGCCAGAACTGGACCAAGCCTGAGCCAGGAGCTTAAAACTACATCCAAGTCTCCTACATGGGTGGCAGGGCATCGTCCACAGCCTTCTCAGGTGCATTAGCAGGGAGCTGGACCGAAAGTGAATCAGGCCTCAGACTGGCACTCCAAGGTGGGAACGCGTGCATCACAAGCAGTGGCTTAATCTTTGTCTCCGTCTTTTGCCACTGGAAATACTAAAACATTAATGGTTGCAAAATTATGAAATTGCAAAGCTTTTGTAGACTGAATAGTAGGATACTAAACACCTATTCTGTGAGAAAAATATGGCCTGTTGTGGCTGTCATGTCTGTGTGTAGACACATATCACGGGCATATAAGGAAAATTAAGACTCCAAGACGATTGCATGTGGCACAGGGAGTCCAGACAATCACG
The DNA here is from genome assembly GCA_949820135.1 of Sylvilagus floridanus. NCBI lineage: Eukaryota > Metazoa > Chordata > Mammalia > Lagomorpha > Leporidae > Sylvilagus > Sylvilagus floridanus. The sequence continues at coordinate 59,395,336 of OX463239.1, forward strand.
AGTGGAATTGCTTAGATGGAAAATCCTGGAACCTGGGTGACAGATCTGAGCCCGTTTTTGAGGAAAGGTTATCTTCTGTTAGTGATGAGGGACGGGAAGGAGAGGGCTGAAAGGGCAAAGGGTAAAGTTATAGGGGTTGGAGAGGTCTCAGCACATTTGTAGCAGTAAATAAACTGCTTGGGTCAGAGGCAAGAGTGAGAACAGGAAGTCAAGGAGATGTTTGGACAAAGCCACCAATGGTGAAAGGTTTTGATTGCGGACTCTAGGCCTTTCATGTACAAAATGGAAAGACTCTAAAGGCTTTGGATCCAACCAAAGTCAACAATTCACAAAGATCAGGGAGTATTTGGTTTGAGTTGGTGACAGGGAGCCAGATGAGAGTTTATAGCAAAAGTGAAGAGGACCCAGCCAAGGCAGTAGGAGAGGATATGTAACCACAGAATATCCAAAGGAGGTGGTGCTGGGCCAGCGCCGTGGCTCATTTGGCTAATCCTCCACCTGCGGCACCAGTACTCCGGGTTCTAGTCCTGGTGGGGGTGCCGGTTCTGTCCTGGTTGCTCTTCCAGTCCAACTCTCTGCTGTGGTCCAGGAAGGCAGTGGAGGATGGCTCAAGTGCTTGGGCTCCTGCACCTGCATGGGAGAAATAGGAGGAAGAACCTGGCTCCTGGCTTCGGATCGGTGCAGCATGCCGGCTGTGGCGGCCATGTGGGGAGTGAACCGACAGAAGGAAGACCTTTCTCTCTGTCTCTGTCTCTCTCTCTCTCACTGTCTAACTCTGCCTGTAAAAAACAAAAACAAAACAAAAAAAAAGAGGTGGTGCTGTCCCAGGAAACCCACTGGCATCACAGTGATTCAAAGGTTTTGGCTGGGCCCTGCCTACTGGATGGGGACAAGTGGTCTCAATCATCTGTCCCCTTCTTGCTGGCAGTGAGCTTACTCTGATGTTCTAACCATAACTGGTTCATGAATAATTGAGAATTTCAGAGATTAAGAAATGAGTCACATCTGGAACAGAACATCGGAGCGGTGTGAAAAAACTGCTGTGGGGCAAGTGTGAACCAACTTTTAAAGACGCTCTGTGGATGCAAATGGGTGACCAAAGATGCTGCTTGAGTTCTGAGTCTCCACAGACTTCTACATACCTTCTTGCTTGGGCCCCAGGCAAGTTGTCAGTGTCTTAGATTCCTCCTTATGGAAATGGTACCTCAAAAGAGCAGAACCCTGAGAAATGTGTGTGAATAATTTTCATGCTAACACATTTCACCCCCCCCCCCTTTTTTGACAGGCAGAGTTAGTGAGCGAGAGAGACAGAGAGAAAGGTCTTCCTTTGACGTTGGTTCACCCTCCAATGGCCACTGCGGCCAGTGTGCTGCGGCCAGCGCACCGCGCTGATCTGATGGCAGGAGCCAGGTGCTTCTCCTGGTCTCCCATGGGGTGCAGGGTCCAAGCACTTGAGCCATCCTCCACTGCCTTCCCGGACCACAGCAGAGAGCTGGCCTGGAAGAGGAGCAACTGGGACAGAATCCAGCACTCCGACCAGGACTAGAACCCAGTGTGCCGGCATCACAAGGCGGAGGATTAGCCTATTGAGCCGCGGTGCCGGCCTCACCCCATTGTTTTGACAGCATTATTGTCTCCTCTCCACAGCAGTTAGGCAGCTGAGTGATTGCCCACTGCTTGGTACCTGGCAATGAGGGGTATGAAGGAGATGGAAATGGTAAGGGTAGCTCTTACTGAGCCCCTGGAGTGGACCAGGACCTCTGCTAGACACTCGTGAATGTCTCAAGTGTTGGCATGGTCAAGGCTCAGTCAAGGTCATTTCCTTTCTCCTTGCTATTAGTTTAGAAAGAGGGGAGGTGGAAGGTAGGAGGAAAAGCACGGAAAAGGCAGTTGGGAGACTGGCAGAGACACTTTGGCTGCTTGGGAATGCAACATAGAGATTCCCCCAGTCCTTCCGGGGGAGGGGGAGAGAAGCTGCCCCTCACTGACCACTCGGGAAGGAGAGGAGGCTTCCACATCTACACCCCAGCTCTCCTGTGAGGACAGGCAGGGAACCAGGGGAGATGACCTTGCTACCCTAAGGCTGCCTCTGGTCCCCACAAAGCAATCAGTCTGCATCCCCAAATCCCCCTGCAGACCAGAGGAAAGATCCCTGCCTTCCATCACTTTTTCTCTCCTAGGTCCCATGATCAGTTTATTTTCTATTTATTAAAGAGGAGGGATTAAGCACTTGATTGAATTATACTCTGAGGAGGTGTAGAACCAGAGAACCTGGGACCTGGCTTCTTAGTGAGTGGACTTCTTCCTATCTTGTGAACCTCTGGATCCCACTGTCAGTGGTAGGGTCTTTTTTTCCTCCCAAACTTCTCCCCATTTTAACTCACATATTGGAGGCTGTTGTGACTCTAGTGATATGGGAAGGGAACACATTCAAACCCCAAAGTCTTAGAGGCTCATGCAGGGGAGAAAACAATGTGCATTCAGTCCCCCTGGAATGCAGTCTACATTTTGTAGTTATTACCCTGAGAGAAAGATCACATCACCTCTGAGTCTTGGTCTCCTGGTTTGCCCGATAGGAAACCTAACACCTACTGCAAGGCTTGCTAGATGTTCATGAGCAGGATCATCGATGACGCACAGAGCACCCTCATGGACACGTGACGCCAATCTGTGCCAGCTAAACAAATGGAACACTGTTCTTTCCTCGTGCCTTCCACCTCCATGCAAATTCAATGTTCTAAGTATTACTTCAGTACAGAAAGGGAGGGCAAGTGCTTTCAAAGAGAAAAGGCAGCAGAGATGGGCTGGGGAATGTTATGTCCCTCGCACCCAAATTCCTATGTTGAACTCTAATCCTCAATGTGGTGGTTTTAGGAGTTGGGATCTTTGGAAGGTAATTAGGCCATGAGAGTAGAGTCCTCATAACTGAGATTAGTACCCTTAGAAGAAGTGACTCCAGAGAGCACTTCAGTTCTCTTTCTGCCATGTGAGGATAACAATAGGAAGTCAACAACAATAAGAAGTGCAACCTGAAAGAGGACCCTCACCAGAACCTGTCCCTCCTGGCACCCTAATCTTGGACTTCCAACCTCCAGAACTGTGACAATAAAAGTTTGTTGATTAACCTTTCCCATGTATGATAGTTTATTATGGCAACCTGAACTACTGAGTCAGGGAGATAATTCCTCTGCTTTATGAAAGATTATCTTCTTGGCAGATAGCCTCAGCCTTCCCCACTCTTTTTTTTTTTTTTTAATAGTAGATTCAACCTGTTTTCCCCTTCAAGATCTAATCTGAACACTAACCAATGTCTTCAATTCCCTGTTGAGTTCTAGAGCCTCATACCAGACTGTGTTATCTAAGACTATGTTTTCTAGGCCAGAAGACTGTTAGAAGTTGCCATCTAGACTTTCTGTAGATTTCATAAAAACTAAAAGTAGCACTTTACATACTGCTGTGCAGAAATACTTTGATGTTGGTGCACCTTAAAGGAGAGAGGCGATCAAAGATGCTTCTAACAGGCAAAGCTCCAGAATCAGGCTTAGAAATGTTCTCTGACCATGAGTTGTGGTTCTGGGGCCCACAGGACAGCATGGGGGAAAACTCTCTAGCGTGGATCCTGAATTTTTTTACCCAAATTCCTGTAATTCCATCAGTCTATGAGCTCCTAGAAGAAGGTACAGTCATTCATGTATGTCTCCTAAAAGTTCTCCAAAAATTAAAAAAATCCACAAAGTCAAATTCTAATGGTATTTGAGAGGTAGCACCTTTGGGAGGTGATTGGGTTATGAAGTCTCTGCTCTATCATCAATGGGTTAATCCATTCATGGAAAACTGGGTCATTGCAGGATTGGCTTCATTAGAAATGTGAGCTCTCTGGGGCTCATTTGCTATGTCAAGCTAGCCATGTGATACCTTCTGCCATATTATGTAACAGGAAGGCTCTTACCAGATACTTACAGTATGCTCTTGAACTCCCTAGCCTCCACAACATTGAGATAAATAAGCTTCTAGTATTTAAATTACCCACTCTGTAGCATTCAGTTATAAAAACAGAAAATGGACTAAGCCATGTGGGGAGCACATTTTAACCATTTTTTCTATCTATAGTACATAGCACATGGCAGGCACCTATTACATTTTTGTTGAGGTAACACTGAAGATATTTAATCATTTCTTTCAAACATGTATCCAAATAATGTAGAAAACTTGGAAACATAGACTCCCGGGACCCGACACCACCAGGCCAGGGCACATAGGATTCCCAAACACAGATCCTCTCATCGAGCAGAGCGCTAGTGGTGGGGAGTACAAACCACAAGAAATGGATTCCAAGTGTGTAGCCAGCCCTTTCCATTCAAATACAGGGCATGCATTGCTCCTGTTTCTCTCACTGATTACAAGTAGCTCTCTGAACAAAATAGAAAATGCAATTAACCTAACAGCTGGATTGAAGAGAGAAATTAAAATTAGAAGAATGACCAATTGGGCAGTAGTGAATTTCCTGGCACTGTTTTTCTCCTGGCTTTGACCCCATAGTAGCTGAATCATGAAATTGTGTAGCAGTCACAGACGGCAACAACCCCCAGAAACAGCCCATCTTTGTGGCCAGATGACCTGGAAAAAGGGTCCCTGCAAGCCAGATAATGTGGGAAAAGTCTTTGACTTCTTTCCTCATTGTTTTCTCAGCTCAAGCTCCAAGGTCAGATACAGCCTAAAACTATATTGCCACCACCACAGCAGCATTTTGGGCACTAAAAAATCCCTGGGAGAAAACCTGTCCTTCTGGTTAAAGAATCTGGGAAAGGGGCCCCTGCTATGTAAAGAGTATGGGGGAATCCTGCCACTTTTCCCTGAGGGCAGGCCAAGTGACATGAGATTTTGTGACATCATCAGTGACTCTAACTCTGCAAAAGACCCATTTGTTGTGGACTGAGGACCAGGGAAAGTGACTCTGGGAAGCTGAAGAATGTGAGGAAAATCCCATAGAGGAAAATGGGAAAAAGGGATTCTTTGTGTGAACTAACATGCAAGTGGTGTGCATACTTCCAAGCTGTACCTGTATGCAACATATTCAAACAGCATAGAAGTGGATTTGAAAACTGAAATTGCATTGGAACCACTGTCTGTAGAAGGTGAGACACAGCTTGAATCTGGACTTAATTTGTTTGAATGTATGCTACAACAAAAAAAGTATCTTAACAGAGCCCAGGGTGTCATTTATACACAATGTCTAGAATACAACCTAAAATCAGCCAACATTATAAGAACCAGGAAAACATGAATAATTCCTGAGGGAGTAGACAAAACAATGTGGGAATCTTGAGGGAAAATACCCTAAGGCAATTATTATAACTGTCCTTCATGACAGAAGTGAATACTGTTGAAGTGAATGGAAAGGAGATGTTCCCAATAAAGAAACCACCCCCCCCAAAAAAATGGCAATTTTAGAACTGAGAAAGACAATATCTGAAATTTAAAAACTCATTGGTTGGACTCAATAACAATGCATGAGAAAGAGTCAGTGTACTGGAAGGTAGATGAACTGAAATTGTTCAACCTGAAGAACAGAAAATAAAATTGGGCCTTAGGGATCAAATGGTTTAACATGTCATTGGAATCCTTGAAAGAGATTGATATAGGAAAACACAGTGGCTGAAAACTTCCCCAATTTAATGAGAGACATAATTTTTATTTATTTATTTTTGACAGGCAGAGTGGACAATGAGAGAGAGAGACAGAGGGAAAGGTCTTCCTTTTTCCGTTGGTTCACCCTCCAATGGCCACCGTGGCTGGCGCACTGCGGCCAGCGCACCGCATTGATCTGATGGCAGGAGCCAGGTGCTTCTCCTGGTCTCCCATGGGGTACAGGGCCCAAGCACTTGGGCCATCCTCCACTGCACTCCCGGGCCACAGCAGAGAGCTGGCCTGGAAGAGGGGCAACTAGGACAGAATCTGGCGCCCCAACCGGGACTAGAACCCGGTGTGCCGGCTTCACAAGGCAGAGGATTAGCCTATTGAGCCTCGGCGCCGGCCTGAGAGACATAAATTTACAGATTCAAGTCACTAGGGAGTCCCATGAAAAATAAACTTAAATAGGAAGTAACATCCTACCACTTCCTACTTTCTTACTCACCAATGCCAACTGAAGAAAGCGCCAAATCCTTTAGCTTCCAATTTTGCTCTCCTTTGCCACCACCAAGATGCAGAGTCAAGCCCTCTCTCACCAATGCCCTGCTCACCTGCCGGGACCCTCAAAGCACCTGTGTTTTTGACCTTGGGGTAAGGGCAGGAGTACATGAAGAGCAGTCAGACTCCTGGGGATTCATCCTGGCTTAATGACCCAAGTGTGAGATCTAGAAAAAACTCATCCCCCTTCCTGGGCCTCAGTTCCTCATCTGAAAATTCTCAGGGTCGAACTAGGTAATCCTCTAACTCCCCGTCAGCTCTAACATATCCACCCTTTATCAGCAACTACCTGGACATTTTCTGCTCAAAAATAATATCAAAACCTCGTTTGACGAAATGAAGCACTTGGCATGTTTCTGCCAAATGTCTTTCTAATTTTCATAATGTGAGGATGGTCACAGAACAGAACCAAAAGTGGAGTTTCATAGCAACCAGGATGGAAGTCGGCTTTTTCCAGTGGGCTCCCACAGAGCCCCACAGGCACTACGGGAAGGTTGAAACTCATTGGAAAGGACAGAGAGCTCTGTAGCCAACTTTCCAGTGGCAATAAATACATAGCCAATGTCGTGTATTTTATATGCTAGAGAACGGAATATAATGGTCCCATTGCCTTGGATTCTGAGTTTGACATCAGGTCTGTGAGACTGTCAAGTCACCCATGTCTGTGAGCATGTTGGTCAGCACCATCTGTATAGCATCTTTAGTTCTGCACGTGCTATTTCATCCTCCCAATCACCATCCCCTGAGGCTGGTGGTAGCAATCGTCAGTCTCCTCAGAGGACATAATCCAAGGTTAAGGGTTTTACTCCAGACTCTTCTAGCGCCATCTCTTCTAGCTTCCAACTTTGTTCTCCGTTGTCACCACCCAGATCCAGAATCAGCGCAGGAGCCAAGCTGAGAGCTGCAGCCCTGGGCAAGGGGCCAATTACGTCACGTTTGAAGAACAGACTGTAGTAGATTCAGATCCTCTCATTCCTCCAGAGAGGAACACAGTGTTGAGACTCCTTCTCTCATTCCCTGATCTGTCCCCCAGCCAGTCTGCTCGGCCTGGAGAGGCCACTTGATGTTCTCGTTCACAACACCCCACTACCACCACCAAGACCACCACCACCATATTTGATGGCTCTGTTGAAAACCCCTATGCGCCTTGCTCTCCAGCTACATGAGAATCTACTGCGGCTTTAAGTCAGGTGGGCTTGGGAATCAGCGGTGCTTCTTTAGGTTTGCCACTGATTGGCCCCAAGGTCTTCTTCCACTTGGCAGAGAGGACTCTACCAAGGAGCTTCACCCCTCCCTGAGCCACTTTCACCTCATTTGGTCACACGGTGTCTCCCCATTTTCAAGACAAATGCAAAGTCGAGTCTTTGAGTATGAGAACTCTTGAGTCACTTGATACTGTCATCATTTCAGAACAGAAAAAGTCAAAAGGTGGGTGGGTTCTTTTCATCCACTAGGGAACAGACCTTCCCTTCTTTGTTTCACCCAGGATGACTCAACCTGAGCTAAAGCTGAGTAGTCCTGGCCTTCAAATAGGAGGCTGGGAGTGGGGGAGCAGCATGTAGGCACCACTTCAAGTGGGGTCACTGGCCCAGACCCCAAGAATCATGTTCATGTGGCATAGAGTGTACAGAGGAGACTGAGAAAATAAGAGAGGGAGCATGGTGGCATATGAAACCCTTATTCATATGTGAACTACAGTTTCCCCATCTATAAAGACCGTAACATGATCATACAGGAGTAGGCGTGGGAAAGACTGGGACGCATGGTCTCACTGTGGCTATCGTCTGGAATCACTGTGTTTTCTTACTTGGTAATTGGAACCTTGCTTCAGAGGAAAGTAGTTCAGTTCTCACCCCAGTTAGGAACCTGGAGAGATGGAGAGAGCAGGCTTTGGCGTCAGGCAGATGTGGGTTTGGATACCACCTCTGCCACTGCCTGACTCTGTGAACTTGGAATAATTACTTAGCCTCTCCAAATCTTGATTTTCTCTTTTGTAAAAAGGGAACTGCAATACTCATCCTGGTAGAGCCACACAAGGATGAAATGTAACAAATGTGAAATGCCTAACAACACCTGCCTTGGTCAATATTAGTTTTTACTCACATACAGAACAGATAGAAGAGAGCACAGATAGGCCGAGCATTCTTGGACAAATCATTTCATATTTTAGTTTCTTCATCAGTAAAATGAGGATAATACCATGGGCTTTTGCAAGAGGGTTATGAGAATTGGCGATAATGCCACAGAGTCCAGCACGGCCCTGGGTACCGGGGTACACCTATGTAATCACACTCACCTTAGAGGTCATCAGCAGAGACCACTGTCCCTAGCAAGGAGTCCCTGGGAAGGTGGCAGAACTCTAGATCAGAGCCTAGAGCCTGTGCTGGAGGAGGCTGTGTGTGGATCTCGCTAGACGAGGACCAGTACCCAGAGGTATAGGACAGGGTGTGCAGGCAGGACATGGTGTCTGGCAAGAGACTCGCCCCTCAGGGCCAGAGCTGCTGCTTCACACACCCAGTTACACAGCCTTGTCTTCCAGAGCCTTGGATTCATACACCCTCCCTTCATGCTCCTCGGGGAGTGAGGAATAGTGAAGCCATACCACGGGACAGAAACACGCAGCACTGGGTGGGTGTGGGTGGGGGTGGGGGAGGGGGACCATTTACAGCAGGAGACCCGTGAGTGTGAACTCATTACTCCTGGGCAAGGACATTTTGTCTTTTTCATGGTAGAAGCCACTGTCTGTGGGGCTTCAGTCATGCTAGGCTGTCTAAGTCATATAAAAACCCCTGGACTTCCTACACAGGTGGCCTTGGGGTACAAAAAGATCTCTATGCCCTTCTGGGTGCACCATCTTCCTGGGCTCTCCTTTCAACAAGGGAGCTAGTACCCCATACAGTACCAGTTATTTGGAGTTTTCCCAAAAAAGCAATGACCAAACACTCCAGTTAGCAAATCCCACTTGTTCTAATTTACCTCATTGGTCAGCCTCGAATGTCCCTTCCATCCATCAAAATCCTACTCCCACGTAGGGCCCAGCTCTATTAGGAAGTTCTTTTAGGAAGCCCTCCAAAATCTCACAGCAGTTTTCCCTTCCTTAAAACACGTGGTCATACTGCCAACTTTGCCCTGCAAAACGCCCGCTACTGCTTTGTTAACATCTACCTCTGCTACTTTTAATTTATTTTTCTTCTTGAGTGTTGGTTTCCTCCCTCTTTCTCATTTCTTATTTCCAGCCAGTCCCTGGAGCCTGTTGCTTGTACTTCTCAAAGATCCATCAAATCCACCAACTTTGCTCCACCTTCCAAGGCTATTTCCTGGTTCAAGCCCCCATCACTGCCCGAGCCTCCTGCTAACTGGCCTCCCCACATCTGGTTCTCCCTTCTCTGAATCCATTTTCTACTCTGACCAGAGAACCCTTTCTAACTTTCTAACACAAAAATTGCTTCGAGCCATTGATCTTCAGGTAAAACATGACCTGTCCAGTGGGCCTTTCAGAGTTCTCTGTCTCCTGGTCCCATTGCTCAACATTCCTCACCCTCTTGTCCACCCCCATCACCATGGCCTGAAACATCTCGGTCTCGGGCTCCTCACGCACACCACAAGCACAGACTCCAGCCAGAATACTTTTCCTTCCTTCCCACCCACCATGCCATTCGTGCAGTGTGTGCTTGGCCCCACACACTCAGTCTGCAAGTCTCCAGTGTTATCCCGCTAAGCCTTGATTTGATACCCCCTACCCCCGTCTAGGTGCCAAACCTAGAGTGCCCTGCCTCCTCCCCATCACTGCAGTTTTTTTCTGTTTTGTAGCTGCCTGTGTCCTTGCCTCTGTCTTTCAGCAAATCACAAGAAATTTGAGAACCTTATTTGGACAATTTACTATTATATCTTCAGGGTTAGGCCCAGTGTCTACCTTCAGAAGATGCCCAAGAATAAACAAAAAGCAATGAATCTGTCCATCAGAATCCTCCTGCGTAGTAACCATTTCTTATGCTTCTTGTATCTCAGTTCCTAATCCACAGGGCCCTGTGCATTCTAGGGTTAAAGGAAGTGATTATTTGCTCTTAGCAAAAAGACCTCATTATTATTTATTATGTTAATAGCACACTCCTCTGTTTCTTGATGTTTTCCTTCTGTTCCGAGTGAAAGTTTTTGACTTGTGTGCTGGGAACGCAGCTGGCAACGTGGTGATCTAGAGCTGCCTATGCGGTGTTGGTTTAGTAAGGTCTCCAGCCAGGGTTAGGTGACTCCTGGCAGAGCCTGAATGAGCCACTCATCATGGAATAGCCGGGAAGATCCTTGAGGGAGCCTAGAAACCCAAGCTCCAGCGCTGGTTCCTCCCAGCTCCTTCACTATTTAGCTGCATGGCCCTAGACAAATCATTTAGTCGCTCTCTGATCTTTCCTCATTTGTAAAGTGTGGAAAATGGAGGGACCAGCAACTCATTTTCACTTACAAGCCTGAGTTACTGTCCTATGACAAAATATATCACCATGTTCGCATCCAGAGGGGAAGCAGGATCGGGCTCTTCCCAGCCCCCAAATCAGGACACGCATATCATTTCACGAGTTAAGTGCTTTGTAGTAATAGTCTTACGTGTCATACATAGCTTCAAACTCTGTAGTGAGTTCTCATCATCTTCATTCTTTCCATAACAGTGCAGCAGAGACAACTATGGTCATGTTCTGAGAAAAGTTTCAGGGGGCAATTTATGTTTGTGACTTTATGGGGTGTATTTACACAGACCACGAGGGCTGTGGGGGAGGATCTTGGCCTAGAGGTCAAGCCATGCTTAGGATGTCCATGTTCCGGATCAGGGTGCTTGGGTTCAGTGCCCACCTCTGGCTCCCATCTCCAGCTTCCTGCTACTGCAGACCCTGCCACCCACCCACCCATGTGAGAGACCTGCCTTTAGTTCCTGGTCCCCAGTGTCAACCTTCTGGTGGGATGGGAGTACATTCTGTCTATCTGTCTCTCTTTCTATCCCTCCCTGTGTGTGTGTGTATATGTGTTTGTGTGTGTGTGTTGCTCTCTGTCTCTCAAATGAATAAATGTTTTAATGATGGCTATGATATGACTAGACAATATAATCTTTTAAAAATATTTATCTGTTTAAATGGCAGAGATAGAGAGAGATAGAGATAGGGAGTGAGAAAGGGGGAGAGAGGGAGATAGAGAGAGAGAGAGAGAGAGAGAGAGAGAGAGAATGTTCTCTGTCTACTGGTTCACTTCCCAAATGGCTGCAACAGCCAGGTCTGGGCCAGCTGATGGCAGGAGCCAGGAACTCTATCCTGGTCGCCTACACGCGTGGCAGGGGCCCAAGTGCTTGTCCTTCTCAGGTGCATTAGCAGGAAGCTGGGTCAGAAGCAGGGTATCCAGGACTTGAACCAGCACTTCCATATGGGATGCCAGCGCCACAAGTGGCATAATAACCCACCATGCCACAACACTGGCCCCTAGCTGATGTGATCCTATGAGCCCATCATCCTAGCTGCTGTCCATCATTGACGGAAACGTTGTTATGAGCCACATTACCACATATGGGGATGCCAGTATCCATTCTCCCCCTCTTCCTGGTCAGTTGTATTAGAAATGGCGATCAATGCATTTAAAAACCACCTTTCACCATGCATCAGACACAGTGCCGGGTGCTTTGTTCGCCTCGTCTGATTTACTGTCCTCCACAGCCTGAAAGAAAGTGATGCTGCCTCTGTTTTTGCAGGCGAAGATGAAGACATGGAGGCTCCACAAAATGAAACTGTCTGCCCAAAGTCACCCAGTTAATGGCAGAGTGGAGGTACAAGGCCACATTTGTTCAAGTCCAAAGACAAGGCCCTGGAACCACATTCCGATGTCTCCCTAACCCTGGAAAGACAGAGCAGTCTCCTGTTCCTGCTCGAGTGGCCACTAACCAAGAAGGTATTTGAGCTCAACAATTACAATGCCTTACTTCCCACTATTTTTATAAACTCCAGCTTCCAAAAACTTACCTGGTTTGATGGGCTGATGAGAGCCAGGTTCCAGATCTGCACACGCCCCCTGCAGCCAGGAGTCAGAGTCCCTTCTCTGAGTCGCATTGCTCACACCCTGCCCATGACCCCAGATGGCTCAGACATCTCCTGGAGTGGGGGCAAGTCCTTGGACACCCAGTCTCCACGGCCTCAGTGGCTCCTACTCTTGGCTGGCCATGGACAGGGTTGTCAGCGTCCTCCCAGTCCAGTTCTAGAGTTCACAGATTGCAGAGGGCTATTCCATGGGATCAGGAACACGTTGTTCTTTTGTGTCCTGTCTGTGGCTATCATGGTTCGAATGCATTTGTTATGATTCAAAGCGACAATCTTTCAGAAAACAACTGGTCATTGGAACTGAATATTCTATCATTGCCAACATTTGGAAAGTTGAATTTTATTTTGTCAGCCACCCAATGTGCATCTTTCCAGTAATGTGGCATTTCCAGTAGTCTAACATAAACCACGCATTCCCCCAAGATGACCACACCCCTTTCTCCTGGAACATCCACAGGGAACACCCTGAGGTGTAACCTGCAGAGGAAAGGGTGACAGATGGCCCCTGGCCCTCTTTCATCGTCCCCAGTTATGGGAGGCTAAGCACTTTGCCAGGCTTTGCCCTGGGTTGTCACCAATCCACGCCATTTCTGTCTTACACAGCCTCCCTTCCCATTGGCCACATTTTACCATTCCTTTCTGCTCACCCCTTCACTCTGTCGTCTAATCAGGGAGACTCTGGAATGCACTCGTCTCACTGTACTATAATTCAATGCATCAGCCTTAGCCTAAGTTCTAGCACATTTTAGAAGGCATCAAGTGACAACCACCCATCCGTTTCCTCATAAACACTGTGATCAATATTCCCATCCTCGCCTGCACCACTTGACAATCAGACATGAAAGAGTGATTTAAATTCATTCATGATGAAGCTGTGACGATATAGGCAGATTCTGTCAGACACAGAGGCACACGCAGCTCTCACAAACACGGTCAGGCACTGTGATCTCATCAGAGTACCTGGCCAGCACTTGTCATCGCGCCTCGTAGACATTGCTTAAAACAGTTCTGATACAACCTTCAGAACCCATAATAACAGTCAGTGCAGTAGTTGGAGCCACAGGACTACAAAGACCTGCCTCTTTGTTAGCTACAGCAATCTCAAGAAAACCGTGCCGAACGTGTTCCGTAAATAGCAGCACTTTGCATTTATCATCCCTGTCAGCAGAAGCAGCAGTGGGTGGATATGAAAGGCCCTTGGAACTCTGTATCTCACTGTCCATCAGCAAGTTCCTCTTTTACACAGGTAGCAAAGGACAGTTGCAGAAGTCAGGAGGGGCTCCGCACCCAGTTCCATCTCAGAATAGCCACGGCATCTCCATTAGGTCACTTGTACTCTATGAACCTCGGGGTTTTTCTCCATCTGCAAAATTGAAATTAGAACAGCATCTGCCCTACTTTGAGGTCCACATGAGGTAAAAGGATGTGAAGCCCTTTGCAGGCCAGCAAGCAACAGTCAAACGTTAGCCGCTGTCTTCACACGCATCAACTCCCAGCGTTCACAGCTCTAGGAAGGAGCAGATAGCGTCTCCCCTACTAGAGATGCAGACATGCACCTGAGTAAGCACTTGGGGGCCTGAGGTTCTGAGTAGGAAACACAAAGTCAGGTTCAGTTTCTCCTCCTCCATACGCAGCACAGCTCACTTGTGGGACCTCAGGATGTCTCAGGATGTCTCCCTACCAGCAAGCAAGCAGTGAACTCAGCTGCAGCAGGTACCAGCTGGGTGCCACTGTCTATCTATGGGTAGCATCATATCCCACAGGCTGCAGGCTCCATACCCCGGACTTCCCCACTTTAGACCCAGTCACAAGCCCTGACCTCTGTCACTTCTGGTTGACCAGCTGCAAATTGGCGTTCCCTCCTCAGATTCAATTAATCTGCTAGAGTGGCCCACAGAACTCGGACAAGCAATATAGTCACATTTACTAGCTATCCTTTATAATATATAAAGGATATTTGAAAGGCAACAAACAAACAGGCAGATAAAAAGACACCTAGGGCAAGGCCTGAAAGGATCCTGAGTGCAGGAGCGTCTTCCCCGTGGATTTGGGGTGCACTGCCTCTCGGCAGGTGAACTGGTTCTTGTTCACCTTCCTGTAAGCCAGTGTGTGCTCAGCTGTCCAGAGCTCTCCAGCCCCTGTCCTTTGGGGTTTTTATGAAGGCATGACTGAAGTATGGACAACCATGCAGCAATATGATTGGACAAAAAGAATGCAGCTAATGATAATAGATGGAGTAAGCAATCCCAGCAAGGCCTGTCTGTTCAGATTCTTCTTGGTCCCTCTGCACAACATTCCCACCTCCAAGGTATGGGGCAGGACCCTTAGGAAAGGAGGGTCTCAGGATCTACTATCAAAGTGGGTAGCGAATTGTTTTACGTCTAGCTCCAAGAAAGGAAGGGAAAGAAATATCAGAATATGTTTTTAGTTTCTAGGACCCACATTAGGGAAGAGAGATTCCAGTTTCCCTCACCTGCCTTGGGGAGAAAAGGGAACAGGTGAAAGACGGGCAGGGAGAAGTCAGAGAGAGGGGAACTCTGCTTTCTGAAGCCTGAAGTGCTCAGCATTTTTCTAGTTACTTAGGAAATAATGAGGACTTTGGAAGTTTATGAGCCATGGCTGATGGAATAATTATGTTAGAATTTGTATTAATGTATAATACTGCTTGTTTATATTTCTATAACTCCAGGGTCCCACTTAATGCCCTTTTCCCTCTGTGCTAAGGTACAATATGTGACTTCCTTCCCTGGCCACAGGTACATCATCTGCACACTGCAGGCATTGTATGGAGTCCTTGACCTGAAGTCTGGAGCAGACCAGTTGTCAAGAGCCACATGCTGGGCAGAGGGAGACCGAGGACAGCCAGCCCAGCCTCCATGAGCTGTGAGTCCCACCTCTTCACCCAGCAGCCCAGCTCTTCCTAGTATGTTTTCCAAGTACCTAGGGAGCACTGGCTACACAGCTCCAGGTTGAGTAAGTACTGAGGAGAGCAGATAGGGGTCAGTAGCACTGCCCTGAAAGGTGCTTCAGCTTATGGAGGCAAGAACTCACAGACACAGGAAAGCAACAGTCAAGCACAAGACAGCACGTGGTCAGGTGCCAAGTGAGTGCCAAGGCCCGAGGGAGTTTCTCAGATGTCCTGTGTAGGCCACTGGTGTCTCCATCCTTTACCCCATGTCCCCCACCGTCACCCCCATGACTTCCGACTGTTCCAAGAGCTCACCTGTGCCTTTCTTCCCAGCCTGTATGCCCCTGTCTTTCTCTGCCTGGAATGCCCTATCTTGATTTGTCAGGTTCTTATTTGCTCCACAATCCCCTACCCAGCTGCTGTCTTGTGCAGGAACTCCTTCCTCATCTTCTTTTTTGAAACCAGTTGGTTCCCCTCAACGTTTCCAAGCAGTTCATCAGCCCTCTTTGAACATCATTTGTTCAGTGCATCAAGCAGTGTATTAGCTTTTCTTTGCTACAACAAAATACCCAAGGCATCCAAACTTTATAAAGAAAAGAGGTTTATTTTGTCTCACCATTCTGGAGACTCACAGTCCAAGATCAAGGTCCCCATTGGTTTGACTTTGGATGATGGCCTTCCCACTGGCAGGGTCCCCAGGGGGCACAGAGCAGCACATGGCAAGAGACTGGGAGCACAGGCTTGTGGATCTTTATCCTTATAAAGCCACAGGATTCAAACCTGGAGTCTCCACTCATGACCTAATCAGATCTCATTACTTCCTATATGCCCACCTCTAGTCAACATCATTGAATTAAGTTTTCACCCTTAGTACCATTAACATAAGACTGACTCTGGGGACTAAACTCCTGATGTCAGGGGGATAAATATTCAAATCTTAGCAAGCCAATTAATGATTTCTTGGGTCTATCAGAAAAGACCTAACACAATGACATCTCTCCCTGTCTTGTGGCTGATTTTTTTTTTTTTTTAATGATCCCATCCGTCTCCCATGCTGGCCTACCAGCTCCACAAGATCAGATGTCCGACTTTTCCACTACTTGTCTTCTCTAGGCACAGGCCATGCCTGTTCTTCAGTGAGCATCCACTGAGCTGGGCAGATGTGAACACAGCAGAATGACAGCACTGGGGACCTGGCCACTGCCCCAAAGGCCCACGATGTGGGGGCTCCAATTGAAAAGGAAACAAAGTTGCTAAGCCTTCGCTCGACAAGGCCGCTAAGCCTTTGCTCGAGTTTGCCGCACTTCCGCATCCCAGTGACTTTGGTGTTTCCAACAATCCAAGATGGCCCCCGGGGGAGGTACCTAGCCTGCAGGAGACTTCCGTGTTCGTGAACAGTATGTGACCTCGGCTGTGATAGGCCCTTGAGGGCGTGCCCAGCTCGTGTCCTGCCTTACCTTTCAGCTGGTTGGCTCAGTTCCCTTGTGCCCTGGACAGCCCCTTTTCTGTGTCTATAAAAGCTTTTCCCCTCCCAATAAAGTGGAGAACCCGGCTGCGCCCTGGGCATTGACTGATCTCCTAGCTCTGGTGTGGTTCCTTTGCCGCCGACACTCGTCATCCTGCTCGGCCCCCGAGTTCCCCAGGCTGGCCCTGAGGAGCTCTATCGGACCTGCTGCCCCATGATGAGCAGCACCACGAGAGGATGCCCAGGCAGTGGTACTGTGTCCTGGGTTGAGGGATAGCCTAGGCCCCTCATGGAAAGAGGAGGAATCAGCAGAACTCCTTGGGAGGAAGAGAAACTCATCAAAGTCCTATGAACTCAATTGAGAGAAACTATATAGAAAAGGAACACAATGAATGAAATTCCTGAGAGCAACAGCCTAAGTCAGGGAGTACCCGTCCTCTTCTGCAAGATAAAAGGAAAACAGAGCCACAGTTCCATTCCCACGTGTCTGTCTGGTGTGCCTTTCCCCACCGGAGCCATGGGCCAGAGCTGGGCTCTGCAGACAGCCGGGTGCTTCCCGGACTTGAAGTGGGCTGAGTAGCAACCCACGTGCCCCTTCCTGTCCTCATTAGTTAGGGGGAGGAGGGAAAGGAGGCATCTGTGAGTTTGGAGACCCCCATCCTCTTCACAGGAAGGACCCTGATCACTGGGTGGGGCTGCTGCTCTTCCTAGGTCTCCAACTGAGAGAGCCCAAGCAGAGAACAGGCAGAGAGCAGGGCTTTTCTCAAACCCTGCATCCCTTACCTGATTTGCAAGCACAAAGGGACAGTTAATAGAGAACGACTTTATGCAAATGCCTCTCTTTGTATACTATATTTAGAGAAAGGAACTGATTTGGCATTTAGAGATAAATTTTATGTAAGAGTTTGCTGCTGCTGCTGCTGTTGTGCTGTTAATCATCCAAACAATAAGAGCAAACTGGAAATACTCAAATGTCAGTACACCCCCAAATGGCTTAAAAATACATCCTAGGCCCCCTTTAGTTGTCACATTTTTTAATTCTGGAAAAATACTTGGCATAATCCAATGCTTAAAATGGTTTCCAACCCTCCCTCTCCAATCTCCTCCATTAGGGTTTTACAAGGGCATTTGACCGCAGCACCTTGGGCCAAACTAACTCCACTGTGGCCATGGGCAAGTCCCTTACCTCTGGGTCTCACTCCCTGAATGCAGGCCCTCTAAGTGTCTCTTGCTGTGGAGCTGCTTCTAGTGCCGTGAGTCCAGGATCGGTGATCCATCCCACTAGGAAACAGTGCCGTCCCTAAACTTAGAGGTGTCCAGGAAACACCACTTCTGACTAAATTGTTCCTGAACTGCTGCTTACACAGACGCTCCAAACTTTCAAGCCTAAGGAACGACTCCAAGGGATTTAGTGTTTTCTCCTTGAACCAAATGAATGCTGGAGCTGTAAGGGCCTTAGTTGGCCCACTAGGAAGAAGGAAATTGAACTTCCACGCTATTCCTGATGTCCCTTCCAGTGGTCTCCAGGGCCACTATGCCTAAATGGCCTCCTAAGCCCCTATAAAATGTCATCACCACCCTGGGGTGGCAGGCAGTTGCCCACGGCCCCCCTTAGTCCCCTCATTCTCCACCTGTTGAGAAGCTACTGTGGAGGAGGCTCCACCCAGGTGGAAGGGCAGCCACGCTCTGACATAAAGCTTCAAAGTATTCAAATCAGATGTCCCATAGGAGGGAAAAAATCCAAGTTTCCAAAGAAATAAATTTTAAATAGTAGAACCTGAGTCCTCCCAGATGAACTGAGGGAAATCTATTTTATGGCACAGGAGCTTTCCAATCTGAAAGTTTGGAGTTTGGGTGTGGTTCTAGTTTTTTCTTTATTCAATTGTGTGGTCTTGGGAAATCCATCTCTTTTTCTTTTTTTTAAGATTGATTTATTGGGGCTGGCGCTGTAATGTAGTGGGTAAAGCCACTGTCTGCAATCACTGTCTACAGTGGCAGCATCCCATATGGGAGCCAGTTCGAGTCCTGGCTGTTCCACTTCTGACCCAGCTCTCTGCTATGGCCTGGGAGAGCAGCAGAAGATGGCCCAAGTCCTTGGGTCCCTGCACCTGTGTGGGAGATCCAGAAGAAGCTCCTGGCTCCTGGCTTCAGATCAGCACAGTTCTGGCCGTTGCCGCCATCTGGGGAGTGAACCCATGGATGGAAGACCTCTCTCTCTATCTCTACCTCTCTATATAACTCTGTCTTTCAAATAAATAAAAATAAATCTTTAAAGAGAGAGAGACAGAGACAGAGATAGAGATAGAGATATCTTCCGTCTGCTGGTTCTCTCTTCAAATGGCCACAACAGCAGAGGATGGGCCAGGCTGAATCGAGGAGCCCAGAACTCCATCTGAGTCACCCACATGGGTAGCAGGGGCCCAAGCACTTAGGCCATCTTCTCCTGCCTTCCCAGGCCCATTAGCAGGGAACTGGATTGGAAGTAGAACAGCAAGGACTCCAACCAGTGCTCATATGGGATACCAGTTTGGCAGGCAAAGGCATAACCCTTTGTGCCACAATGCAGGCCCCTAGGGGGAAATCCATTTCTTTGACTACAAATGGCCATTTGTAGTTAAGATAACAAGAAAGCACTTGCAAACTATAAAGTTCAGCACAGATTCACCATCCATATCCCCATCCCCAGCATCTGCCTCCTCCTCCGGGGTGTCTGTATACATCGCACCCATTTCATCCCCATCTCCAATCCAACTTGGACAAACTCTGCTTCAGGGAAGAGAGAGGTTTCCAAAGAAACAGGCTGCAGCACTTTCCCTTCCAGCCCTCCCCCGCTTCACCCCTCCCTGCCACAAACTCACCACAGGGAGTCCAAATGTGGTTTGATATGTGTGGATTTTTCTCCCAAAAAACACTCCAAGTTTCCAAAAGCCACAGGCTAGACTTTGCTGCAGATCTTCTGACACGATGACAATAAATTGCCCGGACAGAAGGAAGGAAGGAGCTTTTCTGTGTCATGGACAAAAACCAGGAGACATTGGGATCTGCCTCTTAGAAATTAGAGATTCCCCGTCTGCTGGCTTACTCCCTAAATGCCCACAATGGCTGGGGCTGGGCAGGGCCAGGCTGAAGCCAGGAGTCTGGAATTTAGTCTGTGTCTCCCAAGTGGGTGCCAGGAACCCTATTACTTGAGCCTCCCAGGAAGGCTGGAATCAGGAATTAGCAGGAAGCTGGAACCAGGAGCAGAGTCGGGACACAAACCCAGGCACTCCAATACTGGATGCGGGTATCCCGAGTAGCACGTTAACCACCTTGCCAAATGCCCGCCCCACCCCTCTTTTTGAAATATTTAACTTCATATACCTGAGAGGCAAAGCAACAGAGAAACATACACATATAAGTATTTTCCATCCACTGATTCACTCCCTGAACGCCCACAACAGCCAGAGTTGGGCCAGACTGAAGCTGGGAGCCTAGAACTCCATCCACATTTTCCACATGGATGGCAGGGGCCCACGAACTTCAGCCATCTGCTGGTCTGCAAGGTGCATTAACAGGAAGCTGGATCAGAAGCAGAACTGGCACTGTGGTATGGAATGCAGACCTCCTAAAGGCAGCTTAACCACTGCACTGCCATGCTCCACCACCTTTTTAACCTACACAGAAATGTGTCCCTCTGACAAACGACATAGCATTGCTGAACATCCCAGGAGACTGGGAAGTGTAAGAACAGACATGGTCCTGTTTTAAACGTAAAAAGCACATGGCAAGGGGCTACTCCCACACACTGAAGGCCAGTCAGAAGACAGCCATCCACTCCCTAGAGTGGACCTGCTTGTTTCTTTAAGTGTAGACAAAGATTAGTCAGTTATATAGTCATAACTTCCAGTGAATTATTCAAGATACCTAGTTAGCACTTGGCTCATAGGTAACATTTTGTTCCTAAATTAGTTTGGGAATTTTTCTAAAGATGCTAACATGGAAGGCAGATAAAACAAAGCCAATTCATAGGCTACTAGAAGAGGGACCAATACGTTTCTCAGGCCCCGGTCTGATGAGCCTGTGTGACAAAGTTGCACACAGATCCAGTTCTTTTAATCTAGCTCTTGGATGGTTGAGAATGAAATAATGATAAAATAATATGAGCTAAAACAAATTTATGAGCCAAAATAGAAAAGGCAACTTGGTAACTGGTTTAAAACCAAGCCTCTATTTAAGTTCAATTATGAAAATTAAGTGAATAGGCCAGCAACATGGCTCACTTGGCTAATCTTCCGCCTGCAGCGCCGGCATCCTGGGTTCTAATCGGTTGGGGCGCCGGATTCTGTCCCGGTTGCTCCTCTTCCTGTCCAGCTCTCTGCTGTGGCCCGGGAAGGCAGTGGAGGATGGCCCAAGTCCTTGGGCCCTGCACCTGCATGGGAGACCAGGGGGAGGCACCTGGCTCCTGGCTTCGGATCAGCGCAGCGTGCTGGCTGTAGCAACCATTTGGGGGTGTGAACCAATGGAAGGAAGACTTTTCTCTCTGTCTTCTCTTGCTGTCTAACTCTGCCTGTCAAAAAAAATTAAGTGAATAAAAGCATAAATTAAAAATGTAAATTTCAGAAAAGTAGAGTAAATGTTCAATGCAAGGAAATCCTTTTTAAGCTGTCCACTGATCCCAAATTTTTACTGTCAGACCTGGGTGGCCACGTGGGCATGTTATGTATCGGGAAAACAAAAGTCAGAGACAGAACAAGAAAACTCTCAGGTTTGTGTTTGACACAGAAGTAGGGCTGAAGAGCTCGTTTTTGGTGAAAATGACAAAGGAGAATAGAGAAACCCTTTTTCTCCTTCCCCACAAAAGGGAAGAAAATGCCAGTTATAGGAAAACAAAGCAATTAACTGAACCCCCAGCACAGATAACATTTCCCACTTTGATCAGCCTAGATGCTCCAGGATGCTCCAAGGCATGGCCCTTCTAAGTGATTCTGAAGAGCAAGCTGAGGCAGAGGTCCTGTGCAACACGCAAAGGACTGAGAAAGCTGGGGAGAAGGATTCCACTGGACTTGCCATCTGAAAATATTTGCCTCTTCCAACCTCTGCTCTCTCTGCTCTGTCCTTTTGGGCTAGCAGAGGACGACAGTAGGGACTGTGCCTCGTACCTGTTGAGTAGATTGCTACTGAGTGAGGTCTTCTACCAATCACTGTAGCTCAGTTCCTAGTTTACCTCTGCACCTCCCAAGGCCTGACTTCCATTCCAAGTGGTGAGAGGCAAAGCTCTTCTAGGAAAATGAAGGCAGAGAAATGCATCTGCACCATTATAGTCAAATGTCTGAAAATCTGGGGCAAGAAATGAGACTGGAGTAAAACTAATAACACAGCATGGACCACACAGTACAAGGATTCTTGTTGGTAGAATTTTCAAGTGCAATAAAAGGGAGAATACAGCTCCAGTTCAACTATTATACTGAAAAATCCCGGATGTCTGGACTTTTACTCCGGGTTTTCTTTTGTAATCAACATTTTTCAAATCATGTGAAATACCTAAAGAAAGGAACAGTGTACACATGACACAGTGGTGTCCTGAAAGGTCAAAAATCACATTAGGAAACATGAGAGTACCTCAAAAGATTCATAGAAAATGAAATTAAAAGGTAGGCTTACTTTGGTGCAAAAAATAATTAGTAATCTATGTACAATTCTTTCATAATATTCATTTTCCACCACCTTTTTGATAGAAGGATTCAGAATTTCAGAATTTTTTGCACCAAAATAAACTTACCTTTTAATTCTGTTCTTTTGTGAGCTTTTCGAAGTGCTCTCATACAACAGGCTGGTGTAATAGAAAATGCCCTTCCTCAAGCCTGTTGGCATGAAGCGGGATTTTGAACCCGAAAGAAACCTTAATATGAGACCCAGCATTAGGCTGGTGACACCACCTGACAGACAAGGCACAGAGCCTTGGGAGGGGCTGGTGCTTAAGGAGCCTGAAAGCTTAAGTGTGTGAGCTTCCTGGCCTGTCTACCAAGAACCCAGCCATGTAATTCCTTTAAATACCTGTTTACTGTGTTTTCTTGAATTGAAGATCTTTAAACTGGAAAATGTGAACTGACTTGTCTGTGGCCGTATAGCTAGTTGGTGGAAAAGTCAGAGGGTCAAAACCAGCCTTTTGAATCCAAATTCAGAACTGTTTTCCCCATGTGTACGACATCCCCACCTACTTTTCATACATCTCAAATCATCTAAAAGTGGCCCTTTATTATTTATTGATTGATTTTAGCCTTAGGAAGTCAATAAAAAGTCTTAATGACCTAACATCCCGAAAGAATCAACACTTCTAACATTTAGAAGTTTCCTAGGACTCAGTCCAGCCCCAAACGGAAGCCAGTGGGTCCATGGCACCATATGTCAGGCTGGTGACAGCCCAGATCTCTCCTGCCTGTGCTCATTGCTGTTCCCCACTTCCTTCAGAATCAAGTGCCAGGGCTAATTAAACCCCTGATTAATGCCCACGGCACCACTGGGAGCTCAGCTTGTAAGCTGGCTGGGGAGAAAGCACAAAGTAGTCCCTGCTATTTGATTTCTACTGGCCCAGAGAGTAACTTAATGGAGCCAGCAAATATTTTCCTAGAGCACAAACACGTTCACTCATCCATCCACAGTCATGTATTCATTCACTCATTCATTTGACATTCTTAGTGAATACTGTGGTGCAGAGAACACAGCGAGGCATTTATAGTCCATTTGAGGAGAAAAGAACTCAGGAAAACAAGTAAAGATGGAGTGATTGCAGGCAGACAGGACAGAAGATGAGGGCCAGTGCTTCCTCCAGACAGAGCTGATCTGATCAGGAGGACTTCATGGAGGGCAGACAGCCTGCCAGATCCCAGGAAGACTTGGCGTGGAGCCTCGTGCGCTTTCCATCCCGGGGTTGAACAGACAACTATCCCAGTGATGCTGAGGAGCAGGAAAAATTAGCCCCTGTTGCTTGGGCACGTGTTAGTTCCTAGTGGCTCCCCACAGTGCAGGAGAAGGTCACAGGGGACCGGGTGTCCTCACTGCACACAGATGCCCTGGGACAAGGCTCCAGTCTGGAAGACAGACCAGCGTTTCCTCAGAGGGCTGGTTTCACCACCATAGTGGCTCTCGGCCACATCCAATCCAGTGCTCCTTCCTGTGGCAAATAAGCTGTAGCTCTCCCTCTGCCGTACTAGAATGAAACCTATGGATAACATAATCCACCTGCACACAAAATTTCCACCCTAGTCCATAATACTGAAAATATATCATGTGTTCACTGTGTTATAATCCAGAAATGAAGAAGAGCAAGTTAATAGGAAAGTATCTGGAGACCTGAAAAACCTGGTGCACGACCACACTAGAAGACTCAATGAAGTCCTATGGGAGGACTTGGAAAAGTTCTTGGAAAATGGAATGAAAGGATAAGGTCATTTTGGTGCAAAAAAGCTTTTGGAATCCTGTAGAATGGCTTTTCCTGGGTCTTGAGTCTATTGGGCTTCAGACTAGAAGCACACCGTTGCTTCTCCTGGTCTTCCAGCTTGCTGACTCCGACTGCAGGTCTTGTGCTTATTTTCAGCTTACATAATCGTGTCAGCCAATGCCTTATAATAAATCTCTTTCTATGCATATCCTATTGGTTCTGCTAAGATACTCCCACACAAGTCTGGATCCTGGCCTGGCCCTGGCCTGCCTCTTGCCTTCTGTTCCCTGACTCTGGGGTTCTGGGCTCTCACTGTTACAGTTTTAGTTCACCCGAACCCGGACCTCTCAATCAGAAGGATACAGCTTTGTCACCCAGGATTCCATCCCAAACTCAGCAGGAACCAGGCAATGGCAAACAGGAAGGGAGGGGGAGCACCAACAAGGCACCATCTGTGAGTTGACTGAGCCTGAGACTTCCACCTGTTTTCAGTGTCTGCACATGCAGGCTTGAGGCCTCTTGTGGAACAGGGGCCTTCAGAGGAAGGAGTCCAGTAGTGCCAGGAGTCCAGTAATGCAACAGGCACATCCGCAAGGTCAAAGTCAATAACTTAGGTGCACAGGTGTAGAGACCCCCTTCTACTCTACCTGGGATAGAGAAAGAGGGAGCAACATATGTCCTACAGGGCAAGGAACGACGAAAAAGAAAATGGTTGTACTTTCTCCCATCATCTGGATGAGGTTTGTTGGGTGTGGGTGTGAAATATAGGAACAGGAGACTTCGGGAAGATTTGGACATGTTGACTTTGAGGTCCCTGTGGGCCTCTAAGTAGAGCTATGCCATTTGGTAGTTGTCCTTGTGAGTGAGCCCAGAGCTCAGAAGAGAGGCCTGGGCAGCAGAGAGGGTTTGGGGTTGCAGGTGGTGGTCAGAAACTTTGGAAATCACCAAGAGGAGAGGCATCTACAGAGAAAGGAGGAAAGGGAGAACCCTGGCGAACACTAGCAGTTGAAGGGGACAGCGGCTGAGCAGACAATGGAGGCTGAGGAGGAACTGGCAGAAAGTGGGAGAAAGACCAAGGAAAAGTCACCTTGGAGAAGCCAGGGGAGGAAGTGTTGCTGAGGTCAAAGGTTGCAGAAAGTTCAAATGCAATTGACTTTCAGACTGAAAAGTGTTCACCATACTTGGCAAAACAGTCAACAGTAAACTTGGCAGGATAGGTCGAACGTTAGGTGGGAAGAGAGGCTACATGGTTATGATCTGAGCAATGATGAGGGGCGAGAAGTGGAGACAAGAAGTACAGCAACACCAAGAGGGCTGGCTGACACTGAGAATAGGTGGTGTTGGATTGTGTGATTTTTTCACATTTGATTTTTAGCACATACTAGTTTAGGATTTCTTTGTAAATGATTTATCATTACATTGCAATTCTCTCTTATTAGTGCTTTCAGCTTGAGATTTCATTTTGTTAAGTAATAATATAGAACTGTTTCCTGTTTTGTTACTTATATGGAATTGACCTGGCGTTGTTTTATTTTTATTTAAACTTTTTTTTTTAAAAAAAGATTTATTTATTTGAAAGGCAGAGCAACAGAGAGACAGGTAGAAACAGAGAGAGGGGCCGGCGTTGTGGCATAGCAGGTTAAGCCGCGGCCTGCAGTGCTGGCATCCCATATGGGTGCCGGTTCGAGACACACCTGCTCCACTTCTAATCCAGCTCTCTGCTATGTCCTGGGAAAGCAGTAGAAGATGGCCCAAGTCCCTGGGCCCCTGCACCCGCGTGGGAGACCCAGAGGAGGCTCTTGGCTCCTGGCTTTGGATCGGCGCAGCTCCAGCCGATGCAGCCATCTAGGGAGTGAACCGGCAGATGGAGGACCTCCTTCTCTCTCTGTGTAACTCTGACCTCTGACTTTCAAATAAATAAATCTTTAAAAAAAAGTAGAAGAAGAAAAGAAAAAGAGAGAGACAAACTATCTTCCATTCACTGGTTCATTCCCCAAATGCCCAAAACAGCCGGGGCTAGGCCAGGCCAAAACCAGGAGCCAGAAAATCTGACTCTCCCACGTGGTGGCAGGAACCCAAATACTTGGACCATCAACTGTTGCCTCTCAGGTACAGCAGGAAGTTGGATTGGAAGCAGAGTAGCCAGGACTCCAGCTAACCACTCCTACGTGAGATGTAGGCATCCCAAGTGGTGGCTTAACCCACTGTGCCACCATTCCCACCCCTATCTCAACCTTTTAAACATTTTATTTATTTATTTGGCAGGGGAGGAGGGGTGTGGAGGGTAGGGGAGAGGTAGAGAGAAATTGTCCATCTACTGGTTCGCTCCCCAAATGCCTGCAGTAGTTGGGGCTAGGCTGAAGCTTGGTGCCAAGAACTCCATCTGAGTCTCCCACAGAATGAGTGGCAGGGACCCGACTACTTGAGCTCTTACCTGCTGCTTCCCAAGGGACACATTAGCAGGAAGCTGGAGTCCAGAGCAGAGGCAGGACTTTAACCCAGGCACTCCTGTACAGACGTGGGTTTCCCAAGCAGCATCTTGCCCATTATGCAAACACTCGCCCCCTTTTCAACTTTTTACAATCATTTTTGTTAAATGTGTTTTTTCTTATATATAATTTTGCTTTTTTTAAAAAAAGGAATAATTCTGTCCACATTTAGTATAGCAAATAATGCACTTGGCTTGATTTCTTGTCATTTACTTATGTTTACTACTCAATTGCCATCCTATATCCTTTGTGTTAATTAGCTCATATTCGCATTCTTATGTTTCTCTTGCTAATTTGGAAGCTCTACTAGGTTTTTCCATTCTGCCAGCTCTGTCTTCGTTTTGTCACATATAGTCAGACTCATTCTAAAGATTTATTTATTTGAAAGGCAGAGTTACAGAGAGGCAGAGGCAGAGAGAGGAGAGAGAGGAGAGAGAGGAGAGAGAGGAGAGAGAGAGAGAGAGAGAGAGAGAGAGAGAGAGAAAGGTTTTCTATCTGGTGGTTCACTCCCCACATGGCTGCAACAGCCGGAGCTGCACCGATCCGAAGCCAGGAGCCAGGAGCTTCTTCCAGGTCTCCCACAGCAGAGAGCTAGACAGGAAGAGGAGCAGCCGGGACTCGAACCGGCACCCATATGGGATGCGGCACTGCAGGCGGCAGCTTTACCCGCTAAGCCACAGTGTTGGTCCAATCAGACTCATTCTATTCTTGCATTATTTGAAGAGTCCGACTGTTTCCCCAAATCTCCATTCCCCTGCTGTTCCTCCTCTCCTCTCTGGCAGAATGAACCCTTTAGAGTGCTTTCACTTCCCACTCACACACCAACAGGAGGCCCGTGGAAAACTTCTGCTTCCCCTCTTTCTCCTTTGGTTCTTGCGATTCCTTTCTCTTGAAATAAGTCTCTTCTATTTTCAGCCCTTGTATTACAGTTATCATCTGACTGAACTTAGCTCACGCTGTATTGTAAGGATCTGCGCACATCACTCTTTCGTTTCCCCTTTCTATCCTCTCTCCTGAGGCCTGGAAGCTGATTCATTGATTGTTTGGGTAGATTTGGTCTAAACATCTTTTTCTCTGATGGGAGATGTGGGTGACATGCCCTTGAAATCCTTAGATAACCTAGACTTGTTTGCTTCACCCTGCCAGGGCTGAGGTCTTGCTGTAGGATTCTTGGTGTGTAATGTTTTCCTCTCAGTAATCGCCACTGAATTCGCCTCAGTCTTCTCTGTGTCAGGTGGTGACTGAAGAAAGAGTTGATCCTCTCATGCTCTTTCTTCCTCTATAAGGAACTTGGTCTTCTTTGCTGGAAGATTGTAAGGTGTGGATCCTTAGACTTCAGGAACTTCCCATCTTATAGATCATTCATCCTGCTCACAACTTGATGAAGCCTCCCAATCTACAGAGTCAAGCCCTTTCTTTAGCTTAGGACATTTGCTTCTGGTTTGCTATCACCCCTTTTTCTAACATTTACCGACTTTGAAGGTTTTGTCTTTTGGATCCAGAGATTCTGGTGGTGATCTACCAGAATGGTTGTGTCCTGAAATTTTCATTGTTAACTTGTCACTGTTGCCCAGGGGCTTAGCTCTGTGCTAAGAAACATTGCTGGGTTCTCTTGGTCTGATGGTCATGGTTTTGTTTTTGTTTGTTTGTTTAGTTTCCATTCTGGACTCAGTGCTAGTGGTTGGGCTACCTTAAGAGGACACAGACCCACCAATGGTTCTATCATGTCAGCAGGGGGAAGACTCATTTCCCTTTCTCCACTCTTCCAGCCTAAGGAGTAGAGCTAGATACAGCACACCTGTACAGCTCCCGCCCGCTCATCCAGCTGGGTCTCTGCCAAGGTACCTGCTGGTGCCCAGACACTGGTATCCTCTAACGATGGCAGAATTGGGGGCAGTCTGGAGACCAGATGTGTATTTACACAGCTTTAAAAAGTAATTGGCATCAGGGGAGAACTTCATTCTGAACAATTTTGGCCTGGAATGCTGCTCAATTCTAAAATCACAAAGCCAGTTTCAAAAAGAGCAAGAAGAAAAAGAAGGTAGCATGGGTCCCATTCAAGAAGTCACCGCAAGGGCAGGTGTTGTGGCTCAGGGGCTTAAGCTGCTGCCTGCCACTCTAGCATCCCATATGGGGGCACTGGTTCGAGTCCCTGCTGCTCCACTTCCAATCCAGCTCCTTGTTAATCCACCTGGTAAAGCAGAGGAAGATGGCACAGGTACTCAGACTACTGCCACTCACGTGGGAAACCCAGATGGAGTTCTGGGTTCCTGGCTCCGTTGTGGCCATTTGGGGAGTTGGACCAGCATATGGAGGATCTCTTTCCACCCCCTTCCCCACCCCCCATCCCTGCTTATAATTCTGTGTTTAAAATAAATATGAAGAAGGAGCCATCTCAGTTCCAGGCCCTCAGCCTTCCCTGGGCTTCCCCCAGCCGGGGCCACTCCTCCAGTTCCTGGCCTGAGTCTGGCTCCGCAGACGGGTACATCTTCTCCAGGTTTGATATTGGTGGGACTCTTGGTCCCTCCCACCCTGCCCCTGGAGAGGTGAGACCAGTCTAATCTGTGTAATCCGGCTTTCCATTCTGGTTTCTGAATGCAGGGAGCAAAGGTCTTTGGCCTTGAGGCACCACATGCACCTTTCTCTCTGAGCTGCTGAGATGATGGTTCCCCTGCCTGCTCTCAAAGATCCCCTGTGCTCACATCATTGCTCCCTCCCGCCTCCACAGAGTGCTGGAGGAAGCGGGCCTGGCTTACACACAGTAGCAGCCAGTGCTTTCTGTGCCTTTGTTCTGAGCCTTGGAGCCGAGAGCTGCTCTGAGCCTTGTCCACTTCTGCGGTTCGACTCCTTTGCCTACTTCCCATCCATCATCTTGAGCATTCCCGGCTGGCCTAAGACTGGGGCCAAGAAGTTTCCCACTTTGGATAGGCAGGGCATAGGTGGACGCTGATGGAGCTTCCAGTCTGGCCTTGGGCAAGTCACCTGAGCCTCCCGAGCCCTGGCTTCCTCATCTGGGGCATGGTTCTGCAGCTGCCCCGCCCACTTCACAGGCTTATTACGGGACTCCGATGACATGAGAAAGTACTTTGAAAACCGAAGTGGTCTGCACATGGAAGGTTTTGTTTTATCCCTTCAAAAGCAACAGCTCACATTTCATAAGTGGGGCTTTGCGGTATTAGCTTACTTCCGGGGGCTTAGCAGTTTCAAATTCAGGAGTGAGTCTCGTGATCTCACAGGACCCACCCTTAGAGCTTCCTTTGGTATTCTTATCGTTTCTGAAGACAATAATTTTTTTTTTTATTCATGGAAAGGCCATCATTCCTGATAAAAAAGAAAAAGACTTCCACCATTGGACACGGCTACAGCCGAAAGTCTGCTGATGTGGGAACTGGCAGGCCCGTCTCCAGTGCTAATCAGATGGTTGCTGTGGACAGGAAGATGTGGCCTGGTTCGCCCTTCATGGAGGGCAGGGATGGAGGTTTGTGTGTGTCTCATCTGGCCTATGGTCACAGCCTCCTGGGAGCAGCCTACATCTTTCCTGCCACCAAGTGAGCTAAGGGTAAAGGACCAGCCACTGTGGCCTGACATGGGACTCTCTAATGGGCAACTCTAAGTCGGAGCTCCCATGTGAGCTGGCCAAGGCTTTTTAGGACTGCATTGAGTTGGCTTTCTCCCTGCCCAGTCCTGCTGCCTTTCACCCTTTCAGCTTCATAGATGCTGATCCCTAATAAACATCTCGCACCGCAAGATCCATCTCGTCATCTGCTTGCCCACAACTCACACGGTGATAAGGCTACAATGCACTAGAAGAGTGGGCTGGCGTAGAAACACTATGTCTGCTGTGAAGAAAGGAGACAGAACTGGTACGGGGGACCTGACACGGCCTCTCTGCTACCAATATGGACAGCTCCACACCTAACAGATCGAAGGGCCTGGAACTCTGACAGGTGGGACTCTGTCGTTACCTGCCCAAGTAAGGCCATAATCTCACAGGGAAAGCAATAGTATCTGTTCTTACTCCCAGCCCTAGAGATAACCTGATTGGTGCTGTCACATTGAAATACCAAAGGCTGACACGTAAGAAAATGCAAAATCATGCTGGGTGTCATACAATCCCCCCTTCCCCCGCTGGTATCAAGGTTAGCCAATAATCTAAATGTTTGCTCAGAGTTCTGGTCTCCAGCTGTCTTTATATGTGCAGATGAAAGAAAGAGAAGCATCTTTCCAGAACTGAACACTTTCTCATTTCATTTGGAAAGGAGATGGATCCTAATGGAGGTCAAAGATTGACTGAAGACACCTCTAATTCTGGCAATAAAAGATAATCTGCTAAAATGAAGATCTGTCATCCCTTTACCCAATCCTCAACCCTCTACCCAATCCTCCCTCTTACCACCCCCACCCAACACACACGCACTTAAAACTCAGTAGCTTTCCATTGCTTTTACACTAATAGCTCCAGGCTTTCCAAGCCTGGCCCCTGGCACCAGCCAGTGTTCACTCCCTTCTCACTCCCAGCATCTCCGTACTGCAGCCACATTGCCCCCCTTCACATGGTTACTCAAATAAGCCACGGCACCTCCTGCCTTGGACCCTGAACATGCTGTTCCCCATGAACATGCTGCAACCCTCTCCACACCCCCTCTACCTAGCTCCTCCTCTTCAGATTCCAGCTCAGGCAGCATTTGCCACCCCCCACCCCCCACCCCCCGCACCGAGTGCAGGACAGGCTCCCCAGTGACAAGATCTTGGAGAATTATCTTCACTTCTTTTACAGTGTTCATCTCACAGTCTGGTTCAGAATTATACCTGCATCTCTGTGATGATGCAGTCATTCTCTGTGTGTCTACTTTGATGGTGGGCTCCAGGGAGGCAGGAATGCTGTTCTTTCTTTTCCATTCTATTCCTGTATCCAGCACAGTCCCTGGCAGATAGTAGGTACCCAGTTAGCATTTATTGACTAAAAGGATCAATGAGTGAGCAAATGAAAGAAAAAGAATTGCTGGCTGTGGTTAAGTGGCTTGGCATTTTTGGGGGTTAAGGTATGGGAATGGGGAGTTAAAGCCAAAAACAGCTTGAGTGGGAAATAAACAAGGTGGCCACTCTGAGACAGACTTTCTCTGTAAGCAGCAGCAGGGGGGAAGGGTGAGGTGGGCAGCAGCAAAGGCCTATCAGAAGTCACAGCATAGCTGCCACCCTCATCAAGGAGTGCCAAAGGCCCAAGTGCCAGGCCTTAGAGTAAATGAGAATTACTCACTTGACAATCAGGAGGGAATGCTGTGAGCTGGAGTTGGAGTATATTCTTGAATTGGATTTTATTCTCCAGAGCCCCGAAGTTAACTAGCTGGACCCATTTCTTAAGGGCCATCCTATTGAACCTTTGGAAATGAAGCATCTGTCTTTTAATGGAAAAAACCTATTTCTCATTGTAAAGATGGCACACAATGTTCCTGCTGCTTTGGTCTTCAGAAAAGGGAATTCAGATATCTCCCTGTGTCCCTACTTTATTTGAAGCCCCCTATGTCAACAAAACAGCCCAGACTGATTGCTAACTTTTTTCTTTAATAACAAGTAGAAAGTACCACCCATCCTGAGAAGTACCAGGCAGGACAGACTATGCAGACGTTTGCCTCTCAAGAAGTTTCAAGAGGCTTAGGAATCCAGATTGCAGGGCGCCGCATAACCCATATCAAAGCCACTCTGTTCAGACAAGAATCCCAACTGACCCTGCATTTAAAAGTCCTGCCCCTTAAAAAGCATTAAGGAATGTGATTAATTATTCAGGTAATCAAATATTCTTTCATAGCACAAATCCCT
This sequence comes from Sylvilagus floridanus, assembly GCA_949820135.1. NCBI lineage: Eukaryota > Metazoa > Chordata > Mammalia > Lagomorpha > Leporidae > Sylvilagus > Sylvilagus floridanus. The sequence continues at coordinate 59,427,686 of OX463239.1, forward strand.
GTTGTGAGAGTCCCAGCCATAAGCATACTACAACCCGACCTGCAGAACAGATGAGAAAGAGCTAAGTTGTTCAGCAGCACAAGGTGCACCGTCCTGTCTGCAAGTTCATACGGTCCATACCCAACAGCACTGGCCCACGTTGAGAATCTGCTACATGCCAGTGTTTCGTACACATTTTCTCATTAAAGCTTTACAAGCCTAGGATGTGGGTACACCTATCAGTCTCTTTAGAGACATTGAGCAAGGCTCCCAGAGTCACACAGTTGAAGAGCAGCTTCAAGCTCAGGTTGGTCTGATCCCAAAGTCCATGCCCCAGAAGCCTGCAGAGTTCAGGGCGAGGGAGCCCTCGGGGCTGGCAGAAGGCAAGGCTTGCTGAGAGAGGGGCTCTGAGCTAGGCCTTAAAGGGGGACAATACTGAGTTAAGCTAGTGAAGGAGAGACTGATGCATAGCTCTGGGGCAAAAAGCGGGTTGTAGACAGAAGATGGGGGAAGAGGGAAAAGAACACACAGCAAAGCTGCTGCTTGGATGCAGACCCCTTGGAGTCAGAGATGAGGGGCGACACCTGCCTGGCGGGCCCTGGCACCATGCTCCACCCCTCTTTCTTTGTCAAATGCTGCAACCCTACACAGAAAGGAGTTGGAGAAGAACGTGAGAGAGGAGTTTGCCCTATCCTTTGCTCTCATTCTACCTCTCTCTTGGCCCCAGGGCAATATCCCAGGCTCTGCATGCACCCAGCCCACCAGCGGAGATGCCATGAGGTTTTTGAGTCCTCCATCTCAAGAGAGGCAGTTTCCTGGCCTGTAGCTTTCTGAAAGAGCCGGGCTGCCTCCAAATGGGCTTTAGCGCCACTCTGTATACTGGTTTTGAACTGAGGTGGGAAGCATTTCAGGCTACCACGCTTTCCCAGCCAGCCTACCAAGGAATGCAGGGGACCGGGGACCGGCTCTGTCACATACCACCACCACCTCACAGGGTCCTGCATGGCAATACCCTCACTCTGCAGCCTTTCACCCACCCATTCAAGCACTCCTTCAGCAGGAAATTTCTGAATGGCGGTTTCAAGCTGTGGAGTGCGCTGTGTGATGAGGGTGATGGGTTGAGACGCTGTGTAGCCTCTAACCCCGGAAGCCTTTTATTCTGCTGCTGGTGGTGGTGGGTGTCAGTGACAGATAGTCAGTCTGCAGTGACGGTAATGAATGTTAGGATTAAAAAGAGCAAACAAACCCAGAAAGCCCCATGCTGTTGTAACTGCTCACCTTGGAAACTGCTTGTCTCGTTCACTTCTATATCTCCAGCGGCCATCATGGTGCCCGACACACAGAAAGTGCTCGGTAAGTGTTTACTGAATTACACGAAGATCTTAGTGGGGCTGAGCCCAACTCTGGCTCTTGCTGGCTTCTTCCCATTGGCCCTGACACCCAGATGAGAAGAAATTGAGGTACAAGGTGAAGGACACATGACAGTTCTTCAATTGGGCCACAGCATGCTAGAATCATTGGGAGGAATCAAAGCTAATGACGTCACCGTCATCCTCTGAATGTCATCCATGTCCCCACAGTGAGGGTCCCTGGTGAACCACTGGGACAGTCACACTTTTTCAACTCCCTCTGCATCCTGGGTGCTCTTCTAAGGATACTCAAATTGGCCAGTGTTCCTGTTCAAACTCAAATCCAGACCTGGACTCAGAACATCTGATTGACCTGTAACTTCTGTTTTCCTGGGCATTCTCAGAGGCTCGACCCTGGCTCACCTCGGAGAGTAGGGAGCAAGAGGTCTGTTAGCACCCAGACTTGCTCTTCCGTGCCAACGTACCCACCTGCAGGAACTGGATGGCTATCTGTGTGGACTAGATGCTTACAGAGCTCCCGTCCTTGGTCTCCCCTCTGTCAGAGGAGGTCTTGCCCCTTGACTGCTCCAGCTGGCTTGACGGCAGGGGATAACCCCCGCCTTGAGGTGTTGAACCTGGGAAACAGCTGTCTTGGTTTCTGGTTGGGTCTTCCCATATGAATGGAGCCTCCTGCAGGGAAGCAGAGTGAGGCTGGGAAAGGCTGAGAAAGACTGAGTGGAGAGACCTCAGGTGGAGTGTCTCTGAGGGGCACAGTGGCCGCCGGGGCAGAGTGGGCAGCTGTTGTGAAAAGTTCATCAGCAGGCCTGGGACAACTGCAAGGCAGGCTGGGTAGGTCCCGACGCTGGCCAGGCCCTCCAGCCCTGCAGCCTGACGGTGCAGCAGCATGGTGTGCACATGTGCACAGCCTGCCAGCTGGGTAGTGGCAGAGTGGCGTCACAACTGGAGCTCCTGATTTCCGAGGTGGCTTTTGTCTTGTTTTTCCCCACTCATCACCTGGCCACCTTCCACTGGGAAACCTTGGACGTTCCCCTTAGGATTGACTCCTGCTTGCCAAGGAGACCTGGGCTTTCCCAGTTCTGATGGGTGGCCACTGAACCATCCAATGCCACTGTCTCCCGTCCCTGCCCACCCCCTTCCTGAAGGGATCACCGGGGGTCTCCAGTGGCCCCCAGGGAAGAGGGATGAGCAGCAGGGCAGGGGGCGGGGGAGGGCAGCAACAGACCACAGGGCAGCAGGCACGTGCCTTGGCATATAGGCACACTGCGCCTTTTCTCCAGAGGCAGTGTTGGGGGAGAGGGAAGTGGAATCCAGAGACTTCTCAGGCCCTAAGAATTCCTGCCCTCCCCCTCAGTCTGACCCCTCTCTCTGCCTGTCTGGGCCACAGCAGTGCCCACGGAAGAACAGCGAAAAAAAGGAGGGAGAGGCGGCTTGGCTTCGCTGGTTCGCTCCGCCGCCAGGCCAGGCTCCGGGAGCGGAGCGCAAGCCATGCCTGCCCCTCCTCCGCGCGCTGTCTCCACTGGCTCCTCTCCCCCGCTGCCCGCCTGTCCCTCTGGGCTGCCCGGGCGCCACCGCTGCTGTCCCCAACCCGCCCCGGCAGACGGGCCAAAGGGCAGCGTGACTCACGGCGCTGCCACCAGCCCACGGCTTGCCCCGAGACGTATAAAGGCTGCTCTGGCCCGGGGCTGCCGAGCCGAGCCGAGCCGAGCCCTGCCCTGCCCAGCCTGGCGCGAGGCGCGCAGAGCATGGCCCAAGGCGAGGAACGAGGGCGCGGGCCCGCGGGCTGGGGGCTGCGCGGCGCCCTGGCGGCCGTGGCGCTGCTGTCGGCGCTAAACGCGGCGGGCACGGTGTTTGCGCTGTGCCAGTGGCGGGGGCTGAGCGCGGCGCTGCGGGCGCTGGAGGCGCAGCTGGGCCGGGAGCAGCGGGAGGACGCCGCCCTGCGCGCCTTCCTGACCGAGTTGAGCCGCGCGCCGCGCAGGCCGCCCGCGCCGCCCGCCGACCCGGCGAGCGCCGCGCGCAACAAGCGCAGCCATGGCGGGGAGCCCGCGACGCACCTGCGCGCCGAGAGCCAGGACATGCTCATGATGATGACCTACTCCATGGTGCCGGTAGGCGGGGCCCGCGGGTGGCGTGCGGAAGGGGGGGTCCGGCGCCCTCCTCTCCCCTGGCCAGGAGGCGAGGTGCCGTCGAGAGGGCCCGGGCTGTGAGTCTGGCTGGGGATGGCGCTTTGGCAAGCACCGGCATCAGTTTCCTCATTTGTTGGGGGCGTGTGGGGTGTGGGGAGTAGGCTTCTCCCACCTCTGACAGCATTTGAGCCTGCAGGTGTGTTGGGGGGGGGGCGTGGGCGGTATTTTTAGGGTCCTTCTTTGCGTCCCAACTTCTGACCAGAGTTTCCGCTGCCTCCTGGGGTGAACGCAGCCCCGACGGCCCTCTGGGCTCTCTGAAGGGATGGAGGTTCCTGAAAGCGCGCAGGCTCCCTCCACAGAGGGCATTAACCGTCTAGCGTCTAGCGGGCTGGCTTTTCACCTGGCCTCGGCTCACCCCACGAGGTGGCCGTGAAAACGGCCAGCCCAGACCTTAACGCTCGCTCGTCCGGGACCCACGTCCTGTGGGGATCGCTCCTGGCTGTCAGGAGGTTTCCTAACTGGAGAAATCAATACCGCGAAGTTTTTCTTAAGTCGCACGGTGGATGCTGGGGTCCTCAACATGGGGTGTGCTGATTCCTCAACACGTGGGCTCCAGGGAGTCTGCGGAACCCCAGAAACTGCAGGCGCCTTCATCTGGGAGAGTCCATCGATTTTCACTAGATTCTCAAAGGGACTCCAGTGCAAACCGCTCCCCTCCCCAAGAATTAAAACACATTGCTCCAAAATCTTTTTTTCCTCCAGTTTTAATTCCTTTGCTTTTGCTGATTTGTAACTCATTGATTGTTTAACGGATACATTGAGAGCACATTGCACTTCCTCATCACGTCCACGCCTTGCAGTTGCTAGGGTCTTGCTTCACTCTATAGTTAGAAACATCAGCTCTACCATATATTTTGGACAGGCAGAGTGGACAGTGAGAGAGAGAGACAGAGAGAAAGGTCTTCCTTTGCCGTTGGTTCACCCCCTAAATGGCCGCTATGGCCGGCGCACTGCGCCAGTCCGAAGCCAGGAGCCAGGTGCTTCTCCTGGTCTCCCATGGGGTGCAGGGCCCAAGCACTTGGGCCATCCTCCACTGCACTCCCTGGCCATAGCAGAGAGCTGGCCTGGAAGAGGGGCAACCGGGACTAGAACCCGAGGTGCCGGCGGCGCGGCAGGCGGAGGATTAGCCTAGTGAGCCGCGCCGCAGGCCAGCTCTACCATCTTGAAACAGGTGTCAGTGGAGCTTTGGAATCTCAGGTAGATCCACTTAAAGCTTCTGTAAGAGAGACGTTAGATGCCTAACACCAGCTGCAGTGCTTTTTAAATTGCATGCGAGTGCTGCGCGCTTCTACCGCATCTTGAGAGAGACAGCTTTCCATTCCTGGCTTCATTTTTGAAACCTATATTATCATTTTAAAATCTGGTCCTCAGCAAAAATTTGAAAAACACATTACTGGGGAAAGGAGACATCTCCTTAGGGGGTTTCACCCCTGTCTCACCTCTGCCGCACTTAAAGTGCTTTTGAAATTCTTAAGAAGGGATGAGCCAGGTCAACAATGTTTTCTATTTTTAACCTGCTTTGGGGTGGGGGGTGGGGGTAGAGTTTTTGTCTTCAGATTGCCACCTGATTAGTCACCAACCCGTGGAATGGAGAGACTCCTCTCTGGGTCGTTTGAAAGCTACCTTTAACTCTAGGCCATGGGCAGTGCCGCCAGCAGCCCTGTTACAGTCGGGGAGCGGGGGAGACTTCTGGGGAGTATCACCAGCTCATCCCCCACCTGCACTGGGTGTGTTTGGACCTTTTCAAGTCACTGAGGAAATTTCCATGAGGCCAGGAGAAGGCAGCCATCGTAGGGCGGACTTTCCTCTTGGGAGCAGTTCTCCACCAGTCGGCTTAGGAATCACCTGGAAACCCATGAAACATGCAGATTCCAGGGTCCCACCCCCAGACCCACAGAATCTTCATCACCAGATCTGCCTTCCCCACTCTCCCATCCCCTTGGTGAGCTGGAGACAGGTGGTCCGAGCCCGGCACTTTTAGGAACACTGCGCCTCTAGCTGTGTGATGCACAGAAACATCTTGGGGATATCCATTCTGAATCGGAAAGTCCAAGGGGGAGGCCAAGATGCTGCGTTCCTGACAAGCCCCCACTGATCCCAGTGTTGCTGGTCTGAAGACCACACTTGAGTGGCAAGATTCTTGAGCACTGGTTGAACATCAGAATCATCTGGGAGTTCTGAAAAAAGAAATCACTGATGTCTGAATCTTACCCCTACCCCCCCCCCCCCAGAGTCTCGCAATTAATTGGTTTGGGTTTGGCCTGGGAGTTGGGTGCTCCCCACCAACAGGAAGGGCCTTGGCCTGACTTCCTGATGTCAGCTCTGCTAAGCATGTACTCTTTTTGTTTGTTTGTTTGTTTTGACAGAGTTAGTGAGAGAGAGAGAGAGACAAAGGTCTTCCTTTTCCGTTGGTTCACCCCCCCAAGTGGCCACTATGGCCGACACTGCACAGATCCAAAGCCAGGAGCCAGGTGCTTCCTCCTGGTCTCCCATGCGGACACAGGGCCCAAGCACTTGGGCCATCCTCCACTGCCTTCCCCGGCCACAGCAGAGAGCTGGACTGGAAGAGGAGCAACCGGGACAGAATCCGGCGCCCCGACCGGGACTAGAACCCGAGGTGCCGGTGCTGCAGGCGGAGGATTAGCCTAGTGAGCCGTGGCACCAGCCAGCATTGTACTCTTCCAAACACCCGTGAAAACCTCACTTCAGAAGGAGAAACCAGTTTAATCACAAAAAAACCTTTTACCTTATTCTAGCAATATGCTCACCATTTACGTTCACAAATTTTCCTATCTCTACTCTCAGCTTTTCTCGGAACAGAGAATTACATTGGCTTTGTTTTTGTTTTTTAGACAAAACTTTTGACAGAAACTTTAGAGAAGTGCTTAAGAGAATGCTCTAATCCAAGGGTACTTCAAAAAGTTCATGGGGAAAATGGAATTAAAGATGAACTCAGAGTCGGGCATTTGGTCCTGCAATTATGATGTAGGCTGGGACCCCCGTGTTGGAGCGCCTGGGTTCCAGTACTGGCTCTGCTCCTGATTCCAGATTCCTGCTAATGTGCACCATGGGAAGCAGCCAGTGATGGCTCAAGTAGTTGGGTTCATGCCACCCGTGTGGGAGACTTAGCCTGAGTTTCTGACTCCTGGCTATGGTGGGCATTTGACTAGCAAATGGGAGATCTGTCTCTGTCTCTGAAATAAGTAAATGAACAATTTTAAAATAAATAGAAAAGGTAAGTTTATTTGGGTGCAATGTTTTTAAAATCATAATTTTTTTTAAGATTATTTATTTATTTGAGAGGTAGAGTTAGAGAGAGGGAGAGAAAAAGAAGTCTTCCATCCTCTGGTTCACTCCCCAAATGGCCACAATGGCCAGAGCGTCGCTGATCTGAAGCCAGGGGCCAGGAGCTTCTTCTGGGTCTCCCACGTGGGTTCAGGGGCCAAGGACTTGGGCCATCTTCTGCTTTCCCAGGCCACAGCAGAGAGCTGGGTCGAAAGAAGAGCAGCTGGGACATGAACCAGTGCCCATGTGGGATGCTGGCACTGCAGGCAGTGGCTTAGCCTTTTTTTCATAATACACATTTTCCTTCAATTCTTTGATGTGTTCTTGTATTTCTCGTGGAGGCAGGCATGCACCTCGCCCCAGCCTTCTTGTCCAACACCAGATGAGGTGCTCACCCCGAGTTCCTGTGTCCTCAGAGATCCAGGAACAGAGATAAGCTCTATGCTGACTGATGTCAACATCACACAGGCTTCCAGAACGGTTCAGTTAGCCCCGATGAGCCGCCTCAAGTTTCTGTGCTTCCCGCTGAAAGCACACCTGCTCAGCATGGCCGTTCTGATGAGCACATTCCGACCAGAAAGTGGTTGGCAGCTGTGAGTGACTTTGTTGAAAGGCAAGACAGTTAATACTTAAGGACAGTTAATTTGGTACAGTCAAGTACGTTAAAAACAAGTGGCTACTCTGGGGAGAAAGTGATAAAGGGGTCCTGCTGGGCCTTGGGGATCCCTGAGCCAGGCCTGTCCTGGGACCAGGGACCAGGGACCAGGTGAGGGGTGGGACTGGAGGAAATCGGAGCCGTCTGCCGCTGACTCCGGAAGGCCCTACTGCTTTGTCTCTGTTCTCCCAGTCTCCTATGCTACTGCCTCCCTCCCCATCAGTCACTCTGTCACCCCTTCCTCTATATTTCACCCTTGCTGATGTTGTGGTAGCTTTATAATCTTGTCTTTATCTGCCCCAAATCTGGAGCATCTAGGCATTTTGTAAATATCAGGTTAAACATAGAGAAGGTCTAACGTGCTGAGACTAGTCGATATGCCTCCACAGTAACTCTGCTTAGGGGGACTGATCGTGTTTCTATGCCCAGAACAATGTACCTCCTTAGCAAAGAAAATCAGAATCGTTTCCATGTGTGGATTGCAGATTTAAATGATAAATTCAAGGAGCCCAAATATAATTCAATGATTGTCAAATGATGAAGAAACATTTGACAATATTTAACACATATAATTGATGTGCAATAAGATAGGAATCGGTGGCTTATTCCATAGCGTGATAAAATGCAGTTTATATCTCTCTCCCCAAACCCAGCTTTCTGTTTACCAGAGAAACCCTGGAGATGCCCCTACTGAGCTTAGTATCAAGACTGGGATGCTCACTCTCAGCACTAGTGTCTCACATCATCCAAGAGGACTTGCCAAAGCGATTAGACCAGGGAATGTGGTCTGAAAATGCAGGGGAGTAAATGTTTGGCTGTGTTTAGATCATATGGTTATATACTTGGAAAACCCAAGAGAATCCATTGGGTAATCTGCAAAGAGTAGTGAAATTCATTTGGGAATTAAGTTATAAAAGTATTATAATGCTATCAGGAGATTTTTATATCCAAACTGTTGAAATATATAACAGAAGAAAAGATGTACAAAACCAATGTGTGTATCAATATCTTTTATCTTTTGCACTAAGAAAGAGCTTGGGGACCACTCTTGAATATTGCCTAAGATTCAAACAAATAGAAAGAAATCCCATGTTTTGGGTTATGAAACTTAGCGTTTAAGTGAGTTAACTGTTTTCCAATTAATCAATCTCATCCCACCCCAACATAAAAATATCAATAGGGGTTTTTCCCCTGGGAGTAGACAAACTCATTCTAATATTCACATGGAAAAATAAATAAGCACATGTAGCAAGGAAATATATGAAAAAGAGCAATGGGGAGGACATATTCTACCAAATATGAAAACATAATTAGGGCCCGAGTAATTAAAACAGTGTGGAATGTGGATAGACCAGTGGGATGGAACAGAACATCTGGAAATACCAAATAGAGCAATTTAGGACATGATAAAGAGAGCATCTTGCATCAGTGGGGAAGAATAGATTTAATAAATGGTGTTGAGAGAGTGAGTCTGCCCTCTAGTAGAAGGAAAGGGTTGGAAAAGGGTAGTTTTATTCTCATAATGTGCAACTTAACTGGCTCTAACGAGATCAAAAAAATGAAACTAAAATCATCAAAAAATTACTAAAATAATTTTTAAAAGATTTATTTATTTATTTTTTGAATGGCAGAGTTACAGAGAGAGGGATCTTCCATCTGCTGGTTCACTTCCTGATTGGCCACAACAGCTGGAGCTGGGCCAATATGAAGCCAGGAGCCAGGAGCTTATTCCAGGTCTCCCTGGGGCCCAAGCACTTAGGCCATTCTCTGCTGCTTTCCCAGGCACATTAGCAGGGAGCTGGATCAGAAGTGGAGCTACTGGAACTGAAATTAGCACCCACATGGGATGCTGCTATGCCACAACGCTGGCCCCACTAAAATTATTTCTAGTCTTGGGATTGAGAAGGCTTTTGAGACTGAGAAGGCTTTTGTTTCAAATGATAACTCAAATTGTCAGAAGCAAACAATAAATGAATAAATCTGACAGCATTTTAAAAGCATACAGGGGCGGGTGCTGTAGTTCAGTAGGTTAATCCTCTGCCTGTGGTGCCAGTATCCCATATGGGTGCTGGTTCAAGTCCTGGCTGCTCCTGTTCTGATCCAGCTCTCTGCTATGGCCTGGGAAAGCAGTAGAAGATGGCCCAAGTGCTTGGGCCCCTGCACCTGCATAAGAGACCCAGAAGAAGCTCCTGGCTCCTGGCTTTGGATCAGCTCAGCTCTGGCCATTACTGCCATTTGGGGAGTGAACCAACAGATGGAAGACCTTTCTCTCTGTCTCTCCCTCTCACTGTCTGTAACTCTACCTCTCAAAAAAATAAATAAAATATTTTTTAAAAAGCATACAAAACAACAACAAAGCTTCCACATGACAACAACAAAAATACTATAAACAAAGACAAAAGATAAATGGCAAGTATTTGCAACACATATCATAGCTATATACTTCATATATATATAGGGAGAGGGAGAGGGAGAGGGAGAGGGTGCTCCTAAAAGTTGATAAGAAAAAAACCAGAATTTTATAAGAAAATCAACAAAAGAAATAAGAATCCAAAAGGAAAATGGAATGTTCTCTTTGAGAAAAGAAATACAAATGTCTCTTGAATATGTGGGGAAAATTCTGTTAATTTATAAAAAAGTCACAGAAAATATAGAAGTATAACTTTTGCCTGTCAAAATGCCCAAACTACAAAAGTTTAACAACACACCCTTGGGGAAGCTGAAGGGGGACAGACATGTTTTTACACTGCTGTACAGAAAGCAATTTGGCACAATCTGGAAAAATTAAGAATGCATTTTCCGCCGCCAGTGCCACGGCTCACTAGGCTAATCCTCCACCCGCGGTGCCGGCACCCCAGGTTCTAGTCCTGGTTGGGGCACCAGATTCTGTCCTGGTTGCCCCTCTTCCAGGCCAGCTCTCTGCTGTGGCCAGGGAGTGCAGTGGAGGATGGCCCAAGTGCTTCCTGCACCCCATGGGAGACCAGGAAAAGCTCCTGGCTCCTGTCATCGGATCACTGCGGTGTGCTGGCCACAGCACGCTGGCCGCGGTGGCCATTGGAGGGTGAACCAATGGCAAAGGAAGACCCAGCAACCTCCCTTGTGGGAATTGTTTATCCTTCCAATAGACTTCATCACCTATGAGTGACATATGTACATAATCATTCATTGCAGAATATCTGTAAAAGCAAAAGCTTATAACCCAGATCCATCAACCTAGAATCAGTTAAATACACTGACCTGTACACCCCCTGAAATGCTAAAACTATACAGCAGGAATGAGGAAATTCTCCGTGTAGTGCCTGGACTAATCCTCAGGATATTTTCTAAATTAAAAAGAAAGGTAGAGAAAAAAGTACATATTGTGTTACCTTTTATAAACAAGAAAGGAGTGCTTATGGGTGAGGATAAGGAGGGAAAGATCCGTCTTACTGGATAATTTTGTATTATTTTTTACCTTTGAAGCATGTGGCTGTGTTATTCTCTTTTTGATGTTAGTGAAAGATCCATAAACCACACATTACACGGCAGCTGTGACCCTGCTGAGGAGCAATGGGGCACAGTGGGGATTGTACAGACCTGAGGTTCTGTCTTGGCCCGTGTTCTGTTGCTGCAACAAAATAGCTGAGAGCAAGTCATTTATAAAAAGTAGAAGGTTGTTTGGCTCACAGTTCTGGAGGCTGGGAAGGCTAAGGACGTGGCTCTAACATCTGATGGGGCCTTCCTCCTGCACCTACTATGGCGGAGTGCGTGACGTGACCAAAGGGAGCCAGTGCACTGGCCCAGGCCTCCCCTCTTCTTATAAAGCCACCGTTGCCACCATGGGTCTCCTTCATGACCTCATCTGATCTAGATGATCTCCCAAGGCCACCTCTCTGAATGCCATTACCATCGGAACTTGGGGCTTCAGTGTTGAACACATGAACTCTTGGAGGACAGTTTAAACCATAGCAGGTTCACCTGCTGCTGTCCGCTGGGGATGCTCTTGCTGATGGTTGTTTTACAACAACCAAGCCGACTGTGCCTCATCTTTTGATTATTCCTTCAAAAGAAATAAAAACTCTGAACTTTCTTGTGAAATCTATGGCTTTTGAATATTGACAGCTGTTAAAAGTTTTTCATCAGCTGACAACACTCGCATTGTTAGGGGTGTGTTTGGACTTCTACAGATGAGGTCGTAGCAGTCTCACTTTATAATCCTGAGTGGTGTCTTTATTTAGTGTGACCACAACCCCTGTCTTTACCAGCCTGATTCTGAAAGGACGTCAGTAGCTGTGACTGAGCCTAGTTGAGGTAACAGTGATCCTGTGTGTGGGTTTTGGGGTGGCCTGGGTTTTGTTTTGCTTTTGCTCTTTCTAAAATTCAACTTTACTATCAGTAAATGGACAGTTCCTGTCACTATGGCTTTTCAAAGTCTGTGCTGCCAATTCTGAAAGTTACTCTCAGGGAAGACAGTCCAGCTGGGTTAAGCAGTAACATTACTGTAGCAAACATACATCTTTTCATGATGACTGCTGTGAAGTACACCTCTTTGGATCTGTAGATTCTATGGTTTATGTTGGAGACGGATGGATTGTAGTCACAGCTCCCATTTGCAGGGCTGCTGTATTTCCCAAAATCGACTGTGCCAGGGTTTGCCACCTTTTCCCACCTCCCTGGACTGGGTTACTTGTGGGTGGCCTAAGAGCTGAGGATCTAGACCAGGGCCCGTGGGCCAAACCCAACCCACTTCTTGTTTTTGTCCCACCCATGAAGCAAGAGTGGTTTTTATACTTATAAATGGTTGGGGGAGAAAATCAAAAGAATATAAATATTTTATGACATGGGAACACTGTATGAAACTCAGATTTCACTAACCGTAAGTAAAATTACACTGGAATCCAGCCATGACCTTTTGTCTCCATGTTGTCTGTGGCTGCTTTTGTACCACTTCAGCAGGGTTGGGCAGTGGCAAAGGAGACTCTGAGCCTCCCCAAGGCTAACATACTTTCTGTCTGGTTTCTTATAGGAAAATTTGCTAACTCCCTAGTTAGACCACGGTCCACTAGGGCAGCACTAAGCAGCCCCCACTGTTTCAGTCATGGTTAATTCTGAGGTCTGGGGTGGGTGCTGTGGTGCAGCAGGTTAAAGCCCTGGCCCGAAGCGCTGGCATCCCATATGGGTGCTGGTTCGAGTCCCAGCTGCTCCACTTCCGATCCAGCCCTCTGCTGTGGCCTAAGAAAGCAGTAGAAGACGACCCAAGTCCTTGGGCCCCTGTAGCCACATGGGAGACTCAGAAGAAGCTCCTGGCTCCTGACTTCGGATCGGCACAGCTCCGGCCGTTGCGGCCACCTGGGGAGTGAACCAGTGGATGGAAGACCTCCCTCTCTCTGTCTCTGTCTCTGTCTCTCTCTCTCTCTCTTCTCTGTGTAACTCTGACTTTCAAATAAATCTTTAAAATCAAATTTAAAATCAAATAAATCTTTAAAAAAAACATTTCTGAGGTCTAAGACCCCTCCCATGGAGACTGAGGCAGGACAGAGCCAACCCAGAGCCTCTCCCAAGGAGAGCTGTAGGCTCAGCTGAGCCATAAGCTTCCCAGATCAAGAGCAGTCAAGATCGGGACAGCTTCTAACCCATTAACCCTGACTCTTGGCCTTGCTTCATCCTCCAGCTGTTCTCTTCAATTGAAAGAGAGTTATACCCCGTTAGTCGTGCTGTGTGGGCCTCACGGAGATTAGAGGCCTGATGCAGAAGGACAGAAAAAAGGGCAGCAAAGTCATAGACCGGGAAGCAGAGCGTGGGAGCTGGGTTTCCGTGGCCCTCCTCCCAGCAGCACGTGCACTTGAGCACAGCTGACGCTGTCTCATTGGTTGTATGCCAGAAGCCATCCCTAGGTGTCAGTTAAGGGTGGGGAGGGAACTTGAAGCTACTCGTCTGCCAAGACTGTGTCTCAGCAGTGTTGCTGCTACAAACACATTCATGAGCCTAACTCATGTCTCAGGTGACGGTGCTCCACCGAGGAGGACCGGTGAGCGCTGGCCCCTTAGCACCATCCTGCAGGCACCTGCTGTCTCAGTGCATACGTTTCACACGCATGATTAAAACAGTCCGTGTAGACACGGTCAGCCTTCTCTACCCAGGTTTGCATGTCCATGGATTCAACCAACCTCAGATCCAAGTGTTCAGAAAACAAAATTGTGTCTGTGCTGAACAGGTTCAGGCAATTTTTTTTTCATGAGTATTCCCTAAATAGCATAGTCTAATTACTATTTGCATTGTATTATGTGCTATAAATAATATAGAGATGATTTAAAGTGTATGGGAAGATGGGCCTGCATTACATGCAAATGTGAGTGATTCCAATTTATAGAAAAAACTGTCCTGAAACCAGTACCCTGCCTGTGTACTGAGGGACAGTTACATATAACCAAGGTGCCAGTCCGTTCCTTATCACATTCATGAAGACCATGCCCTCATGGCCGAATCATTCCCTGTGGGCCCCACCTCCTAATATCAGCACAGTGGTGATTAGGTTTTAGCACATAAATTACGGTGGACGAGAACGTTCAGACCTTAGCAATCGCTGTGACTTTATCATGATCCCTCCTGCCCCCTGCTCTCAGCAGTTTGCTTCTTCTGGATTTACTCTTTATTTCCAGTTTTGGCAGCGTCCGTCTGTGCTTTCATCAGCTGCTGTCTTGGGTTTAATATTCGGCCCCTGACGCCTGGGTTGGCATCACACCAACCTAACGCACCTTGTCTTGGACCACAGAACAGAGTTCCCCCTGATATGGCAGTAGGGGTTCTTCAGCAGTGGAGGGTTTCCCGGTTGCCACCCTGTTGTACCACCAGTGATGATGAGGTTTGACACCTGCGGGACAGGAGTCATCACCACCCCTTTCCGACCGGCTCAGCTATAGTTCACTTGTATTGATTCCTGTTGGTGGCTTTCCTGCAAAAAATTGTGTAAGCTTGGATTTGGAAAGTTGAGAAAATGTGAAGAGAAGGTAGAGGAACAACAAGTAAGAAAGAGGAAGCCTTTAGATCTTAGTGATCTTGCATTTTCCAGGATATGCTTACCTGTGTGAGAACTATCAGTCTTCAGATTTGAAGAACTATGTGATTTAAACAACAACAACAACAAAAAAAGACTTTCTTTTGTCTGCATTCCTCAAACTGCCCCCCTCCACCACCACCAAAAAAGAAATCCTTGGGCAAATCTCGTTGACATTCAAGCTTAATTTACATGCATTTTATCTGCAGATGAAAGGTCATGCTGTATGAAACAAGCTGAAGCTTTTAGGTTGTGATTCAACTACAAAGAGAACAGTTTTCAGCCCATCAGCAGCTTTTATGTAAATCTTTTTTTTACAGCTCTTTATTTTAAATAGATATAATTTATTTCTAGTTTAAAGTTCAAGACACAATTTTCTTTACTGAAAGACAGAGTTGAAACAATAAGACAAACTAAAGGTCATTCAAGATGCAATTTGTAGAGTTTGTTCTGAATGCAGTAAGTAGAGTAACCCCTTCATCTGACTCTCAGAAAAAGGTTCTTGTGGTTTGCGCAAGTGCTGGGAAGTTTGGACGCCTTGCCTAGGCTGCAGGTAAAGGCTGTGAAGTAGTTTGAAAAGGGTTGTGGGTAATGGTACCCAACCTAGAATGTCAAGCTGTTTGTTGACTGCAAAATAAATCCCCAGCTTTTCAGTAACTCAGGAGATGAGGGTTGGAGTTAGAATCTTTTATGGCCGGTGCCGCAGCTCATTAGGCTAATCCTCCGCCTGCGGCGCCGGCACCCAGGATTCTAGTCCCTGTCAGAGAGCTGGATTCTGTCCTGGTTGCCCCTCTTCCAGGCCAGCAGTGGAGGATGGCCCAAGTGCTTGAGCCCTGCACCTACATGGGAGACCAGGAGAAGCACCTGGCTCCTGGCTTTGGATCAGCGTGGTGCGCCAGCCGCAGCAGCCAGAAAAAGAAAGACCTGTCTTTCTCTCTCATTGTCCACTCTACCTGTCCAAAGAAAAAAATCTTTTACGCCAGAAAGTGGGGAATACTCCTTCGTGATAGGCAACCCTTGCAAACCCTGGCCTCTCCCTGGCCTCTCTGAGCAGTAGGATATATAGAAGAAATTCCTCTGCAGAGAGTTCTGTGATGAGCATGGGGGCTGTGAGGGAGAGAGACAGAAAATGGGTCCTCACTTCAGCGATGGAGAAAGGGTTCATGGCAGAGACAGAACCTGATGTGGGCAACGTGGAGCGGGCGAGGTTTGGGTGGGCTGGGAGGACATGTCATTCATTGAACGTGCACTTCACTTCCGTCAAGGCCTGAGGGCTGGAGCGAAGATGGCACAAGTCAGCAAGAGCACTGGGGAGTTTGGGCTGAGGGAGGGGAGCTCCCTGGCTAGGCTATAGAGAGGCTAGAATTTCCACTTTGCAGAAGTTGAGAATGAACCCAATGAGCAATCGGGAGTCATTGTATACCCTTTACCAGAGGGGAGTCACAAAGTGGTTTTCCAGGGAGACAGAGCTAATGGTACCGTGCAGCAAAGACAAGTGGCAGAGACCAGAGCAAAAAGAAAAGTTTTGAAATCATTCCATTAATCCAGTCAAGAAGTGATTTGGATCTGGCTAAGGTAGTGGCATGAGATGGAGAAGGGATTAATCCTAGAAATATAAGAGATACAAGTGAATGAAACTCAGTAACTAATTGGCTGTAGGAAGTGGGGCAGGAGTTTGGCACAGCAGTGGGGTTGCTGCTTGGGGAGCCCACTTCCTTACTGGAGTGCCTGACCGGAGGCCAAGCTGCTCCGCTTCTCATTCAGCTTCCTGCTCCTGTGCACTCTGGGAGGCAGCGGGTGATGGCTCAAGTCCTTGGGATCCTGCCGCCCGTGGAAGAGGCCCCAATTTATTTGTAGGCTCTTGGCTTCAGCCTGGCCCAGTCCTGGCTGTTGTCACTTGAGGAGTGAATCAGGAGATGAAAGAGCTCTCTTTATCTCTCTCTCTCTCCCCCAACCTCCCTTCTCCCCCCCACCCCACCACGCTTTCTCTCTCAGTCTCTTTGTCTTTCTAAATAAAATGAAAATTAATTTGAAAAATACAGAAAAGGTGTGGCATTGTGGCACAGCAGGTAACTGCCACTTGCGATGCCACATTCCATGTTAGAGTACCTGGGTTTGAGTCCCTATACTGCTGCTTTTTTTTTCTTTTCTTTTAAGATTTATTTATTTATTTGAAAGGCAGAGTACAGAGAGGGAGCGAGAGAGAGAGAGAGAGAGGAAGAAACAGAGGTATCTTCCATCTGATGGTTTACTCCCCAAATGGCTGCAATGGCTGAAGCTGGGCATTCCAAAGTCAGGAGCCAGGAGCTTCCTCTAGGTCTCCCACATGAGTGCAGGGGCCCAAGCATTTGGGCCATTTTCCCCTGCTTTCCCAGGCTCATTAGCAGGGAGCTGGGTCAGAAGTGGAGCAGTCAGGACTCGAACAGGCGCCCATATGGGATTCTGGCATTGCAGGCAGCAGCTTTACCTGCTAGGCCACAGTGCCAGCCCCTCTACGCTGCTTCTGATCTAGCCTCCTGCTAATGCACACCCTGGCAGGCAGCAGAAGATGGCCCAAATATTTGGGTCCCTGCCACCCACTGGACAGACCCAGAAGGAGTTCCAGTCTCCTGGCTTCTGGCTGGCCCAGCCCTGGTTGTTGTGGGCATTCGGAGACTGAATCAGCAGGTGGAAGGAAGGTCAAAATCTCTGTGTCTCTCCCTTTCTGTCATACATAAAAGTAAATCAGTACAACTTAAAGGAACGGAGCCACCTGGTCCAGATACACGCAACCCCGAGAGGGAGGGTGGCGACATGGACAGGAATGAGGACCCGCAGAAGCAGGTTAGTTTAGAAATGAAATTCTGAGTTGGGGACTGAATGTGCCCTGAGAAGAGAGAAAGGAAAACTGCAACAGGACGAAAGAGCATCCTGCTTCCGAGAACTGTGCCTTCTCCCTGAGAGAGGGCTTTACACGTCTACAATGGAAAAGGCGCCCCGGGAGTGAGCTAAACCTCTCCCAGTGGTTAAGACCGTGAGCACTGGGACGGGGCTGTGCGTTTACTCCTCGCCCTCCCATTGCTGTGTGAACTTTGCTAGATCACACCTCAGTTCCCTTATCCTTAAAGAGGTGGCAACAGCTCTATCTAACCTAGGTGTCACCCTAAGGACTCAATTCAGTAATCCATGCAAAGTCCTTAGCATGTGCTTGTAACCCAGCAAGTTCAGTCATTGGCCTTGTTACTCTAGTCTTTCCCACTGGCCCCTTTCTGTGCTTCGGGGAATTTAGAAGCCTTGGAACAGGACGTGCTTGCAGACAGACTCCAAAGCTCTCGCCAGAAAAAGGACAGAGTATAGGATGACTCTAAAGTTTAGAATCTTGGGTAATTGTAGCAACATAGAAAATTCTAGAAAAAAAATACTGTTTTCTAGAAAGTTGTTTTGATGCTTAATGTGTCCAAAAGGAAAAAAAAATGTGTTTTGTATATCAGATTTAGGAAAGTTAAGTAAGCTAAGTGCAATTTACAGATATTTTTTATTCACTGTGTCCACTGTGTATTCATGCATTCATTTTTTTTTAAGATTTATTTATTTTACTTGAAAGAGTTACACAGAGAGAGCTGTGCCGATCCAAACCCAGGAGCCAGGAGCTTCTTTCGTGTCTCCCACATGGGTGCAGGGGCCCAAGGACTTGGGCCATCTTCTACTGCTATCCCAGGCCATAGCAGAGAGCTGAATTGGAAGTGGAGCTGCCGAGTCTCGAACTGTCGCCCATATGGGATGCTGGCACTTCAGGCCAGGGCGTTAACCCGCTGCACCACAGGCCCCACATTCATTCGTGCATGCACTAAATCTGCGTGCTTGTTAGACTGAGGGTCCCATGCAGCCAGGGTTGTGATACTAAGAGCTTCAACAGTTGTTTTGTAAGTAAACATCTCACTACAACCTTAAGGGATTTACCCCATTTTTTTCTTTGAGTAACCTCTTGTAGATACTCCCTTTGCTAAGGAAGGAGCGACTGAGCGAAGAGCGGGCTGCTAAGACATCCTCTGCACACACATCTTTGCTATATATATAGAGTGCTGCAGGGCAGAGATTTGGGATAATGGTTTAAGTTTTTGTTCTATCCCCTGTGACACAGGTAAGTTGCTTCATGATAGTGTCTGCACACTTTAGAGAGAAGAATGCTGAGATAAGAATCCAAAATTACAGGCCGGCGCTGCAGCTCCCTAAGCTAATCCACCGCCTGCGGCGCCGGCACACCAGGTTCTAGTCTCAGTCGGGGCGCCGGATTCTGTCCCGGTTGCTCCTCTCCCAGGCCAGCTCTCTGCTGTGGCCCGGGAATGCAGTGGAGGATGGCCCAAGTGCTTGGGCCCTGCACCCCATGGGAGACCAGGAGAAGCACCTGGCTCCTGGCTTCGGATCAGTGCAGCGTGCCGGCCGTAGCGGCCATTTGTGGGGTAAACCAACGAAAAAGGAAGACCTTTCTCTTTGTCTCTCTCTCACACTAACTCCACCTGTCAAAAAAAAAAAAAAAAAGAATTCAAAATTACCTGTTGTTGAAGGGAACAGCATGAACACACAATACCGCTGGTGGCAGTGAAAGATGATTCCACCACACTCCTGCTTCAGAAACTCCATTAGAGGCCTGGGGAGACAAGTGGTTCTTAGCTCGCTTCCAAACACTCAGCTCTTCCTACCCTGCCTGTTTCTGCACTTACTCGTCTGTGTCACACAGCTCAGACTGTTTCTGTGCTGTTTGGGGCTTTAATTTGCCACCATTAGTCACCTTGTCTCTCTAAATATATCTGAAAGTTCTTATCCTGCCTCTAGTGAGGTATTTGATGAACACTTATTGATAGACAGATTGATCCACAGCCCAGCAGATACCAATCTAAGTTCAAGTTTATGCCCGTTTCTGAGCCTGATTTCTTGCCGTGGAGGAGTTTTGGAGGTAGATCTTGGAATTTAAAAATTCTCACCACTATATTCCTAAAGTGGTACCAATGAAATTTGCATTCATTAAAAGCTTAAAAAAAAAAAAAGAGAGAGGAAAAAAATTCCCTCCTAGAAATTTGTGCTACCCACCATCAGGTATTGGTAAGACTGAGAGACCTGCTCCTCTCTCATTCAGTGTGTAGTCATTGAGCCTCTGCTGTATCCCAGACACTAGTGTAGATACATAAGAAACAGTTGAACAAAACGTACAAGTCCCTGTCCTCTTGGGGTTTAATTCAAAGACAAAGGGCCACATAAAACCCATAGCAAATCAGTAAATTATCTACAGTATTAGACAGTGATAAACAATACAGCAGGGGCGGGGAAAAATGGGGGCGGGAGAATGGGAAGATGTAACTGGAAGTCGTGTGACTGGGGAAAGCCTCCTTGAGAAGTTATCATTGAGCAAAGACTTGAAGTAGGTGAGGGAGTGACCTGTGGGATTGTCTGGATGCAGGGTCATTTAGACAGAGGGAGCAGCACATGCAAAGGCCCTGAGGGGGCCCTGGGTGTCCAGGGAGCTCAGAGAATGGCAAGGAGACGGAAGCAGAGTGAAGGAGGGGCAGAGGAGTAGGAAATGAGGTCAGAAAGATAACAGGGGAGAAGAACGAAGGAACCTGTGTATGCAGGCCCTTGCAGGCTGTTGCAAGAACACTGGCTTTTAAAATGGGAGGTTTGTGGAGGATTGGGGCAGAGCAGTGATGTGACCTGACCTGTCTGTGATGGAAATAGACTCTACATGTGGACAGATCCGGTAGCAGACGTAGGAAGGCCATTGGTATAGCTTGTTGCAATATTGTAAGTGAAAGAAATGGTGGCTTAGACCCAGGTGGTAGCAATTAAGACACTAAGAGGGAGGCGGTGTCCAGATACAGCTGGTGGTTGAGTGTGGGCGGGCACGGCATGGAGTGCCCCAAAGTGAGAAGGAAGCTCTATATCAAATATCAAAATAGTTTATTAAGGAAACTTACAGCCAGCATGGTAGCCAGGACAGAGGGGTGGCCTGAGGACATGAAGCATGGTGGCCATGGTTTTTTCCACACAGTATGGCACAAGGGGCAAAGTTTTACTCTTTTCCAAGTGATAAGGGAGCTGGGGGTTGGAACTTGTGCTAAGTATCCCTTTCCTGTTCATTAGGAATCAGCCCTGGGCAGTCCTCTGGGAGCTTGGGCCTGAGATGACCTTTGAGGGTGTGGCTGGATAACGATAACGGCACCAGCTAGGTTGGCAGGTGGTCCAGACAGAGACTGCAGGATGGAGAGAGGAGTGGTTTGCCATCGCACAGTGACACAGTGGAGCAAGTGGAACCTTCTGACAGTGAGAAGGGGAAGAAAAGAGTTAAGTGACTTCAAAGTCAGTGGCTGACCCATAGGAGGAAGAACCGCCATTCACGGAGGTGCAGAACCACAGAAGGAACAGGTCTGGGGGGAGATGGGGCGTTGAGTCTGGGACATTGTTGATGCTGAGGTTGCCAAGAGATGTCCAGATGAGGGTGGGGGAGAGGTGTCTGCACACGGGGTGGGGGGCCCACTCAGCAAACGCTGGGGACAGTGCGTATGGGAGGACCCCTCTCCTAGATGAGAGAAAGCTCTCATCCAGCCTGTCTGCTCCTTAGTAAACCCAGACTGTTTAAAAATAAAAAGCTCTTCTATGAACCACCAAATTAAATCAAGTAGCTGTATTGTAAGCCTTTTGTTAAAAGCATCAGGCCTAGTTTATCAAGTATTTGCTACTAAATAAATAGGTGCTTCTAACCAGTCTAAGAGATCTTGGAGGGGCTGGCGCTGTGGTGCAGCAGGTTAAGCCATTCTTTGCCAAACCAGCATCCTGTATCTGAATGCCAGCTCAAGTCCCATCTGCTCTGCTTCTGACACAGCTCCCTGCTAATGCGCCTGGGAAAACAGTGGGCAGTGACTCAAGTTCTTGGGACCCTGCCACCTAGATGGGAGGCCCTGATGGAGTTCCAGGCTCCTGGCTTCAGCTTGGATCCGCTCCAGCTGTTGAGACCACTTGGGGACAGAACCAGCAGATCAAAGATCAGTCGATCCCCCCCCCCTTTCTTTCTGTCTCTCCCTCTCCCCCCCCTTCAAATAAGTAAATATGTCTTTTTAATCCACTTTTTCTTTTCAGCTTCCACATATGAGAGAGAAGATACGATGTTTGTTTCTGGGTCTGTTTGTTTTATTTAGCAGAATGTCCTCCACTTCCATTCACTTCCCTGCAAATGACAGGGCTCTTCTTCATTGTGGCTGAACAGTACTCGACCATGTGTAGACCAAATTTTCTTTCTGCATTCATCCATCATGGGCAGCTAGGTTGAAGCCATCTCTTGGCCATTGTGAACTGTGCAGCAATGAACCTGGGAGTGCTGATAGCTCTTTGATAGGCTGAGCTCATTTTCTTTGCATAGCTGGATTAGCCAGGAGCTGGGGCACGTTGCAGCTTTCTGGAGGGGCCCGAATACTGTTCTCAGTAACTGCTGGGCTAATTTACATTCCCACCAACAGGGCATTAGGGCTCTCTTTTCTCTATATTCTGTTGTACCTGAGCAGAGGTACAGAGGAGCGCCACACCTTGATACAATTTGATGGTCCTTTTGCATGCGGGCTCATGCACTAAAGAACTCTTGACCCTGGAGCCCAAAGCAACAGGGTTTATAAAGGCAAAAACCACAAAAATGGGAGGGGGAATGCATGGTTACTAGGATCAAGCTAACCTAAAGCCTACGCGAAACTAATACCAATTATGACCTTAACAATACCAGTTATAATCTTAAACAATTTCAATTGTAATCTTGACATTAATCCAGGTATTGGCCTAAATCATATGTGGACATAGACAAGTTACAATCTTATCATTAACCCAGATGCAGCCGTTCTGTTTTTAAGCTTAACCGATCATGTTAGGGGGTTTCTGTGCTTTGCCAGGTGTGATGCAGTTTGCCAAGTGCGACGTAGGGGACTGCTATTGGCTGAGTGTTTTAAATCAGAGTTTCAGACCAGAGTCTCACGGTGGGGGGTGCTTTCTCAAGATGGAGTCTCAGGTGCTCCAAAATGGAGTCCCTACTCTCAAGGTGTTACTTCAGTCTTTGCCAGCATTTGTTCTTTTTTTATCCTTTTTATAATAGCTGTTCTCACTGGAGTGAGAAGATATCTCATTGTGGATTTTAAGTATTTTTATTTGAAAGACGGTGTGCTCCCATGTGCTGGCTGTGGCTGAGGGGGTCCTGTAGCTTAGAACTTGCAGCCTATGGTCCAGCAGTGGCATGTGGCAGCATGGTTCTACCCCAAATGTCACTGTGCCAACGCAGCCTGGGCTCTGGGGGCAGGAGGGGGAGACGATGCAAGAACCTGCCTCGTGGGTCCTCTAACCGCGCGCCAGTTCTGACCAGCTGTAGCATTCTCCTCTTGCTAGCGGTGCTGGCATCCACAGTTACCAGCTGGGGAGCTGGGCTGTGGCTGCTGGTGTGCCTCATTCCACTCTCCATGCCACTGTCTCAGGTGTGTGTCTTCCAGGGTTTCCATCTCTCCCTGGCTGGGCTCACTGCCACTCGTCCCAAAATGCAGCTGCGTATTTGTAGCTCTGGTCTGTGGAGGAGGAGATGAGCACTGGGTATTTCATTCAGTCATCTTGCCCTTTCTCCATTTGTATTTACTTGTTAATGTTTATTTATTATTTTCATCTACTTGAAAGGCAGAGTAACAGAGAGACAGAAAGAGATCTTTGGTCCAGAGCAAAGCCAGGAGCCCAGGACCCCATCCTGGTCTCCCATGAGGTGGTGTAGGCCCAAGCACCAAAGTCATCATCCACCACCTCCCAGGATGCATTGGCAGGAAGCTAGGTCCAAACCAGAGTAGCCAGGACTCAAACCGGCACTCTAGTAGGGGCTGTGGGCACAAGACTCTCCCCCTCCCTTTTAATAAAAACCTCACATTCCCTTTGAGTTTTCAGATTGCCTTTACCAAACATTGGCTACAGCCCGAATTCCTGCTTCTCCCAGGGGTGAGTCCAGGACATCCGAGCTTAGCTTCTGATCTCCTTCAACATCCGTGGTCTACCGTCCAGTGCCAAGCAACTGGCCCACCATGTTCACAACCTCATCCCTCCAGCCCAAGGAATCTCAGTCAATGGCAGATTGATTATCAGCTCCCTGGAGCTTTTTTCTAACATGCACAACAATAACAGCAATTTGCATAATTAGGGAGATTTATGCAGAGCATTTAATTGTCTAAGAGAGTTGGAATTTAAGGCGCTACAAAGGTCAGATCTGGAAGGTAACTCAGAATTTGAACAGTTTTCCAATTAGCAAAGCGGGGCCTGTGCTTGCAAAACTTCAGAACAACCAGGACTGGACCAACACTTTCTTTCAGTAACACGGAAACCAGAGCAGGCTGATGGCACTGGGCAGGCTGGTTCTCTTACTATTTCCTGAGTTAATCCTGAAAGTGAAAAGTGAGAGGAAAGCAGTTCAGGAAGGCAGCTTCTGCCAGGCTTTGGATTCGATGGGCCATGGCGGGTGACTGCAGGTGGCTCTACTCATTCTGATGAGAAAGACACTCTTTTTTTTTTTTTTTTTTGATAGAAAAATTCTTTAATCAAAACAAGTTTACACGTTGACACTTACGCTTAACTAGAATAAATCTGTCCAAGTTAAAACTGAATTATGGACCGAAACAGGTATATATAATGTAACAGCAGAGTTCCCTCCAAACATTGGGTCCTAGCTTTCCTTCTAAGACCTCTGAACTGCACAAGTCCAATTACTGAAGTAGTTCAAATGCTAACCTGTAGATGAAAAGTCAGAACCTACAATGCATGTCACACACAAACACTGGTTTTAAAGTCCTTTTCCCATATCATATAGTGTCAAAACGTAAGTATCCTTCTACCTATTGAAAACCAACAACTGCCCTATTATTCAAAATATCTTAAACACTATTCTTTGTTATTACACTTATAATTTGTGATAACATTGGTACACTCTGATTTAGTCTCCACTTTTTGTAATCCTGTTACATGTATGAAACAGAAATGGAAATACAAACTACTTTCTAATATGGCCTTGTTTTCAAATAGGTTAGTTCACTTGTATAGCATTTATATTTTCCACATAACCATCATGGATTGATTTTTTTCCTATTAAAAAATATAACGGCTTTCTTAATGAGGGTGACTTTTAAACATATTTAGAAACTTGAGACACTTCTCAAAAAATAAATGTATCTAGTCTTCAGTGTTACTAATGCCTGTAAAGGATCGTTGATGGTTGAACCCTAAAGCCAGATTTATAATACACCCAGTGTGTTCTCTTTAGGGAAGTCATATGACTTCACTGAACTCCCAGCAAAAAAACTATTTCCAAAAATTAACAGTTTGTTCTATACCTCCTAGAATTGCCAATTAAAAATCAGTTGGGTATCTAGCTGTCATACAAAAACCGCATAGAGACTACACATTGTTACAAAGAAGCAGGATAATGTACCACAATGTAGAGACTATGATATTAAAATTAACTTTTGGTGAAAGGAGGGAGTGAGTACTTACATAGAAGTAACATTTTCTCTACCGTAAAAATGCTCAACTTCTACAAAACCCACAAACAATGAGATCCAAGATTTGTAATAAACTATGCACAAAACCCACGGTATTTGGGAGAAGAGGAACGGTTATATAGGTAGCATTTTCAAAAATGTAACTTTGTTCTACCAATTACACATTAACATACACACACTAATTGAAAATATGCTACAACCATTTCTGGAAAAGCAGTTTTAACATTTTCTAAATGGACTTTCTCCCCACGTTTACTGTTTAATGGAGCTGTTAATACTGCACAAGAACAATTAGTGAGAAGTTTAATTACTTTAAAACAAAGGCATTTTCTCCCTCAAAACAAGTTTTAAACATCAAAACCTATGCTTATAAAAATGTAAACTTTGAGCAGTCTAAATATTTCAAATGAAAACCATTACAGACTTCTCAAAGGTTAACTTTAAACTCCAGGTGTGTCACCCTAGGTTTCTAGCGTAGAGTCCGTCAGAGATGTCAGCCTCTCGCCCTTCACTGGACGGCTTTTTCTCGCTGCTGGCCTCATGACTGTCTTTGCTTTCCTCAGTGCTGTCGCCATTGTGTTGCGGCTGATTGCTATCTTGCGCCTCAGATCCTCCATTTACAGTCTTTGCACCTGTTTGTTCAGGCACTCTCGAAGTGAAAGCGTTCACCTTTGCACAGACGTGGACACATTTCCCACCACACCTGTAGCAGTGCAAATCTAAAATCCCGTGCGTTTCAAGTTGCATTCAGACAACTCTTTGTGCAAATGCTCAGCAGTGAGGGTAATTCAATAAGCGGTAGGGGGTGGCAATTTATTTGAGAAAAATGAAAGTCTTAGGGCCAGTGCATAGTTTCAAAGACAGTGGACTAGACAGCTGTTCTCATTCCTTCTGTCCATTTGTCTAGAAGCAACAGAGGTCTGCGTAAGGGATTTCAAGTGCTGGGTCCTTGGACCCATTGTTTCACTGGCAAGTTCTTCCTTCCCCCTCCCCCTCCACTTCTCCCCCAGCCCTTCAATCACTAAAAGCACAGCACAGTGGCAGTCAAGTCAGCCGTCATGGTGCAGCAGGTTAAGCTACTGCTCGGGCCACCCACATCCCATTTTGGCGTGCTGGTCCAAGCCCTGGCTGTTGGGCTTCTGATCCAGCTTCCTGCTAATGCAACTGGGAGACCTGGTGATGGCCCAGGTACCAGGGTCCCTGCCCCCACGTGGGAAACACAGATGGAGTTCCTTGCTTCGGGCTTCTGCCTGGCTCAGCCACAGAAGTTGTGGGCATTTGGGGAGTGAACCAGCAGATGGAAGGCCACTCTCTGTCTGTTTCCCTCCCTCTGCCACTCTGCCTTTCAAATAAATCTTTAAAAAATCACCACTATCCCAAAATATCTTTGTAAAACTATATAAGCAGGGGCCAGCCTTCTGGCACAGCAGGCTAAGCTGCTGCCTATGATGCTGGCATCCTGTACCAGAGCACTGATTGGAGTCGCAACTGCTCTTCTGATCCAGCTCCCTGCTAATGTGCCTGGAAGGCAACGAAGTATGACCCAATACTTGGGCCCTGCCACTCACATGGGAGGCCTAGAGGAAGTTCTGGGGCTCCTGGCTCTGTTGTAGACCAGCCCTGGCCATTGCAGCCACTTAGGGAATGAACCAGCAAATGAAATCACCATCCCCTCCCTCCCTCCCTCCCTCCCTCTCTCTCTCTTTGCTTTGCTTTGCTTTGCTTGCTTGCTTGCTTGCTTTCCTTCCTTCCTCCCTCTCTCTCTCTCTCTCTCTCTCTCTCTCTTTCTTTCTTTCTTTCTTTCGTCTTTCTCTCACTCTGTCTTTCAAAACAAAATAAATAAATCTTTTTTTAAAAACTCAGGACCAGCAATGTGACATATTGATCAAGCATCCACCTGCGGCACCAGCACCTTATGTGGGTGCCAGTTCGAGTCCCAGCTGCTCCACTTCTGATCCAGCTCTTTGCTATGGCCTGGGAAAGCAGTGGAAGATACCCCTAGTGCTTGGGTCCCTGCACCTGCATGGGAGACCTGAGGGAGCTCCTGGCTCCTGGCTTCAGATCAGCCCAGCTGTAGCTGTCATGGTCATTTGGGACGTGAACCAGCAGATGGAAGACCTCTCTCTCTCTCTCTCTCTCTCTCTCTCTCTCTCTCTCCTGCTCTCTGTCTGTAACTGTGCCTCTCAAGTAAATAAATAAATATTTTTCAAAGATTTATTTTATTTATTTGAAATTCATTTACAGAGATAAGAGAGGCAGAGAGAGGGAGGGAGAGAGAGAGAGAGAGAGGGAGAGGGAGAGAGGTCTTCCATCCATTGGTTCACTCACCAGATGGCCGCAATGGCTGGCACTACACCGATCCGAAGCCAGGAGCCAGGTGCTTCTTCCAGGTCTCCCATGTGGGTGCAGGGGCCCAAGACAGAGAGAAAGGTCTTCCTTCCATTGGTTCACTCCCCAAATGGCTGCTACAGCTGGCACTGCGCCGATCCGAAGCCAGGAGCCAGGTGCCTCCTCCTGGTCTCCCATGCGGGTGCAGGGGCCCAAGCACTTGGGCCATCCTCCACTGCACTCCCTGGCCACAGCAGAGAGCTGGACTGGAAGAGGAGCAAACAGGACTATAACCCGGCGTCCAGATGGGATGCTGGCACCACAGGCAGAGGATTAGCCAAGTGAGCCACGGTGCCGGCTCCCAGCTGCTCTACTTCTTATCCGGCTCCCTGCTAATAATCTGGGAAATTAGCAGAGAATGGCCCAAGTGGTTGGGCCCCTGCACCCACATGGGAGATCCTGAAGAAGCTCCTGGCTCCTGGCTTCAGCCTGGCCTGACCCTGGCCATTGCAGCCATTTGCTAAGTAGACCAGCAGATGGAAGATCTCTCTCTGTGTATTGTGTCTTTTTAAAAATATTTTTTAAAAGAAATTAATTTTAAAAATAAAAAATTATATGAACTAAGAGATTTGTTAACATACCGCTTATCCCCTAGTTTCTGTCTAGGTGGAAACAGTATCAGTTAATGGTTTTGCTTCATCATGCTCCCAGTTTTTCTCTGTGCTAATATAGATTTAACTTGATATTCTTTTTAAAAAAATATTTTTCCACTTTATTTGAAAGATAGAGACAAACAGAGGTCTCCCATCCACTGGTTAACTTCCCAAATGCCCACAGCAGCCCTAAGTGCCTACAAGAGCTTGGAGCCCAGAACTCAGTTCAGGTCGCTACGTGTGGTAGGAATGCAACTTTCTCAGCATTGCCTACTGCCTCCCGGAGTGTGTATCAGCAGGAAGCTGGATGGGAAGTGAAGGGCTGGGAGGACTCCAACCCCCAGTGCAGCATGGGCTGTGGGCATCCCAAGTGCACCAGATGCCGCCCCACCCCCACCCCCACCCCACCGCCACCCCCCCCCCCGGATAATTATTTTTCTTTCTTTTTTCTTTTTAAGATTTATTTTTTAAAATTTATTTGGAAGGCACAGTTACAGGGAAAGAGAGGGAGAGACAGAAAAATAGATAAGATCTTTCATCTGCTGGTTCACTCCCCAGTTGGGCGCAGTGGCCAGGGTTGAAGCCAAGTGCTTCATCCAGGTCTCCCACACGGGTGCAGGAGCCCAAGGATTTGGGCCATCTTCTGCTGCTTTCCCTGACACATTAGCAGGGAACTGGATGGGAACTGGAGCAGCCAGCACTCGAACCAGTGCCCACATGGGTGCAGATGGCAACTTAACCCCTTACTCCACAATGTTGGCCCCAGATATTCTTTTCCAATCAGAAAGTTCATTGTGCCATGTGGCTTGGTCTGCACCTTGCTTTTATCACTGAACAGCATGCCAGAGCTTTCTTCCCAGATAGCGCGGATGGACCTACCTCATCCTTTTTCATGTGTTCCCTACGTGAACACTGAGATCATGTGGGCGTTTTTGCCACAGTGTTGCAGTGAGCAAGCTTAGTCACATATCTGTGTGTGCTCTTCCTACCAGTGAGATTCCTCATCCATAGCATCTTCTTCCTAATGCTGCCAAGCTCTGTTACATCTCCGTTTAGCTTGAATTAGGACCAGGTCAAGCCATCTGAGGCCAGATGGTATTTTTCCCTGGGGTCCCTTCCTTGCCTAGGATCCTCATGAGTTCTGTTAACCCAGTGAGAGGAGTTCCCTTGCCAGAGAGAAAACCGCGAGGGCTGCTCAGACTGCCGGCACGCCCCACCTTGCTACCTCCTCCAGTGGCTCCCTCGTGCGGCCGGTGTGGGGGTGGGAATGGGGGCGAGCGCTGTCACGAAGAGCCACGGCCGACATCCCTACCTCAGAAGACAAGTCTGCAAGAGAGGAGCATAGCAAGCGTGGGCTCCGGGCCTTCGGATGGAAGACCTCGAGTCCCAGGGCCAGCCAGCCATTTTATGAAGAATGGGCGACCATACAGGAATACGACTATGGGCAAAAAGGGTGTGATCCGTGCTAACAGACCAAGTAGGGAAACGCAGGGCCTGCCGGTTCTGATTCTTCTGGGCTCGTCTGCACAGCATTCTTCCCTGCCACGTACGGAGCAAGAGCCTTTCTGAGATGAGGATTTTAAAAAAAGATTTTATCTACTTATTTGAGAGGTAGAGTTACACACAGAGAGAGGGAGAGACAGAGAGGTCTTCTTTCCACTGGCTCACTCCCCAAATGGCCACAATGGCTGGAGCTTAGTCGATCCGAAGCCAGGAGCCAGGAGCTTCTCCCAGGTCCCCCACACAGGTGCAGGGACCCAAGGACTTGGGCCATCTTCCACTGCTTTCCCAGGCCATAGCAGAGAGCTGGGTCTGAAGAGGAGCAGCTGGGACTTGAACTGGCGCCCATATGGGATGCCTGCGCTGCAGGCGGAGGCTTAGCCTACTAAATCTCAGTGCCAACGCCTGAAATGAGGATCTTAAGATCCACCATCAAACAAGGCATTTCGTTATGGCCAGCTACAAGACAGAAAGGCAGCGGAGGATCAGAAGAGTAAGTTCAGGCTTTACGGCTTGCTTTGGGGAAAAAGGGGTTTTAGTGCCCATGACCCCTTTGGGAAGGGAAACTCTGGTTCCTATGCCTTGCCTTGGGGTGTGGGGGGTGTGGGTTCATAGAAAAGAGCGGGAAACCAGAGGACAGGAGAGGGACAAAGAGAACTTTGCTCCTGGGGCTCTCACTTTGGGGTATTGGCTTCTGAGCCCCTCAAAATTATCAGTGCTGAAAGTAAGTCCCCGCATAGTGCAATGTGTCCTCGTCCGTGGCTGCATTAATCTTTTCATCCGATGGGGGACGTCCTGGCCACACTGTTTCTTCTTAAGGTAAATTCACCTCCTAGCAGCGCTCATGGCCACTGGGGCAGTGAGCTGAGCCTGGAGGGAACTGTCCTTCGCCCTATATTTTGGGTAACAGCTTTTGTTCCCACAAAGCGGGTCCTCCAGGCTAGAGTGGCTGGATAGGGAGGGGCCTCTCACCACTCCCCCCAAGCCTTCCCCGCTGCCTCCCGCATTCCTTCACAACACTGTCGGAGTCTGGTTCCATAAGCCCGGGGAGCGACTGGTTGTCACCCATCTCAAGGCAGGTCCTCCCTTAGAGAACGCAGAAGTCCTTTCCCACTTGATCTGTTTCTCCCCAGTGGAGAAGTCCTAGGCATGGCCCAGTCACTGTCCTGGACACAGGGCGGGTCCTCCTGCTCCGAGAATGCTCCAGTCCTCTGGAGAGCAGTGCAGGTAATAAATGCATGCACAAGCAGACAATATTGGATCGTAACAGGTGCTGCCAAGACAAATGACGGGTGAGGTGATGGAGCGGCTGTGTGGGTTCCTTTTGGTGGGTATTCGGAGAAAGCGAGATTTGAGGCCTCACTGATCCAACCAGATGAAGGTGGAAGGACCTGGCATGACACATGATGGACGCCTGTATGACTGGAGCAGAGACACAGGGGAAGAATATTGAGAAATGGCCTCTGATAAAGGCCATCCATGGGGCTGGCATTGTGGCGTGACAGGTGAAGCTGGCAACCTGTATGGGCACCGGTTAGAGTCCCAGCTGCTCCACTTCTGATGCAGCTCCCTGCTAATGTGCCTGGGAGAGCAGCAGATGGTGGACCAAGTACTCAGGCCTCTGCAACCCAAGTGGGAGACCCAGATGGAGTTCCAGGCTTCTGGCTTTTACCTGCCCCAGTCCTGGCTGTTGTAGCATTCTAGGGAGTGAACCAGCAGACAGAAGACCTCTCTCTCTCTGTCTCTTTCTCTCTGTAACTGTGCCTGTCAAATAAATAAATCATAGAGTGTGTGTGGGGGGTGGGGGGACAGGCAGGCAGGCTGTTCTGGGCTGGATCAAACGAATACTCCAGGGCAGTGACCTTGAAGGCTTCTTCCAGCTAGAATGTCCTCACACCCCAAATGAAGATCTAGGGAGCCCTGTCAACCAATCATGACTCTTGAATCTGACCATGTAGATTTCGTGATTTTTAATTTTCTATTTTTTTAAAGATTTATTTATTGAGAGGTAGAGTTACAGACAGTGAGAGGAAGAGACAGAGAGAAAGATCTTTCTTCCGTTGAGTCACTCCCCAGATGGCCGCTACGGCCAGCGCTGTGCTAATCTGAAGCCAGGAGCCAGGTGCTTCCTCCCAGTCTCCTATGTGGGTGCAGGGGCCCAAGCACTTGAGCCATCTTCTACTGCTTTCCCAGCCACAGCAGAAAGCTGGATCAGAAGAGAGCAGCTGGGACTAGAACCGGTGCCCATATGGGATGCCGGCGCCGCAAGTGGAGGATTAACCTACTATGCCATGGCGCTGGCCCCTAATTTTTAATTTTCTTATTTCCATCCTTTAGTTTTTTTTTTTTTTTTTTGAAGATTTATTTGAAAGACAGAGTGACACACAGAGAGAAGGAGAGTAGTTTCTGCCTTTTTGTCACATCCTTTTTCATACTGTGTTTTCCCTCGATCTTATGTAGCTTATGTTTGTTAAAGAAATATTCCCATTTTCTGGTAAATATGTAAACTGACTTAGCACTTAAGTGAAGCCAAAAGGTTAGGAAATGCAGGAAAAGAGATTTTTCATCCACTGGTTCACTCCCCAACTCTTGCAACAGCCAAGAATGGGGCAGGCCAAAGGCAGGAGCCAGGAACTCCATCCAGGTCTCCCATCTAGGTAGCAGGGACCCAACGACTTGACCATCTCCTACTGCTTTCCCAGGTGTATTAACAGATTGGAAGCAGAGCAGCTGGGACTCGAACTGGTGCTCCAGTGTCCGATGCCAGCATTATGGGTGGTAGCTTAGCCTGCTGGGCCACAAGCCTGGCCCCTTCATCCTAATTCTTAATCATAATAATCAGAAAAAAAGTAGTTTCTGCCTTTTTATCACATCCTTTTCATACTGTGTTTTCCCTCGATCTTATGTAGCCTGTGTTTATGTTAAAGAAATAGTCCCATTTTCTGGTAAAGATCTAAGCTGACTCCTAGCACTTAAGTAAAGCCGAAAGGTCAAGAAATGCAGAGTCCTTCTTCATGGCTGTTAGCTGTGCCTGGCCGGGACCGTGATGAGCATCAAAGAGAAGGGCTCATTTTCCCTATTGATGCGCCTGCTGTTTCCAGCTAACCCCTTGTGCTGTGATTCCCCAGGCAACAAACGAAGCATTGTGGAGTCTTTTCTGATCCTCTCAATGGGCAATTATACATCTTTAAGACAATAAATTTTGTCCATAGAGCTGCTGATTACATTCACTTCTGAAAATGCCTAAAAACAATAAATCGAAATTTCTTCTGCCTCGTTACAATGAGATGCTCATCAGAGACTAACAGAAGGTGCAGTGGACCTGGAAGCAGCCATCCTGGAGCGTGGCTCTTCTGGAGCCAGCTGTGGGACTCGGAGTCTTCAGCCTCACCTCCCTAAGCCTTGGGTTTCTTACCTGTGTGAAAGCGAGAATGCTGCTCAGAGAGTTGTCAGGGGTGGACGGGAGGAAGCTTGCGAGGCGCTGGTACGTTGCCAGTTCTTAAGCTTGGGTGCTGGGCAGTCCCTTCACACCTGCGGAGCCTTGGTTTAGGAACCTGCTGAGCATAACAATATCTGAGGATGTGCAAGTCCTTTATAAAGAACAATACAGGGGCTGGCGCTGTGGCGCACCGGGTTAAGCTATGGCCTGCAGCACTGGCATCTCATGTGGGTGCTGGTTCAAGTCCTGGCTGCTCCAGTTCTGATCCAGCTCCCTGCTAATGTGCCTGGGAGAGCAGCAGAAGATGGCCCAAGCACTTGGACTCCTGTACCCATGTGGGAGACCTGGGAGAAGCTCCTGGCTCCTGGCTGCTGTGACCATTTGGGGAGTGATCCAGTGGATGGAAGATCTCTCTCTGTCTCCTCCTCTCTCTGTAACTCTGCCTTTCAAATAAATGAAGAAATAGTTAAAAAGAAAAAACAGTATAGTATTTGCATATAACCTACACGTGTCTTCTGGTATGCTTAAACATCATTTGAAATGACTTATAATACTTAATACAATGTAAGTGCTGTGCCAGACAAAAAAAAAAATCTGTACAAGTTTAGTATACTTGCATTTTTTGGATATTTTCCATTCCTCTGCTGGTTGAATCCACAGATGTGGTACCTGATACAGAGACAACTGTATGTGTTTGTTCTGCTGCTCAGTTTTAAACTGATTTACACATTTTGTACATTTATGGGGTGTGTGATATATTTCACATATAAAGAAGCAGCAGTAGGTACCTGCTGATTCTTGACAGAAAAGGATGCGTTTTCCTGGATCTCCTGGCAAATGGAGTGAACCAAGATAGAAGAGACAGTCAGTTTTCTCAAATCAAGGCACATTCTTTTCCATCTAGTCCAGCTGACAGAGTAATCAGTGAACATTTCACGTAGGACAAAGGGCACATGACGCTCAGTGCGGCCCCTTCCACCCTGGCCCTCCACACTCCTCACTGGAGTTTGCTTAGTTCTGTCTCAGAAATATGCCAGAAAGCAAAGCACAGAGAGAGTGTCTTAAAAGTGGCAAGAGAGAAGCTTCTAGAAGCATTTGTGGGTGTACCTCTATTCTACAAGAAAGAAAGCGTGTTGTCCATGCTGCTCTATACTTCGCTTTGTTGTTGTTATTGTTTATGTTTATCTGAAGAGATGTTTCCATATCAGCCTATGGATCTGAAGCGATCAGATCTGGTTTTGGTGAAGCTCATGGGAGCAGTGTGGAGCATGGGTGTGGGGTGCTATGTGTGGGGCCTGCTGACCACACTGCAGCATCCACTCCACTAGGGACAGTTTCCAGGTGCCAGGGACTGACCTGGGTCAACAAGTGTTTAGATCATTTCCATTTTCTGAGCAGGAAACCAGAATTCCTGCGGCCACCCGGTTAGTCTGTATTTGCTCCTGCCCACTGGGCTCACCTCCATCTCCTTATAAGGCCAGCAGACTGAACCTTCAGACTCTGGGGGACTGGCTCGGCACAGAGCTGGGAATTGGATTTGCTGATGTTCTCAGCACCCTCTGAATCAGGGCAGTGGTGTTGATGCCTCTGATGGGTGAGCTGCTGACCCCAAACATCCTGCGATCTCCAAGGGCTTCCTTCTGCTGTGGATGAAAGGTCGTCCTCAGACTCCCTGTGACTCCTGTAAATTCTCCTGTTCCCTGGTGGACTTCGGTGACTGCTTTCTCACTGTCTGCAATTAACCTGCTCTCATCCCTGCAGGTGCGAGTGATGGTGGACCTGTGCAACAGCACCAAGGGCATCTGCCTCACAGGTAGGCTGGCCACCACCCAGCCAGGGCCACCCCACAGCACATGCGTGTGCTGGCCAAGGGCACCGTGGCAGGATGTGCACCCGGGACCCTGTGTGTTATCAACATGCATGTTCGTCTGCTTTCACCGCATGTCTTGAACATGCAATTGTAATATAATGAGGAAAAATTAAGTCTTCAGGATTCCCATGGAAATATGCCCATGGAAGATAACCAGGACCTGGGTGATTAGCAAAGTGGGGTACTTTGAACCTGGTGTCTTTCTTATCCCCATTGGCTTTAAAAAGGGAAAGGAAAGGAGAAAGAGCCCTTGCTAAGGATAGAGTTCTTTGATAAGAAGCAAGTTCATGGAAGGTAGAATTTTAAAAAAATGTTTATATTGGAGCACAAAAATTTGAAATTCATTCATATGAAGGATTTTCAAAAAGTTCAAGAAAATGTATATTTTATAAGTTATGCATGAATGTCAAAAAATTTGCACAAAAATAAAATTATCTTTTTAAATACATATGTATAGGTATGTATGTATGTATTTGAAAAGCAGAGTGATAGACAGATTTTGCATCTGCTGGTTCACTCCCCAAATGGCTGCAACAGCCAGGGCTGGGTCAAGACAAAGCCAAGAGCCAGGAACTCCACCCTGGTCTCCTGTGTGGGTGACAGGGTCCCAAGTACTTGTGCCATCCTCTGCTGCTTTCCCAGGCACATTAGCAGGGAGCTGGATCAGAAATGGTGCAGCTGGGACTCAAACCAGAACTCCAATATGGGATGCCGGCATTGTGAGCTGCAACTTAACCACTGTACCACAGCACTGGCCCCAAACTTATCTTTGAATTGCATTTTTCTATGAACTTTTTGAAGTACCCTCATGTATAGCTTGAACGTCTGCGAGCTCATTGGGGCTGGAGGTTGGCTCCCTTGGTGCAACTGGAGGTTGCACTCAATGAATCTAGGTTCCAGACAGAAGACGTGTCAGGCCCTGGGGACCAGGACGGGCTGATGGCTGACGGATGGGGAAAGGAAGAGATGGTGTTCTATACCTGAGAGGAGCGCCATCCGCCTCCCGCCTCTAGAAGTGAGGGCTCAGAACAGCCCCTCATTGTCCCCCACACCAGAGAAGGCTCTGGCCAGGCGGAGGACAGTCCTTCGGGGCTGGATTGGGGGCACTGCCTTTCCTGCCTCTCCAGAGTGCATGGAACACCCTGAAGACATGAGAAAATTATTTTCTCCTAAGAACAGCCCGCTGGGCTCGTACTTCAAAAGATCACAAGACTATGAAGCCACTCAAAGTTTGTGGGGCCCCAGTTTGTGGGGCCCGAGTGGTACAGCCACAGGGTCTGGGGCGGTTCTGGGCCCTCCTCCCCCAAGGAGCAGCCGGGTCCAGTGCATATGGGGTGTGAAAAGCCTAGCCCCTTGCCGGCTGCTGTCTCCCGGTTCCTCTCGTTGCCGCCATGCCTGAGGGTGAGTTACGAGGATAACTCACTCCACGAATTTGCTGCATGCAGAAGCCAGTGGTTCCTGTGGTCAGGCGCTGAAACTTGTCTCGGGGAGCCCAAATCCAAGCCTGATTCCCATCCGCTTATTTTGACCCTGGAGAGGAGAAACGGATCCTGTGGCTTCTTGGGAAATGCTAATTGCATTACCCAAGTCACACTTGGGCCCTCACGGCAAATTCAATATCTTCAGAACAGCTCTTTCCTTTATTCTGAAACCCTTGAGACGTAAGCACTTTTCTTCCATCTGTGGAAGTCCCCACGTGTGACAGCGAGGAGTGCTGGAGAAATGCGAAAATGGATGGAACTGCAGGCACAAAAGCCTTGTCGAGAGGCACAGGAAGAGCGTCTTCCTTTCTGAGTTTTCTAGTGACAGCCCTGAGAGCCATCGAGACCACTTAGGGGAGCGCGATGGGGAGCGCGGGTCCCCTCCGCGCTGGAAATGGGTTGAGTAGGTGATTCTCCAGCACCTGTAAATGCTTGTCAAAAGCCAGCACTGTCTCCCTTTGTGCCAGCTTGAATTAGCTCTCCTTTTGCACAGAAGGCTCTTTGATGAAAACTTAGGTGTGAAAAGTATGAGTTACGAAGCCCTGCAGCCAGGGAGCCCGGAACGCATTGGGCTGCTTCAGGCAGAGGGCCTTGGCTGGCGCCCAAGAGGGTGCTGAAAGGCAGGTTGCCCGGGGCTGGTGCCCTAAAGCAAGACCTAGCTTTATGCTCGGTTCAGATGCATGGAACTTGAGTGTGAAAGAGTGTGTAACTTGAGGCTACGCCAGCTGTGCAAGCAAAATCCCATTCCTGTCCCTGATGGAAAATGTCTGAACCATCGTATTGTTGAACATACATGTTAGGGCCAAGGCACTTCAGGTCCTCACGGCCAAGGGCCCCCAGCCCAGGGATGGCACTTCATCAGCACCCCCACGCCCCCTGCACAGGCCAACTTCATGTGGATCCCAGTTACTGCGGAGCCTGGTCTCATGGCATTCTTCTCTAGTGTTCCAGAAAGCCATGACTCATTGCTTGGAGTGGGCACCTGAAAGAAAACCTTTCTGCCACCCCTGCTGTCATTTCTTAAGGCTCCCATGGTTATTGTCTGAAGCTGCAGCCAGTGCGACACTGGGAAACGAACACGGGGCCACACGTGGAGACTGCTGCTGGGGCTGATTGTGTTTCTGCTTAGCTGGAGGCACCCACCAAAGTGAGCTGATTGCTTTAGTGTTGGGAGAATCAGCCTCCAAGCATGAGAGCTGCTCAGGTCATCTTAGAGAGCCAAGCACGCCTAACTCTCACAGGAAGGGGGTGGGGGCACACGCCTTTGGGCCTGAGACCCTGTCTAGCCCTGAAGCTGGTGTTGTGAAGGCCAAGTCCTGGACAGGGAGGAGGAGGAGGAAGAGGAGGAGGAGAGAAGGAGAGTCAGCACTAGACCTCCAGACTGGCAGCCTCGAATTTATGGAGCTGCATCGTTCGCTAGCTCGGTCCAAGACAGCAGAGCCAGGCCTGGCTTTCCTAAGTGTCACATTTGGCTTGGTTTGGCTTCCTCATTTCTTCCATCAGAAGAATTTGGGAAATGCATAGCCTCCACCTCCCTGGTCGCTGCTGGGCTAAGCAGGTGCCTTGGTGTAGAGAGTGCCCATTCAACAGCCTCCCTGGGTCACAAGGGAGGCTTCTGGAGGTGGGGGGAGGGGGGACTGGAGGTCCTCGGGGGTGAGTCGCTTCCCCTTGATTCTGCATGGCCACTGTGGGAAGAGCCAGGTGCTCAGGGGCCTGCCTCGTTGGCCACTGGCCAGTGCCCTCGTGCTCGTCTCTATCACTTTGCCCCACAACTGTGGAGCCTGTATTTCCTGTCTGAATTAAGAGTCTTCTGGCTGCTAGTAGTAGAAGCCCACTAGAGCTTATTTGCGAAGAAAAGCCAGGGGCTGGGGCAGGGGCAGGGAAAGATATTAAACATTATTGTTAGAAGGGAGTATCTGTCAAGATGAGTTAGGCCAAACTTTGGTTCCCACCAAACCACAAAACCTCAGTGGTCTCATCCAGTAAAGGCTTATCTCTCATTCCACTAAGTGCAATGAAGTTTGGGCGATTCTTCTAGATAGTTCTGCTTCCGCCAGGGGCCCAGGGAGCCAGGCTGTGGCCTGGAGAAACAGAAGCAGCTCAGTTGCTCAGGTTACAATCTGGTGCTCAAGCAGAATGGTTCACAGTAGGACACGCCTCTGCAGAAGTGCAGTCCTTTCGCTAGGCTGTCTGTAAATGATTCATCTATCCTCTTAGCTTCCCAGGGACTGACCCACTAAGGGGAGCTATCTGCTACCCGACCTGAGCTCGCAGCTTTCCTCAACTGCTTCATGCAACGCCGAGATTCCCCGAGCCAGCATCAACAGTTCCCCTCAGCGGGCTGGACAGCGCTGTCCTGGGCTGACACCCCTGTGCCCGGGCTGCTCCAGGGCCTTGTCTTGCATTCATTGGCACTGATTAGATTGATGGCTCGAGAGATTATTAATAGATGCATCTATAGTGAAGCCAGCTCAGTAGCTATTCTCGGTGCATTGAAGCTAACGCCAAAGTGGTTTGCTTGGCATATGGGTCTCTGCCAGTTTGTTGTTCAGGGTCTTTGGGGCTGATATAATGAGTTCTAGATAAAAGGCCCGGGATCGGTTTCTCAGGGTCAGCGGGTGACTGGGGCGTTCGGAAGGGGGAGGGTGCTCTTCGGTGGCTGCGGTGCTGGCTTCTCTATTCCGCTTGTGGTTTATCGTCTGCATTTCTTTTTCTGTTGTAGGACCTCCCGGCCCCCCAGGTAAGAGGCACTGGAGTTTCCTAGTTCAAGGGG
The DNA here is from genome assembly GCA_949820135.1 of Sylvilagus floridanus. Classification (NCBI taxonomy): domain Eukaryota; kingdom Metazoa; phylum Chordata; class Mammalia; order Lagomorpha; family Leporidae; genus Sylvilagus; species Sylvilagus floridanus. The sequence continues at coordinate 59,466,764 of OX463239.1, forward strand.
AGGCTTTAGGTGTCTGGGTCCCTAGGATTCCACTGCAGGGACAGGGGAGGGGGAGGGGAGGGGTGAGGTGGCAGCCCTGGCTACATCCTTTACTCTCTCTCTTGGCTCCTGTCACTTGAGAGCCTGTCATCACCATCCCATCCCCATCTCTGCTTCCAGAGAAGGAGGGAAGATGCAGAAGAGGGTGAGGAAAGGCACAGGGGCGGATGTTTCTAAAATGTTCCTGTCCCGTGTCTTGCTGCAGGACCTCCGGGAATCGGTGGCTTACCAGGACACAACGGATCTGATGGACAGCCTGGCCCCCAGGGCCCAAAAGGAGAAAAAGGAGCCAACGGGAAAAGAGGGAAAATGGGTATTTGGGCAGCTCTTCTAATTAGCTTCTTTGTGGCTTGTCTCGGTGGCTTTGTGTGGGATGGGCTACAGCGGGGCACAGCGGAGTGAGCCGCTGCTTCTCCGGGCTTACCTGGGAGCCAGGCAGTCCTGGTTCACCAAGGGCATTCTTTTCAGCCCATGCCTGACGAATGTGTATGTGACACTGGAAAATCTGTCTTGCTGGGAACTGATTTCCAGCTCTGCTCGCTCTGATGCAGTTGGAGAGGTGGGAGAGCAGGAGCAGGCAGCCCTGGGAAGCCCTGATGGGCCCTGGGCAGCCGTCGCTGCCGAAGCCCCACGTTCTCTCAAGGTTCTGCACCTGCCTTGCCCGCTCTCGCCCGCTCCTCCCCAGCAAGTCCTAGCCTGGTTGAAGTTCAGCGCCTAATGTCGGCCCTGGGAAGGTGTCGCTGGCTGCAGGAACAGCTCCAGTGTTGAAACAGAAAGGCCGTGAGGGGGGCAGGGGCAGGGGATGCACGGAGAAGCCCCGAGCAACCTCACCCAAAGAACGTGGCACCTGCGTGCTGAGAGACCTCTCGGGGGCCCTTCTGGGAAAGCCCTGCTCTTAGCCAGTCAGGGCCACTGCTAAGGGCAGGAAGAGATGACTCTTAGCTGAAAGTCCCTATGCCACCAGGCCCAGCTTTCCTGCTTGTGTTCCCAGAGTGGTCCTGGGCGATCGGACACACACTGCGCTCAGTGCCCGGGGGCCGGCAGTGACACTGCAGCACAGAGCGTCGTAGTGTCGCTACGGGCAGGGTGATAGGTACAGGTATCAGTGAGCGTCGGCATAGCAGAATGATGACAGTGTGCAGACAGACACCTGGCTTCTCCTGGCGAGACCCCTTCAGCAGGCAGCATGACTGGGGGCACCGTGTGAGGACTGGGCAGGGAGCAGGTGACTTTCAGAAAAATCTGAAATAGATCTCTGGCCCTGAGGATAGGCGCTTAGCACATACCCCAGCTTGGGGCAGAAAAGAATGTTCACCTTTCTGTCTTCACACTCTGGAGACCCCGGGATGACAATGGCCCTGCCTATGCAGGGCCGAATGGAAATCTCTCCTCCACCCGCACAGCTTTGCTGGGATAAACAAAGACAGTCCAAGCAGGAGAAAGGGCGTGCCCAGGCCACCGCCTAGGTGGTCTCCCGGCACCCGCAGGGTCCACAAGCTTCTGTCCCCTCCTTTTCCATAGGGTAGGAGGAGGTGGAGAATGGTGACAATGTTGCGGGCTTGTGCAGGATGCCTGGGGAGAGAGGCTGGTACAGGAAACAGATTAGCTCATACCAAGATAACCACTGGAATTTGAAGCAGCCCCGAGTCCCCCCAGGTGGGTCATCTGCGGTCCCTTGGGGAGCCTGGTCTTAACGTGACAAAGGCAATTCTCCAGAGCGCTGCTGCCTATGCCTGGGCGGCCAGAAGTTCATGGCCTTAGGGGGACCCCGATTCTGAGCCCACCTCTAAGGCCTTCAGTTTCCTTTTGCTCGTACTGCTCAGGGGGCCACAAGGTGCTACTCTGGGGGTGGGGGCGCCATTCGCTGGGCCCCAGCGCCTTGGTGAAGCTTTCATTGCAGTGGGGAGGGTGAAGAAGTGGGCCCGCTGCATGGCCAGGGCAGGTGGGCAGAGAGAAGTGAAGGTGGGGGAGCTGAGAGCAGAGGGACAGCACGGCCCCACCGGGTCGCCCTGGACAGCTTAAGAACAGTGATTTGTGCTCGGAGCAAGGCGGAGAGGATTTCTGTGGCACAGGGCCAAGCCCTGCTCTACTGGTGAGGGGGAGCCCAGCAGCCATGCAGAGAGGGGCTGTAGGAGGGAAGGGAGAGGCTTGGAGCAAGGCAGTGCAAAAGTACTGGGGTCTGTTTGTCAGTGGGGCTCAGTTTCTGGGAGAGCCCTTGGGAACTGGAGCCAGCACACAGCCTTCCTCTACAGCCATCTCCCCTGGGAAGGCCTCCTGGGGTGCGCAGCGTTGGCCTGATGCCTCACCCAAGCTGGGGAGCTGGGGATGGAACGTGAGTCACCAAGGGCCCCGCTAACCCCGTGCTGGGTGAATAATGTCAAAGCCAACCCTTGAGATGGGGGGGGGGGGGTTCTGAAAGAAAAGGACTTACTGGGCTGAGACCATTTTCCTCTAATGAACATTTAGGAAAGGAAGCGCTAAGCTGTTTATGCTGAGTCTACCTTGTCTGTCGATGCGGGGACAGGGGTTACATGAGGGAAGAGGAGGGCTTTGGGACAGGAGAGCCATAGAGAAGAATTCATTGTTTTTGAAAGGGAGAATTACAGAGAGGGAAATAGAGAGCTCTCCCATTCAGTGGTCCACTCCCCACATGGCCACAACGGCTGGAGCTGGATCAGGCCAGAGCCAGGAGCCTAGAACTCCATCCAGGTCTCCTCTGTGGATGGCAGGGACCCCAGCACGTGGGCCGTCTTCTACTGCCTTCCCAGATGCATTAACAGGGAGCTGGGCCGATGGGATTTCAGTCAAGCTTTCAACCTTAACCACTTTTTTTTTTATCTCTGCCCTGCTTCTCTCCTTGTAATTAAATTTACGTCATCTCAAATCTAAGACAGGGTTATCTGAGTCGGGCACCCCGGCTCACTTGGCTAATCCTCCACCTGCAGTGCCAGCATCCCGGGTTCTAGTCCTGGTTTCTGTCCTGGTTGCCCCTCTTCCAGGCCAGCTCTCTGCTGTTGCCCGGGAGTGCAGTGGAGGATGGCCCAAGTGCTTGGGCCCTGCACCCCATGGGAGACCAGGAGAAGCACCTGGCTCCTGGCTTCAGATCAGCACAGCATGCCAGCCATAGCAGCCATTTGGGGGGTGAACCAACGGAAAAGGAAGACCTTTCTCTCTGTCTCTCTCTAACTCTGCCTGTCAAAAATAAATAAATAAATAGACAGGGTTATCTGAAGAGCCTGGTTTATGGAAAGAGGTTGCTGGAAGCAGATCAGCCCTGGGCCAGCCCAGGCTCCAGAGCAGGGGCCACCCTGCCAGAGCCCTGCCAAAGACCCTGTGGCCTTGCTTCTCCCCCCCACACACACACTTCTGAGCCCCTGGAAGGATTGCCTGTGGAGCAAGAAGGAACCAGGTGCAGGGCCACAGCCGGGAATTGGTCTATTCTGAGCGCAGTGAGTGACAGGATCGGATCTTTCTAAATACTACGGTGGCTGCTGCTGTGTGGAGCGCACATTGGAAGTAGCACATGAGAGTGGGAGTCAGGGCAGGGAGACCATGCAGATGGCACCTGCTGGTACAGGTGGACAGGCTGGCGGGTGGCTGTGGGAAGACTGGTAGAGCTGAGTGCTACTTACAGTTGAGGTCAGCAGCTCCTGATGGTGGCGAAATCAGGAGTGAGGGAGCGGGGAGGCGCCAGCACTGACGCCACGGGATGGCCTGCCTGGCTGGCTGGGTGAGCTGGCCCTCCCTGAGATGGGGAGCCCTGTTCCCCCTCGGGTTTAGGGAGATAACTGTGGGCCCAGCCTGAAATGTTCTGGCTTTGACATGCCTTGGGATTCCTGGGCAAATATGTCAGGGACCCTGAAGATATGGATCTGCAATCAGAGTTGACCTTAGGGCTCCGAGGTGCACACAAGGGAGTTATCAAGGCATCTGGCAATGTTTGCCATCTCTTAGGGACAGGGAGTGACTGGAGAGGATAGGCTCCATGGAGCCCAGAGATGCTCCAAGGTCTAGTGACCCAGTCAAAGGGAACGAGCTGACCAAGGAGGCCAAGCGGAGGACTGAGGCACTGGAGGAATACTGGGAGAGGGTGGGCGCGATCATGAGCAAACACTTCCTGAGCAGGTTCCAGTGTGGTGGGGAGCCAGCCTGAACCATCAACAGCCACCTACACCTACAGCACCACCTGAGACCGCTGTGACGGGAAAGGCTGGGGTGCTCCAAGATAACAGTGCGGGGCCGGGGAAGAGCCGGTATGTCAGCTGAGAGTTAAAGGACCATTGGTCTGCTGCAGTGGGGAAGGTGGTGTGGGAGAGCATTCCAGAAAGAGAGAACAACAAGTGCTGTTTCCAAAAATGGGAGAAAGGGACAGGGGGTGGGATGTGCCCTCTGGCGACACTCCCCTGAACAATGGCAGACAGCTCCCAGGGGCTGCCGGGCACTCTGCTAGAGGTTAGCTGTGGATGTGCTGGGGCTGGCGTCCCGGAGTAGAATGTGATGTCCCTAGGAGCGCAGGTCTCACCTCCAGTGCCTGGGATGCCCAGCGAGGGAACTCAGTGCATTCGTTGGTGAGTGGATGACCCTGGTGTGTCACACATCAAAGGGCAAGTAAATAGAGAGGCAGGACTTGAATCCAGGTCCCTCTGACTCCTGGGCCCTGCTCCTAACCCCAACAACACTCAACTGCCATGCTCAAGGAGCCCAAGGGGCGAGGGCCCAAGTGGTGAGAATAGGGTTATTGGAGGTACCACGGGGCAGAAGCAAGCAGGAAGAGGGGGCTGCAGAGCTGGTGCAGTCGATGGAGGAGATAGGGCTTGAACAGCCTCCACCTGACCCCAGTGCTGTCTCATGGGGAGGCCGGGAGAGCTCTGGACTTTCCTAGAGGCCTACAGGCCGTCAGTGAGGAATAACCTGTCCGTCAGACAGCCTGACCAAGGCAGGGAGGAACAGTGGAGGGAGTTCTAGGAAGACCTGCTTGGTTCAGCCTCAGACAGCTTCACCCCACCATTGGGCCATGTTGCACTCATCTGTACGCTGAGAATGTTGGGTTACAACTACCCTTCCGTGGTCTCCAGTTTTAAATACCCCGCTATGGTGTTGGTCTGTGAAGGCTGAGCCTGGGTCTTGAAGATTTTATTACCCATCACAGCTCTTAGCCAGGCCTCAGCAGAGGCGCTGTGATTAATGAACAGAGAGTACATGCATGCATGATGGAGAAGACTAGAACACAGTGCACGTCCATAAGGGCCTGTGGGGCGTACTCCACAGCCATGGCCATTCCAGTCGGGACACTTCACAGCAGGCAGCACTTCCCAGGCACCAGCTGGATTTCTGGTGCACACACCTGGCACCTAGGACCCTACTCCAAGGACGGGTTGGGCAACAGCTCTAGGTGTGGCAGCATCTTGGAAGTCAGTAGAGGGGAGGTAGGGAGGGCATTGCAGGGAGAGAACAGAAAGGCCTGGGCTTGTGGTTGTGAGGTCACCCCTAGGTCCTGCTGGGGCCCCGGGTGCAGTGGAGTGGGGGCAAAAGGCCTTCAAAGCAGGGCCAGGGGCTTTGGCTCCACGGATGTAGGAGGCGGTTAGAAGCCGCTGTGGGCTCCTACGGAGAAGACTAGCCTGATGGAAGCTGGAGTTGAAGACCTGCAGCCCCACAGGTGCATCCAGGAAGCTGGAGTACCCGAGGGCCTCGGTGTCTGACCTCAGAACAATGCTGGAGTGGTGTGGTTTGGGTCCTGGGTCTTCCACCAGCCAGCTGTGCGCCCTCGGGCAAGTTGCTTAACCTCTCTGTGCCATAGTGTCCTTTGTGAAATGGGGACAACCGTGGTATCATCCTCACAGTGCTGTTAGGAAGGCTGAACGTGCGAATGCTGGCTTCTGTTAGGGCCTGGCCTCTAGTCAGTGCTGTGTTTATGTCCGCTCTTCTTTACTGTGGTGGTGCTTTGTAAACACGGGGAAAGAGAGACTTGGTTTTAGATCTAAAGGATCGAGGGGCGTGTCCGCCCTCATCCGAAGCTGCCGACTTGGATCAAGTGAAGGAGACGGCCAAGTTCTCAGCTGCATCCCTGGCATGCTCTGTGCAGTTTGACATCCTGTGGTTCAAAATCCAACACCAGCTTGCTCTCCTGCCATCTCTCTTCTCGCCATCTAAGAGGTGATGTGCAGCGCCTTCTCTAAAAATCGCATCCTCAGAAAAAGCAGAAATAAGCCTCTTCCCCCCACTTCCACGTGTCTTGGGACTGGGTTCTGTGTGACACCCTCTGGCCCCCTTTCTCCTGCCTTAGCGACAGACAGATGGCACTGCCAAAAATAAAACGTCCTCGCTCAGCCCCTGTGGCGAAGCCGGCGGGAGTGGGCCCCAGCCTGGAGACACACAGCCCCAGCCTCGGCGCGAGAGAAGCCGTTTGTTTTGTGTGGGTGACGCCCGGGAAGAAAAAATAGCAGAAAGCCACTTGCAGCACCCGAGCTAGTGAGGCAGGCAGAACCCAGCCTGTCTCCTCCTGCCGGGTGTGCAGACTCGAACCCAGATGCCAGGGTCCAGATGCTATGTGGGTCACTGGGCACAGCTGACAGCCCTGACCTTCCAGGGTCAGGGCAAGATAGAACGCCACACACACCACAGCCCGTGCATGGCCAAGGCGATTCTGCCAGCTGCTGCTTTGTCGCTCACAAGAGGCCCAGAGCACACTCTGCAGGGGACACACTGTCCGCACCCTTCCTTAATGAAAGTCCCCAAACAGTACCGCACTTGCCCAGCAGAGGGCTGCCTTCCGGCTGGAGCCTCTTCCCATTTCACCTGTGGCTTTTCGGAGGAAGAAAGCAAAAGGCGTAAGAGGAAGGGACAGAGAAAGGCAGGAGACGCTGGCTGACGGTGCAGGAGCTCTCCCTGTCGCTAATGCCCGGAGCCAAGCTTGCAGTGGCCAGCAGCGGGTGCCATAGCCCTGGGCATGGCTGACTCCTGCTCGGGTGAAACCTGGAGGCGGTGTTGGTCCCACCTGGCAGGCTGCGCTCTATGGCAACTTTACAGCCCTCTGTCTCCTTCAGACCACATGCCACATTGCCCACTGAAAACACTGACCAAAGAATGGCTTGTGTGGAAGGCCCCACTACAGCCTCTCCTCCAAAGTGACTGCCCGGGTTGGCAGCCAGACGTCCTGGTTACGTGGCTGAGGCTGGCTCGGAGCCGTGGGTTTCCCATGCTGCTGTGAGGGATGCGTTAAGAGCCATGACATCCCCAGGAGGCAGAACACGTGTCCCTCCTCAGCCTCGTCGCACAGGTGTACTGCCAGCGGCCCGGAGTGTCGTGGTTTTCATGCAGATGTTTTGTATGATTGGCTGAAATGTAGCAAACGTTTGTCGGCTACACTTCCCAACAGCCATCAGTACCAGTAGCCGAAGTCGGTTCAGGAGCCACCGTCTTAGTTGAGAAAGTCCGAGGGTGCTCCCTGGAGTCTGGAAGAGCAGTTTGAGTATTAGTCCTCTCGGGGTGAGTGGAAGGGCTGAGAGCGCCATATTTGTTTGAATAGCAGTGTTGGCTAATGATAAGATTGTGTTGTTTAGAGTATTTGAGTATGGACGGGATGCATCGTGATGTGATAACGTCCCCATGGCTGAAGCGGCTGGGGCAGAGCCAAGTGAGTGGCACAGAAACACGGTGGGATTGGTGGGAGGCTGCTCTAAGTGGCCTCTAGGTGGCGCCTTCCAATCTGAACTCTCTTGGAAAATGCTATTGGAAGCGAACAGGACTGGCAGGATGGCAGGAGGGTGATCAATTATGGCTTTAAATCTGCAGGGCAGTGCAGACATTGGCAGTGCCACAGGATGACAGCCCGCGAATGGGGATTGGCCAGGTTGGTGGAACGTAAGAGAAGGATCCTGAGCAGTCATTCAGCCAGAGACTGTAAGAAGGGGCGTGGGGACTGGCAGGGCAGAGAAGGATCTGAAGTCCTCTGGGTCGTGGACATTGAGAGCAACTGAAGACTGGTCTGTGTAGGGGCAGAGGGCAATTTCTCCCCGTCCTCTGGGATTTGCTGGCACAACATGACGAAGATTGGGTAGGAGAAAAGGCGCAAAGGAGACGGTGGGGGCGGGGGACCACAGCACCGGGAATGACGCACCAGCCAGCCTCGTTCAGAACCTCATAGACCTGGTTTCCTGTAGGAGAGAGGGAGAGCGGGGAACGCAGCCAAGTTGGAGGGATTGGGAGCCATCACTGGCGATGGTCTGTCCAGGAGACAGCGGTCCGCTTATGAGAAGATCCTCTCGGGGATCTGAGCGATCCCCAGGACACACATCATCCGGCTCTGTTTCCCGGTCTTCCGCGGTCAGACGGTGAGATTTCAGGGTGAGGTTGGAAGGCAGCTGTGTTCCCTCTTACAGTCTGGTCCTAACGCAGACACGGATTCCAGATGGCCCCTCCTTGTGCTTAGGTGGGCAGAGGGGGCACGAGTGTCTCCTTTAGGTCAAGTGCATAGCCTGCCGGGGGTGCAGCACTGTGTGTCCCACCTTCTGAAGCCCAGCGTTTGCGCTGAAACTTGCTCTGACTTTGCTGTGTTGCCCGAGGCCTCTGTCACTTTGAGCCACATCTCTACTGAAAGTTGTTGTCCGAATCTGCAGATACTCCCTGAGACCGGGGAGCTGTTAACTGATCCGCGGCTGTCATCCGCTCCCCGGGCAGCAGCACAGCTGCGTAGTCATGAGTTCTGATAGCTTTTAAAAGATTCCTTCAGATTTTCTACGTAAACAACCATGTTGTATGCAAATAAGGACATTTGGAGGTCATCCTCCCCAATCTGTATGGCTTTTCATTTTTTTTTTCTTGCTTTATTTCACCAGCCAGGAGAATGTTAAGTAAAATTGATGAAAGTAAATATTGTGGGGCTGGCATTGGGGCACAGCAGATAAAGACACTGCTCATGACACCAGCACCCCATATGAGTGCCGGTTCATGTTCTGACTGCTCCACTTCCAACCCAATGGAAGATCTCTCTCTCTCTCCCTCTCTCTCTTTCAAAATAAATGAATTTTTAAAATTTTTTTAATTAAAAAAGAAAGTAGATGTCTTTGGGTTATTCTCCATATTAGATATTAAGCCATTCAATGTTAAGGATGTTGTTAGCTGTAGGGTTTTTTTTAAGATTTTTTCCCCCTTTGGAAGGCAGAGTGACAGCGAAAGAAAGAGGAAGGCATCTTTTTAACAAATTTATTTATTTATTTATTTATTTATTTATTTATTTATTTGCAAGGCAGTGTTCCAAAGAGGGCAAGACAGAGAAATTTTCCATCTGCTGGTTCACTTCCCGAATGGCTACAACAGCCAGGGCAGGGGCAGGCTGAAGCCAGGAGCCAGGAGCCAGGAACTCACTCCAAGTCTTCTACATAGGTGACAGAGGCCCAAGTTGTTGGGCCATTTCCACGGCTTTCCCAGGTGCAGAAGCAGAGAGCTGGATGCAAAGCAGAGCAGCCAGGACTTGAACTGGCGCCCATGTGGGATGCTGGCACTGCAGGCAGTGGCTTTACCTGCTACACCACAGCACCAGTCCCTCAAATCTTGATTTTTAATATCTTGAAGTCCATAATAACCCTGTGAAATAGCACTACAATGCTGGCCCTGGCTGTAGGTTTTTTACAGATACTCTTTTGAAAACTGAGCAAGTACCCATGTATTCCTAGTCTGCTGAGGACTGTTTGTTTGAATTTATCAAATGCCTTTTCTGCATCTGTTGAAATGGTCGTGTGGTTTTTCTTGCTGAAATTGTTAACATGGTAAATGACACTGAATGGCTCAGATCTTGGCCTTTCTTCTTGAAGGCACTTACAGATCAGTTTGAACCTTTCAAAACTTGATTAAAAAAAAAAAAGATTTATTTATTTATTTGAAAGGCAGAGTTACAGAGAGGCAGAGGCAGAGAGAGAGAGATGGCCACAATGGCTAGAGCTGGGCTGATCGGAAGCCGGGAGCCAGGAACTTCTTCTGGGTCTCCCACGTGGGTGCAGCGCCGGCCTCTGGAAACTGGATTTTTTAATATCTTTAGGTCCATGATAGCCTTTTCCCCATGGCTAATCTAACTCCACTGCAAAGACAAGATTTTGCAAGAGCTCTGCCCAGTAACCTGTTAGCTTGTGCGATTTCTCCAAGTTGACTGGTAAGGATGAGAACTTCTGTGTGTGAGCTCCAACAAAGGACAAACATTTATCAAGCTGTCTGAATGCTTGTCTTGGCCTTGTGGAGTTCATTTCAATCAAAGACTCAAGGGTGCCCTCTGCAGGTCTCTAGGGTTTTCTACACCGTGCTGCAAATTCTAGCCACTTCCCGCATCTGCAAACCCAGATTTTTGGCTCCTCGACTCCGTGAGGTTGCCAGGCTCTGTTTGGGTTCCCCCTCCCTGTACCACCGGGGCCTACATCCAGGCAGTGAGCTTGAACAGTGGGAGGGAGCCCTGCACTGCCCGTGGTCCACACCTGACGTGAGCTATTGCCTAGACCTCGACTGATTTCTGGCTGTGTGTGAGTGGATAGCAACTTCTTGGGGTTCAGTCTCCCAAAGAACAGAAGCAGGAGTGTCGCCCCCTACTCTGTTCACACTGTCACATCCCTGCTGAGGGCCGTGCTAAGACAACCTTCCGCATTTCGCTGTTGCGATTGAAAGTATTTTGCATTGGACAGGCCCAGCGATGGCAGTGGAGAGGGAATCAGAGGCCCTTTGGGGCTCACTTGGCAGTGTCAGGTTTAGCCCATGGAGGCCTTGGTCTCGACATCTGTGAAGTGCCGGAAGGATAAGTGCTCAGCCGACCTCGCTGACAGGTTGTGAGGCACAAACTTAAGCACCGCGGGTGACATGTGCTGTTGCAACACCAAACAGACCCCACCCAGTGACTCTTCGTGGGGACAGTGCCAGCCTTTATTTTATTTTATTTTATTTTATTTATTTGAGAAGCGGAGTTACAGAGAGAGAGACAGAGAGAGAGGTCTTCCAACTGCTGGTTCACTCCCCAAATCGCTGAAAAACCGGGGCTGGGCCAGGCCAAAGCCAGGAACCAGGAACTTCCTCCAGGTCTCCCATGTGGGTGCAGGGGCCCAAGCACTTGGGTGATCTGCTGCTGCTTTCCCAGGCACATTAGCAGGGAACTGGATCGGAAGTAGAGCAGCCAGGACTCGAACCGGCATGCATATGGGATGCTGGCACTGTAACCAAGGCTTTAGCCCACTGCGCCACAGTGCCCTCCCCATTGCCAGCCTTCTAATCAGGCCTTCCCACCCATTTCCACGGTGGTCCTCATCCCTCTGGGGGCTCGCTCAGCCACCTACCTGGAAACAGGATTCCTTCCTGAAGGCGTGGCTCCCTGCTGCCCCAGCAAGGATCTGTGTTTTCTTCTCCAGCTACTTTGCCCCTGAAGTGCAAAACACATGATTGCAAAGTGCCATACTAGGATTTATTGCTCAACAGACTAATATCTCATTTCTCCTCCCACCCCCAGGGCTACCTGGAGCCATAGGAAATCCAGGGGAAAAGGGAGAGAAGGGGGACGTCGGTGAACTGGGCTCGACTGGCAACGAGGGCCCACCGGGGCAGAAGGGGGCCAAGGGAGACAAGGGAGATGCGTCCAATGATGTGCTTGTGGCAGGTGAGAGGGCCCAGGGGCCCGGGGTCCGTGCAGGGTCTGCCTGCACCCACGCCCCACGCTGGCTTGGCGTGGCCATCTGGCTCGCAGTGTGTTTTGCAATCTGTGTTTTCCGAAAAAAAAAAAAAAAGAGAAAGCCAGCTCGTACTACTGCCTGTGGGCAGTACCGAGCTGGGAGCTACACAGCAGCCCTCTAACTAATTCAGATCTGAAAGCTGGGGTGGGATTGAATGGGCTGAAGGATGCTTCCTTTTCCAAATACTAGTAAAATGCCGTACAGTCTGGAACAAGGTGAGTGACCGCAGATGTCACAGAGGACGCTGGCCAGAAAGTCACAGCTGAGCCCACCGCAGACCCTGGGCCTAAGCCTTTGACGTAGAATTGGGGCAGACTGCAGAGAGTTCGCATCTGTAGGGCAGCAAGCCACACACTCACCTGGCGGAGAGAACAGGTGACAGCTGATTATTGAGGACGGAGAGGCAGGAGAATTTGGAATCCACAGTCCTCTGAGACCACTGCATCCTACAGACATAACCATCCGATTAACTCCGTAAACCCTGGATACCCAAGACCAGCATTCATGAACCAGGGACTTTGCTGGTGACTAGAAATATGAATAGGAAAATGAGCGAGGTGCAGTATCTGCCCTCAAGGAACAAGGAACGAAGATGGTTATAGGTGCTCAGAGCAATGACCCTGAATCAGGCACCCACTCACCATTCAAAACAGATTTCCAGGCACTGCATCGAGGATGTAGATCAAATGATGTTTAGCATGCTTGGTTTCATACAAAGGGGACATTGCCTAGCAAACTGCGTAACACTGAAAAAGTGTTCTGACGGTGTCATGTTTTTAAGTGTTTGAAAAGCTGAGGTCGTGTTACAATGGGAAATCAACACATCTGGTATACTACAGCCCCTAAGCTGCTGCACACTTCGGGGAGGCCTGGGCGGGGCGGAGCCGGGCGGGGGTGGGGAGTGGGGTGATGACAAACCATCCTCCAGTGGATCCCAATTGAAGAAACCAGGCTGAAGCAGAGTGCGCCCCCTGTGGGGAGTAGAGGAGGTGCAGGAGGGCCGGCCCACATCCGCTCTGCCCACAGATCTCTGTCCCTTCCAGAGTGGACGGAGAGTCATCTTCAGCCCCGGCGGCTCCCATCTGCCCACTCCAGGCAGAATGTAGAGGCTGAATGGGAAGAGGCAGCTAGAGGGACCTTTGCTCGCCGTTCTCAGCTCAGGACAGGAAGTGAAACAGAGCCCGGCAAGTAATGTGCTCCTTAAGAAAGCTCCAGAACGGTGGTCCTAGCCAAGCACTGCTCCCACCTTGGCCACCTGCGGCTAAAGGCCTGTCTGCCTGCAGGTGTGTAGGGAGCGGAGCTGCCAAAGTGTTTGTAGCAGGTGAGAAAATCTCATTGGTTTTCTCAGGGCAAGGGTCATGATTCTCTATGAGAGGTGGATTTTCCTGCCCAAGGTCACCAAGCTGAATGGAACCCGAAACGACATGAGCTCCTGCCTTCTTCCACCCTTCTCATCTCTGACCACATGTTGGTCTTTAAAATGGTCAGCCCCTTCCCCCTCCCCCAACACTTGATGCAGCTGGCTGGGGATGGGGTACAGGCCCCAGAAGGTTATTAGAGCTCCTTAGATGATTCGAATGCGCACTCAGGGACAAGCACCCATGAAGAGAGGATGCACGTGGAGTGAGCACACCTGGAGCAGAGTCCCAGCACTTACCCAGGTTGACCCTGGGCAGATCAGTGAACTGTGCTAAGACCCAGTTTCCGGAGGGGATCCTCCTCCCACACCCAGAGCAATTTGGAAGAATGATGGGGAGATTGGTCAGACTTGGCACAGTTTCTGGCACGTGCCTGGTCCTTATCCCAGTGTAGACAAGTGCTGAGGTCAGTTCCTCTGGGAGGGGCTAGGCTCGGTGAGGCTCCCAGGAGCTGATCACAAGTTCACTTCTTGCAGGTGAAATACAATCTCTGTGTATAGCTCTTCATTTTTCCTTTCTTACTTCCTCTCTCCAGGTGCCAAAGGTGACCCAGGCCCAGCCGGCCCACCTGGGCCCCCAGGCCCCCCAGGGCCTCCAGGGCCCCCTGGAAGCAGAAGATCGAAAGGCCCTCGGCAGCCAAACCTGTTCAACGGCCAGTGCCCAGGTCACGAACCCCTGCCCGGCGAGCCCACCTCTTCGGCTCATGACCCCAAACTCTGTGTCTGCACCCCAGGACTTGGGACCAGCTTTTCCAAAGCAGAGGGAGGAGGGTTTGTCCAGACGAGTGCTGCCCCTTGCAGTGTGCTCATTCAGCCTGGGCGAAGCTTAGCAATGACAGGGCAGGGTGGGGGTGGGGGGTGGGTAGTCCCCTTATTTTGCTGATCAAGAAACCCTCTCAGAGCATCCCTGGTGACACCAGAGGTCGCCTGTCTGCCTAGCACCCACAAGGTGACATGGACCCTGCGGGATTTGTTGAAGCAGTGGGCCTGGCCTTCCCCAGGAAGCCCCAACTGCCCCCAACCTGCCCCAACCAGTCTCCCTCCAGGCCAAAGCACCCCCTGTCATCCTCTAGCCACGTCCGCCCCCTCCCGCTGCCTTGCTTCTGCCACCCAAGACACCTGTTCGCACAAGGTCCCCATGAAGCCCACATCAACAAGCCAAGGGCGAGGGATGCTAGCGCAGGTGCAGCCACCTGTGGAGGCCCCGTGTCCCGTAGGTCTTCAAGCAGGGGAGCTACAGGTGGGAGATGGTGGTGTGGCGCCTCCCACGGCCCCGAGCCCAGCTGCCTCTGGGTTCCTTCCTGTTCCTTCCTGTCCTGAGGCTCCATGATTCCTCTCCTGATGCCTCTCCCAAGAAATCGCCAGGCCAAGTGGGCTCCCAGTCCCTCCAACCTGCTTCCCTGGTAGTGGCACTCCTTCCACGACAGTGCCATCTGTGATGGTGACGCTGCCAGCAAGCCTGTCTCTCCCTCAGATGGCTGAGGACCGGAAAAGGCTGCCTCAGGCCACTGGACCCCCTTTCCTGACTTCTGGGGTTTGAATGCATTGCCCAAAAGGCACGTGTTGAAAACTTAGTCCCCAGCTGCAAGAGTGTTGAGAGGCAGGGCCTCTAAGAAGTGGGTTAGCGCCCAGCAATTAGGTTTAGTTGAGTCGGTGCCACGGGTTCTGTCCTCGTGAATGGGCTCCCTATGAGGGACGGGTTCAGTGTCCTACTGTTCTCTCTCACTGTGTAATGCCCGCTGCAGCATTAAGAAAGAGCAAGAAGGTCCTGGCCAGATGGAGCAACTCAGTCTTGAACTTCACAGTCCCCAGAACCATGAACCAGATAGATACATGGCTGTCTGTTATGAATCTCCTAATCTGGCAGGCACTTGGCCCAGTGCTTAAGATGCTGCATCGCATATTGGGCTGCCTGAATTCAAGTCGGGGCTCTGCTGCGTATTCTAGCTTCTTGCTAGTGCAGACACTGGGAAGGAGTGGTGATGGCTCAAGTATTTGGGTCCCTGCTACCCACATGGGACATCTGGGTTGTGTTCCTGGCTCCTCACTTCAGCTTGGCCCAGCCCCAGCCATTGCAGCCATTGGGAGCTTCTCTCTAAGTAAAATTCAATTTTGAAAAAAAATAAATTATTCAATCCATGATGTTAGGTTATGACAGCACAGAGTGGAATAAGACATTGCCATCCTACTGGGATTATATCTTAGCAATTGCATTTATAGAAAGTTTATTGGCAACTTGCCAAGCAGGGAACAAAACTGGAAGAGTTCAACTTAGGCTTGTTGAAAAGCGAACAACCAAGAAACTCAGTGGGCTTCTTGCAAAGGGGTGTTCGTGGGACTATGTCTGGATGAGGTGGGGGAAGCCACAGTTATAACATTATGCAAATCTCCCAGAGCCAGCCATCTTTGCCCTGGGTAATGTCGCTGCTGTCATTGTAGGTGAGACATGTGCCATACCCAACGATGACACCTTGGTTGGAAAAGTTGACGAGAAAGTCAATGAGCATCACTCCCCAAAAGCAGGTACAGAAGCAAATCGTCCTGTTTTGAAAGTGGGTGTCTTAAAGTCAGAGTTGGCACGTGACTCACTCCTCCTCTTCCCCTTCCGCTGGCAGAATCCACGATCACCTCCATTGGGAACCCAACACAAGTCTTCAAGGTCAAGGAGACTTTTGGGGCTTGGATACGAGAGTCTGCTAACAAGAACGACAGCCGCATCTGGGTGACTGAGCACTTTTCAGGTACTTTCACGCGACACGGGCTCTACATCTGTGTTGTATTTCCGGTTTGCTTCTTTTTCAATCTGTTACCTCTCTTCAGGCTTGTTTTCTGTGTGTGTACCTGAAACCCCTGCTGATTGGTAAAATAAATTGCTCCTTATTCAAGACACACAAGTGAGTGGCCAAAACAACTTTCTCCTTTTGAACTTGCTAACGATGAGCCCTGCAGCTCAGGTCGCAGGGGACCCACAGTGGAGCCTATCTAATTTTAGGCAAAGTACCCAGAAGGAAATTGCTTGATGAACTTGATGGCTGCCTGCCTTCCAAACCACAAAACCACGATGTGGAAGAAATGTCAGAGATAAATCCTTGTGTTTTTAAGATTGATTGCTTTATTTGAAATGCAGAGCAACCGAAAGAGAGAGACAGAGAGAGAGAGAGAGAGAGAGAGAGAGAGAGGAGTTTCCATCTGCTGGCTCACTCCCCAAATAGTCCTGGGCCAGGCTGAAGCCAGGAGCCAGGAACTCCATTCTTGCCTCCCGCATGGGTGGCGGAGGCCACACCCACTTGAGCCATCATCTGACACTTTCCCAGGTGCCGTAGCAGGGAGCTGGGTCAAAAGCAGAGCAGCTGGCAGCAAAGCGGCATTCCTATATGGGATGCCAGTGTTGGAAGTAGCAGCTGAACCCGCTGCGCCACCATGCTGGCCCCGGAGATAAATTCTTGGTGCACTGCCCAACTTTCTCTAAGTTCGGCCCCCTCCCAGGAGAGTACTCTTGGTCATCTTTCTCAGATATCAGTTGGATGGAGATCCCAGCCACCTTACCATCACCCTGCCTCTACACATGACCCCTCCCACTGTCCCAGAGGTCTGTGGTCAGGGTTGCTCATGGCGCCAACAGTAGCCTCATCCCAGGAGGCGTCTGGCCAGCCACTGGTTGGAGAAGCAGCTGCTTTGATCCACAGGTTTGGCATGTCAGCTGACAGTAATCACCTGACTTCTAGTCAGAAGGATTTGGGGGCTCAAAAGGAAAGAGTAGGGGCCAGCGCCGTGGCACAGCAGGTAAAGCTGCCACCTGCAGTGCCGGCATCCCATGTGGGCACCAGGTCAAGTCCCAGCTGTTCCATTTCTGATCCAGCTCTCTGCTATGGCCTGGGAAAGCAGTAGAAGATGGCCCAAGTCCTTGGGCCTCTGCACCTATGGGAGACCCAGAAGAGGCTCCTGGCTCCTGGCTTCAGATCGGCCCAGCTCCAGCGGTTGAGGCCATCTGGGGAGTGAACCATCAGATCAAAGACCTCTCTCTGTGTCTCAGCCTCTGCCTCTCTCTAACCCTTTCTTTCAAATAAATACATCTTTAGGAAAAGAAAAAGGGAAAGAGTAGTGACATTGGCACATTAGCCGCTGCCGCAGAGGCAGGAAGAGCTGGGGAGGCCTGGGTGACTGCCCGAGCGCCAGCTTCCTGCTGTTCCTGGGGTGGGCCTCTGCTGCTGGGGGAGAAGGGAGCTCGCCCCTGTGCCCTCGGAGGGCCACCGGGATACAAGGGGAAGGATCCACTAGGAGAAGAGGTGTATGGACTGCTGAGCGGGTCTGGGGGCAATGGTAGGGGTGTGGTCCCCCCAGCGCAGCGCCGTTCAGAGCATGTGCACCCCTTTTCTGGGGAGAACGGAGGTTGCGCACGCTGTTGAGGAGTTGTGAGTGATTACTGGGGGGCACAAATGGCCCATCAGACGGGGAGTCGCTTGTGAAAGATTCTTTCTAGAACTTGAATGAGCCCAGCGGAAAGGCCATCCGCTGGCGGGTTGCTTTCTCAGTCTTTCCTGAGACAGATAAGGAGGCGCGGGGCGGGGCTGGACGGCTGCGTGGTCCGTCTCCCGGTCCTGTCTGGAGACAGATAAGGGAATTCCAGGGAGTGTCTCCCTACACCTGCGTGGGCAGAAGCAACACGAGCTTGTCCTGAGGTCCAAGCGCTCAGCATGGCAAGCACGCCATTTTCGGGGTACGGCTCTCTGAGCCCCAGCGCTGCTCTGATAGGACGTTTCATAAACACCTGAGGGTAGGCTGCAGAGATGGGGGCGGAGCATCATTCTCTACAGGAGAGCAGAACCGAGCCTGTGGCTATGGCATTTGAAGGACAGTTTCGGGTGCCACCGGGAGAGCTGGACTTTGAGTTTGGGACTCTTCACCCACGACAGGGGACCCTGGGAAACATCTCAGTCTCAGCTCCCCTCCCCCTGAATGCCCTGACTGTCCGCAGCCGGGCACCCTCGGCAAGCTGTGGTTGCTGGGAAGTTGGCAGCAGCCTCTCGCTGGCTTCCCTCCCGCAGGCATCATGGTGAAGGAGTTCAAAGACCAGGCCGCCCTCCTGAACGGTAGCTGCACGTTCATCCACCTGCCCTACTATTTCCACGGCTGCGGCCACACCGTGTACAACAACTCTCTCTACTACCACAAAGGGGGCTCCAACACCATTGTGAGGTGAGTCGCTCAGGACCACAGCCCCTCTTCCGTGCACCCCGGCGGCAAGGCATGCATCCCAGGCAGCACCCACTGCGCATGCGTGCGGTGCTTTCCTGAGCTACTGGGGGAGTCAGGACTGTGTGTGCATTGCTTATCTGTCATCTGCATGTTCCCCAGGCTGACCTGAGGCCCGGGAAGGCCAGAGCCAAGGGCAAGTGAACTTGGATGGGCAGGCTCAGCTTTCCTGGGAGGACTCCTCCCCTGATGGCAGTTTTGTTTGGAAAACCTTTGGGTGTGTCAGACCAGGGGCTGTAACCGGAAGTCAAGTGCTTTGCCTTCAGATTCCCCTGTCATCTGGAGGGAGCCCCGAGGCCAGTGCCCCCTCCCTCTGCATTCCCAGGGGCCGCCTGGCTAGGCTGTGCCCAGGACAGCAGCTGAGCCTTCCTGTCCCCTACAGGAGTTTTGTCCTCATGGTTAACAAGCACAGCTCGAGTCACCGTGGGCAGATCAAGGGAGCAGTGCCTGGAAGCCAGGGCGCCTGCTCCCAGCTCTTCCGCCCTCTCCCTCTGTGGCCTTAGCCACAAGACACAGCTTCCGTGGTCTCCCCGTGCTCCACTCAAACAGGAGACAGACCAGTGCCTTGGAGTCCTCCCGGCTCTGCCCCTGTAGAACAGGAACCTCGGGCTTATGGATGCCATGGCCTGATCGTTCAAAACCAGAGGCGGTGACAGAAGGGGGCACTGAACCCCTGGGCCCCTCCTCCCCGCGGTGAAGCCAAGTGTGGCATTTGAGTGCTCAGGCTGAGATGGGGATGGTTCCTGGTACGATGTGCAGTGAGATCGGCGAGGTTAGACAAAGGTGTCATTCATGGTGGGGTGGGGGGCTGCCCCTCCCTTACTTCATTCCCCTCCACCCAACTCCCTCGTCATCTCTACCCATTTGGACAGAACTTGTGCCAGCAGAAGCGGACAAGTGACCACCCCTGCCACACAGAAGACATAGCTCCCGAGCCACCCTCCTTCCATGACATTCCTGCCATATTGTGGGGGCTATTGTTACACAGAGGAAGAGTAGCAGTTCTGGGGTAGATGAGCCCCAGGATGAGGATTGGCCTCTTTAAGAGAGGGTGTCGGGGCCGGCGCCATGGCTCACTTGGTTAATCCTCTGCCTGCGGCACCGGCATCCCATATGAGCGCCGGTTCTAGTCCCGGCTGCTCCTCTTCCAGTCCAGCTCTCTGCTGTGGCCTGGGAGAGCAATGGAGGATGGCCCAAGTGCTTGGGCCCCTGCACTCCCATGGGAGACCAGGAGGAAGCAGCTCTAGCCGTTGCAGCCATCTGGGGAGTGAAACAGCAGATGGAAGACCCCCCCACACACACCTCTGCAGCTCTGTAACTGCCTTTCAAGCAAATAAATAAATCAGAGAGAGAGAGTCCTCTAGCGAAGCGAAGCTTGTGATGGCACGGTTAGGAGACCCGTACCCAGCCCCTTCTCCATGCCTGGCCACAGGCTGGGAGCCGAGGGAGAAGTAGATCTGAATTGGAGCCTGCTCTTGCTGGGAGAGAGGTCTTCCTGAAGTGGGCAGCCGCCAGGGGCCAGTGGGACCGGCCACATGGCAGGAGTAAATCCCAGGCATCCAGAGGAAGAATGCCTGAGTGCTGAGGGGGCCAGGACCTCCCCACGATCTCCCTCCCCTCTGGCTCCTTCTCAAACTTGCTGCGAGGTTTCTGCATCAATGCTGAGCTTGTCCGGTCAGATGCTCAGCCACAGTCCCACGGTTCCCGCCTCTTGCGCTGCTCAATGGCACCCTCTGCTGGTTCTCTTTTCCTTCAGCCGAATTATCCCTGAGTTGTCATTTCTGGAGTTAGTAACCTTTTGAGCCATAATTCCCTTGTTTTAAAGAATGCAATCTATAGTTTCCACCTGCCACACTACACGGCCCCCAGGAGCAGAGGGCCTGGGACCCCACAGCACTGTTTATTCTGTCTGCCCATTTCCCGGGCAAAGCCCTGACTTCCGTACATCCCTCCTGAACCAGTGACTTTCTTCTGAATCTTGAGGGCGATGAGATATTTCCCTTAAAATCATAGCACAGAATGAAAAACAAACCCCCATATGGGCACGGGTTCGAGTCCCGGCTGCTTCTCTTCTGATCCAGCTCTCTACTATGGCCTGGGCAAGCAGTAGAAGATGGCTCAAGTGCTTGGGCCCCTGCACCTGTGTGGGAGACCTGGAAGAAGCTCTTGGCTCCTGACTTTGGATCAGCCCAGCTCTGGCCGTTGCAGCCATTTGTGGTGTGAACCAGCAGTTGGAAGATCTTTCTCTATTTCTCTCCCACCCTCTGTTTGTAACTCTACCTCTCAAATAAATAAAATCCTAAGGAAAAAAAAAGGATTGGGCTGCCACAGGGGGCAGCAGTGACCTGGGGGCTGGTGAGGTTGGGGCGTTTTCCCAGGGCTCGGGCTGGTGAATGATGGCTTCCATGTGAATTCATGCCGACTGCGGGAAGTGCTCTCTTTGCCTCCACCCTGCTGCGCGCCCTGCACAAACTGGTCACACACTGACCTTTACAGCCTGGCTGCCGGTAGCCCGGGGGGAGGGCCAGTGTGCCAGGCATTACCAGGACCTTGTTAGAAGTGCAGAATCCTGGCCTCACCCCAGACCGACTAGCTCGGTTTAGTTAGAGGAGCCCCATAAGCCACGTGTCCACAAAACTCGTGACGCGTGTCTGCTTCTTCTTGACACATTTCAGATTCGATTTTGGCAAAGGAACATCGGAAACGCTGAAGCTTGAGAACGCCCTGTATTTTGACCGCAAATACCTTTTCGCCAATTCCAAGACGTACTTCAACCTGGCTGTGGACGAACAGGGGCTGTGGATCATCTATGCTTCGAGCGTGGATGGCTCGAGCATCCTTGTCGCACAGCTGGAGGAGAAGACCTTCTCCGTGGCACAGCACATCAATACCACTTACCCCAAGTCCAAGGCGGGCAACGCCTTCATCACCCGCGGCATCCTCTACGTCACAGACACCAAAGACACGAGGGTAACGTTCGCCTTCGATCTGTTAGGAGGGAAGCAGATCAACGCCAACTTCGATGTCAGAACTTCCCAGTCCGTTCTCGCCATGTTATCCTACAACATGAGAGACCAGCACCTGTACTCCTGGGAGGATGGCCACCTGCTGCTGTACCCAGTGCAGTTCCTGGCAGCTCCATTCAGCCAGTGATGTGCTGCATTCTCTTCTCTTCACTGGATCTCACATGTCTTCTGGGACCATTTTTGTCCCATCAGAAAACCTGTCTTTAAAGGTAGCCGGGTTCTTAGAGCTTAATCTCACATCATGTGCATTCCCGTAGTCAGCGAGCCCTCTGCAAAACCCTAGTGCCCGCTGTGGGGTAGCATCAGGCTGGAAGTTGCAATGGCTCTGGAGCTTCCTCCATGTATGAGTTGGCCAGGTTGCCGCCCCTTCCTTGGGCCTTGGTTTCCCCATTGGTACTATTCAGCAGGTGGCCAAGAAAATGGGCAGAGTTTTCTCTACCTACAAGAAATGCTGTGGCTTTTAGCTACCGCTACTCTCACAGTTTTTATAGACCCATTTTCTGTTTTTTGCAGCCGGATGCTAAGTAACTTTACCTGTAAGATCATAGCTCTGTTGCTTCAACAGTGAATTCTGCAGTGCCGTGGGAAAATGCGCTGAGCCTTTATGGCTTCTAAGGCACCATGCCGTCCATAATTTATTACTTTTCTCTACATTGCACCTGCCTCCTCAGAGTGACCCGACCCTCTGCCCTTGATTGCAGCTCCCTGATCAGCAAAAGCCAAGAGCAGCTACATGCCCAGGCTTCTCAGTGAGACAGCATTGGCCCTTCAGAGTTTCTATCCATTTCCCATCAGGTTGACTTGCAGCGGTGGGTCTCCAGGGCGCTCCGGCTGCTGCTGCTGCTGCTGCTGCTGCTTTTTTTAGGGAAAGGGTTTACTGATGGAAACCCGACAGATTGGGGCGAAGGGGTGAAGAAGAAAGAGCGGGGTCGAGGTAAAGACAGTGAGTCTGGCTTCTTCTACCACTGCCACAGATCCAGAGTAAAGGGGCCGCCCTGCCCCTGCCTTAGCCATGGTTTCAGTTCCCACAGTTAACCATAGTCCATGAATACATCCAGTACAGGAGGGATTAAGATATTCAGAGTGACAGAGAGAGAGGCCACATTTACGAAACCTTTAGTACAGCATATGATTACAATTGTTCTACTTAGCTATTAGTTATTGTTGCTAATCTCCGGCTCTGCATCATTTTCAAATTGAACGTTATCATAGGTATATGTAGGGGGAAAACCATGGCCTATAAAGGGGTCAGCATTGTCTGTGGTTTCGGGCCGGACAGCAGGGGACTGCTGGACTACATGCTGTGGGAATGGACTGTGTCCGGCCGGAACTATGACACTCTACGATTTATGAGTTTATCTAGATCAGGGGGTGGGAAAAGAGGCCATAAGCCAGTTCTTCACATGTTCTTGTAAATAAAGCTTTATTAAAACAGTCCCCTTTGTTTGTTCATGTATCATAGACAGTCACTGTTGCTCTGCAGTAGTGGATGGGAGCAGGTGCAGCAGAGGCTGGGTGGGCCCACAAAGCCTAAAACATCCACCATCAGCTTGTTTTGTTTTGTTCCAGACTGAGAAATGGCCCTTGCTGTGGTCTGGGGTTTAGGCAGAGGGGAAGGCACAAAACGCAGGGGCTGCGTGAAGCCCTGAGTGAGCTGCTCTTTGCTAAAGCTAATTTTACAGGTGGTGATCTAGGGTCCTCGGAGGGCAGGTGGGACTGCAGGTGAACCGGCCCCTAAGTGCCCGTACACACACACGCACATTTTCTGCCGGCTCAGTTCTTTGGGCACCCTGCGCCGAGTGCCCTGCAGGGCCACTGGGAGGAGAGAGGAAGCTGGGAAAAGGCCCTGGGTGCTACAGCCAGGCACGGGAACTGGAACAGTGCTTATGTGAAGCTGTCGGCAACTTGCCCCGGCCTGTGGGTGTCCTGAAACTGTCTGGACCCAGATTCGTTTTCAGTGGCCTTGAGTCATCATCGCTTTCGACCTTATTAACAGAAGCGCTTACCAACCTCAGGGAAGAACAGATCTAATGGTTTCAGTCTCCCCCACTCTCCAAAGACACCTGGGCAGCTGTTAGCGACTTATTTGTCGTCGTGTTTTAAGATCATGGATATTTGAAACTAACCCCTCCCCTCACTTTTAATTACGAGGTTGCATTGTGTCATCATAGCTTTTTAAAAAAGCCCTTTCGGGGCCGGCACTGTGGTACAGCGGGTTAACACCCTGGCCTGCAGTGCCGGCATCCCATATGGGTGCCGGCTCAAGTCCCGGCTGCTCCACTTCCGATCCAGCTCTCTGCTATGGCCTGGGAAAGCAGTGGGGGATGGCCCAAGTGCTCGGGAGACCCAGAAGAAGCTCCTGCTCCTGGCTTCGGATTGGCGCAGCTCCAGCCGTGTGACCAATTGGGGAGTGAACCATCAGATGGAAGACCTCTCTCTCTCTGCCTCTCTTCTCTCTGTGTAACTCTAACTTTCAAATAAATAAATAAATCTTTAAAAAAAATAATCCCTGGGGCCAGCACTGTGGCTCAGTAGGTTAATCCTCCGCCTGTGGCACTGGCATCCCATATGGGTTCTGGGTTCTAATCCCAGTTGCTCCTCTTCCAACCCAGCTCTCTGCTGTGGCCGGGGAGGGCAATGGAGGATGGCCCAAGTGCTTGGGCCCTGCACCCACATGGGAGACCAGGAGGAAGCGGCCATTTAGGGTGTGAGCCAATGGAAGGAAGACCTTTCTCTCTGTCTCTCTCTCTTTCTCACTAACTCTATCTGTCGAATAAACAAAAAAAAATCCCTCTCTTCAGATTCACGTTTTGTAACGAAGTAAAAAAATCTCACATTCAGGATCAGCGTGTCTAAGGAATACTAGTGTTGATTAATGTATGTGTATGGCTGTTTCTGCACACAGGTGACCTGGATATGAATATAATTTTAGTAATAGTATTAGTAATGTATACAATATGGCAGCAACTAAAAGAGGTTAGTTATTGAATTGACATATATTTCTTCTAGAGAATGCCTTAGAAGTCCCAGTGTTGAGAGGCTGGTGTTGTGTTGCCGCAGGTTAAGCCACCGCCTGCGACACCAGCATCCCATATCGGAGCACCAGTTTGAGTCCTGGCTGCTCCACCTTTCTGCTGATGTGCCTGGGGAGGCAGCAGATGACGGTTCCAGTGTTTGGGTCCCTGCTACCCACATGGGAGACCAGGGTAGGATAGAATGTTTTTAAGTCATTAGAGCTTTTTAGTAGTTTTAACTCTTGCTTATAACCACAGTTGCTTTAAAGCACTTTCAAATATCTGCACTTCTGATGTCACACTTAAACTAGATCTCTAATTCTCCCGCTGAAAAGTGAGTAGTACCATCCTCCCGACCTCAAACCAGACCGGAGCCTCCACCAAAGCGCCTTCTTTTGAGCTGAGACAGTGTCCCGCTGGAGCCGCCAGGGGGCTCTGCTCTCAGTGTGTCGCTGGCACAGGTGTCCTGGCAGAGAGTTCTGGGGTGAAAGTTTTAAAATGAGAGGGCTTCTGGGCTTCGCAGTATTCTTACTTTCAAGGTCGCAAAGTAAGAAGTCAAAGGAGACTGTGGTTTTTGAAAGCTCGCGTTCCAGCCGCACAGAGCACTTACGGGCCACGGCTGCGTGCTGTCAACCGCGGCCAGGAGGAGGGAGTGATGCATGCCTGTTCTCATCCACCTGCTGTGACCTTGTGTTTCCCGTCAAGAGCCCCGATTTCTGACCGGTGCCCCAGATTCTGAACGAGAGATGACCAGCAGTGAATGCCTCTGGGGTTGTAATTCATTTGACTGTAGTCCAATAAAAGAACTGCTGAGCCAATCCCATGTTGAAACAAGTGTTCTGTTCTTTTTCCCTTCTGTTAATGTATCTGTAACAGTAAAAAGGAAAGGGCCACACCCCCTAAGCAATCCTGCTCGCTCCTCTGTGGAGATGCGCACCCTTTACCAGCCCCTTCTGCACCCTGAGAAATCATTGATACCGACGAGGTGTTTTTCTCTAAGAAAACATGAAAAATGGAAAATCCAGTAACTAGAACGGGACCACACAGACATAAAGAAAGAGAAGACTTGCGAATTTGCCAGCAGGGGCAAGGCCACTGGGAACTTCATATTCGGGACTACGAATAAAGAGATAAATGTTCAGTCCTGGATTTGTGTGGCTGTGGGCAAGTCTCTGCGACCCTCCGAGCCGCTTTCCGTCTGCGAAGTGTGGGGGTGGGATTACCTGATCTAGTGTCTGTGAGAAGTGGCCCGGAAATCAGACAATTCTCCACAGACTGGAATTGTTGCTTTTAAAAAAAGATTTATTTTATTTATTTGAAAAGCAAAGCAACAGAGAGAGAGAGACAAAGCTCTCCCGTCTGCTGGTTCACTCCCAGATGGTCACGATGGCAAGGTCTGGACCAGGGGAGAGCCAGGAGCCAAGTCTCCCACACGGGTGACAGGAGACCAAGTACTTGGGCCATTGTCCAGTGCCTTCCCAGGGCCCCTAGCAGGACGTGAACTGGCTCTCCTGGGGTGGCCCCGCTGCGCCTCGGTGCATGACGCCTGCCCTTGAGCTGTCCCTGGGGTGGTTCATCCCCGCTGTAGCACAGCTCAGGGACCCCGTGTCAGGAGTTCCCGCGTGCCGCTCCGTGCAGTCAGCGAGGAGCTCCAGAACCTCACCAAAGTCTCCTCACCGTACAGCAAACGTAAAATAAAATTTCCTCCAAAGAACAAAGTTCAAGATCCTGCCTCCTTGGCCTCCAGAGCTGCTGTATAACCTCCCCTGAAGTATCTCTGTCACTGGGCCACTCAACGATGCACTGCTGCTGACTTCCGTCACTGAAATACTACAACAAAATGAGAGAAAGCGAAGTCCCAAAAGAGTTTCTCCTTTAAGTGGGCTAGTCAGATCCCGCACACGATTTTTTTTTTTTGAGAGTTGAGGGTGTTAGGGAGAAAGAATTCTCACCTGCTGATTTGCTCCCTAATTGCCGGTGATGGCTAGGGCTGGGCTAGACCAAAGCCAGAGAGCTGGGAACTCAGCCCAGGTCTCCCACACGGGTAGCAGGAACCCAGTGACTCCAGCCAGCACCATCGCCTCCCAGGGTCTGCATTAGCAGGAAGCTGGAGTGGGGAGCCAGAGGCACTCTGGTGCGGATGTGGCATCTCCACCAGCAAGGTAACCGCTCGGCCGGGCGCCCAGCTGCACGGGATTGTAAGATGACCGATGGCAGGGCGGGTGTTGGGGAACAACAGGTTAAGGCACTTGGGCTGGCCCCATCCCGCAGGTGAGCTCAGGTCCTGGCCAATCCATGCTTCTGATCCAGGCTCCTGCTCAGGTTTACTTGGGTTCTGCCACCCATGTGAAAAACGTGGGGTTCCTGGCTCCTGGCTTCGACCTGGCCTAGCAGCTGTTGCGGGTATCTGGGGAGTGATCCAACACATAGAAGATCTCTCTCTTTCTGTCTCTCCCTGTCTCTCTCTGCATTTCAAATAAATCTTTTTTTAAAAAAGATAACTCATCTCACAGCCATTTACAGTAATATTTAAAATAAGGGTGACATGAATCTCTCAGTCTCCGTTTTTCCCTCTGATCAGCCTCAACAGCTGAGTTAAGCTAACTTGGTTAACTTCGTTAAAGCTTGAGAGTTTTAATGAAGTTAAACAAGTCCCAGACTTGTTTGCCGAGAGGCCACATCCTCAATCACAGGGCACGATTCGCCAAAAGGCCAGCGCCGGCCGGGACCTGATGTAGCACTGGCTCCCGAGAAGGCGAGACAGAGAGGCTGAGCCACCACCCGCCTTGCAACTGAAGTGCCAGGGTCGGAGGAGACTTCCCTGGCTTTCCGATTGTCGGCCACTTCAAAAGAAGGGTCTGGTTGTTTAACCGAACGTGGGAATCATTCACTTTGAATATTTTTGTGAAAACACCCTTTCAAAAAAAGAGCTGTGTGTGCAACTCAGTAATACCCACCGTCACCTTTGGCGATGCTTTGCTGTGAAAACCTCTACCTGCAGGGATGGACCTCCCTGAACCAAAGTCCTAGGAACGTTGAAGTAGCTACCACTTGATGCACTTGATGCACCCCATCCATACACCATGATCTGTTCTAGGCAGACGCCATGATCTGTTCTAGGCAGTTTGTCAGTGTCCTGTCATTTAATCCTAGATGCCCACTATCATCCTCACGACTCGATTGTTACCTCCTCTCCACAGATGTAGCGGACTCTGCTGCACTCACTGCTTGGATCCTGGTACTAGGAGTGCCCTCAGCTGTGAGCCCCTGCAGGAAACCCAAGGACATGGCCCCTAACACAGGGACTCTGAATGTGTGAGCCCAAAGGCCCACATCTCGGCCGAGCACGGCACTGCTGGGAACGGCCCTGCTAGTGCCGGGGTTCCCCAGGGTTCAGCCAGGGAGCCAGCCCTGCAGACTGACTGTCCCTTGCCCTTCCTGCAGGGGGCGCCTCTCCCACAGGTGCTGAGCCAAAGGGCGCTCCTTAATGACTCCAGGGCAAGGCCAGCTGTGGTGAGGCTACCATGTAAAATATAGGATCCCTAAGCTAAATTTTACCTGGACAGGGAAGTGGAGCCCAGACTCGGGCCAACTAGATGGTTGGCTGCCACCCGGCTGTGGTTTGAGCACTGGAAAGGATGGGGAAATTAGGATTTTTTAAAAGAATGATTTATTGTTTATTAGAAAAGCAGAGTTACACAGAGAAGGAGAGAGAGGTCTTCCACCCACTGGTTCAATCCCCAAATGATGGGGAGTGCAATGGCCATAGCTGGACGACACAGAAGTTAGGAGCCTGAAACTCCAGCCAGGTCTCCCACGTGGGTGCCAGGGACCCAGGCACTTGGGCTGTCTTCTGTTGCCTTCCCAGGAGCGTTAGCTGGGAGCTGGATCAGAAAGGGAACAGCCAGGATTCTAACCAGTGCTCAGATGGGCTGCTGGTGTCACGGGCAGGGGGAGGCTTAACCGCTGCACCACAACAACGGCCCCTAAATTAAGTTTGTTGGCAGACTCTGTGTAAGAGAACGGGTGTGAAGACCGCGGGCTGTTAGAGCCACGCAACTCTCCTCTTGTCCTTGAGACCAGCCGTAGACAATTTGTAAAGGAGTGGGCGTGGCTCGATTCCAATAAACTTTATTTAAGGACACTGAAAATTGAATCCTAGAAAATTTTTGTGTCACCAAATGTTTTTCTTTTAACCATTTAAAAATGAAAAAGCCATTCTTAGCTTCTACATCATACAAAAACATACTGCTGATTCAGCCCTGGTCACTGATCCAGCTCCCTGCTGAGGCACCTGGGAAAGCAGCGCTCAAGTACCTGGGCCCCTGCCACCCAGGAGGGAGACCTGGATGGAATCTCTAGCTCCTGGATTCGGCCTGACCCAGGAGCTGTTTTACTCATTTGGGGAATCAACCAGAAGATGGAAGATCTGTGTCTCTCCTCCTCTCTCTCTCACTCTACCTTTCAAATTAACCTTTAAAAAAAAAAAGGTGAGGTTGGTGTTGTGGCCTAGCATGTAACAGCCGCCACCTGTGGTGCTGACGTCTCATATAGATGCCGGTTTGTGTCCCAGCTGATCCACTTCCAATCCAGCTCCCAACTAATGCACCTGGGAAGGCAACAGAAGCTAGCCCAAGTGCTTGGGCCCCTGCACCCATGTAGGAGACCCAGATGAAGCTCCTGGCTTAGCCCTGGCCATTTCAGTCATCTGGTGAGTGAACCAGGTCTCTCTCTGTGTGTGTCTCTCCGTCTTTCTTTGTAATTCTGACTTTTAAATCAATGCACGACCACTTGGGATGCCTGCCCCTATATTGAAGTGTCTACCAAGTTCAAATCGCGGCTACTCCATGCTTCCAATCCAGCTTCCTGCTGGTGTGCCTGGGGCATGGCAGATGATGACCTGGGCGCTTGGGTTCCTGCTGACTGTGTGGGACTTTGTGGAGTTCCTGGCTCTGGGCTTCAGCCTGGCCCAGCCCTGGCTGTTGCAGGCATTTGGAGAGGAGTGAAGCAGCAGATGGAAGACCTTTCTCTGTCTCTGCCTCTCTGTCTGTAGCTCTACCTCTCAAATATAAACTTTTTGTAGTTTTTAAAGATTTTTTTTGATGCAAACATTTTGACATTTAGGCACAGTTTTTTCACAATGCACATTTTCCATGAACTTTCTGGAGACAGTCTGTGTGCTGTGGTTGACTAGTCTCTTGAACTTTTTCCTTCTGACTGAAACTTTCTCCATCTTGCCCTCACACTCCCTGCAGCTCTTGGTAACCGCCATTTTACTCTGCTTTTTATGAGTTCAGCTTGCTCAGGTCTCCCATAAAAGGGGAATCGCTTTGTATTTCTCTGTGCCTGGCTTATTTAACAGTGTGTTCTTCGGGTTTATCCATGTTGTCTTAAATGATGAGGTTTTTGGTTTTTTGTTTTGTTTTTAAGGTCATTTCCTTGGGATAAATACCCAGTACTGGGATTTCTAAACCATAAAGTAGGTCCATTTTTAATATTTTTAGGAACTTCCATAAAAGTTTCCTTTGTGGCTGTACTAAGTTAGTTAGTGTGCCGGCCATTGCTGCCATCTGGGGAGTGAACCAACAGAAGGAAGACCTTTCTCTCTGTCTCTCCCTCTCACTGTAACTCTACCTCTCAAATAAAGTCTTTAAAAAAGATATTTGTTTTTTTGACAGGCAGAGTGGACAGTGAGAGAGAGAGAGACAGAGAGAAAGGTCTTCCTTTGCTGTTGGTTCACTCTCCAATGGCTGCCGTGGCCGGCGCACCGCACTGATCTGAAGGCAGGAGCCAGGTGCTTCTCCTGGTCTCCCATGGGGTGCAGGGCCCAAGCACCTGGGCCATCCTCCACTGCACTCCTGGGCCACAGCAGAGGGCTGGCCTGGAAGAGGGGCAACCGGGACAGAATCCGGCGCCCTGACCGGGAGTAGAACCCGATGTGCCAGTGCCACAAGGCGGAGGATTAGCCTATTGAGCCACAGTGCTGGCCTAAAAAAAGATATTTGAAAGAGAGGGAGAGACAGATTGTCCATCCACTGGTTCACTCCCCAAATGTTTCCAAAAGTCAGGGTTAGGCCAATGCAAAGCCAGGAGCCGGGAACTCAATCCATATGGATGGCAGGAATCCAACTACTTGGGCCATCGGCAATCTTGCAGGCACATCAGCAGGAAGTTGGATTGGAAGCAGAGGTGGGACTCAATCCCCCTCCCCCCCCCCCCCCCCCCCCCCGGCCCTGGGCTTTCTGATACGGGATGTGGGTGATAAACAATGTAAGCATTGTCTGCCCATTTTTCAGTCATGTGTTTTCTTGCTAGTGAATTGTGTGCGGTTTAAGTATTTGCATAGTAATCCCTTACCAGAGGTACAGTTTGCAAGTATTTTCTCCTGTTCTGTAGTTGTCTCCTGACCCTGCTGATGATCTCACTTGCCGTACAGAAGCCCTTCAGTTTGATGTAGTCTGATTTGTTTGCATTTTAGTTGCCTGTGCTTTGGGGATCATATCATAAAACATCCAGTCCAGGTCACAGAGATTTCCCCCTATGTTTTCCTCTAGCTGTTTTACAACTTCTGGTCTCATAATCATGTTTCTAGTCCATTTTGGGTTTACTTTTGTATATGGTGTGAGAAAATAATTGAATTTTTTTTTCTCCTGCATTTGGATATTCAGTTTTCCCAACCATTTATTGGAGAGCTTGTACTTTGCTCATGTGTGTTCTTGACTCACTTGTTGAAAATCAGTTGACTAAATGTAAATATTTATTCCGGGGCTCTCTGTTCATTCTGATGTTCTATGTTGCCTGTTTTTATACAAGTATCATGCTGTTTCGATTACTGTAACTGTGTACAATATTTTGTAGCCAAGTACAGTGATGTCTCCAGCTTTCTTTTTTAACTTAACATTTCTTTGATTATTTGGAGTCTTATGTGGTTACATACATATCTTAAGAGTCTATCTGGGCCGGCGCCGCAGCTCACTAGGATAATCCTCCGCCTTGTGACACCAGCACACCAGGTTCTAGTCCTGGTCGGGGCGCCAGATTCTGTCCTGGTTGCCCCTCTTCCAGGCCAGCTCTCTGCTGTGGCCCGGGAGTGCAGTGGAGGATGGCCCAAGTGCTTGGGCCCTGCACCCAGTGGGAGACCAGGAGAAGCACCTGGCTCCTGCCATCAGATCAGTGCGGTGCGCCGGCTGCAGCACGCTGGCCGGCAGCCATTGGAGGGTGAACCAATGGCAAAGGAAGACCTTTCTCTCTGTCTCTCTCACTATCCACTCTGCCTGTCAAAAAATTTAAAAAAGAGGGTTTATCTCTATTTCTGTGGAAATTGCCACTGAAATTTTGAAAAAGATTGCATTTTTTATAGATCACATTAGGTAGGATGGACATTTAACAATATTCTCTAAATTAATGGACATGGGAGAGATACTGCCATTTGTTTTATTCCATTTCTTCAGTGTACAGATCTTTTACCTCTTTGCTTAAAATTATTCCTAAGTATTTTTTATTTATGGCAAATAGGATTTTTAAAAATGTTTTTTGTTAAAAATGCTACTTTTTATATATTGATTTTTCATCCTGCAACCTTACTGCATTTTTTCATTCTAATAATTTTTTGGTGAACTCTTCAGAGTTTTGTGTGTGTGTGTGTGTGTGTGTGTGTATATATATATATATAATTGCATCATCTGCAAATAAGGACTATTAATTTCTTCCTTTCCAACTTGGATGCCTTTATTTTCTCTTGCCTAATTGTTCTAGCTAGTACTATTTTGAATATAAATAGTGGGAGTGGGTGTCATTGTCTTTTTCCTTATCTTTGAGGGAAGGCTTTTGATTACTTTAGCTTCAGTATGATGTTAACCGTGAGCTCATCCTGTAACGGTTATTGTATTGAGGCCATTCCTCCTACACCTCATTGCTCATAGTGTTCAGCAGGAAAGGATGTTACATTTTGTCAAGTCCTTTTCTGCATTTGTTGAGATGATCATGTGTGTTCATTCTGTTAATGTGGTGTATCACCTTTATAGGCATTTGTATGTTGAGTCAAATTTATATTCCTGGGATATTTAAATCTCACATGATTATGTGAATGATTTTTTAATTTTTTAAGGAATACAAACTTTATATGTACAGCTTTAGGAATATAGTTATTCTTCTTACCATATCTGCCCTCCCATCCACACTCCCACCCCAGCTCCTCCCTCTCTCCTTCCCAGTACCATTCTCCACTAAGATTCATTTTCAATTAACTTTGTTCACAAAAGACCAACTCTATACTAAGTAAAGATTTCAGAAATTTACACACACATACACACACACACACACACACCAACTCAAACTGAGCACAAATTTTACAGTTAATTCTCATAATACAATTCATTGAGGACAGAAGTCCTGCATGGGAAGTAAGTACACAGTGTCTCCTGTTGTTAATTTAACAATTAACACTCTTATGTATGACATCAGTGATCACTCGAGGCTCTTGACGTGAGCTGCCTAGGCTATGGAGACCTTTTGAATCCACAATCTCCATCAGTATTTAGACAAGCCCATACGAAAAGTGGAATTTATCTCCTCCCTTCAGAGAAAAGTACTTCCTTCTTTGATGGCCACTTTTTTCCACTGGGGTCTTACTCCCAGAGATCCTACATGCAGAATATTTTTTGCCACAGTGTCTTGGCTTTCCATACCTGGAATGCTCTCATGGGATTTTCAGCCAGACCTGGATGTCTCACAGGCTGATTCTGAGGTCATAGTGCTGTATAGCACATCTGTCATTCTATGCGTCCTCTATGTGGCCTGCTTCCCATGTTGGAACATTATCTCCTTTTTAATTCTATCTGTTGTTATTACCAGATACTTGGTCTTCTTTATGTGATCCCTTTGACACTTAGTCCTATCTATATGATCATTTACACACTTAATATGATCACTTTTTTTTTTTTTTTTTGACAGGCAGAGTGGACAGTGAGAGAGAGAGACAGAGAGAAAGGTCTTTCTTTTGCCGTTGGTTCACCCTCCAATGGCCGCCGCGGCCGGCGCACCGCGCTTGTCCGATGGCAGGAGCCAGGAGCCAGGTGCTTTTCCTGGTCTCCCCATGGGGTGCAGGGCCCAAGCACCTGGGCCATCCTCCACTGCACTCCCGGGCCACAGCAGAGGGCTGGCCTGGAAGAGGGGCAACCGGGACAGAATCCGGCGCCCCGACCGGGACTAGAACCCGGTGTGCCGGCGCCGCAAGGCGGAGGATTAGCCTGTTGAGCCACGGCGCCGGCCTTAATATGATCACTTTAACACATAAGATGGCATTAGTACCACTCAGCTTAATGGGATTTGGAGTCCCATGTAAAGGTTTTAGCTTTATCATTAAGGGTAAGTCCACGGGAATGTGTGCCAAACTGTACAGTTCCTCCCTTTTATTCCCACTCTTATTTTTCACTGGGATCTATTTTCAATTGGATTTATACACCTATGAATAATTCTATGTTAAGTAAAGAATTTGACCAATGGTAAAGTATAAAAAGAAAATAATAAACTATTCCCCAACAGTCAAGACAAAGGCTGCAAGTCATTACTTCTCATAGTGTCAATTTTACTTCAACAGGTTTCCTTTTAGGTGCTCTATTGTCACAGATCAGGGAGAACATAAGATAGTTGTCCTTTTGGGACTGGCTTATTTCACTAAGTATGATGGTTTCCAGATTCCTCCATTTTGTTACAAACGACTGAATTTGATTTTTTTTTTTTTACTGCTGTGTAGTATTCCATCGAGTACATTTCCCATAATTTCTTTATCCAAAATTCCATTGATGGGCATTTAGGTTGATTTCATGCCTTAGCTATTGTGGATTGAGCTGCAATAAACATGGAGGTGTAGATAACTCTTATTTCCTGCTGTCATTTCCCTTGGGTAAATTATGAGGAGTGGGATGGCTGGGCCATATAGAAGGGCTATATTCAGATTTCTGAAATATTGCCATAGTGTCTTCCATAGTGCTTTCATCAGTTTACATTCCCACCAGCAGTGGGCTAGGGTACATTTTCCCCCATATCCTTGCCAGCATTTGTTATTGGTTGATTTCTCTATGAAAGCCATTCTAACCTGGGTAAGGCAAAACCTCATTGTGGTTTTGATTTGCATTTCCCTGATGGTAAGGATCCTGAACATTTTTTTTCCTGTGTCTGTTGGCCATTTGGATTTCCTCTTTTGAAAAATGTCTAAGTCCTTTGCCCATTTCTTAACTGGGTTGTTTGTTTTGTTGTTTCTTGACCTCTTTGTAGACTCTGGTTATTAATCCTTTATCAGTTGCATAGTTTGCAAATAATTTCTCCCATTCTGCCTGTTGCCTTTTGACTTTCCTGTTTCTTTTGCCTTGTAGAACCTTTAAGAAATGGGATTACATCAAATTGAAATTTTGGCTTTGACTGCCTGTGCCTCTGGGGTCTTTTTCAAGAATTCTTTACCTGTGACAATGTCTTGCAGGATTTTCCCAATGTTCTTTAATCATTTGATGGTGTCAGGTCATAGATATAGATCTTTAATCCATGTTGAGTGGATTTTTATGTAAGGTGTAAGGTAGGAGTCCTGTTTCATTCTTCTGCACGTGGAAATCCAGTTTCCCCAGCACCATTTGTTGAAGAGACTGTCCTTGCTCCAGGGATTGCTTTTAGCTCCTTGGTCAAATATAAGTTGCTTGTAGATGTTTGGATTGATTTCTGGAGTTTCTATTCTGTTCCATTGGTCTATCTATCTATTTGTATCCCAGTACCAGGCTGTTTTGATTATAACTGCATTGTAGTATGTCTATTGAGATTTAAAAGTATTTATTAGGGTCAAAGGCCTCCAGCCATAGTGGCATGGAGGTAGACTTCCAAGAGAGTAATAAATGCAAATGGACTGGTGACAGTGGGCTTTTTAAGTACAATTTTGAAGGAAAAAAATACTTGACAATCAGATTGGTATTCAGTTACCAGGCAGGGACAAAAAAATGATCAAAAGACCTCATTTACAATTCTCCATCCTGCCTGGCCCGAAAAGGGTGGAATAGGTAACTTGTTTTCACAATAAGCTGTGTGCTCTGGAAGAGCTCTCTTGCTATTTTCATGCTAAATTTGGAGATTCCAAAGGAAGGAAGGTGGCCTGTTTGTTCTTGCTAAAGATAACTTTTTGGGGAAGGAAGCAAATATTTTATACTCAAAAATCCATTGGGATCCCCTGACTATTAATCCCTCTGACTCCTCACATGCCCACCTCCCAAAGATGGAAACCCTAACATCTGGGCGATGGGTGAACTGGGCGATGATCACTCTGGCTGCTTCATGCTGAAAAGGAGTGACTTTGGGAAGGGAAGTCATGACAGGGCTCCAGCAGGAGCGGCTTCTCCAGGGGGATGCAGTTCCGCCAGCTTGCAGAAACTGGAGGTTTCATGTGCATGGCCATCCAGAATATTTTTTAAGTCCAGAGAAAACAAATCTAACAGCAGTTTAAACTCTCAGGATCTAAAGCCAAGGACAGAGTTATTATTAGAGGCCCTGTAAGGAAACTGGCGCAGTTGTAGCCGGGTGGCCGCATGGCCCAGCTACCTGAGCCAGGCTCCACCCCCATCCTAATGGGATTCGCTGCTCCTGCTTCCCTGCCCGCCCTCAGGCAAAGTTTTAAAAGGGCCTGTTCCTGAACGTGTGCTCTCTTGGCTCTTGGCTCTTCTCTCTTGGCCCTTCTCTCCTGCGCTGTTGGTTCTGCTCTCTAGTCTCCTCTTCTCATCTCTCTTCTCCCTCCTCTCTGTCTCTCTTACCGTCTCCTTCTCTTTTTCCTTCGCCGCCCCTTCACTCCGGTCTGTAGGGTGTTCCCCTACACCTCTTTTTCCCTTATCCCGGTGTCCGATGTGTTTTGCAACGGCTAACATTAATATACAACAGGCCCTAAGAAAAGTGTACAAACCATGAGAACATTTCTTCATTGAGGCAAATACAAACTGACAGAAAGGGTTTGAAAATAATCAGGTGGGCTTTAAGGCCTTATCAGTTATGAGGCTTACACCTGTCTATCTCTTCACATGTGGTACATAATAAGGGAGGTACCCTGTTGACTTCCATTACCTAGTTGGCCTGGGAGGAGAGCTGGTTCAAAAAGAAGGTAGGTGGCATTTCTAAAAGGAAAACGTTTTTAGTTAATACACAATTCTGTCTGTGAGTTTTACTTGGCCATCCCCGTGAAAGTAGTGGTTTCTTTCAAAGCTGGGCTGAGTGAAAGAGAGAACAAGGTCTGTGGCCCATCATGGAGCCCTTCAGCTCCAGGGCTGGTCTGTTTCCTTAACCCAACTCTTGCTGGCGTAGCTGCCAGGGCTCCTCGTATGCTGACATCTGCTGAAGTCCTGGCAAGGGACTGGCCTGTTGGGTCTCTGTGGATGGCAGCATCATTTTCTCGAGATCTGAGAGTATCTTTGGTATTTTGATTGGTATCACATTGAATCTGTAAATTGCTTTTGGAAGAATGGACCTTTTTATTATATTGATTCTTCTCATATGAACATGGAAGATTTTTCCATTTTTTCATATCTTCTGTTTCTTTCTTTAAATCTTTGTAATTCTCATAGAGATCTTGGACATCCTTGGTTATGTTTATTCCAAGGTATTTGATTGTTTTGTAGCTATTGTAAATGGGATTGATCTTAGAAGTTCCTTCAAAGCCATGGCATTGTCTGTGTATACAAAAGCTGTTGATGTTTGTGTATTGACTTTATATCCTGCTACTTTACCAAACTCTTTTATGAGTTCCAATAGTTTTAGTGGAGTATTTCGGATCCCCCATATTTAGAACCATGTTGTTTGCAAATAGGGATAGTTTGACTTCCTCCTTCCCAATTTGTATCCCTTTGATTTCTTTTTCTTGCCTAATGGCTGTAGTTAAAATTTCCAGGACTATATTTAATACCAATTGTGAGAGCAGGCATCCCTGTCTGGTACCGGATCTCAGTGGGAATGCTTCCAACTTTTCCCCATTCAATATGATGCTGGCTTTGGGTGTATCATAAATTGCCTTGATTGTGTTGAGAAATGTTCCTTCTATACCCAATTTGCTTAGTTTTCATCATGAAAGGCTATTGTGTTTTTTCACATGCTTTCTCTGCATCTATTGAGATAATCACTGGTTTTTGTTCAGCAGTTTGTACATGTGATGCATCACATTGATTGATTTGTGAATGTTAAACCTTCCCTGCAAACCAGGGATAAATCCCACTTGGTACAGGTGAATGTTCTTTCTGATGTATTGTTGGATTAGATTGACTAAAATTTTGTTGAGGATTTTTGCTTCTATGTTCATCAGGGAAATTGGTCTATAATTCTCTTTCTCTGTTGCATCTTTTTCAGGTTTAGGAAATAAGGTGATGCTGGCTTTGTAGAAAGAATTTGGGAGGAGTCCCTCTCTTCTAATTGGTTTGAATTACTTGAGAAGAATTAGAGTTAGCAGTTCTTTAAATGTCTGGTAGAATTCACCAGTGAATCCTTCTGGTCTTGGGCTTTTCTTTATTGGGAGGGCCTTTATTACTGATTCAATTTCTGTCTTGGTTATGGGTCTGTTTAGGTTTTCTGTGTCTTCATAGTTCAATTTAGGTAGGTTTTATGTGTCCAGGAATTATCCATTTCTGCTAGGTTTCCCAGTTTGTTGGCATACAACTCTTTGTAGTAATTTCTGATGATTATTCTTAATTTCTGTGCTGTCTGTTGATACATTTCCTTTTCCATCTCTAATTTTATTGATTTTGGTCTTCTCTCTTTTTTTGGTTAGTTGGGCCAGTGGTGTGTCAATTTTATTTTTTCAAAAAAAAAAGCTCTTTGTTTTGCTGGGTTTTTTTGTATATTTTTTCTTTAATTTTGTTGATTTCTTCTCCAATTTTAATTTTTTCTTCTAGTTTTGGGTTTGGTTTGCTATCGTTTTTCTAAATCCTTGAGATGCATTGATATCTCATTTATTTGATGCCTTTCCAATTTCTTGATGTAGGCACCTATTGTTATAAACTCTCCTCTCAACACTGCTTTTACTGTAGCCTCTTAGGTATGTTATGTTGTCATTTTAATTTGTTTCCAGAAATTTTTTTCTCTCTTGATTTCTTCTGTGATCCACTGTTCATTCAGGAGCATGTTGTTCAATCTCCATGTGTTTGCCTATGTTCTAGATAATCCTGAGTTGTTGATTTATAGCTTAATTCCAGAAGTCTGGTAGGATTTCAATTTTTTTGTATTTGCTGAGACTTGCTTTATGGCCTAGCACGTGGTCAATCTTAGAGAATGTTCCGTGGACTGCTGAGAAGAATGTGTATTCTGCAACTATAGGATGAAAAGTTCTGTAGATACCTGTTAGGTCCATTTTTTTCTATAGTTTTGTTTAAATCTGCTGTTTCCTTGCTGATTTTCTGTCTGGTTGACCTGTCCATTGCTAAAAGTGGGGTATTGAAGTCCCCGAATACTATTGTATTGGAGTCTATGTCTCCCTTTAGATCCCTTAACATTTCTTTTAAATAGCCAGATGCCCTGTAATTAGGCACATATACATTTATAATAGTTACATCCTCCTGTTGAATTGATCCCTTAATCATTACAGTCTGGTCCCCCCTCACTCTCCCATGCTGGTGCAGAAGCTCTTGGCTGCTGGAGTTGTGAGCCATGGGCATCCCCGCCCTCCACGTGGCTCTATTGTGTCCATTTAATTTCCATAGAATTTCCTCTGCTGTCTTCTTCCTCACTCTTCCCTGAGACTGTACTCTCTCGACTCTGTTTAAGCTGTCTTCTCCTAGACCAGAGCAGTAAGCTCCTACCCTACTCTGCCATCTTGGAACCTGGTGAATGATTGTTTTAGTGTACTATTGGATACAGTGTATGTGAATTTTCCTGAAGATTTTTTTCATCAGTGTTCATCAGGATCTTAGCCTGTACATTTGAGTTCTTATAGTGTCCTCAGGGAAATGATGGTCTCATAAAATGAATCTATCAGTATTCAACTTTTTGTTACTCTTTGAGAAGGACTGTATTTGTCCTTAACTATTTGAAGGAGTTCAGTGAAACCAACAGGTCCTGGATTTTCTTTGCTGGAAGACTTTTTATCACTGATTGATCTCTTGATTCATTATTGGTATGTTCAGATTTTCTATTTCTTCATGATTCAATGTTAGTAGAGTGTATATTTCTAGGAATGTATCTATTTTTTCTATGTTTTCCAATTTGTTGGCACATTTTTATTTTTTTTTAAAGATTTATTTATTATTTATTTGAAAGGCAGGGTTGCAGAGGCAGAGAGAAAGGGGTCTTCCATCTGCTAGTTCATTCTCCAAATGGCAGCTACAGCCAGAGCTGGACCAATTCGAAGTTAGGAACCTGGAGCTTTCTCTGGGTGTCCCACATGGGTACAGGGGCCCAAGGACCATCTTCTGCTGCTTTCCCAGCCTATAGCTGAGAGCGGGATCAGAAGAGGAGCAGCTGGGAATACAACCAGCATCCGTATGGGATGTCATCACCAAAGCTGGAGGATTAACCTGTGCTACAGCACCAGCCCCTCGATAGGATTTTACTCATCTTAAATTGGCTGGGGCCTGTGCTGTGGCACAGTGGGTTAACACCCTGGCCTGAAGCGCTGGCATCCCATATGGGTACTGGTTCGAGACCTGGCTGCTCCACTTCCGATCCAGCTCTCTGCTATGGCCTGGGAAATCAGTAAGATGGCCCAAGTCCTTGGGCCCCTGTACACATGTGGGAGACCTGGAAGTAGCTCCTGGCTTTGGATCAGCGTAGCTCCAGCTGTTGCGGCCAATTGGGGAGTAAACCATTGGATGGAAGACCCCCCCCCGCCTCCCTGCCTCCCTCTCTCTCTCTCTCTCTCTCTCTCTCTCTCTGCCTCTCCTCTCTCTGTGTAACTCTGACTTGTAAATAAATAAATAAATCTTTTTAAAAAATAAATTGGCTAAGATTTGCTTTGTGGCCTGACGTGATCTCCCCAGGAGAATATTCTGGGCTCACTTGAGGAATGTGTATTCCTCTGCTGTTGGGTGTGCTCTGCGACACCTGTTAGCTCCATGTTGTCTGAGGTGTAGTTAAAACTGTCTTTCCTTACTGATTTGACTGTGTCCTTGGATGATCCACCTGCTGATGAAAGAGGAGTGCTGAAGTCTCCTGTTTTCATGGTGTTGTAGTCCATTTCTCCCTTCGGGTCCTCCTATATTTGCTTCATAGAGTCAAGTGCTCTGGTGTTGGGTACAAATATATTTACAGTTAAAGTCTTTGGATAAGCTTACCCCTTTATCATTACATAGGCCCTTCTTTGTCTTTTTTTTTTATTTAGTCCATTTCACCTGTTACAAGTATATAAAACTGCTCCTGATATTTTTGGTTTCCATTTGTGTGGACGATAGTTCCATCCCTTCTTTCAGTTGATAGGTGTTCTTAAAGTGGAAGGGGGTCTCTTCTAGGAAACCTAGAGTTGAGCCCTGATTTTGCTTTGTTTTGTTTTTATAAAGACAACTTCTGTCACATGATAGCATAATTCTTTTTTTTTTTTTTTCAAGATTTATTTATTTGAGGCATAGAGTCAAAGACAGAGAGAGGAAGAGACAGAGAGAGAGGTCTTCCATTTGCTGGTTCATTCCCCAGATGGCCGCAAAGGCCAGAGCTGAGCCAATCCAAAGTCAGGAGCCAGGAGCTTCTTCTAGGTCTCCCTCATGGCTATAGGGCCCCAAGCACTTGAATCATCTTCACTGCTTTCCAAGGCCATAGCAGAGAGCTGGATCAGAAGAGGAGCAACCGGGACATGAACTGGAGCCCATATGGGATGCTGGTGCCACAGGTGGAGGTTTAGCCCAGTACACCACAGTGCTGGCCCTCCTGATTTTGTTTTAAATCCATTTTGCCAGGACCCATGTTGTGGCACAGTGAATTATGCCACCACATGCAATGCCAGCATCCCTTATGGGTGCCTGTTCAAGTCCTGGCTGCCCCACTTCTGATCCGGTTGCTTGCTAATATGCCTAGGAAAGCAGAGGAAGATTATTCAAGTACATGGGTCCCTGCCACCCACTTGGGAGACCTGGATGGATTTCCAGGCTCCTGGCTTTGATCTGTTCTAGCCTCGACCACTGCATCCAGGAGGGGAGTGAACCAGCAGACAAATCTGTCTGTCTCTCCCTCTCTCTCTGTAACTTGGCCTTTTAAATAAATAAATTAATGTTTTTTGTTTATTTTCCCCCCAAAGAAACTTTGCTTTAAGGAATACAGGCTTCATGCATTTCATAAGTACAACTTTAGGGATATAATGATTCTTCCCATAATATCAGCCCTCCCACCCAGCCCCCTCCTCCTCCCTTTCCAATTCCCAGTCCCATTCTCTACTAAGATCCATTTTTGATGAACTTTATATACAGAAGACCACTTAGTAAAGAGTTCAACAATTTTCATGGTAAAAAAAAAAAAAACTGTTCAACAGTCAAGGATTGTTCAAAGTCACTGCATCTTGAGGTTAATTTCACTTTTTTTTTTTTTTTAAAGAAAAAGCACTCAAGAATGATACATCT
This sequence comes from Sylvilagus floridanus, assembly GCA_949820135.1. NCBI lineage: Eukaryota > Metazoa > Chordata > Mammalia > Lagomorpha > Leporidae > Sylvilagus > Sylvilagus floridanus. The sequence continues at coordinate 59,508,758 of OX463239.1, forward strand.
TTTGGGGGCACTTAGACATAGTTATAATACAACTCCTTGGGGACAGAGGTCCTGCATGGGGAGTTCGTGCACAGTGACTCCTGTTGTTAATTTAACAATTAACACTCCTTTCTAACTGAAGTGCTGTACCCTTTGACTCTCATCTCCCCATTCTTCCACACTCTCCCATTAGCAGTCATTCTGCCCTTGACGTCTATGAGTTTTTGATTGTTTTAGATTCCATACATAAGTGAGAATATATGATATTTGACTTTATGTGCCTGGCTTGTTTCACTTAGTATATTCGCCAATTTCGTCCATGTTGATGCAGATGACAGAATCTCCTCTTTAAAAGTATAATATTCCAGTGTGTGTGTGTGTGTGTGTGTGTGTGTGTGTTTATCCATTCTTCTGTGGGTAGGCACTGTTAGTCTGATCTTTCTGTAATGAAATATCTGAAACTGGATAACATTATTTAGCTCACGGTTGTGAGTTCAAGGGTGTGGTAGTGGCATTGGCTGGACCTCAGTGAGGCCCTCTGATGGACGGTACCATATGGTGGGAGTGTGTGTGGGAGGAAGAGGTCATATCTTGAGGTAAGTAGCTAGAGAGTGACTCAGGGGTCAGAGGTGACTTCTGAAACAAATTGCTCTCGCCAGAACTGCAGACCAGCGTTCCTTCCTGACAGCACCCCAGTGACAGAAGGGCCACCACCAGGCTCCACCTCCTAAAGGCCCCATCACCTCCCCCACCTCCACACTTGGATTCAGGCTTCTAATACATGAACTTCGGTAGACAAACCACATCCGAACCATAACACACACTTAAGTTGATCCCATAACCTGGAGATTGTGAAAACTGCTGCATTAAACACGGGAGAGTAGACATCTCTTAGACAAACCGGTGTCAAACCTTCTGGCCAAACTTCCAGGAGTGGGATTGCTGGACTGTAAATCTCCATTCTTCAGGGTTGGTTCTGGGGCTTTATTTTTTTCCTTGATGGTATCGTGTATCCATCATGGCAATCCTTGTGACTATATGCTGGTTTCCACACATCTGACAAGTATAAACTTAAAATTCAGTCTTTGCCACTCTGGCCAAAAAAAAAAAAAAAAAAAAAAGGGACCTAAATGAAAGATCTCTGCGAGTGAGATCCCAGTAGAAAGAACGGGCCATCAAAGAAGGAGGTACCTTTCTCTGAAGGGAGGAGAGAACTTCCACGTTGACTATGACTGTCTAAATAAGATCGAAGTCAGTGAACTCAAAAGGCTTCCATAGCTTGGCAACTCATGACAAGAGCCTAGGGAGGCCGGCGCCATGGCTCAATAAGCTAATCCTCTGCCTTGTGGCGCTGGCACACCGGGTTCTAGTCCTGGTCGGGGCACTGGATTCTGTCCCGGTTGCCCCTCTTCCAGGCCAGCTCTCTGCTGTGGCCAGGGAGTGCAGTGGAGGATGGCCCAGGTGCTTGGGCCCTGCACCCCATGGGAGACCAGGAGAAGCACCTGGCTCCTGTCGTCGGATCAGCGTGGTTCGCCCGCTGCAGTGCGCTGGCCGTGGCAGCCATTGGAGGGTGAACCAACAGCAAAAGGAAGACCTTTCTCTCTGTCTCTCTCTCTCACTGTCCACTCTGCCTGGCAAAAATTTTTCAAAATTTTAAAAAAGGAGCCTAGGGAGATTACTGACGCCATAAACAAGAGTGTCAATTTGTTAAGTCAACAACAGGAGTCACTGTGCATTTACTCCTCATGTAGGATCTCTGTTCTTAATGTGTTGTTCAATGTGAATTAATGCTATAACTAGTACTCAAACAGTATTTTACACTTTGTGTTTCTGTGTGGGTGAAAACTGATGAAATCTTTACTTAATATATAATATATACTAAATTGATCTTCTGTATATAAAGAGAATTGAAAATGAATCTTGATGTGAATGGAATGGGAGAGGGAGCGGGAGATGGGAGGGTTGTGGGTGGGAGGGAAGTCATGGGGGGGTGGGGAAGCCACTGTAATCCAAAAGCTATACTTTGGAAGATAAAAAAAACACAGTGGATATGACCCACAGATTAGACAAAGATTGGCAAGTATGAAAATCGCACAATCCAATCTGTCCAAAGTGACCCACTTAAACAGAAAACATTGAAACAAAAAGTACAAGTGGGGGCCAGCATCGTGACACAGCAGGTAGTCACCAACTGTGATGCCAGCATCTCATATGAATACGAGGTCAAGTCCCGGCTTCTCCGCTTCCTGTCCGGCTCCCTGCCAATGTGCCTGGGAAAGCCACAGAAGCTGTCTCAAGTGCATAGACCTCTGCAACCCACATGGAGACCAGGATGGAATTCTAGGTTCCTGGTTTTGGACTGCCCCAGTTCAGAGCAGGCACTTGAACCCAAGTACTTCAATTTGGAATATGACCATCCCAAGTGACAACTAGTAGGCCGAATGCCCACCCTGATTTATGTTCAACCATCCCTGAATCCCCAGGATCAATTCCACCTGACTATGATGAATGATTTTTTTTTTATGTGCTTTTGGGTTCAATTTGCTAGCATTCTGTTGAGAATTTTTTCCATCTGACTACTGGGGACGTTGGTCTATAGTTTTCTTTTGTTGCTGTTGTTGAGTCATGTCTGGTACTGGAACTGAGGAATGCTGGTCAAGTAGAACGAGTTTAGAAGAGTTTCCTCTTTTCATTGTGTTTTGCTCTTGGGGGATGCTTGGAAATGAGTCAATGCTGGTTCTTAAAAGTTTGGAATTTAGCACTGGAGTTGTATGGTCTCAGGTTTCTTTTTTGCCAGTAGACTTTTGATTACTGATTTAATATTATTACTCAATATTGGTCTGACTAGGTTTTCTATGTTTTCATGGTTCAGTTTTGGTAAGTTACATGTTTCTAGAAATTGATCCAGTTCTTTTGGTTTTCCAATTTGTTGGTCTATAGTTGTATCTTTGTAACTCTATTTCTCCCGGGTCACTTGTAATGACTCTTTCTTACCCTCTGATTTATGTGAGCCTTTTTTTTTTCTTGGTTAACAAATTAAAACATCACTTATTTTTTATGTTTATCAAAAACCAACTCTTCATTTCATTGACATTTTATATTTGAGGGGAGACGTTTATTTCGTTTAATTATGCCCTAATTTGCTTCTAGTAATTTTGGTTTGGCTTGCTCTTTCTAGGTCTTTGAAGTGTACCATTAGGTTATTTAATACCTACTTTTTATGTAGGTAGTTATTGTTATAAAGTTCTCTCCGTACTACCTTTGCTGTTTCTCATAAATTTTGCTTTGTGTTTCTATTTTGCTTCTTTCAAGGAGTTTTTACATTTCCCTTCTGATTGCTTCAATGATCCATTATTGATGTGTTTCTGTACTCCTAAAGTTGTTTTTATTGTTGATTTCTAGCTTTATTTTACAGTGCCCAGAAAAGATACATGATATGATTTTTATTTTTATAGACTTGTTTTATGTCCTAATATATGGTCTACCTTAGAGAGCGTACCATGTGCCAGTGAAAGGAATTTATATCCTGCCAGCTGTTGGTAGAAATGTTCTGTAAATATCTGTTAGGTTCATTTGGTCCGTAGTATGGTTTAACTCTGATGTTTGACTGTTTTTTGGAATGGACTATCTGTCCCACTGATGACAGCAGGGTGTTGAAATCCCCCACTATTATGCATTAGAGCTTTCTCCCTTTTGATATAATATTTGTTTTACAAAAAAAGTGTGCCCTGGCAAGGGGTGCAAATACTTTTCCAATCATTATGTCTCATTTTGAACTGATCTCTTGATCATTAGATATCGACCTTCTTTGTCTGTTTTTACAGTGTTTGTCTTACAGTCCATTTTGTCTGATACCAGTATAGATATCCTTGCTATCTTTTGGTTTCTGCTTGCATGGAGTATCTTCATTCTTTTACTTGTAGTCTGTGTGTCTTTACTGGTGACATGAGTTTCTTGTATGTATCATATTGTTGAGTTTCTTGTATGTATCATATATATATATGTATGTATGTGTGTGTGTATATATATATATATATATATATATATTAGTCCCTCAGCCAGTCTACCTTTTTATTTTTTAAAAAGATTTACTTATTTATTTGAAAAACAGTGTGACAGAGAAAGAGGGATAGATCTTCCATCTGCTGGTTCACTCCTCAAATGGCTGCAACAGGCAGGTCTGGGCCAGGCTGGAGCCAGAAACTCTCTAGAGGTCTACAACATGGGTGCCAGGGACCCAAGTGCTCGGGCCTACGACATGGTGCCAGGGACCCAAGTGCTCGGGCCGTGTTCTGCTGCCTTCGCAGGCACAGGCACAGGGAGCTGGACTGGAGGCAGCGTAACTGGGATTCAGGTCGGTTCTTCAATCTGAGATGCCAGTGTCACAGGTGGCTGCTGACCCCGCTGCACCACAATGCTGGCCACCATCCCGCATCTTTTAACTGGGAAATTTATTCCATTTACATGTATGGCTCTCATTTGTAAGTCATGACTTGGTCCTGTTTAAAAATTTTTATACTGTTTGTTTTGAATATCCTTCACTCTCCCCCTTTTGCTGTTCATCTTTGTGGTTTGGTGGTTTCCTGAATTCATAGGGATTGATTCTTTTGTATTTCTCTTTTTCCTGTCTGCCGTTCTAACAAGTTTTACACATTGTTTTCATGGTGGTAGTGACTTCTTTTGCTTTTGGATATGGTGTACCCTTCAGCAGGTTTGTAGGGCTGATCTGCTAGTGATAAGGTCCCAGTTCTTACGTCAGAACTTCTTATTTCTCCATTTATGAAGGAGGTAGATCTGTTGGACATAGCACTTTAGGTTGGCACTTCTTTTCTTTCAGAACTTGGTATATATCATTCTATTTCCTCCAGGTCTGTAAAGTTTCTGCTAAAAAAAAAAGTATCTGTTGGTCTGATGGGGGCTTCTTTTCGTGTGACTGGGTGAGTCTCCCACACAGATTTTAGAGTACTCCCTCTGTTGTACGTGGAGAGTTGACTACAATGTGCCATGGTGAAGATCTTTTATGACCATGTATACTTGGGTCCTGAGAGCCTCCTGTGCTGGATGTCCATATTGTTCCCAAGACAGGAAAACGTTTAGCTCTTACTTCTTTGAATTGGTTTCCAATGCCTTTGTTCCTCTTCTCTCCTTCAGAGACACCAAAATTTGCAGATCTGTTCATTTAAGGTGCCCCCAAAGATCTTAAAGTCTTTCTTCTTTATTAATATATTTGATTTAACTAGAATATTTCAAAAACACTTCAAGTTCATATAGTCTTTCTTCCACTTGTTCTAGTAGGTTGTTGGACATTTCAACTTTTCAAATTCACCGAGTTCTTTAAGATTTGGTTATTTTTCAAGAGCTCCTCTCTCTGAGGAATTTCTCATTTGTGTCGTGTATTGTTTGCTCATTTCATTAAGCTGTATTTGTATTCTCTTGTATCTCTGAGGCACTGAAAATCATGCCTTAGATTTCTCTACAGGAATTCTGTGGATCTCCTTTGCCCTGGAGCCTGTTACTAAAATGCTATTTTGTTCCTCTGGGGGCATGATAGGGCCTTGCTTTCTAAAATTCCTGTTACTACATTGGTATTGGCAAATCCGGTAGATCAGTTGTCTCTATCACATTTTTATTAAAAAAAAAAAAAGTGACTTTGTTAAAAAGTTGTTTCCAGAAGGTGTGCTTTGGTTGTCAGTTTGGTAGGCTATTTTGGCCTTAATTTCATTTGGATGCTGTGGTGTGTTCTCCCAATATCATTTTCTGCTGTATCTTGATAGCAGCTGGAGTGTGGGCCTTCCTTCCCATCTCAGTGGGGTGCATAGGTTGGGTGACATCCGGCAGGGTGAGGGTAGGGTTGTAGGGGAGCTGCCCCTCGATCCACAGGGGCTGGGTTGTGGGAATGCTGGCCCAGAGATCCACAGGACTCATTCAGGTTTTCCAGAGTGGCAGAGACATGCTGGGGTCATGGCAGCTCTGGCCTGCAGTCTGGCAGGACCATGCAGGTACCCACGGTGCCAGCTCCGTTTCCATGCAACATACTGTCCCCCACCCACCTTTTCTTCCCCCAGGCAGACAAGTATTGTCTGTGTTGTGTTGCCTGGGGTTATAGGAGGAGTGGAATTAGTCTTGTGGCCAGGTAGGCTGCGGTGCTACGTCACACCTGGAACCAGCAACCCACAACCCCGGTGCAGCATTGCTCTGGGCTGACCACAGCCTGAGGCCACTGCAGCCAGCCGCAGGTGACATTGGCTGTGTTTGTTCTTTTTTTCTTAAGATTTATTTATTTGAAACTCAGAGTTACACAGAGAGAAGGAGAGGCAGAGAGAGAGAGACTACAAAAGAGGTCTTCCATCCGATGGTTCACTCCCCAATTGGATGCAATGGCCAGAGCTGCACCAATCCGGAGCCAGGAGCATCTTCTGGGTTCTTACATGGGTGCAGGCGCCCAAGGACTTGGGCCATCTTCTACTGCTTTCCCAGGTCATAGCAGAGAGCTGGATCGGAAGAGGAGCAGCTGGGACTCGAACCGGCGCCCATATGGGATGCCGGCACTGCAGGTGGTTTTGCCTGCAATGCTACAGCGCTGGTCCCAGCTGTGTTCTAAGTTTCCATCCAGCCCTGGGGCAGGGGCTGTTAAGATCCAGCTGGTGCTGCCAATGATTTGCCCGGCACTGAGTTCCAAGACACAATTCTTTGCTCACCTTGGCGTCGTATTTCTTAGTAACTGGAGTCCTGCTCCCTGCTGTGGGCCTCAGGTAGGGACATGGTATTTGTGTGGGGTAGGGGTGGGGGGCGGGAATACAGTCCCTTGGCTGCCCGGTTCGGTCCTGAGCTGGGTCACACCTCAGAGTATGTGTTTGAAACTGGTGGGGATAAGACTGAAAGGTGCCTACTTGAGTGCGGGTCTCTTCCTGGCCAGGGCGCATCAAGAGGTTCCACACAGGACCACTGGCCTGAGGATAGAGATCTTTCAGCTTTATATGGGGTGGGGCCTCACAAGAGACACAGCACTGAGTGTCAAGGAAAATTTTTTAAAAATTTTATTTGAAAGGCACAGAGAGGTCTTCTATCCCCTGAGCTGAAGCCAGAAGCCAGGAGCTTCTTCCTGGTCTCCCACGTGGGTGGCGTGGGCCCAAGCACTTGGGCCATCCTCTGCTGCCATCCCATCAGCAGGGAGCTGGATTGGAACCCACTGTACCACAACGCCAGCCCCAAGGCAGTCTTCAACTCACTTTCCTGCCAGACTCCCCAGCAACTGGAGACATGGATCCACTTCTGCTGGGCAAGGAGTGGTGGAGGCCGCCCCCTGGCCGCAGACCTCAAGAGGAACAAAGGCTCAGGCGGGAGGTACTGGGCTGCGGGCAGCTGCTGTGGGGCCTGGTCTAGCCCTGGCTTTCACCCACTGGGTCTGGCTATGGGAGGCCTGGTACTGGGTTCCATATCCAAGGTCTGGACTTAATTCTCTCTCCCCTCCTCCACGGGCAGTGGGGCAGCTCCCTCAACACTGTGCTACCTGGAACTGGAGGAGGTTGGATTTGAGAAACTCTTTGCTTCCTGCCTTCTTCAATGGTCTTTTCTTAATATGCTAAAACCCAGCTCTATGGCCTCACCTGGCCTCTGTCGCTCTTCCGAAGGTGACATGGTGCATGGGAGGCTTTCCACTTGCTGTCTCGGAGGGAAGACAATGACTGGAGTGTGTTACACAACCAGCTCCTTGCTCTGCCCCCCAGACTGTCAATTCCATTTTCCATGAACTTTCTGAAGTGTTGACGCACAACAGCGAAAATGCCATATTTACAAGACGGTTTACCATACAGTGTGTTAAATGCGTGTCTGTGTTTGCCATGTCTGTCATGAGTTTCTGTGCAATCAGACGTCTTTGCTCCTCCTCTTCCCTCCCCACCAGAGAGCAGCTCTGTTCTCAGTTCAGCTCCTGCCCCCGGGTCAGCAGTAAAACCAGCACTTCATCCGCTGGACATGAAGCATATCTGGAGAAGGTGCACTGAGGCTCCTTCCCAACTAAACCTCGGCGCGCTGTGCCATCTCTCACCACGGAGTCCCCTGTCCTGTAGTGAACATTTAGGACATAAAGTGCTGAGTCAATGTTTCTTTTTACAAAAGTATTTATGGGGCTGTCACTGTGGCATAGCATGTGAAGCCAGCACCTCAGGCCCCTGATTCACATTCTGGCTGCTCCACTTCTGATCCAGCTCCCTGCTCATGTGCCTGGGAGAGCAGCAGCAGATGCCCTGCGTGTTTGGGCCCCTGCACCTGTGTGGGAGATCAGGAAGAAGCTCCTGGCTCCTTGCTCTGGACCCGCCCAGCTCCAGCCGTTGCAGCCCTTTGGGGAATGAACCAGTGGGTCACAGGCCTCTCTACCCCTCTGTCTCCCAGGTGGATGGTGAGGACCCAAGTACTTGAGCCATCACCTGCTGCCTTCCAGAGTATGACTGACAGGAAGCTGGAATCAGAACTGGAACTGGGATTGGAAACCAGACTCTTTGGTATGGCACGTGGGTGTTCCAAGTGGTATTGTAACCACTTTACCAACTGCCTGCCCCTCAGTAAATATTTCTGAATAATGTCCAAATAGCTTAAATATCCTCAGTTTACTATGGTTTGACTATGATTTGGCCCCCAAACTCATGCCATTTAATCCCCAAAGTCCTATGTTAACAGCACAGAGAAAACGGAAACTTCATTCACTTGTGTTCAGAAGTGGGTCTTCGGGAAGTGAGCACGTTGGACTAGGCTGCGGGGGTGGAGCCTCTGTGATTAAGCCCTGGTGGCTTAATGAAGAGGCCATGTGGACACAGGCGGGCACTTGAAAAATCATAGCAAATGGGATTTAAACATTGTTTGCGTACATAGAGTTCAAAAATCCATGCATAGTTTTTCAAATTATGTGTTTTTTCATGAATTTTTTGAAGATTCCTTATACATGGATTTCATATTATTTTTGTACCAAAAGAAACAATTTCAGTTTCCACAAATAACCACGTGCTCGCTCTCACCACGTGATACCCCATGCCATGCCACTTTGCCTTGACTCTGCCTGAGAGATGGTGATGAGCAGAGGCTGAAGCAATGGGGCCACCTGGGCCAGTGCCACGGCTCACTAGGCTAATCCTCCGCCTGCGGCGCTGGCACACTGGGTTCTAGTCCCGGTCGGGGTGCTGGATTCTGTCCCGGTTGCTCCTCTTCCAGTCCAGCTCTCTACTGTGGCCTGGGAGTGCAGTGGAGGATGGCCCAAGTGCTTGGGCCCTGCACCCCATGGGAGACCAGGAGAAACACTTGGCTCCTGCCTTAGGATCAGTGCGGAGGGTGAACCAACGGCAAAGGAAGACCTTTCTCTCCGTCTCTCTCTCACTGTCTACTCTGCCTGTCAAAAAGAAAACAAAAATGGGGCCACCTGATCCTGACTGTGAGCGTCCAGAACTGTGACCCACAATAAACCCCTTTTTATGAAGGGAGCTGCCTCAGGTGTTTCACTATAGTAATGAAAAATTAATATATAAAATTTTATCAAATGGAAAATCATCTCTACCATTACATCCAGTATCAAAGAATGTCAGGTCAGTGAGTGTATTTAAACAGCCATACCAAGGTAAAACTCTTAACAAACGTTTATTTTTCTTTGACATACGTGTTTCACAGCCTGAACATCACACTGCCTTCAGAGAAAGGTGCTTTATGCCATAATATTTTACTATGTACCGGCCAGGCATTAAACATTCTCATTAACATGATGAGACAATTTGCTGGTAAACATTTAACACAGAGACATTAGTTTCAATATCTCAAGAACATATTTTTGGTCATAACCAAGGAAATACATCAAAATATGACAACATTGGCTAATATTTTACAAGCAAATAATTAACTCTGCATAGCTTATACAATAGGCTGTGGCAATAAATAATATCACCAATCTCATCAACTATTAACTGGCCACAAAAAGCCTAACATTCATTTTTAATTGATATGAAATGCTCTATTGGTGTGGTTTCAACATAGCCTTAAACATGGATGTTTACCCCTGAATGCATGGAAAGAAAAAGTACTAAACTGGACTAAGAAGGTGTGTTTCAGTTAACTACAAATATGTCATGTTCACATATTACATTCCTAACATGAAGGCAAATATTTAAATAGAAAAACTAGCAGTCCAAAAAAATGTGACTATGCAAATTGTGAGGAAAACATTGCATTTGAATTTGCACTCATTTGCAGGTTACAGTACTAGCTCAGTAGAAACACTAACAGGAAAAGTATTCAGCAGGAAACGAGGACAAGGGCCTCGGAGCAGAGGCCGGGTCTCGGCGCCCTGCTCCAGGCTGAGGAGCGGCTCTGAGGTCCGGGTTTCTAAGCCTCAGGACGAGCCTCCACCCAGCCCAGGGGCCACGGGCATGCTTCAGTCGGTGGTAAGAACAGGGAGAAACACCTGAACAGCAACATCCTTACAAAGGGTCTTCTCACTGTTTGAACTCGCTCACTGGCTACCTTGCGATGTTTTCTGAACCAGGTTTACTAGACGCTGCAAGGAGGAGCTACCCTTCATGGGATACAAGGTTGGCTGGGTGCTGAAGTGGGTCAGCACTCTCACAAGGAGCATGCACAGTCCCTCTGCAGACCCGTGTGGGCAGGGCTCAGTGCAACACCCAGCGGGGTCTGACTCAAGTTCTACAGACTCTCGGTCAGGCTTCCAGTGTGCCAACTGCCCCGAAAGCAGAAATGCCTACAAAGTACTGCAGTTGAAACAGATATAAAAATAAAGGTGCACTCTCTCTCAGTCTATAGGATGTCAAGAATTCTAGGAGGGATGTTAAAAGCACTGGGCAAAACCCTGGTTTTCAGCGTGCCGTCGGCGCCACAGGAGAAGACGCGGCCGCCCTGGCCGATGTCGATTTGCATGACGCCGGCCCCGATGTTTCTGAATATGGACTGCTTCGCGTGCTCGTTCTTAAACGAATGAACCAGCCCGTGGCCTGTGAGTCTCCACACCTAGTTGGAAGAATTGTAAGTAAAGAAACACCAACAGTGAAAACATGGTCCTCACTTCCCCCTTGGCCCAGGTTTCGCAGCCCCCCCCTTCCGCAGAGCGCCTCCCCTGGCAGCCCAGCGCAGTGCCACTCCCGCGCGTCACTGTCCTTGCATTTTGCTCGCCCTTGCTTCAAGCTTCCCCCCACCGCCTCCAGCACCCTGCCGCGTGATGGCCGGCCAGCACAGCCCATCTCTGACTCCAGCACGCGGGTTGGCAGGCTTCGTGCTTCTACCCCTCCGCCAGGTGCAGGGTCCCTGATCACTGGAAACCTCACCTCAACCGCCCGAGGGCCAGCACTGCCCCTAAGGATGGTTCTGAAGAGCCAGGCTAGTGCTAGCAAAACCCCTGTGGTAAGTACGCTCAGGGCCTTGGCTCCTACCAGAGTTCTCTAAAGCTCTCTACCGACGAGAATGTGCAGGCAGCTGGGTGAGAAAGAGCCGCCAGCGTCTGCCCAGGGCTCCAGCGCCTGCCTTCACCGTGGACGGTGCAGTGACTGGCGTCGTCAGCAGAGTGCGCCACCGCTCGGTACCTTCCAACCCCTGGCCCCGACTCGCTCACCTTTATGTTGCCTTCGGCTGAGCCTGTGGTGAAAAATTCCTCACAGGGATCCAGGGCCAGAGCTTTAATGGCCGAGTCGTGCGCCTGGAACGTGTGAAGGAGCTGCCTCTGCCTGATGTCAAAGACGCAGACGTAGCCTTTCCTGCCTCCGGAGATGAGCAGCTGCTGTTTGGGCGCATATTGTAGGACCGTGGCACCGTGATCGTGGCACGTGAACCCTGCACAGGAAGACAACCAATACCGATGTCACAGAGGCACTTGTCATTCGAAGGTACGTTTATGAGAGGACATCAAAAAGTTCATGGAAAGTGGAATTAAAAGGTAAGTTTATTTTGGTGCAAAAAAACCCTTGAAATCCAAGCATTAGAGTGGTCTCCAGCAAGTTCACGAAGGGCAGTGGGCACGGGGCACATGGTTAAGATGATGGTTAAGAGGCCGCATCTCCCGGCAGTGCCCAGAATGCCTGGCTCCAGCTGCTGGCTAAGGCAGACCGTGAGTGATGGCTCAGATAACTGGGTTCCTCCACCTACATGGAAGATCCGAGTAGAGTTCTGGCTCCCAGCTTTGGCAGGCACGAGAGCAGGGACCAGAAGATGTAGGCGCTCTGCCTCTCTAATAATGTTGAAAAATGTAAGAAGTTAATGGAAAATGCATATTATGAAAAAACTTGCAATCTTGCTTAGTTTGTTTCAGTACAGAAAGTTGAATTCCCTTTGAAGCTCCCTCATATTTTAAATGCCTGAATTTAGGAAATCATATTGACTAAACAAAAATGCCAAACAACGTCAGGAAAAACAACTATCCATAATCTCAGTAAGAAACAAACACACAGAAAAAGGAAATTTAAGCCTCAAGTCCCAAGTTATGCTGCCACATAAGTATGTAGAAGCAAACATAAGGAGGGCTTTTTAAAGACTTATCTACTTGTTAGAAAAACCTCTCTCTGCGCCTCTCTCATTCTTTCAATCTGCTGGTTCACTCCCCAGTTGGCTGCAACGGCCGGACCTGCACCTATCCGAAGCCAGGAGCCAGGAGCATCTTCTGGGTCTTGTGCAGGGGCCCAAGGACTTGGACCATCTTCTACGGCTTTCCCAGGCCATAGCAGAGAGCTGGATCCGAAGTGGAGCAGCCGGGACTAGAACCGGAGCCCATATGGGATTCCTGCACTGCAGGCAGCGGCTTTACCCACTATGCCACAGCGCTGGCCCCTTATTTACTTATTTGAAAGAAGGACACAGAGAGAGAGATCTTCCATTTGCTGGGTCACTCCCCAAGTGGCCACAACAGCCAGGGCTGAGCAGGCTGAAGCCAGGAGCCTCTCCCCGGTCTCCCATGTGGGGCAGACCCACGCACGCGGGCCATTTGTCACTGCTTTCTGAGGCCCTTGCCAGGGAGCTGGATCACAAGTAGAGCAAACGGGACAAGGACCGGCACCGTATGGGATGCCAGCGCTGCGGGTGCCAGCTTTACCCACTCCGCCACAGCGCTGGCCCTGAGGCCAGGCTTCTTTATGGTGTGGTTACCCCATTATTACCCATTCATGACAGATATTTGCCCCCGCCTAGTGCTGTCCCACACCTAAAACATAACCAAAATTCTCTTTGGCAGGCATTGATCTCTGGTTGAGACACCTGCATCCCATAAAAGGACCTGGATTCGAGGCCTGGCTCCGCAGCAGGTTCCAGTTTGCTGCCACCTGCTCGTGTGTATCCTGAGAGGCAGTGGCGATGGGACTAGTGGAATCCCTGCCAAGGTGGGAGACCCAAACTGAGCTCAGGTTTGGCTCAGCCTCTGTGGCCATCAGGGGAGTAAACCAATGGGTGGGAGGGCAGTCTTCTATGCCTCTCAAAGGAAAAATAAATAAAATTAAAAAACTACTCCTAGGCAGGTAATGTTCAACTACAATTGCATGAACATTTTCAGTTGTAAGTGAAAAACAGCATTGCTCTGCTACATTTTTTAAGAAAAACATCTTTGAAAATGCCCTTCAGCAAATTCAGAGTAGGAAATGTTTCTGTTATGGAGCACTTGGGGTACATCTTTATATGGAAGAGATCTTTACATGGAAGATAGTATTTGCCAAATTAGTGTCCCTAACGAAAGGAATAATATTTAAATGGAACTATTTATATCTCCAGCTCTTAGAAAGTTTTGTTTGATGGTTAAGTTTTTAAAAATACGATCTCATTGCTACCAAGCTCAACAAGTCCTCGGCAACCATCCTCCATGGCTTTGGGGGTGGCAAAACTCTCCGCGCCAGATTTCC